>OZ038482.1:21187349-21259849 GCA_964036315.1 Acanthosepion esculentum
TCACCATGGAAATAGCGATAGAACAGCGAGAGGAAGAGTAGAAGATAATTCATCGCCTACAAGGACGCGGAGACGCTTTTGGACCCTATCAAGAGTGGAGAGTGAAGAGTGGGTAGCTCCTGTTCATATATGACAGCAGTACTTCATTTTGAGTCTGCTGTGGCTCATGTATGGCCGTAAGGTTGTTAGTTCACTGTGCCTGTAAAACGTAAAATGGAGATGCTATGCTCGATGAAATGAATTTGATATGAGTTATTTTTAATCACGAAACATAGAACTGCCAATTATTTGGCAAAAGGATATGAATTCCATTCGTTGTTGTCTGTCACGAAATAGAAAAGCAAAAAAGTAAAAAAAACACATTTGGCTTGCGTCAAAGGTACGATTTACCGATTTGTGAAAGACATTCATTGGCAACAGCAGATATCTATGCGACTAAAACTTGCAATGATTACACATGTTCAGTGACATTACGATTGCTAACCATTCTGTGGCCATCACTCTGATAGAATGCACACAATCTTCGAATACGTTGTTACACACACACAGGGACAATTACACACTCGTACGCACAAATACTCTGCCTCACAAACACATTTGTAGGCAGACGTATGCATTAATACATATATAGTGAGTTGTGGAGTACACAAGGTGTTGTGGTATCCTCTTTCTAAAGAGTCTATGTTGGACTCTTCCGCCTACTATAAGATTAGTAGGAGAGAAGGTCTTGAGGGAACATAGATTGTTAAACTGTCGAATTCCCTGTCTCGAGCAGAGTGGAACCCGGCCGATGCGTCACATACATCCTTCATAGGGGTGGGGTTGTTAAATATTAGCAGACGAATAGATTGTTCTACCGAGGCAGTGACTGTTCGCAGCTCCTGTCGAACTCACTGCCTCGGGCAGAGAGGAACCTGTCGAGGCTGTTCCGAAGGGCAGTGTTTTATCCGGGGAGGTAGACAGACCCGAACCCGTTTATGCGGGTTCTACGGGGATTTTTTTGGCCGAATCTACGGGCTCGGAGAACCCACGTTAAACTCGGCCTTGCTACATACATCCCTCGAGTGGAGGGGGGCTGTTAAATATTAACTGTCGAATAGATTGAACGCTGGGTCATCCGACTGTTTAATATATGATATAACTGTAACACTTGTTTAAGATGTGACCAAGTAAATGGTTAAAGAAATAACAAAACAAACAGTAAGTACAACAGAAGAGTATTACACGACTAGTGAGTGTGTGTCGGTTGACCCAGCGTTCAATCTTTTTGACTGTACTCCAAAGGTCTTCTCTCCTACTAATCATATAGTAGGCGGAAGAGTCCAACCTGTATCCTATACGGAACCGTCAATGCGCGTGACGGGCCTTAACCATTTGGCCACAGAGAATCGTCTGGTTAGCAAAGTCGATTTTACTATCTTTAAACTTAAATCTTCCATGAATCTCTTCTATTCATATACAGGTTCGATTTTCGTGAGAACGAAAATTTTCTATGAAAATTTCTCGGACTTTCAGGCCGGTAAATGTTATTTAATACTATTTATTATAAAACAGAGCATTTGCTTAAATACTTGTATCTATAAAAAGAACGTTAAACATATCATAAATGTCTTTAAATAAATTGTCGGACTTTGTCCAATTCAAATATATATATATATATATATATATATATATATATATATATATATATATATATTAGGTCATCCCATAAGTTCTGTCCGAATTTTAACTTTTTGTTAAAATGAACGAAATTTAAACAGTATTTTATAATGTCTAATGGAGCTGAACATTTACTCAGGCTCACAAAGTATGTTATGCTTTGTTTTTTTCTGTCCATCTTGCCTTCAGTCTATCCTTTAAGTATCAGATTTTCCAAGCCTTCTTTCTTCATTATCTGCCCCATGAATTTCAACTATATCTTCCAAATGTTAAGGATAAGTTTTTTTTTTCTTCCATTTTCTCTAAAACTTCGCGTTTCTCACATAATCGGTCCATTGTATCCTCACCATCCTTCTGTATAATCACATTTCTGTTGCTTTAAATCTCTTCTTCATCGATGAGGTTGTCCAGCATTAACTGCCATATAGGAGGACAGATATGACGTAACAGTTCAGTATTATTTTCTTGGTTTTCTTCTTATGACAGACAGAAAAGGTTCCCTGTGGTGATTAAATGAAATCATGTTTGTTTCGGGGGCCTTAAAATTCACAATCCATTTCTTGTTCCAGTTAATCACTGATTGGAGGTCCTTTTCAGGAGCAGTTGCCAGATTTACTTTGTGGGGTCTGTCTAAGTTACTACTAAGACGGGACAAATTGGTTGTATCATCTGCATTAATACCTAGCTTGGAACTGATGATATCGGGAAGGTCATAATATGAAATGATCTGGAAACGTGCCCATTCAACACGACCTTCATTACTCGATTGGGTAGGAACAATGAGACTAAACAAATATATATATATATATATATATATATATATATATATATATATATATATATATATATATATATATATATATATGTGTAAGAACAGTAAGATATATAATTCGGTGTTCTTAATGATTTTTTTTATTTTTATAAAACAGAGCATAAATATTATAAATTAACTGATTTAAAATATGGTTTCTTCTCTACAAGGGAATTATCATGTTTCAAAAACAGAAACTAAAAACTTCAAATTCAGTTATATAATTAAATTAAAACCATTAGTTCTGTTTCATCTTCATGCGAATTTTGGAATATATATATATATATATATATATATATATATATATATATATATATATATATGAAGAAATATAGTCTTAAAGTGTGCTATATTTATGGGATAAAGTGCTCAATATCAGTGTAAATATAAAAGTGAACATAGAAGTCAACACTTAGAGGCGACAGTCTGTTTCATGCTAGATGCAATCGTCAGGCCTGACGATTGCATCTAGCATGAAACAGACTGTCGCCTCTAAATGTTAACTTCTTTGTTCACTTATATATATATATATATATATATATATTTGAACTTAATCTTTTCTGAGCTTTCGATCATTAGCTATCAATAATTAATGATGAACATGTTATTTTCGTTTATGATCGATTTCATCACGATTCTTCTGAATTATACATTCTTAATGCTCAAAATAGAGTCCAGTAGCGTTGTGAAAACCTCGGAGGATTCCTGTAAGATATCTTTAATCGTTTCTAAGGTACAACGGTTTAGAGCTTAATCTAACAAAAGGACAATTTTGCTTTTACACGATTTGGACAATTTTGCTGTTACAGTCGGTATATATATATGTATAACATGGGAGCCAACATAATTGACCTTTTCTAATTTGCTCTAATTGAAACATGGCTTAATTTTTCGGTAGGCAAACACAAAGCACGCCATTTTTTCCCTCCAGATCAGCACAAATAAAGGAAATTCACAAAGGTATTTTCGACAGACACACAAATGGCTACCAATTTAAACTGCTTTGGCTGCTCTTGACACCCTTCAAGCTACTGTTTATTGTAACTTTCAGTTGATAACGATTGCATAATTCAGTCAAACATGGCTATCATAACAAGCAAGCGGAGACAGAAACACTGGAGGAGAAATTGTTTATTCGTTGCTGTCAAAATGTCTCAGTCTTATATAGGCCCATATTTCAAAGAAATAATTCCACGAAAACCATACGAAATAAACTTTCATAAAGGTAAATTGTAACACACACACACACATACACACACATACACATACACATATATATATATGTGTGTGTGTATATTTAGGCAGCAATCCTTCTTTCATGCACATTTCATTGAATACGACATACACGGTGCTTTTATTTAGTTTTTGTTGAAACTTGACTAATGCATGGAATAATAATGCAACACAAAATGTACTTAGAACAAAATGTATTTAAACAAGAAAATGTACACAATATTTACATATAGTCTTTTGTATATTCCTGGGAAGACCGTTCCTGGAGAATGTGTTGACTAAGTCGTAGTCGGGCAGAGTCTCTAGTTGGATCTCTTGATTCGCTTCCCTGTCTTCCCGGTACCAACCATATTTATATAGTCGGTACTCCACTATGCAAATTAGGTGGATCCTACCACAACAGTTTTTATACAATTTCTCATGCGATCTAATAATTTTTTTATTTTCGGAGGATAAATATAAAAACTATCCGAATGTTCTTTCTATCCGAGCGCTTTCGGCTATTCATTTAACCATTTTCAAGGATTAAATATTTTAACCGTTGAAGAAGAAATAGTTTGTTGCATGTATGTTTTATAAAATATTTTCATTCTTTCAAAACACGGTCAAGATATTATGTCCGTGTTCATAGTTAATATTATTAAGTGCTGTTTTCTTTTTGTTTTTATTAAGAAGGCTTCCATTTTTTTAGCCTTTTTTTGCATGTAGATGATGCTATTATATTAATGCTGTCAACATGTTACGAATAGTGTCCGGTAGGTCTCCATGAATATTTAAATGAGATCTAATTGAGTGATGGTACATACATAATATCCAACGTCGATTTTATGTAGTTCTTTCAATCTGCATGTTCTTTTGCAAGAACTGCATGAAACTCCGAGTCCTGCTATCGACGTTGGATATTCTGCCTATTCATTAATATATACTTAATAGCTTTGTTATTTAACATGGATCACTATTTTTATAACACCTGAGAACGAAATATATAAGTACATATAAGTATATGTGCATATATATTTTCTATCATACCTATCTCTCTCTCTTTATATATATATATATATATATATATATATATATATATATATATATGCTGAATGTAGAAAGAAAAAGAAATATATATATATATATAAATGTGTGTGTACGTGTGTGTGTGTTTTCTTTCTTCATACAACGTGTGAAAGCACGTACGATACTCTGCCCTCGGCAGCCGCCAACTGAGTGAACTAACACGGTGGTACTGCCACCCCTGGCGCCACCAGCAGGTTTTGACACCGGTCAGGTTATTGTTTTTGTATACGGGTCAGTCCCACTTTTTAGAACTGCAACTGTGAATATCAACGTTGTGTTAAAAGCAATTGCTTTTGATCGTTAACCAATACACAACGCGCTCGTTGCAACCGTTATCAATGACGTAGAATGGAAGGCAAGCAGATGTGTTTCACGTCGGAAGTAGCATTGTGTTGCGAGCATGGTTTAATTTAACTTTGGTTCTTGACCAGATCCAACTCGATGCCTCTTAAGCTGTGGTTTTGAAGACGATGTAAAGCATGCTCCAGTGTTCCGCCAGTGATGGCCATCTTCAAAAGGAAGGAAACAATTGACGGTCCTAGGAATCCACGGTACCCGACCTCAATAGGTAGCACATGACATTTTCCTAAAACCATACTAAATAAATTTTCGTAAATCAAATCGTAATGAATACCCCTCTACACACAAACACCCCCACACAAATATATATATATATATATATATATATATATATATATATATATATATATATATATTTATATATATATATATTATAATTTTATCATATAGACAAAACCATTTTACTCACAACAAAGATGCAACTTGGTTTCAGTGCATTTTAACTGCACATCTACGGGTGAGGGTCGAAAATGGTTATGAACAATCCTGTTTGTAGGCAAGCCCGGATGTAAAACGTCACTTCCTATTTTCCATTTTTTGAGAAGAAAAATGTATTTACAAAATATACATAAAGTATCTAAGTGAAACAATAGTGGTTGTTGATAGCAGTTTGGTGTTGGGTGGACCGGATAGTTAATGTTGAATTGTGTGTGGACATTTTTTTGTTGATAAACGTCGGTCAAAGTTTAGGTACGTCAACGTCTTAATAATATAGGGATTTATAGAGACGATGGTTTGATGGTAGTGAATAATTCCACCAGTAGCAAAGTTGACAAGTTGAGGAAATGGATACATAGAGTGTTTAAATCTTTACACCTCAAGGTGAAAATTAATTCTAATATAAAACAAGTAGACTTCTTAGATGTAACCTTAAACTTACACTTAAATAATTTCCAACCTTTCTTAAAGAATAATGCTAACCCCATTTATATAAACCCTAATTCCAATCACCCAACGCCAGTTATTAAACATATTCCATCATCTGTTGAACGCCGTATAAACAAGCACTCTTCTAGCAAAGAAATATTCGGTAAACACAAAATTATGTATAACAAAATCCTTACCGACAGTGGTTACAGATCTTCCGAAATTGAATATAGAGAAAACTGTAGTTACTCTAAAAAAAACAATAGAGGAAGGAGAATAATTTGGTATACACCTCCCTTCAACAAGTTAGTCCGTACCAAATTAGGGCACAAATTCTTAAATCTAATTAACAAGCACTTCCCTAAAAAAAGTAAATTAAGCCAGATCTTCAACCGCAATACCTTAAAAATTAGCTACAGCTGTTCTAGAAACTTAGATAAAATTATTCAATCACATAACAATAGAATACTGAAACTACATAGTGATAATAAACGAAACCTAAATACAAATTCTAATACACCCCAAGAAAAAAGACTCTGCAACTGTAGAATCCCCGATCAATGTCCATTATTAAACAGATGCTTAACCAAATCCATAGTGTATATGGCCTATATCTCATCAAATGAGGACGCCGGAGATATTAAGCTGTATGTGGGGTCTACTAGCAGACCTTTTAAGGATAGGTATTACAATCACTTGAACTCCTTTACAAATACAGCCAAACAAAATATGACATCACTTTCGAAATATTTTTGGAAACTCAAGGAAGAAGGAAAAACACCTAAAGTTAAATGGAAAATCCTAAGACAAGCCAGAACCTGAAATTCACTGAGCGAACCTTGCTTCCTATGTTTACAGGAGAAAATATGTATCATTGAACTCTTAAATAATACCCAATTATTAAACCAAATATATGAGACTACCGTTTTCTGTAGACATACTAAGGATTTAATACTACAATCTTGCTAAATTCCCAATTCCATAACTATGAACCTTTTATAATTATATATACACAAAAAACGTTCTTTCGATTACAAAATAAATAGTGATAACCCCAACATAAAGAAATGCAATCCAACTTTAGAAATCTTATAGAAAACCCCCAAAATAACAAAAGATAACTCGAAAATGTTTTTACCTACTCAAATGTAATATTATCCCCTATCGCTATCTTCCCTCCCCTACCTCTCAAACTTAGGACGCTTGTGAGTTGACGTACCTAAACTTTGACTGATATTTATCAACAAAAAATGTCCACACACCATTCAACATTAACTACCCGGTCCACCCAACACCAAACTGCTATCAACAACCACTATTGTTTCACGTAGATACTTTATGTATATTTTGTAAGTACATTTTTCTTCTTGTCATCTAACCCTCATCAGATAAATCGTATGTCTTCGCAAACTCAACTTTAGAAAACAAAAGCCGTCCCTTTTCCGACTTCACCCGTCGCACTGAGCACGATCTCAGTAATATTTTCATTACAGCCCTGGATGTCTTAAGATTTATCAAAAGTCTTGCCCCTAAGAAGGCTACAAGTCCAGATGAAATCACAATGTTGTCCTTAAAAATATTAACCTTGCGTTATCCCCGATCTTAGATCTTAAAATTATTTAACCACTGCTTCAAGTAGAAATCCTTCTGTGGAAGTCCGTGGAAGGTGTCAAGTATATGCCATTTTTTCAAGAATTTGGGTGAGAGGTCATTGCCCTCACAATATAGACGCATCAGCCTCCTCATTATCATTAACAAACATTTTGAATATGAAATCGACAAGAAGTTTGTCGACCACCACAATAGGAACAACCTCTTGATCGACAAGTAGTACGGGTTTTGATTATCCTGGTCCACTGCTGATATCCTAACTGTTATTACTCACAGAATCAGGGAGGCACTAGATAACAAATACATGTCAAGGACGGTCGCATTAGATATTTTAAAGGCCTTTGACAAGGTGTGGCATAAAGGGTTATTGCACAATCTCTTTAGATGTGGAATCACTTAAATATAAAGTCATTTCTAACGGGTAGGTCTCTAAAGGTAGTTGTTAACAGTCAGTCTTGCTAGTCCCAAGGGATCAATACTACGTCTCCCAAGGTTCGCTTCTTGGTTCAAGCCTCTTTTTGCTTTACATAAATGACCTGCCGAAGAGTAAATTCCTATCACTTGTGAATATCTATATTGATGATACAACGGTATATGGTTGCACCTTCAAAACTCTAGATGACCAGATCTCTCTCTCCCGACATAGCTCTAACAGGGAAAACTGGTTGGTTAAATTCAATGCCCCGAAAACCAAAGGTGAGGTTCCATCATCACCAAGCAGACCCAAATCTTTCACAAATTCCGATGAACGGGTGTTACCCTGAGCGGCTGCTGAGACTTGAGCTCAATCTATACCTCAAGTGGAACACACTAACCTTCAATGCTAAGACCGGCCATGCCACGCACAATGTTGTTAACCAGCTTCAATCAATTCGTATTCACCTGGTGAGATTTAAGTTCCACACGAGCAACTTCTCAGGATTTTTTTTCGATCGTTACAATAATAACAAGTTCAAGTCTATGGTCAACCGTTATCTTCTTCACATATCCCCATAAACAGTGCCTCTTGGCATACATTGGAGTCTTTGATACCAATAAAAAGGTATTATATCTGTTCACGTGCCTCACTTTATGACTACGGTGGAAACATCCTCTGGTGGTCTAATGCCAGCAGGACAACGCACCGAGTGACTAATCCAAAAATAGTGGCAGATTGATTCATGGAACACAGTAATGAGTTTTCTGTGCTAAAGTGGCCTTCACAGTCAGCGGATATCAATCCTAGAGTGCACGTTTGGGGTGTGCTGGAAAGAAAGGCTCGAGTTCAGGTTATGCAGTCAACCAATCTAAAAGAATTGCTAGATGCCATAATAACAGCATGGGTCCTTATTTCGAAACCGTGCTTCCCATCATCTAATCTGTGTTAGGAAGAACCGAGGTTCCGGACGCAAAAGTGGGTCCATCATGGTATTAAAAGATTATGCCTAATAACGTTAACGGTGAGTATATATATATATATATATATATATATATATATATATATATATATATATATATATATATATATATATTGTGTGATTGTATTTAGGCAGCATGTTTTCATTGATGCATGTTTCATTAAATAATATAGATAAGTTTTGTCTATTTAATTTATGCAAATTCATTTCATATCATCTGATAAGCTTATTAACATTATCATTGAAAGACGAAAGAAAATCACCATATTGACACATTTTTTATTCCTATCTAAGCTTTCGGCTTACATAAGCCATCATCGAAGATGACAATTACGTTACAATATATTAAACAATACACGGACATAACAATAATGATAGTCTGTTTTTGTTTGCAAGGAAGATTTCCAAGCAACGACAAATTTCGTGCATACGAGACGCTGGAAGCGAAAATCGCACTGCGACTCATGACATCACACATGACCACGCGAGAGTGAAAACGAGAAGTGTTAGGTATGGGAAGCCGTTGGTATAAACCAATGGCCTCTGTTATCAATTATATGCATTTAAGTATATTTGTGGATTTTTCATAGTTTATTTTGATAAGGTTAGGTTTCAACTGTTTTATGTATATAGCTTCAAGCATGTTTAGTTTTTGTTCATTTTATTATGTTTAAGTTTTGTTGTGTTTTCAACAAGGATTTTCCGGAATTGTGTATATGGCCAGGCATGTTGTCTTAAATGCTTAAAAATGTTAGAGTTATCATTCAAATCTTGAGTCAAGCGTCGTGAAAGCGAGATTGTGGTGTGACTAACTTAAATATTATTTAATCCGTTGAAGATACAATCTCCCAAAGGGAGCAAGAATTTGTAAACTATGTTGTTTTTTTTTGCAAATCGCTAACGGGTGGGGTGGGGTAAAGAATCATTGCGAATAATTGAGTTGGATATCCTAGATTTAGTGTAGTATATGATTAACTTAATTTTTTTGCTAGGATCTGTTGTAGATATATTGGTATTTACCATTTTTTTAGTATATTTTCATCTTGTTTATAATTATATATATATATATATATTTATATATATATATATACACACACACACACTGATATATATATATATATATATATATATATATATATATATATATATATATATATAGCTGGCCACTCGTATTCGAGAATACCAGTCTACTAGGGGAGCTATCTAATCCCTATTGCAGACGCTTACTCAGGCACATTTCACATTTTTGTGTATGTTCAATACCCACGGAACCCACCTGCGGTTGATATTCCAATGCTGAGCAAACTTTAGTTATAGTTTCTGAGAAAGAGCGTATTATCTAACGTGATCAACATTCTGAACACGGCCAGCACGCTCAAACCCTCCGTCACGATGAATTGTGATTTCATGCTAGCACACCAATCGATAGCCCCCAAGAGTGGGGAACCCAATTTCACCACACACATCCTAAGTACTTTCCATCTCTTTCTGAGATCATCATCAGGACCGCTACTGGTAAGTTAAAAACTATGTGTAGCTATCCATTACTGAATTTTTTCTTTTTCCGTTTAAATACAATCACTGACAGTTATGCTTTAGCGTTCTTTAGAACGTGAAAAAATTATCCACTATGGAATGTTTACTTTTATGTTTTCTAATAATACAATTAATCATATATTATACAAAATACAATACAACCAATTTAATTATACGCAATAATGTATTACGTAATACCAACATAATATATCAATTGAAATGTTCCTTGGGAGAATGTATCTCTGACAGAAAAACAAATAGAGTTGTTGGATACACGACAACTACATTATCAAGACGTCTGACTCTACACATGTCTGACCATTTGTCCATTGCGATGGGTAAAAGTATCAGCGATAGAGCGTATGTAAATATAAAAGTGCATATTGAGGTCAACACCGAGGGACGACAGCCTGTTTTATGCTTGAATGCAGTCTTCAGGCCATGTCTTTATTACTCCAAGTGATGATGGCCTTGTACTAAACTTAAATATCGGTACTTTTGAACATATAAGTAGTCTTGTCTTGTTTTTCGGTTTGATACAGTACAAATAATGCATATTTTCCTCATGGAGATCTTTCTCATAGGGATCCCGATTTATAGATGATATTGTATCATATCTCACCGAGATCCAAAAATACCCAGCGTAAATATTAGTTGAATGGAGGGATCAGTGGCCAAGAATGACCTTCAATCAATTGTTTTATGTGGGACGTCATTACAAGATTTGATTTTTACTCTATTGCAGTTGATTACGCTCTCAGATCAAAATCTTCAAGCAGAATCAACAAAAATGATATTGAACTATTTTTAAATGTCTATCCGATCAGACATTATAATGAGGCAAAATCATGATAAGTAATAGATCTAATTATGACTTGGGATGCATACAGATTTTATGAAATAGCAATAATTCTAATATTTTCAGTACTTTTTAAGAAATTATCGGACGGCGAGAGACACTAATTTTCTCCTTGTAAAGGACTGTTATTTGAAAAATAATAACTGAGAAATAATAATAATAATAATAATAATAATAATAATAATAATAATAAACTTCAAGAATGGTCAATGATCCTACTAAAATTTCGGTATGGGTATCCAAAGGAATTGCCTTCCTTCTACCCAAGAATGGTAACACAAATATCTCCAAAATCTACAGACCAATTACTCCCCACTACTTACTTGACATCTATTCTAACAAAACAGACATATTCCTTCTTAGAAAAAAAAGAATACTACCTCTTGAGCAAAAAGGGTGCAAACGTGGCTCTTACAGACGTAAAGACCAGCTACTAATTAATAGGATGATCTTGGAAAACTGCTTCAATACAAAGAAAAATCCAAATACTGCCTGGATAGATTAACGTGAGGCATTCGATAGTGTACCCTATTCCGATATCTTAAATCTTTAAATATATATCTGTCGTCATCAATTTCATTATAGAATGTATGTCGATATGGAAAACAACACTTCGACTCAATCATATAAATGGAATCTATAAGCCTGGTGCAATAAACATCAACAGAGGAATATTTGAAATTGACTCTTTGTCTCCCTTACTATATTCTATATCCCTAATAGCATTAACCAGCGAAGTTAACAGGACAGAATATGGCTATCAGATATCCCAAATCATCTATTTTATATGGATGACTTAATATTGTATGCTAGGAATGGCAGTGAACTGGAAGGTCTCCTGAAAATAGTAAAATGTTTCAGTGATGACATTGGAATGGAATTCAGTTTGAATAAATGTGCTAAAATTTTACGAGTATCCCTATAACAAAACTCCTCTATTAGCTTAGACCGTGGCATAACAATCAAAGATTTAGATTAAAAAAAAGCGTATAAGTATTCGGTGTAAAAAAAGTAAAGAAATTTCCCATAAACAAATGAAAGAAATAGTGCGAAAAGAGTACTATAGAAGGGTTCAACTAATATTAAAAACTGAATTAAATTCTCAGAACAGAATTATGGTCATTAATAGCCTTGCCATCCCAGTGGTTCAATATAGTTTCAACATCTTGAGCTGGACTCTAAGTGGTATCAGACTAATGAATTCTAAGAAAGAAAGCTTCTTTCTAAGCATAACATGCACCATCCAATGGCTGATGCAGACCGGCTATACATATCCCGTAAAGAAGTTGGAAGTGGTCTTATTCAGCTAGAATTGTCATACAAGTCAACAACTATTGTCCTGCTTACATACATGGAAAGAAAGGACTGAAATATAGAATTAGTCAAACAACGCGAAAACAGAAAGAAAAACTATTCAATCATGAAAGAAGGTTGTAAATACAAACGAGATTTACATTTAGTAGATTCTGTAGAAAACCAAATCAGAAAACCAAGAACCAATTGTTGCAGGAAGAATTATGAAAAAGAATGCCAATGATAAAGCTCTTGAACAGATAAAACAACGCTAAAAAGACAAATTTCTTTATGCCCAATATCCAGAACGTGCTAATAAAGCCGATGTTGATAAAGTTAACAATCATTGATGGTTACGAGCAACTGGATTAAAGGCTGAAACGGAAGTATTTATTCTTGCAGAAATGTTCAGGCAAATATACATAATAGTGTGAAAGCAAAATGCAAATACCGTGACAAATATCAGGAAACCATGGACCTTCTAATCTCAGGATGTTCTTTACTTGCCCTAAATGAATATGAAAATTGTCACGATAGAGTGGGGCAATAGTTGAACGTTAAATGTTCAATGTGCAAAGTTTGGAAAAAGATGTTAATAAACACTGGCATGAACATCACCCAGCACCAGTTACAGAAATAGAAGACATCAGAATTCTATGGAATTACACCATCTTTGCAAATAGCCTGGGCAAAATTTTCAAGAACCGAAAAGAATTTGCCTACTGATTGATATGGCTTTCCCAGCGGACTGTAACATAGCAACCAAGGAATTTGAAGAAAACAAACTAAGTATAAAGACATGGAAATCGAAATGGAAAAAAATGTGGAAACTGAAAACAAGAATAGTACCAGTCATAGAAGCTGTGTTTGAAATGGTAAAATAAGGAACACAAACGCACATTGAAAAAATCCACACAATCCCAGCTTAAGAAAATAAAAAAAGTGTCGATAAGTACAGCCGAAACGTTAAGAAGAACTTTGTCCATGTAACGCAAGTGATGTTATTGGAATTAGAAAAACAAATCATGAAATGTAGCTGTAACAACATAGCACTACCTGTCTTAGGTTTTCCGCAGAATTGGTAGGTCATGTGACCATAGCAGAAACCGAAATGTAATGATAATAATAACCCATACCCTTAGCGCTTGTGGAATGATTGCATAGAAAAAATACCAGCCTCGCCATGAAAAAATGGCCTCTTACCTACCTTGGTGCCTTTGTAGGAAGTATAGTCTTGAAGTCGGTGAGAAATGGCACCGCCACAATTCAGAGAAGGCGATCTAAAACGACCAAACCAAGATCTTGTGTGATTCCAACATGTAAACAGAATGTTTACTTGAGATCATTAAACCAGCTATCACCGTCGTTGACAAAGATACAAGAAAAGAGCTCCTCACTGGCATGCCAGTTTCTGGTGACCCTAATAGGTTGAAGCTGCCAGAATGTGGGGTACTATTTTCCAGTTATCAATGGGTTATTGGGGTCTATACTATCGAAATAAAATAAAAACATTGAAATAAAACCTGGTATCCCACCCAACCAGATATCTACGTTGTCATTATTTAAACATTCTGCGAAAGGTACTGTCTGAGGTCGCATGGGTTGATGGAAAGCACGCATAATGCAAGATCTTCGATTGAAAACGAAAACAGTTTGAAACATAATAATAATAATAATAATAATAATAATAATAATAATAATAATAATAATAATAATAATAACACTACATGACAGAGTGAGCCAATATCTGCACTGGAAAATTTGCAACTCCTATGGGAAGGAAACTGGAAGAAATTGGTACGAACACCACCCTGACCCGGTTACGGAGATAGGACCTGTTACAATTCTATGGGACTACACAATACACACTGACAGAACAATCAAAGCCAACCGCCCAGACATTGTTATTAAAGACCACAAACAAAATAAGTGCCTCCTTATTGATATGGCAGTCTCTGCAGACTGCAATGTGTCTTTGAAGATATTCGAAAAACTGTCAAAATACAAGGACCTTGAAATCGAAATCTCAAAGATGTGTCACATGGGAACATCAACAATTCCTGTTGTAGTTGGAGCCCTTGGACTGGTTGGAAAAGATTCCAGTAGGCTGATTGAAGGGATCCCTGGAAGTCCATGCCTCAAAGAGATACAAAAAATTGTTCTGACAAGTACAGCCCACACTTTACGAAGGGCTTTATCTATGTAATTATTATTTTTTTTTTTGCAGTGGAAAGTGTCATGATGCCATTTCTAACCTTAGGTCCCTGGGCGGGACCCGGAAAGAAATGTGTAAACGCCAGATATCAAAGGAAATAATAATAATAATAATAATAATAATAATAATAATAATAATAATAACAATAACAATAATAATAATAATAATAACAATAACAATAATAATAATAATAATAAAGTTAAAAAGAAACTGAAAGAACAAATTCAAGCGAAGGCAAAAAGAATTAGGCGTTATGAAAAAAGAAACAAATTCTTCTGGCAAAACAATATCTTCAAAGAAGGTGCCAAGAAACTATATCAAGAACTGGGAGATAAATGACCCACCTAAAAACAAGAAGTCGGGGAATTCTGGTGTAAGATGTGGGAAAACTGCAAAATGCACAATGAAAGAGCTACTTGCATCAAGCAACAAGAACAACAAACACATATAATGGACTAATATCAATATTACTGAAACAACTGCTGCCATTTGCAAAGCCTAAAACTGGAAAGCATCAGGTATAGACCGAATAGCCAATTTTTGGATACAAAAACCCCTGTCTAGTACCCACTAAGGACTCGCACGGGCATACAATGATATATTCATAAACCCAGAAAAAAAGCCCCAAATAGCTCACCTACGGAGTAACATATCTACTCTCCAAAAGAAAAGAGACGCAGAAGCTGAAGAACTATAGACCCATTACTTGCCTACCAACAATGTACAAGATCATCACCGAGAGGATATACAATATTTTGAAAAAAGAATCACTCGCAGTAGAACAGAAGGGATGTAAAAGAGGAAGTTCCGAGTGCAAGGATCAACTAATTTATCAAAACGATATTAGAAGAGGTGGAAACAAAGAAAGAAACGATTGCAGAAAGGATTTGCAGACGGTGTACCACACTCATAGATAGAGAATAGCTTTAAATTATTTAATGAGAGAGAACTGTCAAAAAAAAAAAAAAAGAAAAAGTGTGTAGAGAGTTTATATGACAAATAATTTGCCTCGCGGCTAAAATCCAGTTAAGGAATATTAGGATTTAGAATATCTTAAAGGCAGGCCGGGTGCCCTTCAGCATATTCTTCAGCAATTTTTCTATTTTGAAATTGTTTAATTTTAAGCGAATATAAGTTTAGTTCAAATTTTTCAAGTTTTTACAAATTATTTCTATCGAAATCAAATAAAGTTTTTTTAAAGTGCACACGAACTTTATGGACACCATATATATATATATATATATATATATATATATATATATATAAGAGTGAACATTGAAGTTAGCACTCAGAGACGACAGGCTGTTTCATGCTAGGCGCAACTGTCAGGTGGCCTGACGATTGTGCCTAGCATGAAACAGCCTGTCGCCTCTGTTAACTTCAATGTTCACTTTTGTATTTATATTTACATACGCTCTATCTCTGATATTGGACGCTTTATCCCATAAATATAGGTCTTAAAACTATATTTCTTCATCTATCTATCTATCTATCTATCTATCTATCTATCTATCTATCTATCTATCTATCTATCTCTCTCTCTCTCTCTCTCTCTCTATATATATATATATATATACACACATATATATAGATTATTAAAAGACTGAGATAGATAGATAGATTATTAAAGGACTGATATAGATAGATTATTAAAAGACTGATATAGATAGATAGATAGATAGATAGATAGATCGATCGATCGATCGATAGATAGATAGACTATTAAAAGACTGATATACATAGATAGATTATTAAAAGACTGATATAGATAGATAGATTATTAAAAGACTGATATAGGTAGATAGATTAGATAGATTATTAAAATACTCATATAGATAGATAGATAGATAGATAGATAGAAAGTGAGATAGAGATAGATAGATAGATTATTAAAAGACTGATATAGATAGATAGATAGATAGATAGATAGATAGATAGATAGATTTGAACAGCCCATGTTTGAATAGACGCAGAAGATAGACACGAGAGATACCCAAACAAGTAGGTAGATATGAAAACGATGCTAAAATAGATGTGAACAGATTTAGGTAACCAGGCAGATATTACTAAAAATTTAATTAATTTAATAATTTAGGCAAATTATTCCCTGGTCATAAAAATTGTTGTTCAAGCATCTTAAGAGAAGCCATTTTTAAATCCGAAATTAGATGCCTATATCCTGAGATCGTCCCCTATCTCGTGAAACTACGCTATTTCACTGAAGCCAATAGAAAAATTGTTTTCACACACACACACACACACACACACACACACACACACACACACACACACACACACACACACACACACACAAGCGATTAGAAAATAAAAATGACAAGATGAGAAGATCGCACATAAATCAATCGCAGACTTGTAATCAGATCGATAACCATAAAACTTTAATGAGACAGAATGCTTTTACCATTCTAGGATAATTGGAGATTCACAATTGAAAATCAGACTAAACAAACGCCTACGAAATATAGCTATTTAAACCTCAAGACTCTTAGGAATATACTATCATTCTTTTTCTTTTACGTAATGTCAACGATAATGGGGCTCCACAACTTCCTGTCTTTTCTAGCTGTCAGAAACTTGTTTCGTTTTCATGCCTTCTTGTCCATGTTCTACTCTCTATTTACACTAACTAGTCAAGTCAGTTACTCGCCGTTTTCCCTGTTTCTCTTGTCGCCATCAGAGTGTTAAATTCTCTAGGCCCACTTTCCTCATGTATATCCCCCAAAATTCAATCGTTGTGATTCTAAATTTGTTTTCTTTTCTTGTTCCTATTTTACTTAAAACTTCCACGTTGATCATATGTTCAGTTCATGTTATTCTGAAACCACATTTCTTTTGCTTCAAATCGTTTTTTTAAAATCGAATTCACTCTAAGCAAGGCAGTAAAGCCATTAAGACACAAGAGGCTACTGGGTGTGAAGGAATTAGAAAACAGAAACATTATTAACGGGCGTGAGCAACAGAAGCGTAATCAGGAAGACAGAAAATAACGATTGACATTGCATTTAAATATTCGAAGATCAAAGTTAGTTAGAAAGCATGGAAGGGAGTTCCACAAGCGAGAAGTGTGAGAAAAGAAAATTTTAATATAGATCTTACAGTTAGATCTAGCCAATTCAACGTAAACTGGTGAGACCTAGTTGCCAATCTAGTACTGCGCTTAAATTCATACAGTCTAGTTACCGTAGTGAAGAGCTCATCCGAACAATTACGGTGAAAATGTTTATAGAAATGCCACAGGGAAGCAACTTTATGGCGGTGGGAAAGTGACTGAAGCCGGGATGTCATGTCAGGACCAATAATATTGCTGAGTCTCCTTTGAATTTTATCAAGAATCTCTAAATATATAGGAGGAGCACCGCATCCTATGTGGCATCAATATTCTATGTATGGACGAACGGTAATCTTATAGATATGTGAGATAGATTCTGGAGAGAAAAATTGTCTAGCACGACAACTTTTTAGCAACCGACCTACCTTTGGATTCAATATAATCTCTCCATTTTATGTCAGCCGAGAATGTTAGCCCGAGAAGACGCAACGAGTCACTTTCCTGGTGGTTAGCATCAGCCATGCTGATGGAAGGCAGAGAAGAGTCACTCAGATGACTGAATTGAAAGCTGTTTAGTTTTTTTTTTGTTTTTTGACGTTGAAATTTACAAGCCATCCTTTGTCCCAGTTAACAACAGACTAAAAGTCGTTTTCAATGTCAGTTTTCATCTTGACATTATCACACAGATCAAACTTACTCTCGAAACAAGAGTCAATGTTTGTGTCATCTGCGTAGATATCGTGCTAAGAGCTGATGCAGCTGGAAAGTTCATTAATGAAAATTTAAAAGAAAAAAAAAACAAAGTAGGGTCAAAGATGCGGCCCTGGAGGAGGACCGCATTAGTACGAAAGGATCTAGACGAGTGGGCGTACAGGATGACTTTCATTTCGCAATTTGATACGAAAGACTGGATTCGATTCCTGCAGCATGCTTTGTCTAAGCATGGACGAATGCCAATCTTATAGATAGGTAAGATAGATTCTGGAGATAAAAATTGTCTAGCCATGCTGCTGGAAGGCAGAGAGGGGTCTCTCAGCTGTGAAGACATTTTCAGCGTTCACTGCCATATACGAAGGTTGATATTGCATAGCAGTTCGATCCGCATTTCTTTGTTTCTAAGGAAATGTTTCTGTCTCTTAATACAAGTGTTTTACCGAAAGTGGCAGAGCATAATTTCAGTTCTTTTAGGTAATATCTGAGAATGGTAAAGCTAATCAAAACGTTGGACCACATGATTAAAAGAGCAAGGAATGAGCTCCGTATGCATGGTCTGCGAGATTATCTGCTAAACCATACGCTTAGAAGCAATATCATTCTATAACTGACGATCTAGACGAAGTAAATTTCTTTAAATAGAACTACAATAGGTGATCTAAAATGTATATATTAGGGATAGATTTTCTTGGTGCAAGGCCACAAATATCGAGTACTAGGTATTCGAGATTAATATGTCTACTTTGACTCGCTAAAAAATATGTCTACTTCAACTCTATACTTCTAACATCTCCGCCTGAACTCTGATTTTTTTTCTTTCTATGTCTGACACTTTTAAAGCAAAATGGCCAACAGTACATTTTATAGTCAAAATGAAGACGTGGTTTACATTGTCAAGCAAAAAATAAATAAATGAATAAATAAAAACAACGATAACAAAAAACTATAATAACAAAAAGAAATGGCATGATTAATCTCATTTCTTGTATTAAGAAACACATTTTCTTTTCTCGTTTGATTTTGTAATCAATTTATGATTTTTTGGTTAAAAGTGCAGCTAAGTAATTATAATTTAATCTCAAGAGGATGTTTCTCCGATCACTACAATCGTTATCTTACACTCCAATCTGCACAAACTACCTCCAAAAGTAACCCTCTACCTCGAGTGACCTTGTAAAGGGTGAACCATTACTGTACATAAAAATAATCCTGAAATAATGTTATTTTCTTGAAATAGTTATGAGGTTTGAATTTTCATATTTAAATGTTGGCATTAAATAACGCACACGAATTGATATGAAGCTAACAAAAACTTCCAATCAGATTTACGATTTTTTTAATAATTATGTATTTATTTTCTCCTCAATAAGAGTAGACAGATTCGCCTACTGTTCGGTTCACACTCCTAACCATTCTTTTGAACATGAATAAAGGCTTACCATTGTTTTCTTTTTAGGATTGAGTTTCCAGTTCCTTCTAAAGTTTATTCTTTCTCTTTCACTCCCAGTAAACCCTTGCGTTTTAGTAGCATTGTTGCCTTACTTCGGGCGAATTGATTTAAAAATATCGAGATTAATGAGTCTAATTCAACTCTATACTTTTTGCATTTTCACCTGAAGTTTGAATTTTTATCGTTCTGGGTATGACGCTTTTAAAGCAAAATGTCCAACAATACATTTTACAGTAAAATCGAATTTATCTATATTTATGAGTTGAAGTATTGTAATTATTTACATTATTTATAGTGTTCGGACTGTTGTCCTCATCTTTATTGTCATATTCACGACGTTTCGCCCGTTATACACTCTGGCCTTCTTCAGGTGAGTGGAATTTCGAACTGAACCCTTTATTTCGTCCACCGAGGTAGATTATTCTAGTTCCACGTGCTTGACTCTGCCGGATGTCTCAGTTATCTCTCTTTGTTCACCACTGCAGTAGCCAGGTATTGAACTCACACCTCTTTGCATCACGTCAGTAGATCCAATCAACGTTTTTATCCACTGAGCCATGTGTCCTTAAGGACACAGTGACTTGACCCAAAGTTAATAAATAATGTAAATAAATAGTTTCATGGTAATTTTTTTCTGATGAGCTTTGGTACCCCGACTTTTTCTGATGATCTCTTTGGTATCTCGACTTTATGAATTTAAACGCAGTACTTGATTGGTAGCTAGGTCTCATCATTTTACAGCTGAATTGGCTAAACGTTACTTTATGTTCTATGCTAATAGTTTCTTCGCTTGCACTCGATTGTGAAAATCTCTTCCGGCCTCTTGCTTTCGATCCAAATTTTTCTTCACACATTTTAATACAATGTCAGTTGCTATGTTTTGTCTTCTGAATTCCTGTTCTTTTATTTTTCTTTCTTTCCTTGATATTTTTACACGTTTCTTCTCATTCATTTAGTGGCTTTATTGCATTTCTTGGGAAGAAATGATAACAAAACTTAAATCCTATTCAGGTGTTACCGTCTGAGAAAACAGAACAATCGTGTCACAGACAAATATACCCAAGTCATTTGAGTCCTTAGATATTTGCGTCCGTTTTTTTATTTTTGCCTCCCAGATAATTGCATCCCAATATATTCACTATATTGCTTATTCATTTTGCCCATATTCTCTCCTCACTCGACAGTTCTTGCTTTCCGCAAGATCTGTCAAAAAGCGAAAGGTAACGGCCTTACGCTGGCCCAGAAAGTTTTCTTTTAAATAATTGGTTGCCTTACCATGAAGTTTGCAGTACTATTTAACCATAGTAGGCAGGCTTGAAAAGATATTGATTCATGCAATCTATCTATCTATCTATCTATCTATCTATCTATCTATCTATCTATCTATCTATCTATCTATCTATCTATCTCAGTCTTTTAATAATCTATCTATCTATCTATCTATCTATCTATCTATCTATCTATCTTTTTAAAAAAGCAATTGTGCGAAAATGAACACAACAGATGAGACCAGAATCTGAACTGGGCTCGCCGAATACATTTTCTTGAACTAAATCCATTTGAACTATATAAAGAGCTCGGTTCGAAATTCCAATGAATATCGTCTGAAGAAAATCATAGCATACAATGACCGCAACGTCATGAATATATCAATAAAGATGAGGACAACAGTCCGAACGATGTAAACAGTGTAAATATTTACAAATAACAATATAATACTATTTTTGATAAAACATTATATGATTATATAAAGTTATATCCGTCAATATTTATGAGATGAAGTATTGTAACTATTTACATTGTTCAGACTCTTCTTTGTTGTACGCTCCGGCCTTCTTCAGGTGATCGGAATTTCGAATCGAATCCTTTATTTCGTTAACTGGATTATTCTATTATTCCACGTGACATGCCTCTTTCGGATATCTCAGTTATTTCCCTTTAATAACTGAACGCAAGTTTTTTGTGCTCCTCTGCTGTGACCAGGTATTGAAATCACAACTCTCTGGGTCAAGTCATGTTTTCTCTACCACTCGGACTAATTCTTAACAGAACGTATCAGTATAGCAATATATCTATTGGTATACTGATGGAGATGCTGACTTTCTGAACCCAAACAGCAGACTTCGGAATGGGATCAGACATATAACGGCAGGATGAAAGTTTACCAATGGGCTCACCATTATCACCAGCAATGACTAATATATACATAGAATACTTAGAATCAACATCACTAATATCAACCCTATGGCTGAGATACTTAGATGAAACCGTCATACTCTGCCCACACTAGGAAGAAGTCCAGCTACTACTGAACTCAATAAGATCATCGATACAGTTTACAATTAAGAGAGAAAAGGACAACTCGCATTCCTTGATGTATTAATATCGCGAACACAGTATAGGTGAAAGATATCCAATACCATAAGCCAACATTCACTGGAGAATACCTCAACTTCGACTCCCGCCATCTATCCAGTGTAAAGAAACGTATCGTTCGCTGCCCATAACATCGAGCAAAATTCATAAGTGGCGATCCAAAGAGAAAAGAAATGGTCAGCACTAGTAGTACCCTGCAACGTAACAATTACTCTGGGTACATGGCAGCATGAAACTGGGTTAGAAGGGTGCAAGAGGATAACATCACTCAGAAAACAGCCTCGTTCTGCCTTCCCGATATAAATGGATTATCGATATGAGGATGAACTTCAAAAGGGGTTCAACACTTCACAGACATCTCTCCCAAGAAAGACCTCACAAGCAGATAAAAAGCAAAACAATAACCTAAGAACTCGAGTTTTTACCTCGCTCCGACAAATCGAGGCTTTCATATGGATGTTATGAATGGTGATTTTCAAAGCGAAGATATGGCACAAGGCCGAAGGTATAGGGCACCCAGTGAGAATCGAACTCACTATTCAGTCGTAATTGATCCACCAAGACAAGCTTGCTAGATTAATTACGAGGTGCCCTTTTCTTTTTTAAGCAAAGCTTAGTTGTGACACAAGGCCAAAATTATGGAGCACCTAGTGAGGATCGAACTCACTACTCAGTTGTAATTTATATGGAAATGATTTTTAAGCGTAGTTTAGATGTGGCACAAGGACGAATATTTTGGGGCACCGACTGAGGATAGAATTCATTATTCAGTTAGAGTTGATCTAACGAGCTCAGCTTACTTAACTATTACATAACGTCGAAGTGACCCAGTTCAATACTGTTGATTCCTACGTCTAGCTTAACTGTAGCACAAGGCCGAAAGTATTGGGCACCCAGTGAGGATCGATCTCACCATTCAGTCATAGTTGATCTAGTGAGACATGATTGATTAACCATTACGCCACGTAGAAGTGTCCCATATGGATGTTATGTCTGGCGCCCACCCCGTACAGACAAGTGTAAATTGCTAAATATTTCCAGTCGCATTCTCAGATCAACGATTAACAACGGCTTTCCGCTAATGAACCCAGTACTTCTTAGACAGTAGTTCTTAGACAGCAGTTCATAGACAGCAGTTCTTAGACAGTACTTCTTAGACAGCAGTTCTTAGACAGAAGTTCTGAGACAGTAGTATTTCGACAGTAGTTCTTAGTAGTTCTTAGACAGTAGTTCTTAGAGAGTAGTTCTTAGACAGCAGTTCTTAGACAGTAGTTCCTAGACAGTAGTTCTTAGTAGTTTTTAGTAGTTTTTAGTAGTTCTTAGACAGCTGTTCTTATACAGTAGTTCTTAGCAGTTCTTAGCAGTTCTGAGACAGTAGTTCTGAGACAGTAGTTCTTAGTAGTTTTTCGACAACAGTTCTTAGACAGCAGTTCTGAGACAGTAGTTATTAGACAGTAGTTCTTAGTAGTTCTTAGACAGTAGTTCTTAGACAGCAGTTCTTAGACAGAAGTTCTGAGACAGTAGTTCTTAGACAGTAGTTCTTAGTAGTACTTAGACAGTAGGTCTTATACAGTAGTTCTTAGACAGTAGTTTTTAGTAGTTCTTAGACAGTAGTTCTTAAAGAGTAGTTTTAGTAGTTCTTATCAGTTCTTAGTAGTTCTCAGACAGTAGTTCTCAGACAGTAGTTTTTAGACAGTAGTTCTTAAACCTTGTGAACAGGCGCTACAGAATCACAAAGGAAAGTATAACAGAAACAAGGTTTCTTGATGACTTTCAACTACAGCAAAAAATTTTTAAAAAGAAAATGAATAGCACATGTAACTCTAAGAGAAAAACTTAACATAATCAACACTTTCCACACAAGATGGAACGAAAGGTTAGGAAGGAATCTGTCATCAATATTAGAAAGTTCTATAACAGTTAGTGGATTTTTTGAGAAACTTATTTCTTTGAAAAATGATTTTATAAGAAATATTTTATAAATTTCAACCGATACGAGCAGTGAATGTTTCCTTATAAGGAAACAGCTATGATTACCATTGCTATTACCACATTTATGGAGGAAGTGTAATGGAAATCAGAGATGGGGAGTGTATAATCAAGTATTATTGAGTGCGAGGCCATAGGAATCAACACTTGATTAAGGTGTGAAGCAGAGTGTCAACGATACCGTGGTGCTTCTATGTTCTCACTGTCCATCCACACATGTAAATTAGAAATGTCTAGGACGAAATAAAAGAAAGAGAGATTGGAGACAAATATCTGCGTAAGCTAATGAACCAGACGTATTTGGCCGGCACATAATTGTCTTGGATATCTCGACGTGCTGTAATGGTTAACAAGCTTATCTCGCTAGAACAATTACGTTTGAGTTGTTCGATCCTCACTGGATGGACTATAATTTAGGCCTTGTTCCATACCTAAGCTACACTTGGAAAACCACTATACTTGTTTTAAAGTAATCACCCTTTTACCAGATTATTGTTTTATATACCGTGTCTGTTCGAAACGTTAGTGGATCATGGCTCTCCACAACTTCTTATCCTTTATAGCTCTATGCAGTGTTTATTTCGATATTAATCTTCCAGGTTTTCTCAGAAATTCCCTTTCTATGTCTGATTCTAAGTTCAAGTGTCCGTTTACTTTTGACTTTTCCTTAAAACTTCCTTCACATGTTTCCTCTTCTTTCTAAGGGGCTACATCTCTGTTGCCTTTTGTCTCCCCTTCATTCTCCAGGAAATTGCGCAGCATTCACTGAAGAAACTTTGATACTACATAGCAGTTCAGTTTTTATAACGAATATTTCCCGTTGATTTTCAGATTATTCCGTCTTAAACTTTTATTACTATGTACCGTGTCCCTTCAAAACGTTATCTCTCCAAAATGTTCTGTCCTTTCTAGCTCCTAGTCATTTTTTTTCTTTTTGCTATTTCTTCTAAACTCTTTTCTGTCATCCATTTACACAAGCTCGCTAGGTAGGTTATGCGCTGTTTTCCTTCAATCTGTCATTTGAATGTCAGATTTTCCAAGCCGATTTCCTTATTATTTGCACTAGAATTTTGGACTGTCTCTTTCTGATATTACATATAACTGCCCATTTTCTGCCCTTTTGTTCAAACCATCGTCGTTACTTAAATCTTTAGCGCTGAGCTAAATCGAATCAAACAATTTTGCCATCGATTGCAAATTATTGTTTATTGATGGGAACCATTGAATCTAAAGTCGGTCGAAGGTTCAGAAGTTATATCGAAGCCGACAGACAAAAGAATTCTGTCTCTATTTCTGAAATAAGGATTTATAATTATGTTGTGGCCTTGTTACAGCCAGAAATAAAGACACAAAGCGAGGAATTGAGTTAAACAAATATATTAACATAAACAGTAATACAAGCATATACAAACGTGTGTTACAGCAATAATGTTCGGTCCGACTGTCAGAGCTGACTGCTGGAAACTTTTCTCCGCAAAAAGGCAGTACCTGCTCCTATTTATAGTTGGGAGAGTCCGTGTGTGCGTGGGGTAAATTACCATAACAAATTATTTACCCTATTAGTATTCGTATCCTAATCTTTTTCGTTATTATGATACGGTTTTGGTCATACAGACAGCGGATTAAAACGTTGGTTTGTGAATTTGGGCACATAGTAATTGTGAGTTCAATCCCTGGACTGAGCACTGTGTGAGTGGACTCAGCGGAAACAGGCGAGCAATAACTGAGCAGTACTAGAAAATTAAGAACTAGACGAGATATCCCTAGAACAGTCTCGTTCTCGTAGATTAAATAAAGAGTTCAGTTTGGGATGCCCTCTAGGTTAGGTGAATTAATATACACCTGATGATAGCCGGAGGGTACAAAGGCCGAAGCGTTGTGATAACGACAACGAAGATGAGGGCTATTAATTGAACGATCAAATATGCAAAAGTATTTCACCTTTTTTGTATCTCTAACAGACTGTTAAAAATTTTAGAATAACATTTCGAAAGATTTATGTGAAATTAATTAACTTAGGTGATAAAAAGATATAGAAATGTTGAGGAATTTGAAAATAAAATGAATGAAGGTCGTGTTGTCCTAAAAGAGAATGAATTCACAAGAGAGTCTTTTAGGTTTTTTCATTTTTTTTTTTTCATCGGTGATTCTTTTTTAAAATGGTAAGAAATTATTCATTATGAGAGCGGCGGGAGTTTTATAACGCAAACCATCTGGGAATGTCTGTTCGTGATTATGAGTTGTTTATATTGTGATTTATTCTTTCAAACAAATTCAATCCCCGTTTCCAACGTAAACTTCCTCGTTGAATAGCGCGCACACAAAAGCATGTACGTGACACACATGCAGACAATGTCCTCTCACCAATTTAAACATACACACAATAAAGAAAACGTATACAGAAACATGCCCCGGACATAGAAGCACACACGTCAACAAACATCCATACAAACGAAACAAACATAAGCACATACATACGAACACCAATTAATGTTAACCCCGCACAAATAACCTTCTCCCCAATAAAAAAAACAGCCTTCGTAAACATATACACTTAAAATAAATATCCCGCCCACATAAAAACAATTACGTTTCAACAAGAGAATATAAACAGTGTGAAGGTTATTGGTGTAGAAAATGGAAACGACTAGCGGAGATTAAATCCCGGCCAATCCGTTGCGTTCACTTTCGTATAAATGACCTTGGGAAATAATAATTCTACTAACCATTTATAGGTTAAACAACAGTGTAGACTGAGCAGTCTAGCCTTGGGTTATAACTAATACATTAGGTTTTAAAAGATGTATACACACTTTTACAGCGTATAGCTCAAAATAACCGACTTTCAATTTAGGTGTACACGTTAGAATTACTAATGTCATCCAGGTTTAGTTTGAACATGCTGAAATGTTATTGGAAATAAGAAAATGTGGATGAGCTTCAAAAGCGGTATCAAAGAGATTTTAATTCAGATCCACCCATGCTGCTTACAACTTCATGAATTAGAGATAAGTTTGAAGTAGATGGTACTGTACATACAGGAAGTGTACAAGAACTGTTCCGGATATCATCAAGCCCTGTGAAACGGATATCATCAAGCCCTGTGAAACAGAAATAGAAGATAGAAGTTAAAGAAACCTCTCGAAATGTGGGTTACTACTCGTGATTCGACTGCGTCTCGTTATCGGTAATGCCTGGGATCCTAACATTAATTTGAAAACATGCGATGATAAAATTTTAAGAGCTTACATTTATAATAAATACTGTCTTCATATCCATTATTTAAATTAGATAGAGTTGATTCTAGTTGCTTGAGAAACCTTCAAAATATGTATACATCTGACTTCCAGTTCATTATCCTTTTTCATGATTGCATCTAAACTATTTTTGATATTGAGATTATAAACAAAAGGAAGGGTTAGGTTCGTGTACGCCTCAAACAGGGTATGGCATTAAAAAACACACAGTTTGTAGCTAAATGATTTAAAAAGTATTTATTTTATTTTAACAATAAATATATTTTCCACGTACTAACTTTCTTGTTAAGGCACTTAATTCAGTACCAAATATTGATCAGATCGTCCGAACATAAATATTTCAGCTAATAACTATGTATCAGGCTATTGATGCAGTGCTTATATAGTTCTACAGAAAAGTAATCGACTCTTTGAATACTTTACGTATTTCTGATTAATCCGCCGAAATTTAATTTGAGGGTATCTATACACTTAATTAACCATAGTAAAATACTAAATTATATAAGCGAGAATTAATATTATTTATAATTTTATTAATGAATATTATTGATAATTGTATATATTTTTGTACTTTTCGTATATTCAAAATTTTTCGATGTGTTCATGAAATAAGTTTTGGAGTAAATGTATTTAAAAACACACAATATCTATCTATCTATCTATCTATCTATCTATCTATCTATCTATCTATCTATCTATCTCAGCCTATTAATATCTATGTATCCAAGGCTATTAATATCTATCTATCCAAGGCTATTCATATCTATCTATCTATCTATCTATCTATCTATCTATCTATCTATCTATCTATCTATCTATCTATCTAACTATCTAAGCCTATTAATATCTATGTATCCAAGGGTATTAATATCTATGTATCCAAGGCTATTAATATCTATCTATCCAAGGCTATTCATATCTATCTATCTATCTATCTATCTATCTATCTATCTATCTATCTATCTATCTATCTATCTCAGTATGTTCATATCTATCTATCTATCTATCTATCTATCTATCTATCTATCTATCTATCTATCTATCTATCTATCTAAGCCTATTAATATCTATGTATCCAAGGCTATTAATATCTATCTATCCAAGGCTATTCATATCTATCTATCTACCTATCTACCTATCTATCTATCTATCTATCTATCTATCTATCTATCTATCTATCTATCTATCTATCTATCTATCTATCTATCTATCTAAGCCTATTAATATCTATGTATCCAAGGCTATTAATATCTATGTATCCAAGGCTATTAATATCTATGTATCCAAGGCTATTAATATCTATCTATCTATCTATCTATCTATCTATCTATCTATCTATCTATCTATCTATCTATCTATATATATATCTATCTATCTATCTAAGCCTATTAATATCTATGTATCCAAGGCTATTAATATCTATGTATCCAAGGCTATTAATATCTATCTATCCAAGGCTATTCATATCTATCTATCTATCTATCTATCTATCTATCTATCTATCTATCTATCTATCTATCTATCTATCTATCTAAAATCCAAACAAAATTTCATACTGTGAGCTGATATTTAAAAATATAAAACTAAATAAAATATCGCTATTTGTATAGTTCTGTTCCCCAGACGAAAACACATCGAGAATGCCAAAAGATTTCCGTCGTATATTCAAAACTCATGGGCATTTTCAAAGAAAAATATTTATATCATTGTAAATTTACATATTTGGAATGCTTTCTTTCGTAATGATGGCTTCCACCTCGTTGTCGAGTATGACCATCCTAGTTTAACATTGCGAGGCTCAATACGTGGACATTGAATCTTTTAAAATGGAGCAAGACGTTTCACTGGGTTAATTCCATTATCTGACCAAGAACAGCATGTACCCCAAAAGAAGAAGCAGCTAACATCGTTGGATGCTCTCAGGCTGCACGTTTTGGGTACCTTGATGACGGCTAAGTGGTCCAGCCATCACAGTGGGCTTACCTTCCATTTAGACACCAACCAGTTATTGTTACTTTTGTACATGACGGTAGATCCCAAGAGAGGAGTTATTAAACATTTAAAAGCTCTTGACTTTAACTCTGCTAGACCTGTGACTTATACTACTACTATGCTGAGCTGACCTTAGTTAGAGTTTCTGGAGAAAGTACGCCTTCTGGCGTGACCAACAGTTTGAACATGACCAGTAAGCTCAAACTCTCGGTCACGATGATTGTGACTTCGTGCTAGCCAAACCAGCGACGGCTTCCGAACAGTTCCATCTACAGATTTTCACTCACAAGACGTGTTATGGATTTCAGTCACTTTCCAAATGTACTGCACGCTGGGGTCACCTCCATCGACCAATAAAATCAACAAGTCACCTTGACAAATCAACCATGGTGAGATTCGAACCTGGTTCTTATGGTCAGAAATTGAACGTTTTAACAATTAGACCACGCACTCATACAGAATGTAGCAGCCTTTCAGTAATATATGTTATATTAAATTCTGAGGATTAGGATTATTTTCTTCAACTTGAGTACTTTCTTTCTGTTTCAAAAAGGTTAAGTGTATGATTCTAAAGTTAACGTTTCCCGCTGACAGGAAGTGGAATGATTCTGTTTAATTGCTATGTATAGCTGGCCACTCGTATTCGAGAATACCCGTCTGCTATTCAACACCCACAGAGCCCGTCTGTGGTTTATACTACAACTATACTGAGCAGAGCTTAGTTACAGTTTCTCGGACACGATGACTTGTGACTTCGTGTTAGCACAGCTATCGACGGGTTCCGTAGGGTACATCGACCCAATTTCACGAACAAGGCTTTGGTCGTTGTCTGGTTTTCAGGTACTTTTCAAAGGTGCCGCACGCTGGGAAAGTATTAAGAACTATGGAAATTGTGTTATAAACCAAAGAAGATAAAAGCACAAAACCAGAATATCGGTTGTGCTATATAGCAGTGAATGCCGGGTAATCTCCTCACGGATGAAGAAGGGAGTTGAGGCAACGGAAATGTAATTCTACAGAAGGATTCTGAGAATATCTCGGAAGGAGTGTGTTATAAACCAAAAAAGAAAAGATAAAAACACGAATATAAAATGTAGTATTGTTCATGCTATATAGCAGTAAAGAGATTTGAGGCAACAGAAATGTAATTCTACAGAAGCATGCTGAGAATACTATAGACTGGATATGTGTGTAATTATGATGCTTTAGAGAAAATAGAAGCAAAAACGAATCTTTGAACGTTTCCCTCCGGACAAATTGATAATGGTGAGATTTGAACCCTGATCTCACGGTCTAAATGCGAATATTCTAACCACTGGGCCACGTGCCCATTCGTTCCTACGTATGCTGCTGGGAAATGTTCGTTCACTATTTCGTGCTAGATAATTTTAACAGCCAAATAGATATCTTATACATTTATATGTCTACCATTCGTCCATGCATTGGCAATTGCTGTTGCATCTGGTCTGGTCTGGTCTGGTCTGGTGCTTCTACTATATATTTAGAGATTCATGATAAAATACAAAGAAGAATCTGTGATGTTGTTGATCTTCATCCATTCTCTCAGCTTCACTTACTTTCCCACCGACGTACTGTAGCATTCCTGTCCCTTTTCTATAAATACGTTTATGGTAATTGTTCTGATGAGCTTTCCTCAATAGTACCTAGACTTTATGAATGTAAATGTACAACTCGATTCGCGGCAAAGTCTAATCATTTTACACCTGACATGGGTAGATGTAACTGTAAGGTCTACGTTGACAATTTCCTTTTTCGCCCGTTTCACTTGTTGAACTCACTTCCGATTTCTTACGACCGTATCACGTTTAAACAACGGTTCTCGTCTGATCACTAAAATTAAGCAATGAGATATCTGGTCTGTGACTAGATGAATGATCTTTTCGGAATACCAGGAGCTATAATCTTGGATGTACTCGGTTGTCATGGGAATCGGCTCGGAATGGGAAATCGGAGAACCGGGTTCGAATTCGAGTTGAGTTCGTCACATTCATTTTGGAGAAAGTTAGGAATGGATCGTTTTTCCTCCGAGCTATGGCCTAGGGTCCTATATCCTTAGTTGGCAACTAGTCTGCCGTAGAACGGCAGCGTACTATAGGAATTCTTCAGCTCATTCAATCATGAAAGAAAAAAAGACTCGATCGCCCAAGTGTGCCTCACGTATGGCACCTAAGGTAGCAAGGGATTCATCCCTTTACGCACTTACAAGACTTTCATCCCATAATTCTCTACAAAGATTGTCTCTTGGGCCTTGTATTGGGTGAACAATAGCATAAAAACTGATGTAATGAATATGCATACACCTGGGTTCCCCCTCACAGTAATATGATTGACTGCTGTCTGCCATAAATACAGACTGATGTGGAGGTACAGCGACGCCTATTGGTACGCCTATTGCGACGCCTATTGCCTACGCCAATTGCATAAGCCTAAGCCTAAGCCTAAGCTTATTGCCAACGACTACGACAAATACCAGTCCAATACGGCTACCTGCTAGATTGTCCTACCCGGTTACAGTAGCCAAAACCACTTAGCTACTTCGAACAATATATATCCCTTTCCGGAACATATCAAAAACATTTGAAAGTGTAATGTGAATGATAAAATTTGGCGCAGTACAATGAGGAAGCACTAAAATCAATCAAAGACGGAAGTATCTATGAAGTGTTTTACCAGACGACGAAAAATGTGACATCGAAATCCGAAGGCGCATTGGAATAGGGAAAGTTGGCCTCCAAAACCTAAGCAAAGTATTAAGAAACATGAAAATTTTGTTATAACACCAAAAAGAAAAGCCAAAAGTACAAAACTAAAACGTAATATCGGTCGTCCTATATAGCATTGAATACCGGGACAGCTCCTTACGGATGAAGGAGAGAGTTGAGGCAAGAGAATTCTGATTCTACAGAAGGATGCTGAGAGTACCATAGACTGGATATGTGAGCAATTCCAAAGTCTTAGAGAAAATGGAAGCAAAACAGACGTTCAAACTTAGAACCAGAAAGAGATAGTAGAAATTTCTAATGAACATAATGAGGAAAGAGGGCTTAGAAAGTTTCATACTCACATGGCGTATTAAAATCAAGTAGAACAGAAGAAAATAGTGGGTAACCTACCTAACGACTTGTGTGAATGTTTGGCAGAACGTGGCGTGTAGGGATGATGTAAAGTCATACATTACTAGAAGCTGCAAAGGTTAAAAAGTTGTGGAGGCGTGTATTCGAATTTCTGACGGAGAGTGCTTACATGCATGATGCCTAGAGAAATTATTTCTCTTTCTTTATCAAATTTGGGAAGTTTTCCATCAAACGATGGCGAATAATGTTTTCTCTGGAGTGTGCATCAAGAATATTTAGCACGAGATATTCAAAGATGTCGTATCGGATCGATACCACATACTGAAGCGTTTTTCTTTGGAGGCAAAATAGTGAATTCGCCTTCGGCAGCGTCATGCGTTTGATTGGCAATAAATGATGAAGATAAGAATTTTGAGCGAGCTGAAAATAGTTTGACGTTTCGACATTTTCAAAAAAAAAAAGAGATGGACAGGAAGAAAAGGAGAAGACAAGAGAGACAGGGAGTAAAGAAATGACGAAAGGAGAAAAGGAAGGAAAGAAAAAAGATGGAGGAGAAAGAGAGAAAAGGAATGGAGTAGAAAAGAAGGAAAGAAAAAAGAAACGAACGTGAAAGAGAACAAAGAGAAATTAAGAAAAGGATAAAGAAATGAAATTGTAAGAAAGAAAAAGTGAAAGAAAAAGGAAAGAAAAGAGAAAAAAAGAAAGAAAGCAAGGTACAGAAAAAGTAAAGGAAAAGATGAAAGCGAAAGAGAAGAAAATAAAGGAACAAAGGGCAAGAAAAGAGGGAGTGAAAAAGACGAAAGCGAAAAAGGGGAAAAGAAAGGAAGAAAGGTACAGAAAATGAAGGAAAGAAAAAAAGACGCAGGAGAAAGAGAGAAAGAGAAATGCAGCAGGAAAGAAGGAAAGAAAAATAGAAACGAGATTGAAAAGGAAAAAAGAGAAATTAAGAAAAGAATAAACAGAAAATGAAAGAAAGAAGAAAGGAAAAGTGAAAGAGAAAGGAAAGAAAAGAGAAAGAAAGAAAGGCAGAGAAAAAGGAAAGAAAAAGATGAAAGCGAAAGAGAAGAAAATAAAGGAACAAAGGGCAAGAACAGAAGGAAATGAAAATGATGAAAGCGAAAGAAATGAAAAAAAAAGGAAGAAAGGTACAGAAAAGACAGGAAATTAAAAAGAGACGGAGGAGAAAGAGAGAAAAAGAGAAATTAAGAAAAGGATATAAAAGAATTGAAAGTAGGGAAAAGTGAAAGAGAAAGAAAAGGAAAGAAGAATGGAGCAAGAAAGCAAGGGAAGGAAAAAGACGGGGGGGAAAGAATGATAGAAAGATGCAGGGAAGCATGGGAGGAAAGAAAAAATAAAGAAGAGATGAAAAGAAAGGAGGAAATGAAGAAAAGGAAAAAAAATGAATGCGTGAGAGAAGAAAATAAAGGAAGAAAGGAAGGAAATGGAAAAATTTCAAAAAGGAAAAGAGGAAAAAAAGAAAGAAAGGCGTAGAAAAGAAAGGAAAGGAAAAGATAAAAGCAAAAGAAAGGAAAAAGAAAGAAAGGCACAGAAAAAGGTAGATGAAAAAGAAAAAGACGAAAATAAAGGAACAAAGGGAAAGAAAAGAAGGAAATGAAAAAGATGAAAGCGAAAGAAAGGAAAAGAAAGGAGGAAAGGCACAGAAAAGACAGGAAAGTGAAACGATGAAGGAAAGAAAGAGAAATGAAGGAAGAAAGATGTAGAAAAGGAAAGAAAGGAAAAGAGAGAATGAGTCATAAATAAAAAGGAGAAAAATGTGCTTTCCTTTTAGAACATTCGTTTTAAGCGTTCTTTCTGATTTATGGCGATGTCATCAACATTGCCATATTGGATTATATTAAAAAAAAGTCTTCCATTTTTCCTTAAAAAATAAAGGCAATTATTTTGTTCACTTTCGAAATTAACTCTGTTGAATGTTCTGCCATTTTTAAGTCAACTTAATAATTCCATATTTCTAGAATTTTTGATCTTTCCCAGCAGACATCTGTTCAACGGGCTTTATGCAAACTTGCAATAATTTCGTTGCTTTTGTTTAGAAGATTTTGTAATAAAGCGAACAAGTGGTAATCGAAAAGATTAATATCTGATCCCTATCGTCTATGAATAAATATTTCCTAACCAAGCTGTAACATTTTTCCCTGCCTAATATAGAAACAAGTGGCACTGCGTTATTCTGATAGAAAAATTAAACCTTTTTTTTATAATTACGAATATTTTTGTCGATTATTGCCTGCAATTGGTCCAAGTAGGAGTTTTTCGAATCGTTCAGATCTCCAGAGGGAGCTCATAGTAGAGATTTATTTTTATCAATCTCATTTTATCGACATGACCGTTTCGATGGAGATCGTTCTTTGGCACGGTGAAGCATGATTCAGTTAGCTGTTCTACTATCACTTGCCTTCCACGTTGTTTTAAAATATGTACTATTCATCGTTAGAAAAACTGAACATTTATTATTGTTTGTTTATACTTCTACAAGGAGATGTTTGCTGAGCTCAGCTGAATCTAAAACAGAGACTCAATGTGCAGACACCAAATGTGGATCAGACTCGCCACATTACACGATTTATGGGTTATTTAATTCCGAAATCTAAATATTTTGTACATAATTTTATTTTTATTGTTTTGGTCATATTAATGATTTTAATGATATAATATTACTAATTAACCCATAGCTGGGGAAAATAGGTGGATTTATACCTTTCCGTAGGGTATTTCCGCGTAAGGGAATATAGCGAACACAACTGGAATTGGAACCCGGCTCTCCGATTAACAATTCCATTACACTACGCGCACATTCAAACTTATTGCACTTGGTATCCCCAAGCGCCCAACCATCGAAGTACTGACCAGTGTCGACGTTGCTTAACTTCGGTGATCGTACGAGAACTTTGAACTTGATATGGCCGTAAGCCCGGGACAAGTCCAAATTTATTAAAATGTATGACAGAATTGAAGTCTGAAGTCAGTCATTTATATTTGCCAGATCATCTTAAGCTGTTTGTTTTTTGTTTTTTTATCTCAGCCCCGAAGGAAATTGATATTTGCCTAGAACTCGTGTGTCCCTGAACAAAAGTTCTACCACTCACTCAAAAAAAAAAAAAAAAGTCTTTGCCTGGCTAGGTTGCAGCCTTAGGAATCGCCGGAACTTGTGACCGTATGTCAATTCACCCAGTATGGGAAAAAAAATTTGAACTGACCTTGCTTAATGAACTTAATAATTGGCAGCGAAATTTTTATTGAAGAGGATCCGCGTGGAATCGGATTATCGTCAGTCTACCAACGTCGTTGTTGTCCACTGCTTGCTTGTGCATGTTGGTGTGTACGCATGAGCGTGGATAAGAAGAAACAATGAAAGCACATTTATACTCTACAGGAATCACTGGCAACGTTACGGACACCAAGATCAATCAAAATTCCAACAAATCCAGTTATCTCTTTAACCCTCGCCAACAACCAACCCTCTCACACCCAACAATCAAGTCTTCCAGTGTTCAGCTATTTGTTTCGCAACATGCTGGACCTCATTAGCCTCGTAACCTGTTTTTCTCTGACAAAGAAAAAAATTGGCCTCAACAGATTTGTAAATACATCCATCATCCAGTGTGTACTCCACGAGTTCAACCACGCACCTCTTCTCCCGCGTCATCTTAACTGACCTGCAGTTGCAATGGTTTATCGATCCGTTCTAGCGCTTACTCGGCGACCATAAATAGTTCCAAGCGTATCAAGATCAAACAAAACGCACCAAACAACCAATAATCCATCACACTTGCGTCATGGTATAGTTCAAAATTCAACTCGGCACGTGGGCATATAAAACAGAGTCCATCTGCGGGCCTTTTCAGACGAGCCTTAAGGGGCGCCTTTATGAATGTATTAACCTCTTGACCCGTGAACTTATAAAGATCGAATTTGACCGTTATTGTTTATAAATAAGTCGTTTTCTCGCAGTTATTATAACAAGGATATGAAAATAAAAAAAAACGTTTTCTTCTTTTTTTTTTGTGACATTCTCTGTTTATTTACGTTCTTTTAGCTCCACCAATACTAAACGTCACGGCTGAGACCAGCCATGCTGCGTACATTGTTGCGAACCACCTTCATTATCTTCATGTTCCATTAGTGAGATGCATGTTCCACTAGAACAACGTCTTTCTACGAACCGTGACTTTGTGCAACCGACTCCTAAGAAGATGCTTTCCCGGTTAATATAATCTTAACCTCCCCAAATCACTGCTCAACCGTTATCGCCTTACGGCAACATCCCGTTGAAACACCGGCTCATCAATGTTAAGCAACCTTGAGCCATGTCAGTACCTAGATGGGTGACCGCTTGCGAATACGAGGTGATACATATCACAAATGTATCTGCACATAAGTGAATGTAACCAACCCAACTGGAATTGGAAATCGGCTCTGCGATTAACAGTTTCGAGCCATTCTGCACATTGAAGCTTACAGCACCTAATATTCCCCAAGCCTTCAGCCATCTAGGTACTGACTAGGCTCGACGTTGCTTATCTTCGCTGATCGAACAGGAACGAGCGGTTCAACGTGCTGTGGAAATAAGCCCATGTGTACGTGTTTGCATCGCTTTCCATATATCATTTAAAATTTATTAACTAATAAGCGATGTCATGTAAGTTTTCAAAAAGCAGATAAACATTCTTGTTTGAATTTAAAATTGAAATCTTAAAGCCAGAAAAGGATTAACAATATTTTCACTTCTAAAAAGCGAAATTAAAAATTGAGGAATATATTTATTAATCAATAAAATTTATGATATTATTAAATCTAACTTTTGCTTCCGACTTTTTCTTATAAATAGCGTAATGTAAATTAATATTCTTTACTATAATTCGATTGGGGATTATAATTAATTCTAAATTCTCAAATTTTCGCATACACAATTTAATTAAGTTTCCTGTTTTGCATATCAATTCTCGCTTTTAAAGTATCTTTCATCAAACTGTTTACAAATTACGGCGAGATATAAACAAAGCGTAATTTTAGCAGTAAAGTTTTTATCGGCTACTGATAAAATCACATATACACACACACACAATATAAGGTAAATCGTGAACTTTCTCCTTAAGAATCTAGATATACCTTTCACCCTATGCTAACACAATTCATTACTTTTGTGTTGTAAAAAGAAAAACAAAACATTTCGTATGAACTTATTTTATACTCAGTAAAAAAATTATTTAAATCTTTATAGTAGTGTTTGAAGGTTATTTCTTTTCCTCATTTTCCACACACATTCCCCCCTCTCTCTCTCTCTCTCTCTCTCTCTCTCTCTATATATATATATATATATATATATATATATATATATATATATTCAGAGAAAAAGACAGATTTGATTTCACCAATGAGAGATTTTCCTTTAGCTCCTTTCCTCATATATCATTTCGAGAAGTTTATTCTAGTTGAATGTTTTCTCGTTGCTGTCTCGTTAATGTTTACCATAAAACAAAATACACCAGATTTCTTTATTCAAACGTTTCATGCAATATTTATAAGGAATTCGGTTAATGAATTTTCACGAAAGAAATATGGAAGCGTCTTGATGAATGGAACATACCTGTAGAATACATTGCGGGTCTCTTATACTCTCAATATGTAGACATTGAATTGGGTTTATCGCAAAACTCCACATAACAACCGGTTTCAATGACGTTTGGTAAAACAAATAAATCTTGTACTGCATGAGCAACACAATCTGATATTTATTTAAATCATCTCCTTTTTATTCGACTTTTATTTATTTTGTTTTACGTATATCCCCCAAGCAAGGCAGAGTGCCACTAGCACGCAAGGGCTTACAGAGACTGAGAGCAAGAGTAAGGAGGGGTGTGTGGGGAAAGGAAAAAGAGAAGATGTCGATTGCTATTAAATTTGAAGATTTGAAGACTATACCTATCAGGAAAGCAAGTAAGAGGAAGGGAGTTCCACTGACGGGAAGTGCGAGATAAGAAGCTTTAGAGTAGAAGAGATGACTACATTTAGCCGTTTCGACAGTGAAAGTGTGGGGCCGAGATTCCGACCTAGTGGCATGCTTAAATTCATGCCGTCTGGGAACCAGTGAAATTAGCTCGTCAGAGCTGTTGCCATTAAATTACTTGTAGAAAAGTCAGAGGGAAACCAGATATGGCGCCAGTAACGCAGAAATCCGCACACGGTCGCACAGAGCCAGAAGCGATCGTCAGACTAGAAAGGATATGGAAGAGCAACATCAGCTTCCAGACATCAGCTTCCGGTTCAAGATCTACAAATCGCCAACCGGATCCATTTACCTCTACGGGTGTGAGACTTGGACACGATTTGCTGAGGCAGGAAAAAGGATCGAGACGTTTGAAAGCAAATGTTTGAGAAAGCTACTCCGCATCTCCTACTGGAAGCACAAATCTAATGGCTATATACATCGCAAGGTCAAAAGTCTCATTGGTCAACAGGAATTCTCTCATCGCCACAATTAAGCATCAGAAGGTGGCATGCTTTGGCCAGGTCTCGCGTCATAGCAGACTCTGCACGATCATTCTGTAAGGCACGATTAACGGAAGCGCAACAGGTCACATAACATAAAAGTTTGGCCGGACATGTCAATGCCTGAAACCCTGAGAGATAACGCCAGCAGTTCATCTTAAAGGAGATTGTCTATTTCTTCTGCCCTTTGGCCCCCACCCGCGATGATGAAGGAGCCGAATGACTGATGATCATCATTTCAATCACGTCTCGGTTTTGAATTCGGAGATGTCATTCTGCTGTACTGGATGCCCAGTATACCATGATTTTTAACCTGTGTCAAACAGGAGAAAAGATGAATGTATATTTTTCTCAAGGTTATCCGTGGATACAAGTATACCTCACAATATGTCGTTAATTGGTTCCAGTGGTCACGAAAAACCACTTAAGGCGAAATAACCACACTATAAACCGCAAATAAGCACTCTTCATTGCCTATTACAGTATTTATTATACGTACGTACAGTAGTCTGAATAAAATAATTCATTTACACCTTCTCTTCCAGTGATATAGCCTTACATTTAGCATTAGCACTTGCACTGGGACTTTTCTTCGGAGCCATGGGCAAAAAATTTATTCTAAATCACAACTGAAATGTAACTGGAGAACATCAACGGCAGAACACAGATATAAACAAGTCTGAATTCAAAATCGGTGCTGGAGTAGAAAACAACGCACTAGTGCCGCCTGTTTATAGGAATTTGAAATAAGAACATCTGCATTATTTACATTTTTCGGACTATTATTCTCATCTTTGTCGCCATATTTATTACAACGTTTTGGCCGTTGTACGCTCTGGCCTTCTTCAGGTGGTTGGAATGTCGAACTGAACCCTTTATTTCGCTCACTGGGGTAGACTGTTCTAGTTCCACGAGCCATGTTTAATGGATGTCAGTTATCAGTTATCTCCTGTTAATTTCCCTCTGAAAGTTCTCCACTGCCTTAACCGGGTATTGAACTCACACTCTTTGGGTCCTGTCACTGGATATAACTAACGCCTTTATCCACTGTGACATGTGTCCTTGAGAACATCTGCTGAACATACTTTATTATGCTATTTTATATATATATATATATATATATATATATATATATATATATATATATATATATATATATATATATATATATATATATATATATATATAAACGACCTAAGCTAGTTATATTTTTCCATATAATATTTCAGAAAAACTGACGCATCTTCGAAAATGACTTAACTCGAAACGACTTAAGCCGAAGTATCGGCCAGAATTCGAACACGGCTTGCAGATTTCTTTTTCTGAATTGCTAACCGTTACACTACCCCAAACTCATTGATCATATAATGTATCCTATTTTGAAGATGCCCATATCTGTACGTGATCTGTATAGAAAGTAACTTAGTCATTTTCCATGTCTGGGTTTTCCCCGGAGATAAACTTTCTGTTGAAAATGGAGAAAGTTTAAAAGTGTGGACGAGATCAGCTGCTTCATAGTCTACAGAAAGAATTCTGAATATTGTTTGGTAACATGGACGGGACTCTGAAATAAGGAGGTTATTGTGAAGGAACTACGGCGACATTGCCGTAGGTAGCTTACGTGTCTTTTCCCTTAATATTAATTTTCTTGTTCGTTTGTAGACAGACCAACTTTCCTCTATGTTATATAGACATTATGAATTTAAGCGCAGTACTAGAATGGCAGCAAGGTCTCATCATTTTACTGTTGAAATGGCTAGATTACACCGTAACGTCTGGACTAATAGTTTCGCAATCTCGCTCGTGGAACTCTCTTCCGGCTTTCCATTCAATTTTGGTCTTCCAAAATTTAAATGCAAGGTCAATTGCTATCTTATGACTTTTTAATTCATGTTATTTTATTGTTCTCCCTCCTTAATAGTAATTTTCTCTTTTTTTTTCACATATTCTCTAACACCCAGTAAACCTTCTTGCATCTTGGTGGCATTATTAGCTTGCTTGCAGGTGAAATGATACAGAAAACAGTACTATCAGGGCACGGAGTCTCTTCATTCTGAAACTGGAAACTCACAGGTATCTAGAGTCGGAATAGGTAAATTCTCCATTCTGAATTGGCTTCTATTCAGATTTTTCATGTAAAGTTATTTACCTTACCCCCCCCCCCCCACGTGAGGCAGGATGTGGCACAAAACCGTTTATAATGCGGGGCAAAACCGAGCCTGTAGGCTCGGGCAAAAATTCCCCGTAGACCCCGTATAAACGGGGTTGGGTAGCTGTCTACCACCCCAGATGAGACTCTGCCCTTCGGCATAGCCTTGTCTGGGTTCCTCTCTGCCCAAAGGCAGAGAGTTTGACCAGCACAGCTGGAGACGAATCTTGACGGGATCTTTGAACATCAACAGAGCCTAACAAATATATCGTATTTTGGAAATACGATATATGGGGCTTTTTTCATTTTTTATCTTTAACTTATTCTTCGCTGTTATGCAAAACACAATGTTACACTTTGTCTATTGCTAAGGGTTTACCAAGTGATGAATGATGACTTAAGGTTTTACAACATCATTTTAAAAAAAAATCTTTCTCATAGTATGATTAAGAAAAAAGAACAATTTATAGAATACATTGAAAACATTATTATTGTTGTAACCTAAGGAAGGTGATGGTTACTGAATAGAATAATCACACGAAGGTTGGTAATGAACGATAATACTTAGGACAAGAACAACACATATAAGATTCGCCAGCGGCGCGTAGAAGAAGTAGTCAACTGCTAGTAGTGAGTCAAGTGAATTCCACAATGAATCTCCATCTGCAGCATATCTACAAACCACCCGACGCGGTCAGATGTGGCACAAGGCCGAAATTAATGTGGGGTATACGAGCCCGTAGGCTTGGCCAATAATAACCCGTAGACCACGTATAAAACGGGGTCGGGTAGTTGTTTCCCGAGACGAGACTCTGCCTTTCGACAATAGCCTCGTCTGGGGATCCTCTCTGCGCGGTGGCAGTATTTACTACTGTATTTATATGAATGGGGACATAACCATTGTCGTCCGTATGTATGTTAAAACGATTATTGAAGAAGATTTCTGAATTTGATTAACAGAAAGAAAATAAATGGTAAATGCTAGTAAAAAAAATGGACACAATCGTTGCTGTAGAATCTTGCAGCATTCTTTTGAAGCGAGCTACGGTTCGACGCTGTTACTCGATGTAAGCTATTTATTTTTGCGTTAATATCAAAATGGCTGAATAGTTTCAAGACAGATTCCTGAGCGAGTTTCTAAAAGCTAGATTAAACGAACGAAATAAAATTAGTGCTTTAAATGTCATGGGTATTACATGAAAGCGACGGAGAACTTTGTACCGTAACCGAAATACGCAAAGGACAAATAAAATAGTAAAAAAACATCAAGACCAATGCCGATTTTGACCTGGATACCATATTTGCGTGCTAGCGGGCAACATTTTCAAAGTTTTCAGCCAACATGTTAGGTCGTAATACTTGGATGCGGAAACCGTTATATCTGTGGGCTTTAGACAGTGACACGTATTACGAAAAGTTTCCAGTAAGAGCAGGCATTATGTTAGGGAAACGCGAGCATAATCCTTAAGTTTAAGTAGACCGCTTTCAGTAGGTGGGGGAGGGGGCAGATTGCATGCTGACCTGTGATACTCGGTGTTCAAATCTAGGTCGAAACAGAACTTTCAAAGCAGGTAAAAGCTACCCACGTGGACGCTCTGCGTTACACATCAATCCAGGTGAACGATTAAGATTTTATAATACGCCTGTCTCGATAGCAATTCTGACCAGTTCGATGAGGTCAAATTGGCAGCTGATTTAAAAACTAGAGCAGAGAATGGCTTTTTAATTTTAACGCCTCCAAAACGAAACTTCTCTCTGTTAATCATCTGAGAGATGCCATTCTGCTTCTCATCAGTATGACTGATGCTAACCTCGGGGGCAGCCACTGATATCCTTTGAAGCCGAATCTGCGTTTTGTTCCTGTGATGGCACGTTCCATTTCATGCTTCTGATATACCTCTGGCGGTCTGGTGTGACACTGAGTGCAAAGCTTACATTGTAATCTCTTATAGTGGGATCAGTGTGTGTTGGGATCACCACAGATCAACTTCTATTTGAACAAAGAGTCCTGCCTGACAACGAATTCAGTTCAAACCTCTGTTATTTTCTGATTTAAGTCACATGCAACAGAAAGAAAAAATAAACTAAATATTATAAATATGCTCTCACCGTAAGGCGAAAAAGTGATTATTGGCGATTTTGTGTTATATAGGAATAAAGTGTCGCTACCGATACTGGAGTTTGAACACAGATCACCAGAGAGCAAACTCGGACGATCCCATTTTGAATAAGTAGATAACGTGATGGTAAAGGAAACGCAGATATGGGAATTGTGTATATATGGCAAAAACAAAAGGATGAACCCGAAATGCGAGTTGCAGGTCGGGAACACTAGACTCAAGCAGACGCGATAGTTGAAATATCTGTGAAGCATTTTGAGAGAGGACGGTAAATGTGTCACTAAGATCCATAGACGTATTTGGATGGCCAAGGACATATTTCAAAAGCTGGGCAGAGTATTTCTAGAATGGAGGATTTCTTTGGTAACAAAAAAAAAAAGAATACTGAGCAGTTACGTGATATCTGTCTTTCTTTATGGCAGCGAATGTTGGGCGATTTCCTCAAAGATGAAGAAGAGACCCGAGGCGACGGAGCTGTGGTTCTACAGAAGGATGCTAAGAATGTCATGGACCGAGCGAGTGAGCAACGATGAGAGGATGCAAACAAGGCTTATACTTAACATTGGGAAGAAGTAGCTGAAGTTTATGGGACACATAATGAGGAAGGAGGGCCTAGAGAATCTGATACTCACGGGTCGAATAGAGGGAAAGAAAGACAAGAGAAAACAATGCGTAACATACCTGGTGAGCTTGAGCAGGTGGATGAGAGAACGTGGTCAGCGAGAGGAAGCAGAGGGAAGGAACGTGTTAAGAGCCGCAAGGGATAGGAGGAGGTGGAGAGCCATGATCGCCTACGTCCTGAAAGGACATGGCACATAAAAAGAAAGAAGGATATATAGGAATTAGTGTGGAGTCTATTTGATCACTATTATACTCTATCATACTATTTGATCACTATTATACTCTATCATACTATTTGATCACTATTATACTCTATCATACTATTTGATCACTATTATACTCTATCATACTATTTGATCACTATTATACTCTATCATACTATTTGATAACTATTATACTCTATCTATACTCTATCATCTCTTAATATACGGATCGCTATACTATATGCTATTCATTATACTATTCTCTATACAGATCACTATACGGCTTGCAATTCGGTGGTTTCAATTTCGAGCGAGTATCTTCGAGCAAGTACTATAAGTCCAAGTGTTATTTGAAGGCGTCTGGCACCAGCTTTGTTCAAGGGCGTAATTATAGTTGTGTCTGCGATTACACAGTCTCTATGACAAAGAGCATTACGAAAATGACAACGAATATTCGTTGACATGAGAAAAGTGGCATCAATTCTTATTGAATGTTTCACACACCTTGCTTTGTGTCAGGCGAAAGTAAGTTTAGTAATTATCAACGGGTAACTACTGCAGCGTATCAGTTTGCAAACTTATTTTACAGATCAGTTCAATGGCCAGTTTGATCCTTACTCTGTTGAAACAACTTTATCTTTCTGGAAAATTAAGTTGAGAACAGAAAAGCAATCATATGGCTTCGGTTCAGCTAATGAAGACTGAACACATATTGAACGAGAAAGGATGGGAACACAGATGCAATGTCTGTTCGTCCCGAAACGAAGAATTAGAAGTTAGTTTCTGTCGACAGTAATTAAATAAAAGTTATTGAATTGTGTTTTGAATTTAATAATAATAATAATGATGCTGATGATTCTGATGATAAATGCCTTGATGTTATAGCAGCCGCCATGGCTCTCGTGGATTTTGATCTGAATGGATTGCAGGTGTACATGTTTTGTCTTTTTTAATTGAGATGGGCTTCAATAAATATCCCGTCCAGATTTACATGTCAGGTGATTGACCTAAACCAGTTGGGAATATCCACAAGGAACTTAGCCCACTCTGCATCTCTGTGCATCTCTGTTCATGATCAGGAGTAATCAGGGAAACATCATGTCTGGGTGTAGAGAGCGTAGGTTTTTTTTTTAATTTGTAGGAGGAGACAGCCAAAGCGACATAGGTGATGTCTCTAGAGACTTTTGTTTGTTTGCTGCACTCTCAATAATAATAATAATAATAATAATAATGATAATAATAATAATAATAACAACAACAACAATAATAATAACAATAATATTAACGATAATTATGATGACGGTGATGATAATGATGTCGACGATGATGATATGCTCGCTATACCCTGATCAGACTGGGCTTCCAGATGTGTATATTGGGTTCCCAATATTTCTACCAAGTGACTTTTATTGGCTTGCTGATCTCTTACTCAATAATAATAATAATAATAATGATAATAATAATAATAATAATAATAATAACGATGATGATGATGATGATGATGATGATGATGATATGATGGTAGGCTCGCTATACCCTGATCAAACTGGGCTTCAAGATGGGAATACTGGACTTCAAGATGGGAATACTGGACTTCAAGATGGGTGTTGTGTTTCCAATATTTGTACCAAGTGTCTTTTATTGGCTTGCTGATCTCTTACGCAATAATAATAATAATAATAATAATAATAATAATAATTTCCTTGATTGATACGTTTTCTACATTTCTAGTGGCTATTAGCATTTTGCAGTCTATTTAAAGCTTAGAGAATATTATAAGAATTCTTTTGGAGATAATAAAGATTTTGCGATACAAGACTTACTAGTTAACCCATAGTTGAGGAGAAAAATGGATTCATACATTTCGCAAGGGTATTTGGGCTTAAGTGAATATACCGAACCCAACTGGAATTGGTATTAACAATTCCATGCCATTATCAATTACACCATCCGCACACCCAGGCTTAAAGCACCTGATATTCCCAAGCGTTCACTTATCTATATTCTGACCAGGTTCGGTGTTGCTTAACTTTGGTGATTGTACAGAAACCGATGTTTCAACGTGACGTGGCAGTAAGCAATAACAAAAATAATGGTGACGATCATGCTGCTGTTGCTGCTGCTGCTGCTGCTGCTGCTGCTGTTGCTGCTGATGATGATGTGCTCGACATAATCTGATCAAACTGGTTATCAAGATGGTCATGTCGATCTTCGAATATTTGTTCCATGGCCTCTTTTTGTTGGACGATATCTCTGGCATATTTAAGTCTTAAATATTTAGTTAGAATTTGGTTAATGAGTTCTAGTTTGATAAAATGGGTAGATATTTATTAACCTCGGCTTATTTTGGCAAACGGTTACAAATGTGGGAAGCACAGTGACGACGGAAGTCATTTGCATTACTTTGCTCTACTAACAATCGAACTATCACTCTGAGACAGGAGTTTCACGATTATCGAATAAGCAAGCATTTTTGGTGACACTTCATATAAAAACGACGTTCTCCTATTTAAATGTGGAAATATAAATATGGAAACTGTATTATTATTTTTAAATATAAAAAATATTCTTTACATTTCTGTCAACCCTGTCGTTTAGACTTACCAGCTCAAGGCAAAGTGTCTGCTTTTTTTTTTATCTCGGCAACGAAGGGAATTGATATTTGCCTAGAAACCATGTTTCCCTGTAACAGCAAATTTTCTGCCACTGACGCGAAAAAGCAGAGTTTGACTGGCTTGGTTACAGGGTTAGACATCAGACGACCCTTGGCACCGTATGTCATGTTAACCAACAGAAACTGTATCGAAAACGCTGGAAAGATAAAAAAAAATAGTGAAATGAGTTTCCTCTTTTTCTTTTTCTTACCTTCTTTTCTTTTTCCTTCCTTCTTTTCTTTTCTGCGTCCTTTTCTTTTTTCCTTCCTTCTTTTCTTTTTCATTCTTCCTTTTCTTTTTTGCGTCCTATTTTTCTTTTTTCCATCTCTCTTTCTTTTTTTATACGTCGTTCTTTTCTTTTTTCCTTCTTTCTTTTCTGTTTTCCTTCCTTCTTTTCTTTTTCCTTCCTTCTTTTCCTTTTTGCGTGCTTTTCTTTTTTTCTTCCTTTTTTCTTTTTCCTTCTTTCTTTTCTTTTTTGCGTCCTTCTTTTCTTATTTCCTTCTTTCTTTTCTTTTTTACGTCGTTCTTTTCTTTTTTCTTCTTTCTTTTCTGTTTTCCTCCCTTCTTTTCTTTTACCCTCTTTCTTTTCTTTTTGCGTCCTTTTCTTTTTCCTTCCTTCTTTTCTTTTTCCTTCTTTCTTTTTTTTGCGTCCTATTTCTCTTTTTTCCATCTTCCTTTCTTTTCTTTTATACGTCATTCTTTTCTGTTTTCCTCCCTTCTTTGCTTTTTCCTTCTTTTCCTTTTTGCATCCTTTTCTTTTTTCCTTCCTTTTTTCTTTCTCCTTCTTTCTTTTCTTTTTTGGGTCGTTCTTTTCTTTGTTCCTTCTTTCTTTTCTTTTTTCCATCCTTCTTTACTTTTTCTTTCCTTGTTTTCTTTTTCCTTCTTTTTTCTTGTTCCTTCTTTCTTTTCTTTTTTTAACGTCGTTCTCTTCTTTTTTCTTTCCTTCTTTTCTTTTTCCTTTTTTCTTTTTTTTGCGTCCTATTTCTCTTTTTTCCAACTTTCTTTCTTTTCTTTTATACGTCGTTCTTTTCTTTTTACTTCTTTCTTTTCTCTTTTCCTTCCTTCTTTTCTTTTTCCTTCCTTCTTTTCCTTTTTCTTCTTTCTTTTCTTTTTTGCGTCCTTCTTTTCTTTTTTCCATCCTTCTTTCTTCTGGTCCTTATCTTTAATATGTTCTTTCATTTTATTTCGACACTTTTCTGTCCTTTAACCCATTAAAAATTATGACACAACAACGCTCTCATTCCAATCGTTTCATAGTTATTTCTCATGTTCTTTGTTCTTCATTTCTTCTTCTTTTCTTCTTAACCTCGTAGTCTTATTTGTTTGGTATAAAGTCAAAGCTTTCAAGGAAACTCCCTGTCACCCCTTCTGTTCTGTCTGACCTTAATCTCCTTTCGCATAAACTAAACAGTAATCACTATGGATACAAAGTAAAAATACCTATTCTACATGGATGATATCAAACTCTTTGCCAAAGACGACAATAAGTTGAAGAGTATCCTCAATACTGTAAAATGTTTCAGTGATGACCTCGGTATGGATTTCGGATTAGATAAATGTGCAAAATTAACATTAAAGAACAGGAGAATTACACAAACACATTTAATTGATTTTGTCACAAAGATTAGGGAACTTTATCAAGAAGTCTAAAATTACCTATGAGTCTGCGAATGAAAGAGAAAGTAAGAAAAGAATACTAAATAGGTTTATGTCTGGTGTTAAATACCGGCTTGAATCCACAAAACTGAATATCAGCCATAAACACTTTCTGTATTGTAATAAAGTTTCAACTTTAATTGAACTGACATTAAGGTAATAGGTGCCAAAGCGAGAAACCTTCTCACTTGTCGCCATATGTATCATCCCAAGGTCGGTGTTGATCGTGTCCAGATCCGAAGGAGGCAAAGAATTATATCAACCAGAACTGTCTTACAAAACCACAAGAAACGTTCTTCAAAGATACATGGGAACTACAGAAGATCTTTCTTTTAGAGTAATTGTTCTGTTCAGTTTCAGGTTTGATTTCCTTAACTGCTGTGGTTATTTCATGATTGCCTGTTTAATGATACTGCAAGAGATAAGCACATGAAAGCACGTCAACTCTCAGACCAGCTATTTTTAATTTTTACAACTGTCAAAGATATTTGAATCTCGTTAGCTACTGTTTCTTTTCAGTTTGATCAATCTGCCATGCGTATGTAACATTAACTCACTGAAATCATAAAGGCATTAGATTCTTTTATGAAATTTCACAGTATCTGAAATCTGCACATCCTCACATTATTGTCTTCTGATTCACCAGAAACTAGAAGCCATACCCAGCTGGTCGATCAGAAAAAGCGTTCAATTAGAATGGAGCAAAAACAGCATCAAGTTTAGATGTAACAGAGTCTATCTTCATCAATTACTTTAAGGTACTTTCATTAAAAAACATTTTGAATTAATGCAGTTACTGATATAACAGAAGTACTCTGTATTTATTCAATCGAAGTTAGCCGAGGTCATGAAGGGGTAAAACAGGCAACATGAAGACCCACTTCAGACCAGAATTATTTTGGAGTTTTTGAAGTTCAATTTGTCAGTGTTCTATCAGAGATGTAAAAGAGGATACATTTATAAAGCAATTGTTAAGTTTAATGAAAATTGGTTGAAAATCAACGAAAAACAAGAAAGAAACCAGTAAAAATCGCCATTTTTTCTATTTACGCGGGTTTTCACTATATGAGTGGACTCAATTATCAAGTTAAATGACTGTTAAATAATCAACTTATTGTTGGCTACAACTGAGGGAAGTTTGTATTGAGGGAGTTTTTAGTTTAAAATTTGTGTTGAAATCGATTTGTGTTGAAATCGATTTTTCGTTTTTCACGGTTTTTCGCTAAACGCTGTGGCGTAGAAATAAAAATTAGATACCGTTGAGCTCCTCATGATGTAAGCAACCTACATGCCGAGTTTGAACGAAATCGGAGGAAACAAGTTGAATTTTTTCGATTTTTGATCAGCTTTATAGATTATTGATTTAAAAAAAATATATCTTACATTTTACAATGTATGCGCTAAGTTTGGTCAAAATCGGTTGGATAGATCTCGAGTGAAAAGGTATCACACAGACAGACAGACACACAGACATCCTCTGTTTTATATATAGAGATTGACCCAGTCACTCCTGCGTTTCGGGATGAGAGAATTTCTTTTTGCACACGCTTACACGCACGCACACGCATGCGCATGAGCATGCACACACATCTAAACATAGATATAAATTAATGCACATTCCTTCTTGTTTTTACTTATATGTATGTCCCACGTGGGCATTTTAATATCTTATTCTTAAGATCTGTCTCATTATAGGCCCTATTGGTGTACAATTTATCCTTTAAAAGAAACAACAAAATTGAAAAGGGGATTTCAAGGGAATAAGTGCGAATAAACCATAATACACTTAATGGAACAGCAAAGAGCCTAAAAGGAAATCAAAAGTAAAGATAATAGATCAAATACCGAAACGATGACAAGATAAGTCTCTTCATGGTCAATACTCTGCCCGTACCAAACAAACTGATGTAGCTAAACACATAGGTGGTTACGTAGTACAAGGTTAAAAGCTGAAAGTAAAGGTCATATTCTTGCTGCACAGGACCAATGCTTGCTAGTTCGAAAAATTCTGTTAGCTCCAAATGCAGATTCTGTGATAAATATCTAGAAACAATCGTGGATCAGGTTGAACTGTATTGACACCCACTGAATATAAAACTCCACATGACAGAGTGGGCCAATATCTACACTCGAAAATATTCAACTTTTACGGAAAGGAATCTTCAGAAAACTTGTATAAACACCATTGAGACCCGGCTACTTAGCTGTAGCTATTATATAGGACTTCACAGACACAGACAACTGTCAAAGCTAATTCCTGAAATCGTGATCAAAGACCAAAAAAAAAATAATAGAGTTCCTGCAGATTTTAATATATATTTCAATATATATATATATTTGAGTTTTTTTAATTGACCAGCAAGAATATATTTGCTGGTGTTCTTTTATTATGAAATATTGAACAAAGTAACTAATAATAACGAAACAAAAGTCATTGAAACAAAGGAAGTTCAGTCGACCATTGATGACAATTCCAGAACAACGTAACTATAAACAATTTTTTCTATCCTCTGCCAGCTGCTATGATGGAGAAAGCATTACCTCGAACCATCACCAGCGAGACACGCTGCAAGAGCCACTCCGTTTCGCGAGGTTCGTTCCTTAATCGAGACGCAATCGCACCAATCCTCCGAAGGAACGCCATTGAACGAGGGCCAATAACCCCTGAAATCTCCACTGCCACAGGAGTAAAAAACATCTATCAGCAAGAGAAGAATATTTCGCTATTTTTTTTTTTTATCTCTGCGTCTCGGGCAGTTTCAATATATTAAATAAGCTTTCAAAATACAAGGATATTGAAGTGGAAATCTAAAACATGTGGCACATCAATAATTCCAGTTATAGTTGGAGCACTAGAATTGATTGGAAAAGGTTCCGATAGACTCACTGAAGGGACCCCAGGTAGCCCATGCCTTCGATACAAAACATCGTACTCACAAGTACAGCTCAAACATTATGAAGAGCATCATCTTTGTAAAATGTGTGTGATCTTAAGCTACCACTTTTTTTTACAAACAAAATCAGTTTCCAGCCTTGACAGAGTTCGAAACCTTTTACTCAGTTCCGTGTGGGGAGAATCATTCCCCACTTCTTCCCAACGTCGCAACGTTTGCATGGCAAATTCTCAGTGGTCCTCTGTATTTGTTGTGACCAAGTAAATGGTTAAGTAATAACTAAACAAGAGTTTGCATATAAATAGTGTATTGAACAGTATATACAACAAAAGAGTCTTACACGAGTTGGGAGTGTGTGTCGGTTGACCAGCGTTCAGTCTATATCAATGTCCCCCCTGAGGTCTACTTTCTCCACTAACTTTATAGTAAATGGAAGAGTCCACAATAGCCTCATTAGAATAGACTAAATCTGGTAAGAATACCTCTGGTCGGGTGGTTTTGAGGAGAGTTGAACCACCTTTTTAATTACTATTGTTTCCAAGTAGCACCTGTTAGGGTTCCATGGGCAAATAGTGAAACCCAAAACAAAGAGAAAACACTATGAAAGCATAGAAATAAATTTTATAGTAAAAATATCAGCAATACTTTTTCATAGTAAAACAAAAATTCCAGCAATACATTTTCGTAAAAGAAATTACTTATATTCCTAAGACAAATTAAATTTCGTTATTAAATTAACCATAAATGCCACTAAACAAACAAACAAACAAACAAACAAACAAACAAACAAAAGCATATGTTCAGCTGAACTTTATTTTTTAGTTCCTCAGTTCAGACCTTTACAGTTAGGACACTGCCAAGAAATCAAATCATCCTTATTTTCCCCATACTCTAAATTAAAGAAGAATATTCTATTCAGACACGTTTTTAGTTGTATGTGGGTGATTCACTGAACGTTTTAATATTATTTTCTTCAGGTTAAGGCTCAATCCTTATCCATCCTCATAACGTTCACTTCCTACCACCTCGTCTTTAGTCATATCAAACAACACATTACTTATATTCATTTTAAAAGTAACACTCTACAATCTTAACTTCTTCAAGTCAAGGGTCTATCGTTATCCATCCTCCTTATCCTCATAATCATCACTCCCTACCACCTCTTCTTAATTCATATCAAACACGTACTCCATCATTAAAAAAATAATATTAATCCTCTGCCTTGAGTGTCTCTCGAGGCTTTTATTGAGTGAACATTACTATAAAAATTGCTTTACTTAGGGATTTTAAGCGAATGTCTAAATATTCTATAGAATGTCTCGTTTTTTCCATAAATTATGAAATAACTATCCTTTCTCTCATAAAAATGTCTGTGGAATTAATAAATATTAAACACAACAAAATATCTCGGTGAATAGTTAAGTTATAACAAGTTTACTATAGTAATTAGGTTGCATAGGGTTAATTTTGCCAAACACCGCCAGTGGCTGCAAAACAGAAATATTAAGAACTCGAGTCATGTCAGATCCTAATTTTTATATGAATGTCATGCATGGCCGCCATTTTATATTTTGAATTTTGCGCATGCGCGTTGTTTGTCTTTGAGCGCAAGTCGTTTGCAAATATCTAAACTGTCAGATGTGTGTATTTTTTCAGATCAATTATAAAAACTGGTCTCTAGTGAATAATGCCTGTAGTTTGGCGCTACAAAATCACGAAAAAAGAATTATATTAAACAAAATCCGCATCACATAAGAGATTTTAGCAACAGCAACAACTAAATCGGATAGCATATGTAACTCGAAAAGAAAAAGTTAGGAAGGACCCACTCCCTCATCAGTATCAGAAAGACAGATTACAGCAACTGAAATGTAGAAACCTTTTTCTTTTCCTGACAAATTGTTTTAATAAAAAAGATTTTATAAATTTCAACCGAAAGTAGCATTGGCTGTTATAACAATAAATGACGAACGTTACCTTATAAGGAAATAGCTAATATTACCTTATAAGGAAATAGCTAAAATTACCAAAATCATTCTGACGTAGAGATACTCGCACTATTGTGTCTGTAGTTATGAATGTTGTAAAGATGTCAATCACTTGGGCCCGACGTAAGGAGTTTTAAAATGGATGCCCGACAGCTCTCTGTGTGTAAGGATCATTTCTTGATATTAGAAAATGTCTAGAGTAATAAACAAATTTTAGCTGGTGCAGAAAAATCTCAGTAAGGTGAGGAAAGGTGAGATAATTGCAATGTAAGACAAACTGACATCTTTCTGAATATATAGTTAGCTGTTATATATAGTTATTCTGAGCTTAGAATTAAATAACCTAGTTTAATGCTTTGCCAGAAAATGTCAGACAGTCTATGTAATAGCTGAGTTTTCTACCCTATATATTAGTTTCACGCTTTGCTGGCAATATATACATTGTATAATATAAATTTATATCTCAGACTGACAGGGCCTGAAGTATGTGCGTGTGCGTATGCCTATCTCCAATTGTGTATGTGTGCGTATTAGGCTTGTGTATGTCATTCTCATTCTCCTCTCACTTTATGTGTGCATCTATTGCATTAGATGTATATGTGCGTTTTTGTTGCGCCTTTCTTTATCACTCCCCACCATACGTAATTATTAGGTGTGTGTGTGTGTTTGTTTCGTGGGGGCATTTTTTTCTCTTTCTCAGCATTTCTATGTATGTGTGTTAGGTGTGTGTGTGTGTATGTGTGTGTGAACGTGTTACGTATGCGTATGTCTTTCACAATCTCTCTTGATCTTTGTTCGTGCGTTAGCTCTCTCTCTCTGTGTGTGTGTGTGTGTGTGTGTTAAGCATGTACATATAACCTCTTTCTATCTCTCTCGCCATCTGTGTATTAAATAAAAGGGTTTGCTCGAAAGTTCATAGGCTGACTGTGGAGTGATGCTAGAGCTGTAAAAATTATTTTGCCAAATGTTGATCATTTCCAAGAGTAACAGATGTCAGTTTACCTGGAAATAACGAAGACATTTATTAATAAGAAGGGTTGATATTAATGCATGCAAGGTTTCACACATCTAGCATCACCCCTTCATAGACAGCCCATATAGTATTAAGACCACCCTTGGATGTGTGTGTGACTTCTGTTTATGTATTTCTCTGTCTCAATCTTCATCTGTGTGTGCGTGTGCGCGTGTGAGATCCAGTCCTTTTTGGACGTCTCAGCTATTCGGTCGAACTCTCTGCCTCTGAGGCAGAGGGGAACTCTCTGCCTTTGGGCAGAGAGGAACTCGGACGAGGCTCTGCCCTTCGGCGGAGCCTCGTTCGAGGTGGTTGACCACCCCGATCCCGTTTATACGGGTTCTACGGGCAATTTTTGCCCGAGCCTACGGGCTCGGAAAGCCCACATTAAACCGGCATTGTGCCACATTTGACACACGTGGGCGTGTTGATGAATATAGTGTGCGTGTGTGCGTGTATGGTAGATGTATACGAATACAGATATGATAGATCAACGAAAGAGTGTGTTTAAAAGCATTAATTCGAGCTTTGCTTAACCGGAAGTTCTCTGTGGTTGAATGGTTATAACATGCCAAACATAATTTGTGTCCCCATAGGATGCAGTTTCGATTCTTATGGAAGAAGTCATATTTTCTACGACAATTCTTTCGGGCTGGTAAATGTAATTAATACTATTTAATTAAAGAACAGAGCATTTAATTAATTAAGTGCATCCATAGAAAACAACCTATAAACAGAATATATATATATATATATATATATATATATATATATATATATATTGGGACAGGAGATCATTATTTAAACATATGTTGTTAAATATAACTAACAATGGATGTCTGTTATGTATGATTGCTTTACATTTTTTTTTGTTGATATAGAAGATTGCTATGCAACGGTAGCGGTCACGGAATAGCCGACAAAGGTCGTAAGTTCAAGATGCGGTTCTATGGCGTCATATCACCGTTATAGTAGCATAGCAATCTTCTATGTCAACATAACAAAATATTATCTTCGATGGTGAAAACGTCCGTATAACCATCCTGAAGATGGCTTATATGAGTCAAAAGCTTAAATCAAAGACCAACTAAAACAAATAGCCAACAATTTTTGTCTTTATTTTCACCCGAAATTAAAGCAAAGATATGAACATTAAAACGGCTCATGATCAGACATAATAGACATTCATTATCTGTTATATTTAACAATATATGTTTAAATATATATATATATATATAAATATATATATATATATATATATATATATATATATATATATATATATATGTGTGTGTGTGTGTGTGTGTGTTTATGTGTGTGTAGAGAGAGTGAGCTTGATTCACCAATTCGTTTTCTACGTTTATTAAACCGTTGAAGGTTATTTAACCCATTAACTGCCAAATTTTTTTAATGCGCATTTTTGTCCCAGAAAGGTGACTTAGGAGTTTATTTATTCCTTATGTTTAATTTCATAGTTACCATTGTCGTTTTTATAGAAACTAGAACATCAAATATATGTGTATAAAACATCAAAAAATAATATTGATTAGAAATAATAAAAAAATACTTTTCAAAATAGTCATTGTTTTTCTACTCATGAAATATAAAATTACGACAGAAAGTGTCTTCTTACGGCTAATAATAAAAACTTTAAAGGCTAAGTGTTGTAAAATATACCTCTGCAAATGCAATGTATGTAAGCAATTCAATGTAAATACAAGGAATAACATGTAGTGAGATTAATTTTAACAGATCCCCAAATGGGGCTCATGCCAGGTAATGAGTTAAATCTAGGAAAGATGTTGGGTAGAGTATGAATTTGGGAGGGGGAGATAATAATGGTTTACGGATAGAAGTCTTACTAATTAACCCATACCTGTGGGAGAAGAGGTTGATTGATAGCTTTCCCAGGGTTTTTCGCGCGTAAGTGAATATGGCGAACACAACGGAAGTTCGAACTGCCCGATTAACAATTCGGAGCCATTTTCCATTACACCCACGCATATCCAAACTTACAGAACCTGGTATTTCCCAATCGGTCACCCTTCTCTGTACTGACCAGGCTCGACGCTGCTTAACATTGGTTATCGTCCGTGAACCGGTGTTTCAACGTAATGCTGCAGTAAGCCGAGAGTGACGGGAAGAAAGAGAGATAGATAGATAGATAGAGAGAGATAGATAGATAGATAGATAGAGAGAGAGAGAGAGAGAGAGAGAGAGAGAGAGAGAGAGAGAGGGGGGGGAACCTTTAGCCTAATGCCGGAATGTTCTAACATTCGTTTTCAATCGATTTTACCTGTTTCCCAATACGATTTTACCTGTTTCCCAATACGATTTTACCTGTTTCCCAATACGATTTTACCTGTTTCCCAATACGATTTTACCTGTTTCCCAATACGATTTTACCTGTTTCCCAATACGATTTTACCTGTTTCCCAATACGATAACAACTGTCTTGTATGATAGAAGATGGCGCGAAATAATAGTTAGCAACCAAATTGGATATTCATTCTCTCACTCTCTCTCTCTCTCTCTCTCTCTTATGGTTTACCTCACAAACAATTCCTTGCAACTGTAATAATGAGTGCTATTTATCCTATAACGTACTTAAATATAAAGGAAAAAGAAGGAACAAAGGAATTTGCATAATGACATAATTATGTACAGGAATATTATATCCAATGCAATCATTTAGGATAGTGAAGAATAAATACGGACAAAATTGAATTTTTTATACACACACACACACACACACACACACACACACACACACACACACACACATATATATATATATATATATATATATATATATATATATATAAATATAAAAGTGAACATAGAAGTCAACAATTAGAGGCAACAGTCCGTTTCATGCGAGATGCAATCGTCAGGCCACTAGAACTAGAGGGAGAAGAAGAGGATTGACACCTTTACTAAGGGTATTAGCACGTAAGTGAATGTAATGGATTCGACTGTAATTCAGAGAGCCGATATATATATATATATATATATATATATATATATATATATATATATATATATAGTTGCCTAGTTGCCTGAGGATTGCACTAGCATGAAACAGACTGTCGCCTCTAAGTGCTGACTTCCATGTTCACTTTTATATTTATATATATATATATATATATATATATATATATATATATATATATATATATATATATATATATATGAGAGTAAGCTAGCACGTAAGTGAATGTAATGGATTCGACTGTAATTCAGCTCTCTGAATTACAGTCGAATCCATTACATTCACTTACGTGCTAATGAGTGATTATAATTAATATATATATATATATATATATATATATATATATATATATATATCGGCTCTCTGAATTACAGTCGAATCCATTACATTCATTTACGTGCTAATGAGTGATTATAATTAATATATATATATATATATATATATATATATATATATATATATATATATATATATATCGGCTCTCTGAATTACAGTCGAATCCATTACATTCATTTACGTGCTAATGAGTGATTATAAGTAATATATATATATATATATATATATGTATATATATATATATATATATATATATATATATATATATCGGCTCTCTGAATTACAGTCGAATCCATTACATTCATTTACGTGCTAATGAGTGATTATAAGTAATATATATATATATATATATATATGTATATATATATATATATATATATATATATATATATATATATATATATATATATATATATATATATCGGCTCTCTGAATTACAGTCGAATCCATTACATTCACTTACGTGCTAATACCCTTAGTAAAGGTGTCAATCCTCTTCTTCTCCCTCTAGCTATGGGTAAATAGCAGGACAGACTGGATTCTATAGCCTTGGATGGCAACTGGTCTAGGAGGAGGACAACTCTGAATTCAAAACCTGCGAAGTGTACCAAGTTTCATTATTCGGCCCTTCAAAATGTGTGGATTGTTCTGCACAAAACCTTCACCACTATAATCAAATCTCATGTGCTGGCGTCGGGCTGTCAGTTTCCTAGGAACTGATCTGCTTGACCCTCATACGTCGTATTCGACGTGAGAGTCGAGTACATATATATATATATATATATATATAGATATATATATATATATATATATATATATATATATATATATAGATATATAGATAGATAGATAGACATACATAAATTTCCAAGAGAATAGAATCCAGGTAGAACTCAATGTTCAGGACAGAGTAAGAATATAATAAAAAGGCTCAAACACTAATATTCCATGGTTATAATTTATTTCATTGGAATCGTAATCGCGATCCAATTCATCAGACCTACAAATTCAAAAAGAAATCGGAAAATATAACTCGGGATATAAAAATAAAAAAATAAAATTTTAGTGAGAGTGTATGTGTGGGAGTGGGAAACAAGTGGGAGAGGGAAATTTATGAAAGCTCTAGAGAGAGGGATAACAGAAGAAAGAAGAACAGAAAATCCTAAAGGTGAAAGTGGGGATTAAAATTTAACAGAGAGAAGTTTTAAAGAGAGGAGTTAAATAACGGTTTAAATGAGTGAGAAACAGATAAATATGAATTATTTTCAGATGCATAAAACACTGTTCTTTTTTTTTCCTCCATTCGTTATCATTAATATATTTTTTTTGATTTTATTAAGATGACACTTTCTAAAAACGGATATCCTTTGGATGTTTTGGATTCTGTTATCCATGATGTCATCAATAAATTTCATAAGATTAAGCGACATTTTGTTAAAAAATATCCAGTTTATTTGCGTCTTCCCTTTATTGGTTCAACGGTTGAGTCTTTATCTCGTTGAATTTCGCGTGCGATTAATAGCTGTTATTTTTCGGCTAATATTCGGGTAATATTTGTTACCCGTCCTGCCATTCGTAAGGATGCCCCCACCCACCATCATGTTAATTTAGTGATTTATAAATATAAGTGTAGTTGTGGACTCGACTACATAGGGAGGACGTCCCAACGTTTGGATCTGAGAATAAAGCAACACTTACCCCCCCGGTCAGGATTTTGAATCCGTATGCCAGGAAAAGTCAACTAATCAGTACTTCTCACTCTTTTATTGCAGAGCATGTAATAAATAGCAGGGATTGTGTTTTTGATTTTAGTGTGGACTGTTTCTCGATTTTATCTAGATCCCACTAATCATATCACCTCAAGGTTATAGGGTCCTTGTATATCAGATCCCGTGGAAAATTGGCACTTTATACCCTCTTGGCTCACTAAGTTAGGTTGGTGTATGCATAGTATGTATGTGTCTACTACTCTAATAAATCTTGAACTTGCTAAAGGACTATAAAGTGCCCATTTTCACAAATAACTGCCCGTTGCACACTTGAAACTTATAGTTGTGGCCAGTCTCTATTTACCAGGAATTTATTTAGAAATACACATACACACACATAAACACACACACACACACACACACATATATATATATATATGAAAAAATATAGTTTTAAGGTGTGCTATATTTATGAGATAAAGTGCTCAATATCAGAGATAGAGCATATTATCTGGCAGAACCTTATATTCTAAGGAAATTACCAGGGAACAGTGGCCAACCACAACTAAAAAATTTATGCCTTCTGATGCAATCATCGGGCAGTAGGCAACAGAGGGAATGCTTACTGGGTCTGAATGTTATTGGACTCTAGGTTTCATGAAATTCATTTTTTCCCTCCATTCGTTATCATTAATATTAATTAAGTTTGCACGCTTATTTTTATATCCCAGAAAAATAAACTTGATACGCGGCTGGGACGAAATCGATTGTTCTTTTTTAGCTTTTTAAAATGCCATATAAATTTTGCCTATTCCTGTCTATCCTTAAATTTTGTACCATAAAAAACTTATTTAAACATATATATATATATATATATATATATATATATATATATATATATATATATATATATTATTTCAGGATCATTTGTCAACTTATTCAGGATGATTTTCGCCCTCTCTAACCTTCCAATTTTCTGTCCTGGCGTAACAAGGTGTCTCACAGGTTTCACGTACGATTTCATTCTCAAGTCTTTTTTTTCACTGCTCTTTGGATAGTGTTATGGGTCCTTACCTATAACTACAGAATGAACTCTTCCTAACACTATGTATACTACGCCTCTCAAGAGAGAGACGAATCGAGTCGAGCCGATAATATTTCACTCCAAACCAGACTGACAGTCATACTAACACATTCCATATTCTTGTATTATTATTCCGTGTAATATATCTTCGTTATTTCTACTCTTGTTCCCGTGTTGTTCTTCCTTGGTCCTAACCTGGACCATAACAGATAGTCATAGCTGAATCTCCTTTCTCGCGTATAAAACGTCTTATAATTTGAGTTGGATCTTTTCTAATTGATCTCTTTATCTCTAAGTAGAAATGATGATCCCTCTTGCTGTTGTGACCTCCTGCTTCAGTTTTTCTCTCTACTTTTCCCACATTTTAAAGCTTAATCACCGTTCTTTTGATGCTTCTTGAATGGACTTAGAAGATGGAAGCCAGAGTATGAATGTTGGTGCCATTACTGAAGGCATGAATGATTTTTTCCTCTCATCATTGGGAAGACATAGTTAGGCTGACACAAACGGTTTTAACCTATTCTCTCTCTAGGTGAATAACTCAAAGAGGTTTTCGGTGATTCTTACTACAAATGGTATCAAGTTGGCTAAACAACTTTTCTGAAAATATGTTTCAAGTGTGCATCAGGCAGTTATTTGTGAAAATGGGCACTTTATAGTCATTTAGCAACTTCAAGATTTCTGAAAATATGGAAAAAAGAAACTCAATTAGTTTAGCATTTTATTTTTTTAGATATTAAACATTTTGTGGGGTGATCCGTATTTCCTTCATATTCCACCTGTAAGAAGGAAGTTTAAAAAGTTATATTCTGACAGATCTTTCCCTTCGGCCGCTGATTTAAGGATGCTTCCTCAATAACTAAAAACTCAGCCTAGTCAAGTATAAGTTCAACCGTTATCTATCCTACATATGCTCATAATCTGAACTTCTTATCACCTTCTCTTGCAATAAATAAAAAAATAAAACAACCTCGTTCAGAATCTGGCTTGAATGGGTCTTACGTCTTGTACTCTGTGGACAAGAGCATAAAACCTTTTCGTGATGTCACTTGATGCAACACCACTTTCAGTGGTGTTGACAAAGGTAGAGTATGAGACACATGTAAATATTTCATCGAGGTTACACCAACGCCCACAAATGACAACATTTGCGAGTTAAGAAGGCTTGAGAGGAGAATGGTAAGCACAGAGGTGATTCAGATAATAGAAATTTTTTCTAAGCTAAGCGGAGGTAGCTCGATCGCATACCACTGGCAGGTGTGGCCCTCACACAACACATGGGGTATGGTGCATCCAAAACAAGACTTATTTGGATCAGTCAAACATAAATAAACAACACGTAACCAATCCCATCTAGGAGGGGTGAAGTGTGCATTCCTTTTCTATAAATATTTCCATGACAATTGTTCTGATGAGCTTTCTTTTTTTGGTAGGTAGATTTTATGAATTTAAGCCTATTACTAGATTGACGACAAGGCCTCACTATATTACAGTTAAAAACGACTAGTTATCACCGTAAGTTCTATGCTAACAGTTTCTGCGATTTCCAATTGTTATATTCTGTATTCTTAATTCCTCTTCTCTCTTTCTGTTATTGCTCTCTCTCTCTCTCTCTCTATCTATCTATCTATCTATCTCTCACTAAACTCACTCACTCACTCACTAACTCACTCATTCAATCTTAAAATAATATTTTCTTTTTCTCATATCCACTCACATCCAGTAACACCTTTAGTGGTATTATTACTCTCCTTGCTGTGAGATTATTTTAAAAAAAGTTCAGTTTCTTTTCTTTGTTTCTAACGAAATTTACCTGTTTGTTTGTTTTTTTAATATTTTGCATCCCGCTATTTTTTGCTCTCGTTCCATCTCTCGAGATTCTCGTCAAAATAGAAAGAAGAGTTTATAATGTTATTGTCCCTGACCTGAAGAATTTTTTCTCATCAGAATCCATCTTGCACATTTATAAATCTACCATTCGCCCGCCCATTAAATATTGCTGTCATATCTGCTCTGGTGCTTCTGCTATGTATTTAGAGATTCATGATAACGTACAAAGAAGAATCTATAATGTTATTGGTACTGAACTGGCATCTCGGTTTCAGGTTTTTTCCCACCACCATAACGTAGCTTCCCTGTGCCTTTTCTATAAATATTTTCATGGTAATTGTTCTGATGAGATTTCCTCTTTGGTACCAATATTTTATGAATTTAAGCCTACTACTAGATTGACGACAAGGCCTCACAATCTTACAGTTGAAAATGGCGAGATATAACAGTAAGTTCTAAGCTAAAAGTTTCTTCGCTCGCACTTCTCGCTTGTGGAACTCTCTTCCAGTTACTTGCTTTACAGTCAACTTTGATCTCAAAAAACTTAAATGCAATGTCAATCGTTAACTTCTGTCTTCTTAATTTATATTCTTTTGTTGTTCTCTTTACTTAATAATTATTTTTCTTTTTTCTCATATTCTTTCGTATTCAGTAACTTGCGTCTTAGTGGCTTTACTTCCTTGCTTAGGGTGAAATGATAAACAAATCCAGCAAGTCCTGTGGATACCCTTCTAGACAGAATTTTGTAAGGGAGACAAATCATACAATATCTGATCAAGTTGTAAAAAGATGCACCTTATCAAGTGTTTCGATGCAGAACTCACAAATATTGTCGATTATTAAAACTATACAATCTCCAGGTGACACACACATGCGTATTTTGTTTACTCTCTTTCGTTGTATTTACAGTGTACAAAAATTATCTGTGCGAAAGTTTTCTAAAAGAGGATGGAATATGTGACACAGTAATCCGAAGACTCATTATAATAACGGGACTCCGTCCAGATCTGCCGTTTCAGGCGGTTCAGGTTGACTTGTTGAACTATCTGCCTTCGGGCAGAGAGGAACCCAGACACGACTCTGCCTTTCGGCATAGCCTCGTCTGTGGCGGTAGACAAGCCCGACCCCGTGTATGCGGGGTCTATGGGGAATTTTTGCGCAAGCCTACGGGTTCGGAATCGTCCCATATAAAAAACGGCCTAGTGCCACATCCTGCCTTGTGGGAAGGCTAAGGTAAATGACCTTATTGCAATAACGGTTTTCCAAAAGCTTAACAAAGTATTAAGAAACAGGAACATTTCGCCAGAAACAAAGTAAAGAGTGTTCAACTGCTATTTAACATCGATTTTCTTATCTGGCAATGAACGCTGTGGGAGATTGAAACAACGAAGATTTAGAGAAAACTTCTGGTAATATCATGTATGCGGCGTGTGCAACGAGAAAATTTTTACGTAAAGTGGGAATAAAAATTGTTTATATTTTTGTTTCGTATCAGAAAAAGATAGCTTAATTTTATTGAACACACGATAAGGAAAGGGTACTTAGGGAGTTTGACACTCACAAGACATTATGGAAGACAAGAAGTGCAGAAAAAAACAGTGACTAACCTACCAAACAAGCTTGTCTAAATGTATGACAAAACTGAGAAATAGAGTAAGGGGACAAATACTTCTTAGTGCTATAAGGGATAGAAAGTTGTGGAGGACCATGAACAATTCCGAAATAGAAAGGCCTTAGCTTCAAATCCAAAATACACTGACATTAGTATCAAAAACGAAATACAACGACCTTAGCTTCAAATCCGAAATTATATGATCTTAGCTTTTATCAAACAGACGATATGGAAATGGTACTTGCGGAGTTTGACACTCAGAAGACATTATGGAAGACAAGAAGTGCAGAGAAAAACAGTGCGTAACTTACCTAACAAGCTTGTGTAAATGTATGAGAAAACAGACACATACAGTAAGGGGAGAAATACTGCTTAGTGCTATAAGAGATAGAAAGTTGTGGAGAATCATGATCTGAAAAAACATTGAACATAAAGGCAGTATAAAAGCTATCAGTATATTGTGAGAAAATCACATAAAGGCAGTATAAAAGCTATCAGTATATTGTGAGAAAATCACATAAAGGCACTATAAAAGCTATCAGTATATTGTGAGAAAATCACATAAAGGCAGTATAAAAGCTATCAGTATATTGTGAGAAAATCACATAAAGGCAGTATAAAAGCTATCAGTATATTGTGAGAAAATCACATAAAGGCAGTATAAAAGCTATCAGTATATTGTGAGAAAATCACATAAAGGCACTATAAAAGCTATCAGTATATTGTGAGAAAATCACATAAAGGCAGTATAAAAGCTATGAGTATATTGTGAGAAAATCACATAAAGTCACTATAAAAGCTATCAGTATACTGTGAGAAAATCACATAAAGGCAGTATAAAAGCTATGAGTATATTGTGAGAAAATCACATAAAGGCAGTATAAAAGCTATGAGTATATTGTGAGAAAATCACATAAAGGCAGTATAAAAGCTATGAGTATATTGTGAGAAAATCACATAAAGGCACTATAAAAGCTATCAGTATATTGTGAGAAAATCACATATAAATATTATTTCAGTTTGGTTAGGTGGAACAGAGTACTGGAATCAATTGCAGTTTATTCCTTGTGCATAGAAACAGATGATTATGCGCTGTATTCATTGAGTCATTTTATCAGCTGCCGTATGCCGATGGTAGTCAGGGGGATATGTAAATGTTTTTTCAAAGCGGCCATTTTGAAATAAAGATAGCGGCCGCAGTTTTGATCAGATTACGCGTGATCTGTTTTTATATGAATGAACATGGCAAATATGGATGCAGGCAAGTTTTCACAATTTAAAATGTTCAACGTTCCTATTAAGTAAAGAACACGCGGGAATTCAACTTGCATATATGTCTTTGAAAATCTATCTATCTATAACTGTTCATATCTATCACAGTCTATTCATATCTATCTATCTATCTATCTATCTAGCAGCCTTTCACTTTTCATATCTATGACGCATGAGCATAACTGAACTGACCTATCTATCTATCTATCTATCTATCTATCTCAGACTGCCTTACTTACTATCTATCTATCTATCTATCTATCTATCTATCTATCTATCTATCTATCTATCTATCTATCTCAGACTGTTGATATCTATCTATCTATCTATCTATCTATCTATCTATCTATCTATCTATCTATCTCAGACTGTTCATATCTATCTATCTATCTATCTATCTATCTATCTATCTATCTATCTAACATTATCTGCAACACTTGCGGTCTATTCAGTGAAGCTCTTAGCTTCAAATGCAACATACAAAGATCTTAGATTCAAATCTGAAATGAAAACACCTTTGCTTCAAATCTGTCATACAAATATCTTAGCTTCAAATTCGAAAATGAAAGAGCGTAGTTTTAAATGCAAAATAGAAATACCTTAGCTTCAAAATCAGAAATTTTAAAGCTAAGGTCTTTCTCCAAGATTCAAGTACGAAATGCGAAGATATTACATTCAAAACCAAGATACGGATATCTTAGATTCAAATCCGAAATACAAAGACCTCAACTTCAAATTCGAAATAGAAAAGCCTTAGCTTCACATCGGGAATTGAAAGACATTATCTTCAAATCCGAAATACATATATCTTAGCTTGTAATCCGAAATACAAAGACCTTACCTTCAAATTCAAAATAAAAAAACCCTAGCTTCAAATCCGAAATAGACTTTAGCTTCAAATCTGAAAAAGAAAGAACTTAGTTTCCATCCAAAATAAAAAGAACTTATAAACACCATAGCTTCAAATCCGATATACAATGACTTGGGCTTACATTAAAAATAAAAAGATCTTAATTTAAAATTAAGAAATTAGCTTCAAATACGAAATACAAAGACCATAGCTTTAAATCTGAAATACAAAATCTTAGCTTCACATCCAAATAATAAAATCGTTAGCTTCAAATCCGAAATTCCCAGAACTTATCTGCAAATTAAAAATACAAATACTTCAGCTTCATAAACCAAATAGAAAATCGATAGATACAAATCTGAAATACAAAGAGCATAACTTCAAATTCGAACTAAAAAGACTTTAGCCTCATATCCGAAATACAAAGTACTTAGCTTCAAATCCGAAATACACAGATCTCAGTTTCTAATCCGAAATTCAAAGACCTTAGCTTCAAATCAGAAATATAAAGGCTTGAGTCCAAGCTCAAAATGCAAAGAGCATAACTTTTAATCTGAAATAGAAAGAAATTAGCTACAATTCCGAAATATAAAGTCCTTATCTTCAAATCTGAAATACAAAGACCTTAACTTCAAATCTGAAATACAAAGGCCTTAGCTGCGTATCCGAAATACGAAGATCATAGCATCAAATTCGAAATACAAAGACCTAAGCGTGAAATCTGAAATACAAAGATCTTAGACTCATATCTAAATACAAAGACCTTAGACTATGCTTTCTTGATACAGTTGTGTACGTTGGCTTGGGAGAGAAGTAATTCTGTTAGGAAAGGTGAAATAGGGAAAAAATCCTGGGTGTAGATAAATATTTAGATAATATTAAATGGCGGAACTCTTGAGGATTTTCCTTGTGAGTGAGTCATTTCTTTTTTATGAGTGTAGCGTTTGTAAAAACAAAATTGTGGTTGAATTTATTTCTATGTATGACTAGTGCAGTTGTTTTTTGTGAGGTTTCCTTTGTGCTTATACATGCGTTTTTTTATTTCGGCTTCTTTTACCATTATATTGGGAGAAACAGTTTTGGCCATTTATTTTATAAATGTCTGCTTCAGAAATAAAGTTGCTATTACTGTTTGAGGATGTGAATATATAATCACAAACAAATTAAAATAGTCACAAACACAATAACACAGTTTTCTTATTGTCTTTTACTTTTATAAATATTGTCTTTTTCTACAGGTTAACTCTGAGGAATTTTTTATATACATATACATATATATATATATATATATATATATATATATATATATATATATATATATATATATATTCACTTTCATTGTGTATGCGTGTTGTGTTTTTTTAAAGGGTCGTGGAAATATTTCCTGTCTCGTCGCTTTTTGTGTGTGTATATATCTAAATACGTCTGCGTGTTTATGTATTATAATCTGATTGTGTATGTATTGTCTTTTGTAAGATTTCATCCTCCCCTGCGTCTGTTTATGCTTCAAATGTATCTACCTTGTCATGAGGTTCAGAGCAACATTTGATCTTAACGTTTATTCCAACTTAATTTCAATAAAAACAAAATAAATAGAATAACATATGTATTTTTTCTTTTTTCCTTAGTAAGTTTATAATTTTAAACTTAATATAGATTAAATTTAAATTTTAAAATGGGTAATTTTTAAATTCAAATTTTATCGTATAATTTAATATTTATTAGTTATAATAAATTCTATTTTAGTCTAACCCCAACATTAAAGCATTAAATAATTACTATAACCTTAGTTCGTTGTCAAGTTTTTTGAATTCTCATATACTTGTATTTTGATTGGTCATTGCAGCTTATGTAACAGCGTTTCCCCTAACGAGGGATGTTTGTTTAATTTGGACCTTTTAAAACCCTTTATTCTATATTCAACACCATCACTTGATAAGACAACAGAAGTGTTGAAACAAAATGGCTATTTTTGTAGTGATTTTATAACATATTTATGTTATAATTTTCGAATAAATAATTATATATATATATATATATATATATATATATATATATATATATATATATATATATATATATATATATATTTACCGGCTGTAACACCAAGAATATCCAAATCGTGGAACAGCCTAGGATAATTGTCCATCCCACAAAATGTTTAATATAAAAAAAAAACACAAAACTAATTGAGTTTCTTTCCCCATGTTTTCAGATAAGACGTTTAGTCATCTTGACACAATCTGTCATAAGAATCATTGAAAAACCCTTTGAATTATTCAGCTAGAACGAGAACAGGTTAAAACCTTTTTGTGTCAGTCCCACTGCGTCTTTCCAACTGAGCAATGGTGAGATGATAATGATTATTCAGACTGTCAGTAATGGTACCAACATTCACACTCTGGCTTCCATCTTCAAAGTCCATTCAAGAACCATCAAGAGAACGGTGAATAAGTTTTAAAAAGAGTGAACAGTAGAGGGGATAATTGGATAAGGAGGTCACAACAAAAAGAGGGATTATCATTTTAACATAGAGCTAAACACAATCTTATTGCTCAAAGTAGAGTTCAATAGTGTTACAAAAACCTCGGAAAATTCCAGTAAGATATCTTTAATCATTTCTAAAATACAACGCTTCAAAGCTTAATGTGATAATTGGGCAATTTTATATTCAAATGGTTAGATCTCTTTATTAAAATTATAGAACAATCCACATAATATACCTGGTTACTTATTATCACTTTGAGAATTCACAGAAATCAGAGGGGGGGCGTTTTGGAATCACAACTTTAGAGTAATATTGTAAGGCCTTCTTTAATTTTGAGATAAGTTATCATTCAACAGTTTTTCGGTAAGCTGCTGTCATTCTTTGCATTGCTTTTTTTGTGATTATTATGTTTCAACTGATCCATTCTCAGGTCTTCTGTAATTGTTTTAGAGGAATGTCATCCTTGACAACATATATACTGCGTATTGCTTTTGGGATTAGTACGGAGTTTATGGCAATCCATTTTTCTAGCATTTTGTCATCGGGTGAGGATTCGTTATAATTCCAAAAGTTTATTGTTGTTTTTCTTTTCTTGTTACTCCAATGTTTTGACCGATTCATCAATGGCCTTCGCTCAGGTATATGCTTCAGATGAAACATATCAAACAGAAGATTTGCACGCTCACTGAGGCTTCATTCTTTGTGCGTCTGATGGATCTCAATTTCAATCCAGACCTCAAATTGAACTCATATATACGAGCCATTGCTAAAAATGCTGGAAAAATGGTCGACTCATCTTACCTCACGAGAAAGCATCTGACTTATTCTGTTATGCTTTATTTTTTACTACTGTCAGATTAGACCAAAACTGGAGTAGTGGTGTCATATCTGGGCTTGGGAAGGCGCACTCTCCACTTGTAGGCCTTGACAGATTTCGAAATTATTTCTAGGTTCTTCCCCACTGACGTAACGTTGCAATCCTATTGATATTTCCATGGCAGATGTTCAGACGAGCCCCACTCCTTAGTTCCGCCAGCTCGAACCTTTAGAATCATGTTACGAAACGATATTCAGTGACCCTCATTTCTTCCGTATTCCAAACGTAAGGAGGAAGTTTTCCCTCAGATTGCGTTTTCCCAAGATATTTTCTATTTGTGGAATACGCTGCCATGTGGATGCTTCCTTGAACAGATTAATCCTAAGCTCTTTAAGTCAAGGATCAATCGTAAATCTATCCTCCTCATTCTGATAACATTCGCTTACTATCACCTCGTCTTTCCTTCATATCACGCATCTCTTTTATAAGTACCATTTAAAAATTAACCCTTGAGCCTTGTGGCCTATTGCCACATCACATTGAAACATCGTTTTACATACAAACACCGAAGTTAAACAAAGACAAACCTGGTGTTGTATCGTCGAGGTGAATGATAGACAGAGAAGAATGAGTGCTTAATATATTTATTCAGCACCAGGGCACCCCGGGGCGGTGTAATGGTAAGCAAGCTTGTCTCGCTAGAACAATTACGACTGAGTAGTGAGTTCGATCCTCGCTGGGTGCCCCATACTTTCGGCCTTGTGCCAAATCTAAGCTACGCTTGGAAAATCGCTATATTTATTCAGCACCAGTATCCGGTGCTAACGGATACATACAAAAAACACAGAACAATGAGTTACAAAACAATTAACAAGACAACATATGAGGGATAGAGGAGGATCAAATGCTGTACAGCCGATTGAAGTAAGATCAATCCGAATATTAATCAGTTTAGTATCAACATATTAATCAACTGTTGAAGGCCTTAATCGTAGACTATTTAAGGCTATGACCCAGGCCATCTGTTACTGCGCTGAAGAGGTGCTGGCTACCCTACAACACCTGGTCAGTATCTAGATGCATAACAGCTTGGGAATACCAGGTGCTGTAAGGTGTATATTGGATAAAGGCTCGGTGTTGTTAATCGGGTACCGGAATTACAATTCCAGTTGGGTTCATTATATACACTTACGTATTAATATTCTTGGAAAACGTATGAAAACAAATCTTCTCCTCTTCCGCTATGCGTTAATTGGTAAGATGTTTATCAATATAAACCTTATTATAGTATCTGTCTATATATCCATTAAACATGACACGTGGAACTAGAACAGTCTACCCCAGGGAGCGAAATAAAGGGTTCAATTCGACATTCCAACCACCTGAAGAAGGCCGGAGCGTACAACGGCCGAAACGTTGTAATAAATATGGCGACAAAGATGAGGACAATAGTCCGAATTATGTAAATAAACTTTATTATCTCCAAAAATTAAAAATGCGTACAAAATATTTACATTTCGGCAGTAAATAAATCAAAGCTTGAGATGTCGCAAAAAAAAAATCAATAAATTGTCGGCTAAATTACGCAAAAATGAAAATAACATTTTAACAGATATCTGTCTATATTTCTGACATAATGTATTATGTACACTATTTACATTATTCGGACTATTGTCCTCATCTTTGACGCTATATTTATTACAACGTTTCGGCCGTTGTACGCTCCAGCCTTCTTCAGGTGGTTGGAATGTCGAAACGATGTAATAAATATGGCGACAAAGATGAGGACAATAGTCCGAATAATGTAAATAGTTTAGCAGATATATTTAGCTAAATTGCACAAAAATATCTTCAAATACGAAAGAGTAAATTTATTCAATAAAATCGCGATTGGCTTCTAGACAACTTCGGAATCCCCTGCAACACTTCTGCACGGTCTCTTTGTTTAAGTTAGTGATTGCTACCATAATCGTTGCTTTCAGTTCAAATTTGGTGTCACAAAGAGTTTTGTTGGTCTCAAGCTCAACTGCACCCGGAACATAATAATCAAGGGGGTTGCAGTCTGGGGAGATAGGTGGCCAGATGTCAAGGGTGATGTGGTCGCCGACATTGTCTAACAGCTATGAATCTATTCTCTTGCTTGTGTGGCATGGTGCAGTGCCCTGTTGCCAGACATATGCTCTTTCAACAGCCACCCTCTTGACCCAGGGCAACACTACATCCCTAAGGGAACTCGATGTAGGCCTCCGTGTTGAGTCTAAGGGCCTATGAGAAGATGAATGCAGGCATAACATCGCCATCACCAGTGATTACTCCAAACGCCTTTGTAATCACTATTAGACTCATCCGACTCCTTTTGAATCATCTGCACTGACCTCAGATTGCACCCAAACAATTCGAAATGATTGTATTGGAGATTCCGGGCTGAATGCCAAGTAGTACATCATGCAGTTTCCAAATTTCTGGTGATGTGAATTGAGTCATGGTGCTCTTTTTTCTCACAGGCGGTTCCCATCTGACTCTACTATACTGCGCAGTAGACAAAATCAAAAACAAACAACGCGCATCTTCTTCGTCCCCTACATTTTCTTCCTCTCCTTTTACTTATTCCTCATTTTCTACTTCTTTTTTTAATTCTTCCTCGTCTTCTTTTTCTTTTTACGGCTTGATTATTCTTCTTCATTCTTTCTCCTTCTTCTTCCCTTTCTCTTCATGTCATTTTATTCTTTTTATCAACAACTTTTCCTACCATCCATTTTTCTCTTATTTCCTGATTGTGATTTTTTTAAAAACTTTTCATTTCTTTCTTCTATGTTATTTATTGCATATACGCGTATTTTTGACGGATATT
>OZ038482.1:21264849-21282349 GCA_964036315.1 Acanthosepion esculentum
CAAGAAACTGATTAGACAACTGGAAAGAGTATAAAATGAAATAGACACAATATGTTTATATTCAATGAAACATGTTTAAATATTAATTAGACATCCTAAGTTTCATATGTTTCATGCGTGTGCATCGAAAATGATCATATTGATTTCTCATTTAGCTTTTCTTTATCGATATAATTGCACTCGATCACCTAACGAAGAGAAGTTTTAATTTGCTTCGCATGGTGCGTGCTTTTAACAACAGAGTACAAACGACCTTTAAAAATTAACAGTGTTACAATAATAAAAAAAAGAAGTGTTTCGTGCGATGCTTGTTTAGTATCGTGGGCATTATTAGGTTAAACCATGTGACATGTCCGATTTTGATTAAGCGTAAAGATGTATTTGAACTGCTAGGGAAGCTTGATTGATATGGGAATAATCAAGGAACATATATTGGGAAGAAAACGCATGCGTACGAATAGAAAAAGAGTTGACCAAGTACACCAAAATATAAAGACAATGATGTCTCTTCTCACTGGATTTATAACCAGGCATAGGCAACCTTTTTTAAACAGTGGGCCGCATGAGGTAAAGTACATCATAAGGCTGGCCGCACTGTTAAAATAATTAAGGTATTCTTTTAATGAAATATACCGTAGCAATCATCTCCCCCCAACCAAAAAAATAGCATCTGCCTTAGAAATGGGGAAAAGTTGATATATTTATTTTCTTTGGAAAAATATTCCTTGCATAGTTAAAAATAATATTGCTGGGTGTAAACTGTTTCTAATTAACTCGTTTGAGTATACAAAAATATTTGTAAAAGAAGAAGAATTATATTACTGACGTTTCCTGTTTCTGAAACAAAATATTCTTACATGTATGATCTTCCTTAATGAAAATCGCCAACGGTTTAAAATGCTGACAAAGTTCAACGAAATATTATAAAATTCAAGAAACATTCTTTATAGATGTGATTAAGTATGGCAGTTTGTTAGTCAATAAGTGAGAACGAAAAGAAACAAAAACCATTTTAATAGACATTATTTTTCTCACAAAGCCAATCAGGCCGCATGTGGACTGCGTACCATAGTTTGCCTATGACTTATGTAATGACAAAAGTACTCAGGTGTAGGCTTTAAGAAAGCTTTATTTAACTGAGAATACAAGGTTCGCGTATAGTGTCCTTTGATAGTCCCAGTAAATAGAAATAGCTCTCTCAAAGAGGTGAGTAACAAAACAAGGGAGGACTACTCTTGATTATTAATAACAACTTATACGAAATTTTACAGCAAGGACATCCTAAGGGAACTAAAAGTCCTACCAGGTTTTATTTGGTGGCAAACACAATCTTATCAATATCACATATGCAGATGATGCGTTGGTGACAACAGATACAGAAAGAAAACAGTAGCAACTCCTAGACAAGTCAGAAAAAAGAAGGCTAAAAGAAAGGACTAACTACTAATTGCTAGAAGACGTTAGTTATGGTCGTTAGCAAGAAGAACAGCCGAAGATGCGAGCTACGAATTAGAGACGTCAGAAACATGCAACTAAAGAACTGTAAATATCTAGGAAATATACAGGCACCAATATCCGAAGACGCATTGGAATCGTAAAAGATTAATGGCAAAAGCTAAACAAAGAATTAAGAAACACACACACACACACACACACACACACACACACACACACACACGCACGCACGCACGCACGCACGCACGCACGCACACACACACACACACACAACAACAACAACAAAAAACATTCCAAACAGAATAACGCTGAAGTACTATTTAATATAAATCTTCCTATATAACAATAAATACTGTGCAATTCGCCCACAGATGGAGCGGAAAAATGAGTCAACAGAGATGTTCTACAGAAGGATACTGAGAAAATCATGAGCGGAACGTATGAGTAAGGAAGAAGTTTTAGAGGAAAAGGAAAAAAAGGACACCTATACTTAGAATCAAACAGAAACAATTGACATTTCAGGGACAAATAATTAGGAGAGTGGGTTTGGAGAATTCAACACTCACAGGACATATTGAAGGCAAGAGGGCCAGTAGGAAACATCGAGTAACTTACCAAACGAGCTTGAGTAAATGTATGACAGAACAGGGAAACACATTGGTTAATGCTAGAAAGTTACAAGTTGTTGAAAAGAAGTTATCGAGTAAGCAACCTCTCGGGAGTCTGTTCCGCAATGCAACGGTTCTTGGGAAGCAGCTGTACGAATGGAACTTACTTCTTAACAATGGAATATGAAGGGAATGAGGATAATTCGATGATTTGGAAATAGCATCGAGGATCTTAGCTGTAACGGTCTGAAATGGTGGAACTCAAGAATTTCCATGGAAATTTCAATGGAAATAAGGATAGGGTAGAGACAGGCATGTGACTTTTGGTCTGTGGGAAAGGGGTTGTAGGGTGGAAGACAATCACTCACAAGGTCACGTAGGCGTTTTTGTCAAAGCGGGAAAGCGGGGATTGGGCAACTCCAGCCTGGACATGGCAGGAATAGTCAATTTTTGGATTTGTCCGCTAAATTTTAATCAGTCCACTTCCTGCTTCCTGCTATCTACTTCTGACATTTTATTACGTTTTGCACGACGGTTATGTGATCTTTACGATGGCTGAAAAATTTCAGCAATGTGTCTGCATCAAATTTTGCAAAGAACTTAAATCTAAAACGTTCAAAATGCTTGAGCTGTCATATGGCGAATATCTCTTCGGTCTGATACAGTTGTGGCTTTTCATTGCTGATGTGGTGTCCGTTCCAGATGAAAAACGAATAATTACTAGGAAAATGTCAGAAAACGCGGAATGACATCCGTGACCTCATCTCTTAGAATCCGAGTCGAACAGGCGACAAACTTTCTCCTATTAGTGAAATGAATTATCGAGACTGCCAGGAAATTCTACTCCGGGAACATTCCAATACGACTTGGTATTAGTAGATGGTAGAATTGAAGAGAAAATATTAAAACACTATACTTCATAGAAATGGAAATATTCTTTAAATTAAAACTCGTCTAAAGACCGCCTCAGTCAACCCTTAAGCTTGATATCTTCCAATTTAGAGAATTTGAATTAAAATTAGTTGCAAATAAATAAAGTTTTGATTACTCTGTAATTAACTAACTTCCAATTGCAATTAACATTTAAAGGTAACTTTACTTGCTATTTTAATAATCCGGAGTCTAGATTATTAGATATTCATGCTTTCAATTTAAATGCAATTTTTGTAAATTTATCCATGAAAATTTTACGCTTTTGCTATTGTAATTGCTGATGAATCATAATTCCCAAGTTAAGCATTGAAGAAGATCCTTTCCAAGATTATAAAATACCCGTGAAAATTTCCCAGTTGTATTGTCAAATATTTGAGCTTAACAACTTTAACAAAATATTTTCATAACAAATGCAGGTCGTTATTTATAAAAAGTAAAAGGGTACAAATGAAAAGATTTGAAACTGACAAGTTTTTCTATTTTTACTAAAGCAGTGGTTAAAGATATGAGAGTGTCATCATATCCTAGATCCTCTCTTTCTTTCTTCCTTTCTTTTTTCTTTCTTTCTTTTTTTTCTCATTTTTTCACAGAAACCAATCAGCGTCTCTGATATGTCTTTTTCTGTCTTTCCTAGCGATAAAAATGAAATAATCCATTATTTATGAGGTAATGACAGGGCGTAACGTACGCGCTTAACTAAGGAACAAGCAGAATTATAAAATGATAAGAAATTGTGTAATTGTTCATGACGGGACAGAGGAAGGAACACAAAAGTTTTGAAAAGTTTAATAAGCTTTGCATAAAATAATGATACCCGAAAAATACCAATTTTATTTAAAGATATATATATATATATATATATATATATATATATATATATATATAATATTAATGGTAAATATACACATACATATGCAATCATATATCTAAAATATAAATATATATACATACATACATACACATACATATATGTATAAAAAATAATTCCAAGAGGATAGAATCCAGGTAGAACTCAATGTCCAAGACAGAGTAAGGATATAATAAAAAGACTTAAACACTAATATTCCATGGTCATAATTTATTCCATTGGAATCGTAAATACGATCCAATTCATCAGACCTACAAATTCAAAAAGAAAACAGAAAAAACATCTCCAGGAATAAAAATAAAATTTAGTGAGAGTGCATGCATGAGAGTGTGGGGTGGATGCTAGAGTGAATGAAAGCCAAAGGGAGGGGTAACAGACGAGAGAAGGACAGGAAGGTCTAAAGATGAAGTGGGGATTAAAATTTAACAGAGATAAGTTTTAAAAAGGGGGAGGCAAAGACGGTTTAAGTGAGAAAAATATACATTTTTTCAAAAGTCTGATACATTAAAGATACACTGGAAGAGTGTATCCATTTCTTGGTGAGATACACACACAATACACGATAAAATCTTAAAGTTCGGAAGATGAGAGACAGAGAGGAAAAGAAAAAGGGGGTGGGAGGTGGTGGGTTAGGGGAACTAAAACCGAAGTGGCCTTTATAAAAGAGCCACTGTGTAATCAAGAAAATTTGACAAAAGTAATATCGACTACAGGTCACAAATCTAATATATATATATATATATATATATATATATATATATATATATATATATATATATATATATATTCCTACATGAAATAAAATATTTTTAAGAAAATGGAAAAAATCTTACCTCATAGGTAACATTAATATATGCCGATATTAGTTTATTCCATTAAAAAATTTAAATGTAACATCAGTCGTCATCTTCCATACAAAAGCACATAAAAAATTTTAAATCTTATGTATTTAAATATTAAATTATATATATATATATATATATATATATATATATATATATATATATATATATATATATCCTATGTGAAATAAATTATTTTTAAGAAAATGAAAACAATCTTACCACATAGGTAACATTAATTTATGCAGATATTAGTGATCTTTTCATTTCTTTTTCTCTCTTTAAATGATGCTATTTTTTCCTTTTTAAATTCGAAACATCCACAGAAACAAGCATTCAAAAATGTGACCATTGTCTTCCGGTGGAGTGCAAGCACGTATCCTAAGCAAACTGGAGAGCCGAATAAGGAAACTACAAATTCGATCCTCTTCTCGCAAGGGTATGAAGAACACTTTCTGTGCACTCAAACCTTGGGCGTTTATATAACATCCAGCTATCCGTTTATTTTTTTTTTAATCATTTCACCCCAATCAAGGCAATAAAGCTATTAGGGTTTACTGATTGTGGAATAACATGAAAAAAAAGAACCTTATTAAGTATCGAGAACAATAAAAGAAGAGGAATCGAGAAGACAGTAGATAACGATTGACATTGAATTTAAAGTTTTAAAGGTTAGAGTTGGCTGGAAAGCATGGAACTGGAAGTGAGTTCCACAACCGAGAAGTGCGAGAAAGAAAATGTTAGCATAAACCTTACGGTTACATCTATCCAATCCAACTGTAAATTGATGAGTCTTTGCAGCCAATCTAGTACTGCATTTCAATTCACACAGTCTAGCTGGCATAGTGGAAAGTTAATCAGAATAATTACCATGAAAATATTCATAGAAAAGTCACAGGGAACCTACTTTACGGAAATGGGAAATTGACTGAAGCCGAGATGCCAGGTCAGGACAAATAACATTACTGTTTCTTTTGTTTTATGCTGGCGCAGCTGCCAGTACTTATTGAATGCCAATTCTGCACTTGGTGGCTATGATCAACTTCAGTCAACCCTCTGAAGCTCTTAATTCACTGATTAGAAAGCTTACTTTAGTATCTTTTGGAGTAAACCGAGTATATATTGGGGTCACCACAAGCCAACTCCTCTTAGCACAATTGTTTCTGGCTGACATTAAATTTGATTCAGACATTTGATGCTTCCGAGCGTGAATCTCATATTAGAGAAATGTACAAATATAGAGGAAGATAAAAAAGGACGGAATATAATCTGATCCTAGTCCTGAAAGAACATCTGTATAGTAGAGGGAAACAACTCGTGTAAACTGAGTTACCTTAAAAATGGTAGACTATAAAATTTCAGTCTCCAGAGCAGTTTTTCTCAACCATTTTTTACTTCATGGCGCACTGGTAGAATAACTAAAATTCTGGGGGTGCACTTGAAATTTGAAATTTAAAATTCAGTTTAAAATATCAAATGACAAAGACTTGACTAAGAGATTGAAACCATATGCTTGGTATTATAAAAAATAACTTATACGAGTTATCTACCCTAGCATGGAGAGATACATGAGAATAGTAAATTCTTGTGAATTGAAGAAAGGGTTTAATTCGAAATTAATAGAAATATGACACCGAATTCCAAAAGCGCGTCGGAATAGCAAAAGATGCCTTCTGAATTTTAAACAAAGTATTAAGACACAGGAAATTGTCAATAGAAATAAGAAAAGAATGTTGAAAGCAATGGAATATCAGTCCTCTTGTATGGTAGTGAATGTTGGACAATTTTCTCTTAGACGAAATGGAGACTTGTGTCAACAGAGACGTTGTTCTAGTTAATGAAGCTCAGAGTATGATGGGTGGCAAATGACATCCGAATACGACAGGTATCAGAAAGAAGGCCGGGGGTTACAACACTTCGAATGAATCAGTATATTATCAGGATAAACAGACATCTCAGACATTCTAAGAAGGTTACGAAATATGAGAGGCACCTGAAGATGGATGGAGAGTTGGACGGGCGGAAATTAGTAACCAAATTGAGGACAGTAATCGAATAATGACTTTTACTGAAGGAAATAATGGTGCATGATGAAATTTTCTGTAAATTTATCTCGGTGCCAGCAAGAAAGGGAATCGTCGTTACTCCGACTTTATTGAGCCTTCACTTAATACAAAATTAGAATAACCGGGGTTATATTAGTAAATGTCACACTACAACACATAGTGATAATACCTATTGACTAGAAATGTACAAATGTGACACATAGCTGAAAATGGCGTAGAATGAGGACTGGTCTGCAATGTTTTATCGGTAACTCAGTTTCGTACTGATCTATCTGATTGCAGAATATATACCCTTTCACCAAAACAACTTATTTACACTGCGCAGTGTCACTATATAAACTATATATCGCATATATACCATAATTCAGGGTGCCCATAAAGTTCGTGTGCATTTTAAAATTTTATAACTTTATCTGTATTTGCGATAGAAATAATCTGTAAAAAATGTTATAAAGTTTAATGTACCTAGTTTTAAGTATAGCTAAAATAACTAATGTGATTTCAGGCATTACTGTAAATCAGATGGCAATTTTTTTCCGTGAACTGTAAAATCGTATTACCCTTTGTATTGCTAATGATGGAGGACATGTGGAAACTTACATAAAATTTCAATAAATCCTTAAAAAATATAAATTTACTTCTTTCTAATCCTTTTTACAAATCATTTCTATCGCAAATACAAATAAAGTTATACATTTTTTAAAGTGCAAACGAACTTTATGGACACCCTGTACTACTCTGCGAAGTTCCAACTCGTCCCAAAATGCGCAATCGCTTTTTTTAGGCGTGTAGAATATCAGCTTTTAATTTTTTTCTCCTAATGATTATGTATAGTAACATAACATATTTTAGTCAGTTATGTGCCATGCGTGATACACGCTTAGGCGATCATGTATCTTTTGATACATGACTGATGAGGCAGATTTTTCCCACGGTAAGTTGCCATTTCTTTCTGCGATAGACCAGTTGCCATCCAAAGCTATAGAACCCGGTTTGTCCTGCTATTTACCCATAGCTGGGGGAGAAAAAGCGGATTCATACATTTCAAGGGTATTAGCACATAAGTGACTGTAATGGATTCGACTGGAATTCGAACTCGGCTCTCCGATTCCTCAATCCGAACCGCTATACAAAAGCCAATAAAGCGTCTGTTAGCATTAGAAAACCACGACCGTCCTAACCGTGTCAGAAGTCCATTCACTTCAAAATCGTGCGAGATTTGATTAGTATGACAAATCCCTAACACCGTCACGCACCCATTCAAACACAATAATACAAACGAAAAGACAAAAGTCATCCCATATCTGTGGGAGAACTGAAACATCTGTAACCTAATGGAGTATGGGACAGGGGACAGGCATAAAAGCAGCCAATGCACTCAATTCTAGCTAAGTTCAAATAATCCAGGCTAACTAAAAAAAAAAGAAAAAAAAAGTTATTTACATCCTCTTTGATAAGGTGGTTTTGTAAGCGTAGCTTGGGCGTGGCACAGGGCCGACAGTGTGGGTGAAAATCAAACTTGTTGCAAGTACACTTGTGTTTATGTAGAAAACACGTGTCTCCTGGTTTTATTTTCCCGTAACAATTATTGCAAACTCGAATGTGAGTCCAAGTAATAAATGAGTACACATAAGTAAAACAATTTAAAAAAGTGACAATGCAGGTATTGAAAAAAATATTACAATTGCAATAAAAGAAAGACTTTTAAAGAGTAGTTTCACAAAGCATTTAAATCAGAGAATGTGTTTGTGAAATTTGTGTAGGTCTGCGATAGAGACATGTGTGAAAGATTGCAAAAAGTCACGAGAGAAAAGACAGTGAATATGAAAATGTGACTACGACTTATAGCCAGAATTGTAAAAGAGGAAAAAGACTAAGGGTATAAATGAACGCGCTTTATAAGTTTAAGGAACGTCACCTAGGGACGGTTTTTTAACAAAGTCAAATGGTATCACCCACAAACTCACTATTTACTCGTAACTGATTTACCGCGACAAGCTTGCTAATCATTGCGCCAAATCAAAGTGCACACATTCCCTTTTATATGCTTAAGTAATGAATGTCTTGAATCATGCATTTTATGCATTTCAGCGTAATATAATTTTATGTTTAACTAAATTATGTTTACATATTGAAAAAAAACAAAAACTTGTTAAATCGTTTTCATCAGAAAATGTATTTTAGAAACATTTATTTTTTGTTGTATACGGCGCAGAAAAGAAAAAGGCCTTTAAAAATAGCGTCATATTTTGAATCAAGCCTTTTATTTAATGTGCCTAGTTGCACTGAGTTTTGTTAGTTGTTTTAATAAACGTATTTTTTCCGAGCATCTACTCCCGTTAAAACGAAAATGCGGCATTTGATGAACATATTGTGATCAATTTTATTTCATTCAAGAAAAACAATAAAAAAAAAGGGATCGGATATTTTTTCCGCATCCATTGCCTCGCTAATTAAGCATTAATGTTTTCGTAAATGTTTTAACCCTTTCTAAACGGGCCGGTCAGATATGGCCGGCAAGGCAATATGTAAGTATTTTATAGCATTCATTTTCCATAGAAATGAACACAACCAGATATTCCTGAGTAAAACCCTCTACCATATAACCTGATCCTAGCTCTGAACGAACATATATATATATATATATATATAGTCAAACCTAATGAGCCCGACACACCTACCAAGGTTTCACTTAGGCAGATCGTCAGCTTCTCTCTCCCGATTGTAGCGTTATCATTATTGTTTGGGTTTTTTTATTTTTTTTATTTTTTTTATTATCCCCTCTCCTTTTAGTTAGTTGAATAAATCTATACCCACCCCCCGTTGTCGCTTTTCTCTTTTTTTCTTTTTTCCCTTTTTTTTTTTTTTTTTTTTTTCTCTTCCTTGGTCACGTGGTGTTGTCTTGGTGGTCGTCTCCATATATATGCCAGTTTCTGTTGCCTCTTTAGCCAGCCGACCCTGACGATCTGCCTAAGTGAAACCTTGGTAGGTGTGTCTGGCTCATTAGGTTTGACTAGGTTTGCTCTACGCTTGTATTGAGCTCTTTAGTTAGTTGTTTACTCGTATCGGGGTTTTTTCTTTGGGCCTTGAACCTGTATCTGTGCGATTATTTTCGACAGACTTTCATATTCCTGGCTCTTTCTTTTTTTAAAACCTTCTTTTCCTTCGTGATTGATTTGGCTGTTGTTAAATCAAGAGTTCGAAGGTTTTTCGACACGAGTATAGTTACCTATATTTATATATATATATATATATATATATATATATATATATATATATATATATATATATATATATATATAGTAGAAGAAGACAACTCGTATAAACTGAGTTACCTTAAAAATGGTAGACTATAAAATTTCAGTCTCCAGAGCAGTTTTTCTCAACCATTTTTTACTTCATGGCGCACTGGTAGAATAACTAAAATTCTGGGGGTGCACTTGAAATTTGAAATTTAAAATTCAATTTAAAATATCAAATGGTACTTGGTGTCTCTAGCCTTTTTTTTAAATATTTTTTTTTAAATATAAAAAAAAAAAAATCTTCAGTTAACTTCGGGCGCACATGGCAACCTTTCAGGGCGTATATGTGCGCCCGGGTGCCCCGGTTGAGAAACGCTGCTGTAGAGTGTTAACCTAAAAAAAGAATAGGTTTTCGAACCTAGGCAGAGTTCTTATTTCCATATTAATGTATTTAACATTGTTAATGCTGTTGTTTATATGGAAAATTCCGAATCAGCAAAAAAAACAAAACAAAAAAAAAACAAAAGTTCTCGAAGGATCGAACTGGGTTCAAACCGGTGTCGTATTGTTACATTTATCACTGAACAATGCTTGAGAAAATGAATTAGTTGTTTTATTTTATTATTGTTACCGTTTGAACTACTCGCCGTTTTCTTGTTAGGAAAACCTTTGTTTTCTTTCTGTGATTTTTTGGTGATATGTTAGAATCTTGATTGCAATTAAAGTAAGATCATCTACATCCAATATCTGCATGGTTGTGTTGTTTGTTTCATTTACAAGGGTTATGGAATGGCTGAAGCAGAAGAAAAAAGGAATCACAGGGTAAAAACAGAGAAAGAAAACGTTACCGATAAATGGCTTGGTTTGGATTGTTTTCTTTTACGGCTTATCAACCTCAATGGGTTATTTAATGCCAACAAGATTTTTATTGTTGGTAATATTTTTGTTCAAACATGTATTGCTGGTAATATGTTTGTTCAAAAATGTATTGCTGGTAATATTTTTTTCAAAAAATGTATTGCTGGTAATATTTTTTTTCTTCAAAAATGTATTGCTGATAATATTTTTTGTTCATAATGTATTGCTGGTAATAATTTTTCAAAAATGTATTGCTGGTAATATTTTTTCTTCAAAAATGTATTGCTGGTAATATTTTTTCAAAAATGTTTTGCTGGTAATATTTTTTCTTCAAAAATGTATTTCTGGTAATATTTTTTCAAAAATGTATTGCTGGTAATATTTTTTCAAAAATGTTTTGCTGGTAATATTTTTTCTTCAAAAATGTATTGCTGGTAATATTTTTTCTTCAAAAATGTATTGCTGGTAATATTTTTTCTTCAAAAATGTATTGCTGGTAATATTTTTTCAAAAATGTATTTCTGGTAATATTTTTTCTTCAAAAATGTATTGCTGGTAATAATTTTTCAAAAATGTTTTGCTGGTAATATTTTTTCTTCAAAAATGTATTGCTGGTAATATTTTTTCAAAAATGTTTTGCTGGTAATATTTTTTCTTTAAAAATGTATTGCTGGTAATATTTTTTCTTCAAAAATGTATTGCTGGTAATATTTTTTTACAAAAATATACTGCTGGTAGTAAAACCTATTTCAACACATTTTTACCTCAGTTTGGTAGTTAACTATTTGCCCATTGCTGGGACCCTAACAGGTGCTACCACCCCGAGTCATGGTAGATCAGGGAGAACCAGCAATTAAGAGTTGATTTTACACTCCTCAAAACCTCTCGATCAGAGGCGTTGTTGTCGGATGTAGTTTATCGTCATACCCAAGACGGACCGATAAATCTTTGGATTGATTGAATGATTCGTTTCTTTATGGTTTATCAATCCTTTGCAGGTTCCTTAAAACCAGAAAATAATTTTAGATTGTAAGATTTTTTTCGATAATATTGGTTTAGCGATATAAATCTTACTAATTAACCCATAAATGTGGGGAAGATTCATCGCTTACCCAAGGGCATTTGACGCATAAGTGAATACAACGAACTCAACAGAAATTGAAACTGTTAACGATTCCGAGCTATTATCCATTGGTGTTGGCCCATCCAACCTTACAGTACCTGTTATTTCCAAGGGGTCACCCATCTACATATTGACCAGACTGAACGTTACTTAACTTCGAGGTTTCAACGTGATGTAGCCGTAAGCCTACAAACAAATGGAAGTAAGGTTTAATTTATTAGGTTGGAAAGTAAATCAATAGATTGGAAAGAAAGTATTGTCACATTTTTTGATATGATCATTTGAGGTTATTTTCGCCATATTTACGGTTAAATAACTAGTAATTTTCATGTTTTTGTTTCTTTTATTTACAGATTACTTAATATCAAAATTGGTTAAATTTTGTATGGATTTTAAATTTTTAACATTAGTTCAGACAGGCCACTAATAGACACTGTATGGTGTCATGACCTGCCGCTTGTATTCTACTATGATTATTAGGGTGGCTTGCCAATACATCTTGCAGACGCCTGCTCATGCACATTGAGTAAGTTTAAATAAAACATATCTATAGACAGAAAAGGGATTCTATACGCAACAATTTATCAAATACATTAGTCACACATTGAAATGAATTCAACAACAACTTTGATCTAAAGAATGCCACACTTATTAAAAGAGAAAATAACTTAGACGGAACATTCTTGAGAGTATCGCTATGGAATCTTATCAAAATAAAAATCTTCGAGGCGGATTTTTTAAATATCTCCACTCATGAAAGAATTTTTCCTTTCCCAAGTTAACATACATAACGATAAAAATGTTAAAAAAAATAAATGAGAACGGTTAAATTCATAAACATCTTTTATTTAAAACGAGCAGTGGAGCCCGGTGTTGCCCGGGGATGTAACAGTAAGAGTTGGGGACGGCTGTTGCTTTGAAAGATGTGCTTTGTAAGTCGACAGGAACTAAGTTTTCACAAAACGTTGAAACGCAATGCACACAAGGTTTAAGCAGACGTCATGCAGGCCCAAGTATTCGAAGGTATCGAAGAAAGTAACGGAAAGCCGTTGTAGCATCAGTCATTTGCCATTACTAAGACATCTGTGAGTAAAAGCTGGCAGCAGTTACTGCTTTAACCAATTGGACCGTTAAGCATTACTGGAAGCACTTGTGGTAAGTAGTCATGAAACCACGATTCAGTTGCAACATACATAGGGATTGAAGGGAAAACGTGCCGTGAGGAAACCATAGACATAAAGTATGTGCCGTGCGCAATCACAAACAAACCGCTTGTCTAACTAAAAGACGCGTCTTATGCCCAAAAAACGGCGCTGCCACGACCACAAAGCGATGCATCTTCTTCCGTCAGACGCAAGCATACCAATCAACTTTCGTCGCTCACAATTTCCCGTGAAGCTTTGCTTTGCTATGTCCATTAACAAATCACAAGGACAGACGCTTAGCATCGCAGGTCTGCATTTACGCGAGCAGTGCTTCTCTCACGGACAACTTTACGTTGGGTGCTCACGAGTTGGGTCTAAGGACAGGGTTTTCATTTACTCTCCCAACAACTGTGCTAGAAACATAGCCTACACTGATGTCCTGTAGACAACCCGCCTGGTAGCGTTTAAGCGCCATGCATACACATGCAGTCCGATTGCATGGCAATTTTCACGTTTGTCATATTGGTTTTAACTTTAGGTCGTCGTAGTCTCCACTTGCCATTACTAAGATATCTTTGTAAAGGTTATCCAGCTCTTTTGCTGCCTTCTGACTTTCATACCTTCACCCGCCACCATCCCGTTCGAAAACAACATCTTCTAGGGCCACCAGCGCTCTGTTGAATATGAAGTCAGTGAAACCGCATTCAACTCCTGTGCTGTTACGCTGAACGGAGAACAGCACATCCTCTGACATGGATTCTCTGTACTTTAGCCAGATCGACAGAGGATCGCTTAGTTCGCATCGCAAAAGCAAAATGGCGAACAGCGTTCGAAACCGTGATGGCGTTCTGAGAAGTTCACCTTCCGCCATGGCTGCATCCCAATGGGAGTCGTCTTCAAGCAATCCCAAACGGAAGCATGCCTCTCTATAAGACTGGCACTCTATGTCGTTGACAGTGCGAATATCTGTGAAACTCGTTGGCTCAGCAATTTCATGAAGTAGAAGGCGGAGGTAAAAGCACTCCTGCTGGCTGGGGGGGGGGCACACTATAAACGCGTCCAAGGCAAGAGTTAGACCTTACATCGGGATAACCGGTTGTTTGGCCACACGTGGTAGGACGGGACTTGGGGGGGTATATCAATGTTTTGGCAAAAGCATCTGCTGAGAATAATTTAAAGTACGCCGTTATGGTTGTGTCTTTAGGGTTTTCTTCAACCTGCTGGGCCTTTTCTTCGGTGAAGTAATCCTCTGTCCATCTTCTAAGTGAACAGCAAGCTGCACAATGGCTGGAGCCCTTTGGTGTATGGGGAATCCGAAAATTCGCCAAAAGGCCTCGCTACTGCTGAGGTAGCGTCCAGCCACGTAATCGGCCACCTCGTCAACGCAATTGTCGCGCCGGATACCGAAAACGGCAGCATCGCTGCCTTTATTAACGTACTTGCAGATGTACTTTATTGACTTAACCGAGTGGCAATATTCAACGTGTATGTGGGTTCCAAAAGTCTTGGACAGCAGCGGGCAATAAGGCACCACCCAACGATTGTCCAGAGTTTGCCCCTTAACTGTCACAGTTCTGCCGCCCTCAGCGGGGCTTCAAGGTCTGTACAGTGGGTAACCATCCGTCGCAGTCTGCATTTCTGAGATAAACTTACGGGGGTAACCCTTTGCGCAAGTGGGTCCGCTTGACCAAAATGACCTTTTTTCGTAATTCACGCCACAGGGGCCGTGTATCATATTGTTTTTAATGATTCGTGGAGCAAAGGATCCAGCGCAGGATCCGGAATTTCAGCAGAAATAAAATCGTCTATTTTGTTTGCGTCAACCTTATCGTTGAGCCACAGCAGAATGTGGGCATGAGGCAAACAGCGTTTCTGCCATTCCACTGTATACATATGACACTTAACGCGTCCGAAGACTTGCCCTTTAAGGATTAAATCCATAAGCTTACACAGCTGTAACCGGAAAACGCGGGCAATTAGGTCAGGGCGGTGTGAGTACTGCTGACCTGGAAAAAAGTTTCCGTGTGATTTCAACCCATTTCGGATTGCACGTGAATGTGACGAACAAATCAGGCCTCCCGTAATGATGGACATAGGTCATTGCGTCTTGTGTCCTTTCATGCATGTACCGAGGGCCACCAGTGTAAGAGGAAGGCAAAATGCACGCTTTGCCGAAATTGCGTGGGTCACCATCAGAACGCAGACCATCACTAATGTGAATGTAGGAGTCGGTTTTAAGTTTGGATTGGTTTAACTTGCTGAATCCTAACCTCTCCGACTCCATTTTTGCAGCCATGTCAACAGCGAATTGAAGAAATAGTTGACGGCACATGTGCAAGTGGTTAAATTCACCTTCCCTAATCATAAAAATATAGGCGTAGTAAGCCCTACAGGAGACCGTCTTTGAGATCGACATGGAATCACTGCTTGCCTGGTATATTGGGATTTTGAAGTGGTACTCATCACTTCCGTATGGAAAAAGAAGGTGGTACCGGAGACAGTCGTATGAACGGTGGGTTTCACTGATGCGGCGCAGACCACCGCCTCGGTACCTTATGACAATGTCACGGCTGTTACGCTCCTCACCGTGGATGACTGCGGCGACTTCATTACATGCAGGAACATTGAAGCACGCTCATGCTCACCATGAGGCCGTCTGTCTGCATCGATGACAAAGCTGAAAGAGGGCGAAGAGTTGTTTTGCAACGCAAACTTTAAGTTTCGGAAGTAACTGTTAGTTTTGGGAAGCATGTCTTGTAGACGGAACAGAATGTCTCTACGGGGACCGACGGAAATATCGCCAGGCAGAATGCCGAGATGTGCATCAACCTGCTCGTAGAAAGTAAATTTGTAGCAACTGAGGTGGCTCTCCCTGATCAGCCAAAAGTGATCCCATTAAGTGGTAAACCTGGCCTTGCTCTTTGAAAGTAGGCATCCACCCCCCTCACTAATAGCCTTCGCGTCATCTGGAAGCAACAGTTGTACTTCCGTATTGCTTCAAGAAAATGCGTTGACTCCGAAGTTGTACCCAGAAAGAGGTACCTAAGCGGCTGGGGTGGTTCGTCTAAAGAAGGGAGTTTGATTTTGCCCCCAGGGCAACAAAGCCCAGGTTGCTCACCGGCCCACATTTTTGCGTTGCAAAAAGTGCAAACTTTATACATGGCCCCTATTTGTACGTCTCTCCTAGCGGAATAGTTGACAGTGCAGTCATAATTGTATGCGGCATTTGACCAAAATGACGCAGACGGCGAAGTTACGCCATTCAAAGAAGGTTGAAGTTGGCTAATGTTTTCGGGCCGTTGACGGCGCACTTCAGAGTTTTCTGCAGACCTGGCAGACGCAGTAGAGCGGACATTTCTAACGCGACGAACAGTGGTTTGTGCAGGGCTTTCTAGGGCTCTAACAGATTCAGTAGAGCAGGCATTTCTAATGCGACGAACAGTGGTCTGTGCAGGGCTTTCTAGGGGTCTAGCAGATGCAGTGGATCGGGCATTTCTAACGTGACGAACAGTGGTCTGTGCAGGGCTTTCTAAGGCTCTGGCAGACGCGGTGGGTAGGGCATTTCTAAAGCGACGTTGAACAGTTTCTTCGGGTTGTTCCGAAGCTTTAGAGGCGGCTGTAGCCATAGTATTCCTAAGACGACGTGAAGTTGTTTGTTCGGGGCTTTCTAAACCCCTGGAGCAAGCTTTGGCGGTGGCATCCCGCAAACGACGAAGGGTTTTCTGTGCTGTGGACTGTGAAGCCCTTGAACGTTCTTCAACTGAAAGCCTGGCGCAGCGTGCGGATATGGTTGAAGCCGCTGAAGCCAACCTTTCAGTCCGCGCAGCGGCGCATTCCGTAGATAAGCGAGCAGCTGCGCTCGAGACCATCCGTGAAAGACCCAAAGAAGTCTGTTTAGGGATTTCACTCGCCCTCACTGCTCTAGCAGCGGAGGCAGCTGCCGTGCGCCGTCCCAAAAGTCCCCCCTTCAAAAGGTCAAAGAGGGTAAAGCTTAAAAAGAGATTTCGACAAATCCAAAACGAAAAAACGTGCACTGCTAACGTAGACACAAAAAGGGGAGCACCCAGTAAAATGAGTTCAGATGTTACTAAAGGAGAATTCGAAACTAAAAAAGTGGAAACTTAAAACGGTAAACCAAGGGTAAATCCAAAAGGAAATGGGTTTTTAGTACAATTGGCTAACTTGTGTGGGGTTGGGTTGGAACTATAAAACAAAAAATCAGCTAGAACACATAATCAACAACTTGCGGTGTCCGAAGTAGGCGAATAAAGTAAGCCAAGTGCGTGCATGCGGGCAACAATAAACGCAAAAGTGTGAAAGCACGCCCGCGTCATGAAATAGAGGTGGTTGACCTTGAGCG
>OZ038482.1:21287349-21454849 GCA_964036315.1 Acanthosepion esculentum
GCCATCAGTTATAAGCCGGACAGCTGTGAGAAGGGTGAAAGTGTCTAACGATCTCGTTCGGAGCTGTTTGCTTTACGACTTCAAAGTGGGCTTATCAGCAGATGCATCAAGTCGCCGCATATGTCAAGCGTTTGGGGATAGTGCTGTGGATGAACGTACTGCAAGGCGTTGGTTTCGACAATTCAAGTCGGGAGATTTGTCTCTCGATGATGAGCCTCGCAGCCGACGACCACAGGTCTTGAATGACGGAGTCCTGAAGGCGACCATTGAAGAGGACAGTAGTCTAACGTGTGGTGAACTTGCAAGACAGTTCAACGTTTCCGATGAAACAGTTAGACTTCACCTGCACCGCCTAGGTAAGACGTACAAACTGAGCAAGTGGGTTCCGCAAACGCTGTTGGAGGTCCACAAGGGACAACGAGTGGCAGCCTGCGTATCGCTGCTTTCTCGCCACCGTACCGCATCCTTATTCAATCGAGTGCTTACCAGTGATGAAAAGTGGGTTCTGTACGAAACTCCCAAGCATTCCAGACATAGGTTGTCTCCTCAGGATGCTGACCCTTACACCGCAAGACCGCCTATGCACCCACGTAAGATTATGCTTTGTGTCTGGTGATAAGGTCGTCAAGTGGTTCATTATGAACTGTTACCAACGGGCCAAACGGTCACTGGAGATCTATACTCGCAGCAATTGAAACGTGTGCAAAAGGCATGGCGCCAGAAGGAGCCAGCACTGGTGAATCGCAAAGGTGTTCTTTTCCTCCATGACAACACCAGGCCGCATGTCGTGCGAGTGGTCAGGGATATCATACAGCAACTTGGGTGGGAGACTTTGTGCCATCCACCTTATTCAACTGAACTTGCGCCATCCGATTACCACCTCTTCCACTCCCTGGATAATCTTCGTGGGAAATCCTTCACCAATGAAGCAGACTTGCGCAAAGCCCTCACGGACTTCTTTGCGTCAACCTCCCCCCCACACCGAGTTCTACCGCAAGGGCATTGAACAGCTGGAGACACGTTAGAAGAAGGTGCTGGATGCATATGGCGATTACATCGAAGACTAAATATAAATTACACATACTGTGAAGCGTTTTCTTTTTACTTTAAAAACGGACAAAACTTTTTTGGTTACCTTGTATGTATATATATATATATATATATATATATATATATATATATATATATTTATATATTGGCCACTAATATTATGTATATATATATATATATATATATATATATATATATATATATATATATATATATATATCAAAATCCGTGGATAAGTAATCCAAGTAAATCCTAATAATATAAAATATTAAAAGTGATCCACAAAAGATAGCTCAATATATTTATTATAGAGCATATATATATATATATATATATATATATATATATATATATATATATATATATATATATATATATGTATGTATGTATGTATATTATAAATTAACTGATATAACATATGTGTTTTTTCGCTACACAGTAATAACAATGTTTCAAAAATGAAAGCTAAAAACTTCAAATTTAATTTTATAATGAAATCAAAAGCATTAATTCCATTTCATCTTCAAGAGAATATTGGAAATAACTCATTTTTAAATTTACTGAGTTTTAAACGCCGAAAGAAAAAATGCCGAAAGACTTTTTGCCGTTAATAATAATAAAAAAAACACACGACATGTATTTAACTGGTTTCAGAATTCGTTGAAAAATACACCACTAGCCTCCCTAAACTTAACCTCTTTCTCGAACGTAACTCATAATTGATACAAAAATAGTTAATAAAAATGAACACGCTACCGCCCCTTGTCTGAATGATTGGATTTCCCTGTATCCTAGCTAACAGCGAATTATGAATTTATGTGTGCGTTTAAAACTCAATTATTCCCAATATTCGCTTGAAGATGAAATGGAACTAATGCTTTTGATTTAATTATAAAATTAAATTTGAAGTTTTTAGCTTCCATTTTTGAAACATGGTTATTATTGTGTAGCGAAAAAAGACATATTTTGTATCAGTTAATTTATAATATTTATGCTCTGTAAATTTACATTGAGCACTGTTTTGTAAAAAAAAATATCAGTAAGAACACCGGATTATATATCTTACTGTTCTTCCTTTATATATATATATATATATATATATATATATATATATATATATATATATATATATATATTGGAATTATCCATAAGGATTACCAAACAGATTACCAAACATTTCATTACCTACTTCCTTTCAAGAATTAGATTTTTAACTTTTATCAAGTTTTGAGCATTAAGGTTTAAATGTCGTCTGAAAAAAGAACGCGGAAAAATACATTATTTCCACAGGTTTTTGCTTACAAATTGACTTCAAAATTAAACTATTCCAAGAATTAATCAAAATAAAATCGACATTTTTCTGTTAGATTCATTGAATGGAAAATTTATTCAAACCAAAATTCGAATTATGAATCACTACAAGAAAATATGCATTACTTTTTATTGTATACGATAAGTAAAAACTGCGTGAAAAAAATGTAAAAATTACCAATAAGTTTACTCAGTTATTGAGATTTGTTAGATTATTTGTTAGATCATAAATAATAAAACCTAAAGAAGAGATAAACGTGTATATAACACGATAATACTGCTCGGCACAAATTATAACAAAAATGTTTTAAATTTGCATTGGTTATTGAAGATCGCACTAAAACTACTGCACTGTATAATATACTACATAATAATATAAGTAAATTGTTCAGTATAACTCCCCTTTGAAGTAAATGAAGGTATTATTTGATGACACGATGATTTAGTAATAATGCGCTTGTGACATGCATCTTGTCCATATAAAATTTCTAAGGCTTCAGTAAATTAGAAATTTTATAAGGCTCTGCTCTTTCACTGATCACCAGAATTAAATTCCAACGCTATGATTTTGAACCTAAACTTAATGTTTAACTCATCACCTCAAAAAATAGTACCGATTTGGAAAAATATTTTGTGTCGTTATTTATTATTTCCGACCCCATCTTTCAAATTGAGTACAATATCACGTTTCCAAAACAAACCTGCCTTATTGTGCATGTAACTCAGCATTGTGCTACCGATCTGAAAAATATATTTTTATGATTAATTCAAATGATATGTATCTTATTATGCATCGAGTACAAATTTATTTGCACCTGAGCTCAGTGTGCGATATTTTATGTTCATATTTCGCTTCCCTGGTTTGAGCATTTGTTTTCGTGAAAAAAATCTGCATAGTTTTAGTGCAAACGCTCACCTGAAAATGGAAGCGTTGACTTTTGATTATTCCACCAAAAACTTTATGGTTCTAGATAAGAGATCTTACCTATTTACACTCTTACAATAGATTGAGAACATCATCAAACGGATGAGATGGAAAGTATTCGAGGATGTAAAGGAAGTCGAACATTATAGATTCAGATCAACTGAATCTTCACCACCAGATGATCAGCTGATGGACTTCGAGAAATATCTATTCTCGATAATTAATAAAACAAAAATCACCAAATTTACTAATGGCTTGCAACGAAAAATTTACAAAGATGCTTCAGATATTAAAAAGAAAAGAAACGGATAAAATAATAATTAAAGCCGACAAGACGAGTAAACTTAATAAATCCGATTTGAATGCGTCTTACAGAACTGTTACTAAAGAAGTCACTAAATTTTACAAAATGGCGCCGGAAAGTTGGGAAAAAATGCCAGTAGAGAAGCCAAAGAAATAACTGGTGAGTTAAAGATTGATGATAGAATCAACAAATTACATAAAGAACAAGCATTTATCACTATTAAAGCCCATAAAACGAATTTAAAAAACAAACGTCAATATAGACTATATATATATATATATATATATATATATATATATATATATATATATATATATAAATATATATATATATATATAGGGAAAGAGAGAGAGAGAGAGAGAGAGAGAGAGAGAGTCTGTCCAAAAATATATACACACTTCAGGAAAACTTGTCTTTCGTAGTTTTATCAAAATGTGATAACATTGTTTAAGGAAGTATGATATTTTCTCGCCAGATGGCGCCCCTTAGACAAGAAAAGGAAAATGCATGTGCAGCAATCCCACTGAAAACTATGCCCAACGTTGTCCAAGCAGTAGTTCGCCGTACTAACAAATGTTTGGAAGTTAAAGGCCATCATTTTGCGCATCTCTTGTGATAGTAGGTAACTTGTATTACTCTCGTGATGCCTGAATATATTTAGTATTACAATATCTATACAAGTTTATCATTGCCTCCTGAAGTGTGTACACATTTTGGAAGACTGAATATATATATATATATATATATATATATATATATATATATATATATAATTTAAATAAAAACCGGCCACTTTAAGGTTCCATATAATAAATTATTTCACCACAGCCCTTTTAAAGGACCGCGGATCATCAGATGTTATTTCCAAAGTTTGAAACGAAAAATGAAAATCTTAATTTTTCGTTTCAACCCTTGGAAATAAAATCTGATGATCCGCGGTCCTTTAAAAGGGCTGTGGTGAAATAATTTATTATATGAAACCTTAAAGTGGTCTGATTTTATTTAAATTATTAGCTCTGATTTACATTGAGCTCTCTGGATTTTATCCTCCTTTGGTCTACCCATACGAATTCCCTAGTTCTTCGTAAACTATATATATATATATATATATATATATATATATATATATATATACATGTGTGTGTGTGTGTGCTGTTCTTCGAGTAGAGATGGCTCGCATACGAGGACTCAGTCATCTATATCTCCATTATTTTTTTGTACTCACGCATCCATACAATCATGAAGAAGGCAAATATATTATTTTATGCGTATTTATGCAGTTGGGCTTAGAAGTTCCCAACCCCGTCGATCTCCTCTCGGGGATCAACAGAAGACGTGGACTAGCGGCAGGTGTCAAGAGAGACCTCTGGAAATCACTATGGCGGAGTTGAGACAACTCCCGACGAAGCAAGCTATGATTTTACAACGTCGCTGTCTCCACTGTGCTACTATACGGCGCCAAGACATGGCCTCTCAGCCCAGGACCATCGAGGGGTGCATTCGTCCAATAGTGTGTCCAATGGATCGGCAAACCAAGTATTCTCCGTAACATCGCTCAGCGCCGTGTTCGCTGGATCAACGACTTGATGGCCACCGTACCAGAGTTATCTATAAGTTCGACCCGCCATCTGTAAACTGGAGACGACCTCGCGGCAGACTAATCTGTTTCGACGCTCTGTTTTGATTGGGATAGATGGGAAGACCGGGTGGCTTTCGTAGGCTCAACGCCTTTATGGCATACCATTTAGGACCAGCTGCAGCAGCGTATTACTCTTGTTGATGCAGTGCATGAGTTTTAGATAGGGTAGTAAAAGTTCCAACATAATCTGATGCACGTTCAATGCGAGGACAGGTCTACCGATCGTGCTAGACAGGGAAGCTGTTGGGTATATTGCAGAGCGTATTGAGTAACATGGAGAAAAGTGGGCAGGCATTATTCTGCTGGAAAGAACTTATCATCTTCTTCTTGTTAAAGGAATTACAACAAAACGATTTGAAAAGTATTGTGGATGTACTTGGCACTGGTCAGTATTCAAGTTATAAAAGCCAAAGTTGTAAATTAGATACCCGAAAACATGATGAGAGGGGCTGATCTTAGGTGAAAATATTGCTCAAATTGTTTGTCGAATACGCGAATAACCATCGATTATATGAAGACACAATCTACTCCTATTACTGAACACGACAAGGCGTTAGATGTCTTTCTCATGACATAATGGTGCTGTGATATAAAAGGATCTCTTGAGAGAAGTGCGCGTGTCCAGCTGCGAGTAAACGATTCCCACCTGTCAGTGTTCGCATTCGTGGGACAACATTTGCTCTGGCCTCTGCTGTGGTGCGGTGAGAACTGCGATGTTCGCCATTACGACCGTATTATGTAACCGTCCTAAACCTGGCCTACTGGTGTTCGTGTGTGTACTGTTGCCAGCACCGAAGCATCACCGACACGTCACACTCTACGTGCCGAGCATTTCTTCGAGATGATCCCCCAACCTATTGAAAATCGAGAGTCCGACCCCAACCATTCAAGAAAGCTGAGCAAATTATGAAGAAATATCAACATTTCGTTAGAAACAAAGAATATAGGGCGGAACTCTCATGTCCACTATTTCCATTATTCGGACTATTGTCCTTATATTTGTTGCCATATTTATCACAACGTTTCGGTCGTTTTACGCCCAGGCCTTCTCAGGTGGTTCGAATGTCGAGCAGAACCCTTTATTTCGTTCGCTGGGGTAGACTGTTGTAGTTCCACGTGCCATGTCTTACGGATGACAGTTATCAGTTATCTCCTGTTAATTTCCCTCTCCAAGTTCTCCATTGCATTATCCAGGTATTGAACTCACAACTATTTGGGTCCTGTTAATGAAATGTTGTGATAAATATGGCAACAAAGATGAGGACAATAGTCCGAAACGTTGTCATATATATTGGAACAAAATGACAATAATCCGAAACGTCGTGATAAATATGGCAAAAAAATGAGGACAATTGTCCGAGACGTTGTGATAAATATGGCAACAAAGATGAGGACAATAGTCCGAAACGTCGTGATAAATATGGCAATAAAGATGAGGACAATAATCCGAGACGTTGTGATAAATATGGCAAAAAAATGAGGACAATTGTCCGAAACGTCGTGATAAATATTGCAACAAAGATGAGGACAATTGTCCGAGACGTTGTGATAAATATGGTTAAAAGATTAGGACAATAGTCCGAGACGTTGTGATAAATATCGCAAAAAAGATGAGGACAATAGTTCGAAACGTTGTGATATATATGGCAACAAAGATGAGGATAATAATCCGAGACGTTGTGATAAATATGGCAAAAAAAATATGAGGACAATAGTCCGAAACGTTGTGATAAATATGGCAAAAAAGTTGAGGACAATAATCCGAAACGTTGAGATGAATATGGCAACAAAGATTAGGACAATAGTCCAAATAATGTAAATAGTGTACATAATACCTCATCTCAGAAATATAGACAGATACTGAACTCTCATGTCATATCGATCCTCGGTCATCATCCGGAATTGTCCCTGGACGATTTTGAAATCTGTCAAGGTTGGAAAGTAAAGATTGAGCAGCGCCAGCGCAGCAACAATAATCCATTTTTTTGCTCTGAAAAAATAGCAATCTCTCCAATTATTTCAGCCATGTGCCAAACTATGACAAGTTACGTAAATACATATTCTTATTCGAGAAACAACGTAGAAAGACAGGTACGTATAAAAAGAAAGCAGAATAAACAGGTGTGGTAATGAGCTTACTCCTGTTTCGGTGCTACTGGGTGGAATAATACCTTAAGGAGGCACTTGAACACCCACTGAACCCAGAAGGCCACCTTGCCAGAGGTAGCAAATAAACCTTGTAGACGAAGGTAGTAAATTGGATCCTCGCCGGGTATTAAAAAATTGTGGCCATGTGCAGTTACTAAGCTTAATATTTTGTAAACATTTGTGGCGTGAGGGATATTGAATTACACCAGGGTAGCGAGTTTGATTTTGAGTGGGCCGTCTATTGCTGGAACCTTGTGTTAGGCTAAGTTAAACTAAGTAAATATCGATATAATGTCAAATCAAGATAATATTAGAGAGCATTTCTCTAAAAATAATATAAATTTTAATTTGAAAGATTATCAAAGGATTTCTTTTTCGTTAGGGATACGCACGGTGGAGTAATGGAGAGCAGCTCGGACTGAGGAATCGGAGAGCCGAGTTCGAATTCCAGACGAATCCATTACATTCACTTTCGTGCTAATACTCTTGGGAATCGTTTTCTTCTCTCCTCAGCTATGGGTAAATAGCAGGACAGACTGTGTTCTATAGCTTTGGATGGTAACTGCGGGAAAAAATATGCCTCCTCAGTCAGGTATTGAAAGATACATGATCGGCTAATCGTATGGCACGTACACAGATAGATAAATAGATAGTATGGATATCAAAATCAGTATCTGATCTGATAGCCGTGTACGTTTGTATTGATATCTCTGGTTGGGAAAATATGCACTGGCAGATAGATAGATAGATAAATAGATACGATCAGATATTCTAATCATTACATATTAACATAGATAGATATGAGTAGACAGTGATAGATAAATAAATAGATATGAACAGACATAGATAGATAGACAGATTTTCATATCAGATATGGAAATCAGTATACGGATAATATTGGGGAGGTAATTTTTGCGATTGGAGTGTATATTTTTAGGAAGTGTAAGTTGGAATCCTTTTACCTTTATTTTTAAAACTTTTTTTTTCTTCGGCAAACTGTACACAGGGCTCGAACTCAGTATTGAAGTAAGGGATTTTCCATTCTCCACATAACGATAGTGTTCTAAATTATCCAATATTAAATATAGATTTCTACATAAAACTAAATTAATTCCGACAGCACCAAAAGATCTCTGCAGAAGGACAAACATTTTGTTATAGGAGTTTTCTATTACTATTACAGGGTGAGTCAAAATTATGTTAGCACTAGTATATGAGAGTGAGTCAAAATTATGTTAGCACTAGTATGAGAGTGTGAATCAAAATGATGTTAACACTAGTATGAGAGTGTGAGTCAGACTTATGTTAACACTAGTATGAGAGGATGAATCAAAATTATGTTAACAGTAGTATAACAGGAATCATTTATTTAGAGTTTACTGAACAGTTAACACCTGTTCACCAACACGATTAATGCACAAAAACAATGATCACCAGTACAATTTAGTGCTTTGAAGATGTCTTTTTGTTTTGCTATACACGCGATCCTTTCTCATGCCACATAATCAGAAGTCACAGGGTGGAATTGGCCCATATTTCTTTACTACTCCAATGGTGACTGCAAATGCTTACTTACAAATGCTGCAAGAGTTTGCCATTGATAACATATCCCTACAAATCAGACGAGAAGGGTATTTCCAACAGGATGGTGCACCGCCTCATTTTGCCCGCAATGTCTCGATCAAATTCTAAATCGTTGGATAGGTCGCAGCGGACCGTTGGCATGGCCACCACACTCCCCTGATTTGACACCCTGTGACTCCTGGTTATGGGATATGATAAAGAATTTCGTGTATAGAAAAAAATTTAGAGACATTGAAGAACTCAAGGACAGAATAAAAGGTGTAATATCAAATATTCCCCATGAAGTGCGTGTCAAGGCACTTAATTGTACTGTTGATCGCTGTTTTTGTGCATCAATCGTGCAGAGTGTAATTGGTCCATATTTCTTTACAACTCCAATGTTGACTGCAAATGCTTACTTACAAATGCTGCAAGAGTTTGCCATTGGTAACATACCCCTACAAATCAGACGAGTAATGGTACTTTCAACAGGGTGGTGCAGTGATTCATTTTGCCCATACTGTTCACGATTGCCGTGATCAAAATTTCCGAAATCGTTGGATAGGTCATGGTGGATTGTTGGCATGGCCACCACACTCCCCTGATTTGACACACTGTGACTCCTGGTTATGGGATATGATAAAGGATCGCGTGTATAGAAACAAAAGTTAGAGATATTGGAGAAATCATGGACAGAATAAAAGGTGTAATATCAAACATTCCCCGAGAAATTTGTGTCAAGGCACTTAATTGTACTGTTGCTGATGGCTGCTTTTGGTGCATCAATCGTGTTGGTAGAAAGGTGGAGACTGTTTAGTAAACTCTGAATAAATGATTCCTCTCATACTAGTGTTAACATAATTTTGACTCACCGTGTATTTTAAACGTGATATTAAGTTGATACACAAATTCGAGTCGATATCTCATTTTGAGTAGAAATCCCATCTAAAAAGAAAAACAATGTAAGTTTACGTCTACCAATCTGTGCATTCGGGAATATTAATAAAGCTAGCGTGTCTTCCGGTAGGTTTCAAACCTGCGTCCCCATAATATGGGAAACCGCCGTCTATCCCAGCCTGCTTTTGACGACCACAGAAATGTTTCACTGCTCAGCGAGATTCTTCCATAGGAGAGATTTTATTGTAAATCACACAGCATTTATTTGACAGTTAAAAACTTTAAGCAAATTGCCAGACAGAGAGTACCCAGTCTCAATTAGCCGACGATTTATTGGCAATTCGCCGAGTTGCTGAATAAACGAACAATAGCAAAACGCAATTGAACGAGGTAGCTTGATTCAGAACAACAACAGCAACAAAAAAAAAGATATGTGACATTTACAAAGAAAAAATGCAATGATTATAACTGCTGTTATGAGTTACTATCTAGTAAGGTTTTTCTTACCATATACAGAAGTGGCCTTGTGGAAGGAGTGTGTAAGAATATAAAATAAAATGAGAGTAAAATAAATTTTATGCACCTTAATTGTTTTTTATTACTTCCTATAAAGCGGGGTAATAAAGACACTAAGACACAAGCGGAGTGGGGGTATCTAGTGTGAAAGAATGAAAGAAAACCTGCATTATTTACATTATTCGAACTGTTATTGTCATCTTCATTGCCATTGCCGTTGTACGCTCCGGCCTTCTTCAGGTGATTGGGATTTCATATCGAACCCTTTATTTTGTCCACCGGGGTAGATTGTTCTACTTCCACGTGTCATGCCTCTTTCGGACGTCTCAGTTCTTTTCCTTTAACTGAAGTCTCCAAGATTTTTTGGTTCACCACTGATGTGGTCTGATATTGAATTCACAACTTTTTGTATCTAGTCACTGGATCTAACCAACGTCTTTATCCACTGCGCCATGTGACCTTGAGGACATAGAAAGAGAAAATGACTATTAAGGAGAGAAAACAATAAAAGAACAGGAATTATGAAGACAGAAGATAACGATTGACATTGAATATAATTTTTTTTAAAGTTCAAAGTTGATTGGAAAGCAAGAAGCCGGAAGTGAGTGCCGTAAGCGAGAGGTGCAAGAGAAGAAACTGTTAGCATGGAACATATGTTTTACAAATAGTAATTTCATCTGTAAAATGAGACCTAACTGCCAATAAAGTATTGCGTTTAACTTCGCCAAGTCGAGGTACCAAAGAGAAAAGCTTACTAGAATAATTAACATGATAATATTGATAGAAATGGTATAGGTAAGTTATGTTACAGCGGTAGGCAAGTGACTGAGGACGAGATGCCATGTTAGGACAGATAACATTGAAGATTCTTCTTTGGATTTTCTCAAGAATCTCTAAATCAATAGAATAAGCACCTGACCAGATGTGATAAAAAATTATTCAATGCATGGAAAAATGACCGAATTATAAATGTATGATAGATTCTGGTTAGAAAAATGGTTTAGTACGACACAGGGAACAAGATTTCCTATCAACAGGATTCAATATAAACGTTGTACTTCATATCACTGAGCAAGAATACGGTTACCATTTTCGATAATGATTTATGAAGGAGTTGAAATGTCATTTACTGCTTTGCAAATGTAAAACAATGAATTGAAGTTTCATTGCCATTATTTTTTTGCACTGTTAAGCATTTAATTTCTACACATCACTGTACCAATTAAATGTATTCATAATTTGTAATGTTTCACAGAATTTTTAAATAAAAAAATGTCACAATCTTTATTGAATCTGTCCAAATGGTGTTACTATTTGTATGTGACTTTGTGACTTTTCAACTTTCAACATTTGTTTCTTTGAACTTCCACAAGTTAAAACCAAAACTAATATTGACAGTTTTGTAAGAAAATGTGTTATAAAATTAACAAATATGAAAGTGGAAACTGAATCTAAGTAATGACAAAATTCAGCTCTTGGCATAGAGTTGTGATATTTACACACCCTTTCTTCCACTTGCTTTTTTATAATACAATTCTGTAAAAGACATATTGGGACAACCCAAGATCATCTAATCAAAAACAATTAATCACTACCCTCAGGGTCTATGTCTGTCTGTCTCACTCTCATTTAAAAACAAGTGATTAATCTTCAGATAGTTTTTAGACACATTTAATTTTATAAATAATATATGGAAGGCTGGTTTGTATAAAACTGATTGCAAATTAAAGGAGAGTTAAAAACAAAATTGTTCTTAGCAACTTGTTTACATTTCTTAAAATGCACAGAGATTATGCACCGGATTGAAACATTATGCACAAGCTATATGTCACTTAAGCTTAATTCATTGCAATTGTTTCCATTGAAGATTAAAATTCTGGAGGAAAAAATCTACAGTTTTGTTGCTTTTAAGGTCAAAACTTTGCAGTTCATTTGGAGAGAGATTATGTGCAAAAAGTCACAATTTCAAAGTTTTAAGAATATCAACTTAAAAGACGAATAATTTATTAAATTCTGAAATTCTACAGGTGAAATAGGATAATGATAAAAAGCAATTTCAACTTTAAAAAGCAATATTTACAAACCCAACTTAGGATCCCAGTGACACATCAGGGTAAATAAATTTGAGATACATTAAAAAAAGTAACACGAGTAATTCACCTCAGGCTAGCAAATTATATGAGGATAAATTTATTATTAATTAATCTAATAAAATTTCTCCAACATAATTATATCTTGCAAACAGAAAAAAACAATTAAAATTAGTTTTAATAAGAAATTTTAAAAATATAATGGTCAGTTTTTTCATTAATTTGGACTAATATCTTTCCATATATATTTTGCTTTACTACACACACACACACACACACACACACACACACACACACATACATACACACACTAATGAGCAAAAACATTATGACCAGCAACATGTGGCAAGAATGACAGCTACTGTCTTGTAACTGTATGTCACCATCAGATGTATATAAGCAGATGAGGTGTTGAATGCAGCATGTATGAGCAAAAAAGTTTGCCTGACATTAATAAAGGTCACATTGTTTTAACCAGTTGATTCTGTCAGGCTATTTCCAAAGCAGCAGAGATTGTGAGGTGTTTCCAGTACCTTTGGAGAGTAGACCATAGAGGGAGCATGAAAAAAAATCAACTGGCAACAAGGCACTAGGCAGCTAAGACTTATCAATGCAAGGAGTCTTTTTACCAACTAAGTACAAGCTGTCAGAAGAGTACAACACAGTATATCAATTCTGATCAGTCAGAACACTAATGCCAAGTCAATAGTGTCTTCAATAGACACAGAAACATCAGAATTACAGAGTGTATCAATAGAAAAGAGTTAGATAAGTCTCACTTTATCATAAATAAAGTGTACAGCAGAGTACAGATGCATCAGTATCCTCGGAAGCACACTGTAGAGAAAAGAATGCATCCATTGAAGCAGTATGGCAGTTTGAGTAATGTTCTGTTTAGAAACATTTGGTCTTATCAACCACATGGATGTTATTTTGTTGTGTATGACCTACAGCCCTTCATGATATGTTTTCTACAATGACAGTGCCATCTTTCAGTAGAACAGTCCTGCTACACTGTACACAAGCTGTATGTGAATGATTTTAGAAACATGAAAAAATTTCACTGTGTGGCCCTGACCAGTAAGTTCACAAGGTTCCAATGCCATTGAGTACTTACAGAACATGTTAGAATGCCATTACTCTGCAGAACATACACCCTCCCCCATAATACGCATCAGTTAAAAGATCTGCCATTAACATTGTGGCACGAGATTGCAGAGGAAATTCTTAGAGATCTTGCAGCATGATTGGGCAAAAAGTATATTGTCTTGCAGACACAAAAGAACAAAACATTTTAATCAGTTGGCATAATGTTTTGGTTTATTAGTGTGTATGTAAAAGGACGATAGTCCAAGAACTATTTGGCACCTGCGTGTGTGTGTGTGTGTATATTCAAAATGATTTCAAATATGAATTTGGTTAAGTATCCAAGACAAAAGAGCATTTATTGTCAACAATATCCAAACATCTCGGGTAATTACCATATGTCAATAAAAATTCAAAAAGCCAAGTTCATTATCATTATAATAATTCTAACACCAATATATTTATGACAGACATTTCAGTGCCGAAATATGTGTTAATTTTTTTGGTGTCATGTCGGGCGAGTACGGTGGGTGAAGGAGAAATTCCTAATCCAGCCCCAGAAATTTTTCATGGCTGAACTTTGCATCGTGTGGCCAGGCGTTATCATGAGGGAATATGACATCAGAAAATTCTGGACGTTTTTGTGCAAAAAGAGTCAGCCACACGTTGCAGTTGTTGATAGTACATTTGAGCGTTGATGTACTGGTTGCGTTCCACAATTTCCCAATGAATCCCGACTTTCATATGCCAATGGACACAAATCATGAGATTCTTTTGATGCTTTGCCTGAAGTTTTTCATTTACACTCTTGTCTGTCCAGTAGTGTCGTTCAGGTGTCCATTCGACATCGATGGTCAAAGTCGGTCAGTTTACACGGGACCAGTACGTTCAATTCGGTGTCGTTGCCCATTTTCTCCAAGTCAATGCAAAATTGCTGACGCTAAAACTCTCAACGATTTCGCGTGCTGTCAGGTGTGGACCAACTTCAACACAGGCGCACAAATATTCATTGTCAAGGTGTGCGTATTGGCCACTTCTCGGCTGATCTTACAAATCAAATTGGCCACGCTGGAATATCTTGAACCAATCGTAGGCTGTGCGGCGACCAAACGTGTCTTCCAAAATGCTTGGGGGATATGACATTGCGATTGGCCAGCGTTTAGGCCGGACTTGTAATCATACAGCAACAATATGTGTTGCTGTTCACGAGAGAGGGTCATTTGCTGCGCCATTTTTGGGACTTTTAAGAAGCTCGAAAGTGATGTAAATTAGCAATAAGCAATCAAATGATTCTGCATTCACGTATAGATAAATAAATAGATAAATTACCAAATAAATAAACGTATATATTTAATTTATTTAAACGCGTTTATTACTTAAGAATGCACAGACATGGACACACACATATATCTTTCTTTCGTTTTTTGATCTGATGAAGCAGCCTAGAAAGGTGAAACACGTAATAAAAATTCAATGCAACGATTTTCCACTTATCATTCTTCAAACTATGTCTGAATTATCTATCCTATCTTATACACAAACGTATATATATATATATATATATATATATATATATATATATATATATATATATATATATATATAGTAAAGATAATAAATCCGTTGGTATATAATCCAAGTCGATCCTCGTAATATAAAATATTAAAACTGATCCACAAAAAGGGCTCGATGTATTTATTATAACAGACCATATAAATTATACAACAAAATCCAGAATTACCTCATATGGGAGGATAGATCTATTTCACCCGACAAAACTACGTCAGTCTTATTCAGCCTCGGTGTATAGAATCAATGGCTTACGGGTAGAATACCAAATCAGTCGGGATTCGATTCAGGCTTGAGGCAATCGGATGTTTAGCCACACAGATGAACTGTGAAAGAGCGAAACAGTCTGTCTGTGGATGGCAATATATGCATGCTCCTGAAAAAAAAATATTTCGGCTGAGCTCTCGGGGAGAAAATTGAATTTGTAAACAGTGACTATTACTGCTGCTGATGTAAGCCTCTTCGTTAAGACGAATCGAGTTATCCAGTCACTGGCGTGTTTATCTAAAAATAAATACGTTTAAATTCACATTCATCCCTACCGTGCACCAATGGCTTAGAGGTAGAATCTCCAACTGATCCCAAATCAGTCAGGTTTTGATCCCGAAGCAATCGGATGTCTAACCACACCGAGGAACTGTGAAACAGCGAAACAGTCTGTCTGTGGATGACAATATATATATATATATATATATATATATATATATATATATATATATATATATATATGAATAAAAAGAGACATGAGGAAAATTTTTTCTTGCCGACGCATTTTATCCTCTGAGGTCACATTGACTTGATAAAGTCCTTCAGGCAATTTTTACTCTCTCGTAAGTTATGGTAGTGGTAGGAAGGTCGAGTTTTTATTTGTGTTTGAAATGAAAGAGTGAGCTTTGTGATGGCGACCATCCCATTGAAGTAATATTCAGATCTTTAGATATGTTGAACTCTTCTACATCAGTTATGTAATAAATATATTTGGTACTCTAGGTCAGTTTTATCATCCAAGATACTTGCGTTTATAACAAATCCAATCATTATAGGACACCATCTAGGAAAAAAGATGGCGTCTATTGAAACTGACGCAATGCGTACATGGGATAAGCTGTCACCTTCATTGTTTCCATATATCTAAACTCTAATTCGAAACGTTAATTTTAGTGAGTGGAAAATTAATTGAAAATTTTTGTAAAATTCCAAAGTTTACATCTGAAATGAAAGAAAAATTCAACTTTAAGCCAAATGGTCGCAGTATATGGAAGAAAGAAGGCGTTAATTTAATTTGACTCTAGAAGGATATAAATTTAAATATCAAAACATGGAAGAGGATAATACACCGAAAAAAAAACATTGAATGAAATATTGTTACAATTTCCCCCGTCGAATAAAGAACAAATACCGTAATTTCCCATGCATAATACACCTTCATCCATAATACGCACCGCTAAAATTGTGTTGAAAGTGTGGATAAATGATTCTACACACACACAATACGCAATCATTGTTTGCTAAACAAACTCTATAAATTATACCTCTTCAATTTACGGCCAGCGTTTCCTACTCTTATTAGAAAAAAAAGGTTTTAAACAAAATAATATTATTCTAATTTAGTTTTATGATAATTCTTATTTTATTTTACATTTGTAAGTAGTGTTAGGTACATAGGATTGTATTTGACATTCTTATGGAGTCGCAGTTGCCGAATGTTAGTGTCAAATTGTCGTATGTTGTGTAGTCATTTCGCAACTGAAATTGACCTATGAAACGGCATTTTTAAAAAAAAAATTTGCGTGCATAATGCGCACTAATTTTGCTTATTATTTATTTTAGAAAAAAATGCGTATTATACATGGGGAATTACGGTAGCTTTAATTATTTAGGTTCATAAGAGAAGACATCTTTAAAATCTTAGGCAACTATCGACTGAAAAAAAGAAGAAGGAAGACGAGAAACGGCAAGTAAAGTCAAACGTCTAATCAACTCGTCAAACTGGCTTCATCCATAGACATTTAATCCTATCAGATTTTTTTTCCTTTTATAGTAAATTATTTGGCTGGCTTGGTTTTTCCTTCATGCGAAATACTAGCCTGCCAATCTCATCAAAAGTGATGGCAAGTATCTAAAAATATAGATTACCCGAGCCTGGCAGTTGATCTGTCTGCTGACTTAACTCTCACAGTCCAATGGAGGAAAGACTGGTTGTATAATCCAATACCTTCTAAACAATATTTGTACCGTTTCATCCCCACCGAGCAGACCTTAAACTAACTCCGGTTCAGATGAATATGTGTCATTTCAATCAAGACGCTTTCCACGAGCGTTTATTCTGATTAAAGCTCACTCCAGCCCTCAAATGGAACTCGTACCTTGCCTAAAGATGTTCGGAAAATGGTTGGTTCCAGTAACTATCTAGAAAATGCCCAGCCTCTGACTATGTTCTATCGTTACAAGAGTAAAATTAGACCCAAAATGGAGTATTGCAGCGTAGTCTTCATTGCGGTGTTCAAAAGAATTTACGCCGCCTTGTCGGTGCTGAATCATTTTCCACTCTATAACCCCTTTCCTACGAATGAAACGTTGTTATCCTCTCGCTATTCTATCGCTATTTCCATAACGCTCCTTGGTTCCACCAGTTCAGACTTTGACACGCAGCACACGCCATGTCCTATAAGCAGTCGACTAATCTTCTTTTCATTTGTACTCCATTCATACATAGAAAGTTTTACTCTGAGATCTTCTTTCTCAGAACTGTTACTCCCAAGAGGATGCTTTTCCCGTATCTTAACCTCTTCAGATTTACGGTCAAACATCATCTATCCTACATATCCTTATAATATGCATTTGTTAATTCATCATTTTACGCTCTTACAAGAACATCATTTGGCAACCCTCGAGTGGCTCTTGAGCCTTGCATTGAGGAAACGATAGTATAAAAAGTTAAGCACTTAGTTTTTTAAAAATTATTATTGGTGTACTTTGTGCTTTTAAGGAGCCGGTTTTTCATCTTGCTGTTACATTATCACGACATTATATGTGGCGCGAATTGGAGTTTCGGCGATTACGGTCGATATTTTGCAGTGGGCTCTACCGTTTGGGTCACGGCATTAGCTTTCACATCTGTCCAATACACAAAATTCGCAATATCTCTGCTCCTTACTGAAAGGCAAATCAACATTAAGAGAAATGGGTTTCTTCCAATAAATAGCACGACACATATGGTCTTCATTGGTTACTTCGTTGGCTACTGCAAAAGGGAAATTATGCCGACTACTTGTCAGTGATGGAGAGTGTGTAACGGTTGCGACAAACTCCCCAGAAAGAATAACACAGGGAACATTTTGAACTCATTTGGTGTCTGCTTTACCGCAACTGCAGCATTCACCTGACCTTGCACCAATCGATTATTACCTTTTTCGACGCAGCATGTCTTCAAGAGTTCCTCAAAGATTTTTTTCACATCAAAACTTGCGGAATTTTATTCATCAGGTATCGAAGAGCGACCTGATAAATGATCAGAGGTTGCAAATTATGGTGAATATATAATTGAAAGGCTCACGGCCACATCACGTTGAAACACCGGTTCCCGTTACAATCATCGAAGTTAAGCAACGTCGCGCCTGGTCAGTACCTAGATGGGTGACCGCTTGGAAATAACAGGTTCTGTAAGCTTGGATGTGCGGTTGGTGTAATGGATAATGGTTCAGAACTTTTAATCGGAAAGCCGAGTTCCAATTCCAGTTTAGTTCGTTATCTTCATTTACGCGCAGATACCCTTAGGAAAGGTATGAATCCACATTTTCTCCCCCAGCTATGGGTTAATTAGTAAGACTTGTATCACTGTTATTATTAACGAAAAAAAAAAGAATTGTATACAAAATATTTATGATTTAGATTTCGGCATTAAATAAGCCAAAGAGTTTAAAAAAATAATAAAAATAAATAAATAAATAAATAAATGTAACAGAATTTTATTTTTCGAAAGAAGCAAATGGAAATTATTTCTGACTCAACCTAATCGGAATCAAAAAGAACTTTCGTTTCTTCGATTTATTCGAAACATTGTTCTCATCTCTGTTTCTTATGGATTTTATTATCGACAACGTTTCAGCAATTTTCCTTCTGTCCATCTTCAGATGAAACAATATATGTTGCATATGCTGATTATAGTTTTGTTCTCGTATGAAATTCATAGACTCTATTTTGGCGGGAACGAACTAGAAACGACATGAGTCGTTTCTAGTTCGTTCCCGCTAAAATAGAGTCTATGAATTTCATTCTTTGATCGATGAATTGAGAGTAACACTTGGTTAAGTAACGCCTATACCCACTGTGGATATATGCCTACCGTAGCGCTTACCGGTCCAGTCAGTGAAATCGACGTGACAAGTTCCAGTTCCGTCCGAGTTGTTGCGTTCACTTTCACACAAATATATTTGGAAAGTTACGAATCTCTAACTTTTAACCCCTAAGCTGTAGGTTAAATAACCGGGAAGAAGGGGTTCACTAATTTTAGTTGGCAACTAGTCTGGGTGGAGGACAACTTTGAACGCAAAACCAGTTGCTCCAGAAACAACATTATCAACACCTAAAGTGGTTACATATATATATATATATATATATATATATATATATATATATATATATGTATATATATATATATATATATATATATATATATATATATATATATATAGAGAGAGAGAGAGAGAGAGAGAGACAGACAGACAGACAGACAGACAGACAGACACATAGATATGAATATAATGAGATAGATAAAGAGAGTGGGATAGATAGATAGATAGCAACAAACATATATATATATATATATATATATATATATATATATATATATATAAAGAGAGAGAGAGAAACTGAGAGAGAGAGACAAACAGACATATACATAGGTATGAACAGACTGAGATAGATAAAGAGAGTGGTAGTGCTGTGGACATATCATGGTGAGACTGATATCACGCAGAATATAATGATACTGTGAAGGCCTCAGAAGAACATCAATGGCGTATTTTTGTAGCCATTTTTAATCCGGTGTCAAATGCTTTCGATACTTATTTATCACAGTGGGTTTCTACCGCTCTTTGATAATTTTGTTTATCGTCAATTCCTCAACTCAGAAGATTAAACAAATTTTAATAATAAGAGCCTAATAAAAATAATAATTAATAAGATCCTAATAAAAATAAAGAACCGATTGGGAAACATTTCCCAATAGTTTGGGATGCATAATGAGGAAAGATGGCTTGGTGAATTTAATATTCACAGGAACATCAAAAACACGACAATCAAAGGGAAAAAGCGAGAAATGGAAGAACGAGCGTAACACAAGCAAAAAGGGGTCGTATAGGAGTAATACAGGAAGCTGTGAAGAGCTATGTTAATCCACGTTCTGTTGAAACAAGGTAGATAAATACATAGATAGATATACAGGGACTGAGATAGATAAAAATGAACAAAGATCAATAGCTATGAACAAATTGATATATATATATATATTAAGATAGCGATAGACAGACAGACAGACAGATCGATAGATAGATAGATCGATAGATAGTTAAAGCGATAGATAGATAGATAAAGAGAGTTGGATAGATAGATAGATAGATAGATAGATAGATAGATAGATAGATATTGACAAACTGGTATATATATATATATATATATATATATATATATATATATATATATAGAGAGAGAGAGAGAGAGAGAGAGAGAGAGAGAGAGAGAGAGAGAGAATGAGAGAGGGACAGACAGACAGATACATAGATATGAATAGACTGAGATAAACAGATAAAGAGAGTGGGATAGATAGATAGATAGATAGATAGATAGATAGATAGAATCAAGAATGTGTATCTGAAAAGTACTAGAATTTTTATCACCTTCATATTGCTTAGAAAGATTAATCCAGAAATCCCAATTCTCTAAATAATATTATTTTCAAAATGACGTCTTCAAATACTTCCGAGAGAATCACCTGACAAGGTAAAAGAAAGAAAAGTTTTATTGAAAGATGTAGAATTAAATGGCTACTTAGGAACCAATTTCAGCACTTTCTGAGAATACTTTAATTGGATCCATGGAACTTCCAAGGGTTTTGACAAATAAGATATCAACATCACAAACATAATATGTGAATTATATACATAATAAATATAAATTTACCAATTAATAAACATAATAAAACTTTAATCAAGAAAACATAATTAATAAAAATTTGTGGAAAAGAAATATGGAAAAAGAAAAGAGTTAAGTGTTGTAGAAAAATATAAGACACATTCGATAGACACCTTCGTGTGTTCAGCTAAGCAAATGCTATCGAGTTCATCAAAACCTTCATAAATACAAAGAATTTTTTTATATTATTTACATGCGAACAATTGTCCTAATTTCTGTTGTTATTATTGCAATGTTTAGGCCATCGCCGTCATCAGTTGCTTGCCCACCCTGGCAAACTTCAAGGCATTAAATAAAGAATTATGATTGTCGATTAATAAAGTGTTCAGCCTGACATTCCCTGAATGTTATCCACATTCAGCAAGCATCTGATGAAGACTATAATGCACAACGGCCGAAAGGTTGTGGCAATAAAAAGGTTATGGTCAGGACTCTGACTAGGCCACGGGAAGAGTTGCAATTTACACTCGTCGTGCTTTCTCTCCAGATAAAGTTTATTTTTTAAGGCAGTATGCTTAGGATCGTTATCGTGTTGAAACGTGAAACGTTGACCATGGGCAAAATTTTCTTTAGCAGAAAACCATATTTAATTAACAAGAATGCAGTGTTATTGATGCTGGTCCGCGATACTCTTGATTTTGTCCAGTTACCAATCACTGCTGCTGAAAAAGCATCCCGAACTTTCTGGCCAATTGAAAATGTTTGAACGATAATGGACAAGCGCGCCCGTAATAGGAAAGTTAACACAGAAGATGAGTTTTTTCACGAATTAAAGGAATGCTGGAAAAATCTGGCGAAGGAAGTTGACTTAATAAATAATTTAGTCTGTAGCATGCCACGAAGAATTAAGGTCGTTATTAAAGCAAAATGTTGTTATATATGTTCACCGTAGTCTGAATGTAGAAATCCAACGTAGTAAGTAATTCGTTCAATGAAACAACACCAATATCTAGTAGCATCTGTTCAGTAATTCTTAATGTTTTCCATATCAGAGGTTGGCAGTGGATATTCGGAGAGAAAGCAAAATGGCCTATTCCAATATTCCAAGTCTTCTGATTGGTTAACATTCTATTGGTGGACTATAAAATGAGTCTGCTCATTTTAGTTTGCTCACTAGTACACAAGGATGTATCCAAAAATTGTAACAAAGGTTACCCAACAAAATACTAAATCATTTTTGACTTGTATAATGTAGATTTGTAGACCTGTATTAATAAATTAATTCTCTTACGTGTCTTGATAAAAATACAAAAGTAGACTTTCTATGGGTGCGTGGATTTTTTTTGCTTCGTCGTCGTCGGCGGCGGCATCCGTCCGTCTCGGGAGAGGATGGAGTAGCACAGTGCGCTGCTAGCCTGGTCGGGATGTATGGAGAACTAGGGCTTCCCGAACGTCTAGTTCCCCCTCTCGGCCTTGCTTGTAGAGTCCAAAGGAAAGGATGAACCAATAGAGTTTGGTACCAGCGTGGCTGCAGGATTTGCCGGAAGGTAGCACAGAGTGCCGTCCATCCGACTTAGGAGCTCCACTCCGGATTTGTGTAGCCTTTCTTCTCCCGAAGATTTCCACAAGTCAGTGGGGCTATTTAACCCATAGCTGGGATTTGGTTCATGAGCACCAAGGCGTGTCCACACACCGGTGGGTCTGCATGCCGTATGTTAAGAACAAACTCCTCCCCCGTCTCCTGTAGTTTAGCCCGAGTCCGCAAGGTACTCGGTTTCTATGTGTCGCCACGAAGAGGCACTACATAGGGCTTGCTGATGGAGAGGCTATATACTGGCAGGGGAAGACTTACGCACTCGACTCCCCTTTTCGCATTGCTGCTAGCCAGCGGCGGTAGCTGAGAGCGAGAAGCGACAAGCACTGCCACTACAAACAACCACACTAGACGCATCACAACAGCCGTTGAGACACACTTTTCCTCGTACTATATATATATATATATATATATATATATATATATATATGAATCTATTATTTTGATAAATAATTCAGATTCACTAATATAAAAAATTTGCTTATATATATAATTGTAGATAAACTTACTTGAATAACGCTAATTCGCAACTAGATAATAAAATGTCTTTGCGTACACTAATTTTCGATAAGGCAAAAAGGGAAAATCATTGAATCGCGAGACCGACAACAACAAAAGAAAAATTCGAATATAATAATCAGTATTTTCCCTTAAGTTGTGTTTTCATACAATGCTGTGACAAAGACAGAAAGAAAAATACTTAAAATTATAGTTGGCAAGAGAACTGGGTTTCTTGTACTAGATAACATCACAAGCGTGTTCAATATATCGAATGATTCAAAATATTTTGGCTTCTTTCAAGCAGAGAGCTCACTTAAGTTTTGCAAACTTATTTAATATTCTAAAGATACCTTTATATGATACTAGCTCTTCTGATAATTTTCGAGTGCTGCTTTACACTTTAAAGCTTCATAAAATATAAAAATTTGATTATCATTTTTGGAGCCTTATTTCAAAGGAGAAATTTAAATCATTTGAATGATTTGTTGTTTTATAAAAGGTTGATGAGAATACCATGGACTGAACATGTGAGCAAAGACGAAGTTTTAGAGAAAATGGAAACAAAAATGACACATACTTAACATCAGAAAGAGAGAGAGAGAGAGAAATAGAGAGAGAGAAAGAGAGAGAAAGAGAAAGAGAAAAAGAGAGAAAGAGAGAAAGAGTTGAAATTTCTTGGGCACATAATGAGGAATGAGAGTTTGGAAAATTTAATACCCACAAGACATTTTGAAGGCAACGCATAGCCTACCTAGCGAGTTTGAGTAAAAGGATGGCAGGGCAGGTTTTTAAGAAAGATAAAAATACCAAAAAATTTAAGAGCTACAAAGGACAAAGGAAATTATGGAGAATCATGATCTTCAAATTCTTGTACTGAGATTGCACATAATAGAAGAAGAAGAAGAAGAAGAAGAAGAAGAAGAAGAAGAAGAAGAAGAAGAAGAAGAAGAAGAAGAGTAAGTACCGACAAAAAAGTAACTACTGACACCGAGGTTCAAGCGTGACACTCTGGACTTATAAATATATGTTTTCCGCCAGGTGTATAAACAGAGGTGTCAGGCTACTGATTGCAGTGATTATTGATTGATTATTGTATGGAACTATCCAGTCGAATTAGTGTTAATTATTTGGCATCGATGATTTGGAATTTACCGGACGTTAAGCCGAGCAGCGCTACTAACATGGTATTCACTGAAATGGTTAATTATCTTTGGTTGAGTTTTACTTCTTTGTTCTTGTCAGGTTTTTATTTGCAATTGTAATTAAATATTGTTTTAACATTGAATTTATACTTAATTATTAACGACTACCGTACGTCACAAATTGTTTTTTTCCAACCGCTTTCTTAATTCTGTGAAAAATCTCAGCACAGTTTAAAATAACGCTTCATATAATTTTAACCGCCATTATGAAATTTAAATAAAAATGTACAGCTGAAGAGTTTTGATACTGGTAGGATTTATATAATAACGATTATATATTCGTATCAGTCTTTAAATGCGTGCATGAAATACTTTTGAAATAAACGAAAATACATTTGATACAATCTAATACAGGGTGACCATAAAGTTCGTGTGCACTTTAAAAAATTTATAACTTTATTTGTATTTGCGATAGAAATAATTTGTAAAAAGGATTAGAAAGAAGTAAATCTATATTTTTAAAGGTTTTATTGAAATTTTGTTTAAGTTTCCACATGTCCTCAATCATTAGCAATACAAAGGGTAATACGATTTTGCAGTTCACGGAAAACATTTGCCAACTGATTTACAGTAATGCGTGAAATCACATTAGTTATTTTAGCTATACTTAAAACTAGGTACATTAAACTTTATAACATTTATTACAAATTATTACTATCGCAAATACAAATAAAGTTATAAATTTTCTAAAGTGCACACGAACTTTATGGACACCCTATATATATATATATATATATATATATATATATATATATATATATATATATATATATATATATATCTATTACGGTTTTATTGAAAGTTTATTTAAGTTTTCACATGTCCTCCATTATTAGCAATACAAAGGGTAATACGATTTTGCAGTTCACGGAAAACATTTGCCAACTGATTTACAGTAATGCCTGAAATCATATAATTATTTTAGCTATACATAAAACTAGGCACATTAAACTTTATAACATTTTCTACAGATTATTACTATCGCAAATACAAATAAAGTTATAAATTTTTGAAAGTGCACACGAACTTTATGGACACCCTATATATATATATATATATATATATATATATATATATATATATATATATATATATTACGGTTTTATTGAAAGTTTATTTAAGTTTTCACATGTCCTCCATCATTAGCAATACAAAGGGTAATACGATTTTGCAGTTCACGGAAACATTTGCCAACTGATTTACAGTAATGCCTGAAATCATATAATTATTTTAGCTATACATAAAACTAGGCACATTAAACTTTATAACATTTTCTACAGATTATTACTATCGCAAATACAAATAAAGTTATAAATTTTTGAAAGTGCACACGAACTTTATGGACACCCTATATATATATATATATATATATATATATATATATATATATATATATATATATATATTACGGTTTTATTGAAAGTTTATTTAAGTTTTCACATGTCCTCCATCATTAGCAATACAAAGGGTAATACGATTTTGCAGTTCACGGAAACATTTGCCAACTGATTTACAGTAATGCCAGAAATCACATTAGTTATTTTAGCTATACTTAAAACTAGGTACATTAAACTTTATAACATTTTTTACAGATTATTTCTATCGCAAATACAAATAAAGTTATAAATTTTTGAAAGTGCACACGAACTTTACGGACACCCTGTGTATAATAACACTATTCATAATACAATGGAGATTGCCTTATTCTTTAGATGTAGGCACTGAAGTAAAAGTTAGTTAAAAACGAAAATACTTTTGATCCACGTATAGGTAGATCTCAATCGATTGGAAGTTATCCTGAATATGTTTTGTCTTGATGAATTAAGTTTGGGCTACAGTAAATATCCGTTCAGTACTTCAAATTTGCTTATCAGTTGACTGACCTTAATCGGTTGCGCATGTCTACTGAGGGCTGAAGCACTGTACCTTTCTGTTCCGGTTTGTGAAGAGGGGGGGGGATTTTTTCAATATATATTCAAGGAATTTGGCTGATTTACCTTTTAGTTCTCTTATTGTTTATTTTGTATTTTCCTCCGAATGCTTCTCCAGTTTATCGTTTTTCAACCTGCGAGGTCTTCTAGAATGTTCTTTGTCTTTGAACACAAAATCTCTGTTTTTATTCATTCCTTCTTTAAAATTAAATGAATGCTGCTAGGGCGCTAGCGGTTACAGAGAGTCAAAGAGACGGAGAAGATTTAACTGCAGAGTAGTGGGGGAGATGACAGTAAAGAAACAGAGTTGAAGAAGACAGAGGATGGTGATTGACGTTGCATTTAAATTCTTTTGTAGGTTGCAGTGAAGCAAAAAGTCACAAGTGACTTCCAAAGGTGAGAAGTGCAAGAAAAGAAACTGTTAGACTAGAAGTGGTGGTTGCATCTAGTTAGTTCAACAGTAAAACGGTAAGACTTACCGTAATTCCCCATGTATAATACACATTTTTTCTAAAAACATAATAAGAAAAATCAGGTGTGCGTATTATGCACAGCTACAAAAACCTTTAAAAAATTGCCGTAAAATTAGATAAGAATTATCTTAGAACTAAATTAGAATTTTATTATTCCATGTTTAAAACCATTTTTTTAAATAAGAGGAGGAAACGCTGGCCGTAATGAAATTGGCGAGGTAGAATTCATAGTGTTTATTTACCAAACAAGGGGTGCGTATAACGCATGAGTAAAAGCATTTTTCCACAATTTCAGCACAATTTCAGCGGTGCGTATTATGGATAAAGGCGTCTTATATATGGGAAATTACGGTAGTTGCCGATCTAGTAGCACGTTTAAATTCATGCAATCGAGGAGGCACTAAGGAAAAAGCTCATCAGAACAGTTGCCCTGAAAATATTTGTTGAGAAGACAAAGGGAAGACATGTAACGTTGGTGTGAAAGTGACTGCAGTTGAGATGCCTGGTCAGGATTGATTACTGTACAGACTGTTCTTTGAATTTTGTCAAGAATCTCGAGATGTAAACCAGGTCAGATTTGGCAACAATATTCAACGCATGGCCGTTTGGTAGATTTATAAATGTGCAAGATGGATTCTTCGAGAAAGATTTTCTGACACGACACAGTAACCTAACTTTCCAATTGATTCGATATAGTCGCTCCACTTCATTTCAGTGGAAAACGTGAGGCCAAAGGTTCTCTGTGGTTATTAGACGAAAGAAGTTATATATTTCCAGATACAATCGTCCAGCTTGGTGTCATTTCTATAGTTTTCAACCTCAAAGATGAAGTATGATTATAAAATCCCTTTTGAATGGTCCCTCAGTACATGCAGAGCATTTCCTCTTGAAACCATTCTTATCACGGTGAGAACTAATTGCCAATCTAGTAGCACGCTTAAATTCAGGCAGACGAGGGACCAAGAAAAACGTCTCATCAAAATAGTCGCCATGAAACTATTTTTAGAAAAAAACATAAAATCCACGTGAGAAAATGACAGAAGTCGAGATGCCAGATCAGGTTCGATTACATTGAAAATTCCTTCTAAGGATTTTGTCAAGAATCTCGAGATATATAACATACCAGATATGGCGTCAATATCCAATGCATGGGCGAATGATACATTTATAAATGTCTGTGATAGATTCTGATGACAAAAAAATATTTGCCATGACACAGGGAACAAACTTCCCTTGCAGTAGACGAAGCATTTGATTCGATATAGTTACTACACTTCATGTCAGTGGAAAACGTGAGGCCAGGAAGGCGTAGAGTGTTCCTCTCCCCAGGTGTAGCACCAGGTATGCTGATAGCAGGTAGAAAAGATTCTCAGTGGTTATTAAATAAAAGTTTTGTCTTGGAGGCGTTAACATTTACAAGCCATATCTTCCCATAGTTAACTACTGATTGGAGGTTATCAGGTTTACTTTTGTTGTAACCTAGGGAAGATTACTGAACAGAATAATCAAACGGTGGTTGGCAATGAACGATAATACTTAGGACACATATAAGATTCACCAGCGGGGCGTAGAAGTAGTAATCAACTGCTAGAAGTGAGTGAAGTGAATTCCACAATGAATCTGCATATGTACCAACCACCCCACGCGGTCAGGTGTGGCACAAGGCCACATTTAATGTGGGGTTTCCGAGCAGGTAGGCATGGCCAAAAATTCCCCGTAGACCCCGCATAAAATCGGGTCGGGTAGCTGTTTCGACATAGTCTCATCTGGGGATCCTCTCTGCCCGGAGGCAGAGAGTTTGACCAGCACAGCTGGAGACGAATCTCCAAATGCAGAACAACATACAGTATTTACGGGAATGGGGACATACTCTTTATCGTCCGCAGTTATGCTAGAAAAAATCTGATGGATTTTGTCGGACTTACTGCTAATACAAGAATAAATAGTTGTGTTTTTGGCATAAATACGTAGTTAGGAACTGATAACATCGGAGATATTGACGAAGATATGAAACCGCGGAAGTTCAAGGATGGGGTCCTGGGGGAAGCCGCGTTAGTAGGAAATGATTTGGAAGTATGCCATTTCAACAGGATCTTCATTACACGATTTGTTAGCAACGACTGGATTAAGCCAAATAGTCGACAATTGACACTGTAACCATTGAGCTTGCTGACAAGGCCAGCTTCCCAAACTCTGTCAAACGCTTACATCCCGTCTCATTTTTGCTCGAATTCTTAAAGATGGAGAATAAAAGTTACAGAATCTGCATTTTATAATCTATCCATGATTTGGGAAATATTTTTAAAAAAAGATCATTTTACACAAGCATTCCTTAAAGCGCTTGTAAACAGTAAGAATAAAAAGCTGAAAAAGAAAGATGTAATACGTTTTTAAGATTTACTTAAAAATCTACAAAAATATTGTGCTGGAAACTTTTACATCAAGTAAATACATTATAGCCTCATGAGATTTGCTAACAAATACTATGCAACACTGACCGTTATCGTGGTCAAGATTCTATCTGTATTCGGGCAAAACATATCCGCCATGAAGTTCTGGGCGTTTGAACAGTTCAAGCGCTAAGATAAAAATTCTCAGCCAGTTTTATAAAAAGTAAATATAATATTATGGAAAGGCAAACAAAATCAAGTGAAAGTATTATTCAAAATTCAGAAAATTCATATTAATTACCAGAAACTATAAACCAATGAAATTCAAGGCTGCTGATAACAAATTTTTAGAACAGTTTTGTTCATGTCAAAAGAAGTGGCTTTTGCTTTGTGTTTTTCTTTTCTTTTTACGTAGTTAGGCTTTTAGAAATGACTCTTGAAAGAAATGGGATTTTTCAAAATCTCGCTTGAGCAAAGAAATGTTCTTACAGTTTCGTGTAAGAACAAAACACCCATTATATATATATATATATATATATATATATATATATATATATATGAAGAAATATAGTCTTAAAATGTGCTATATTTATGGGATAAAGTGCTCAATATCAGAGATAAAGCGTGTGTAAATATAAAAGTGAACATAGAAGTCAACCCTTAGAGGCGACAGTCTGTTTCATGCTAGATGCAATCATCGGGTCCGATGATTGCATCTAGCATGAAACAGACTGTCGCCTCTAAGTGTTGACTTCTATGTTCACTTTATATATATATATATATATATATATATATATATATATATATATATATATATATATATATATATATATATATATATATATTGCTGTTGTGATATATATATATATATATATATATGTATATATATATATTGCTGTTGTGATATATATATATATGTATATATATATATATATATTGCTGTTGTGACAAAACTGAAACTAAAATTGTAAATTTAATTATAATAATTAAACTTAAAATCCAAAGCTTCGTTCCATTGTCAAACGATGCTAGAAATAATCTACTCCGGATTTTAAGTTTAATTATTATTTACAATTTTAGTTTCAGTTTTGAAACAGAAATTTCTGTATCACGATAGAAAATAATTATTTTATATTTATATATATATATATATATATATATATATATATATATATATGTGTGTGTGTGTGTGTGTGCGTGTGTGTGTATGTAAATAATATATATATTATAATTATTTTCTTCAGTATCTGTCTATATTTCTGAGATGAAGTATTATGAACACTGTTTACATTATTCGGACTATTGTCGTCTTATTTATTACAAAATTTCGGCCTTGGTACGCTCCGGCGTTCTTTAGCTGGTTGGAATGTCGAACTGAACTCTTTATTTTGCTCGCTGGGGTAGACTGTTCTAGTTCCATGTGCCACATGTTTAATGGATGTCAGTTATCAGTTATGCCCAGTTAATTGCCCTCTCCAAGTTCTCCACCGCCTTAACTAGGTATTGAACACACACTCTTTTGTGTCCTTTCACTGGATCTACCTAACGCCTTTATCCACTGTGCCATGTGTCCTTTACACACGGCACAGTGGATAAAGGCGTTAGGTAGATCCATTGACAGGACACAAAAGAGTGTGAGTTCAATAACTGACACACATTAGACATACACATGGAAATAGAACAGTCTACACCAGTGAGCGGAATAAAGGGTTCAGTTCGACATTCCAACCACCCGAGGAAGGCCGGAGCGTACAACGGCCGAAAATTTGTTATAAATATGGCGACAAAGATGAGGATAATTATTTTCTTATATTTATATATATATATATATCGGGTGTAACAGCAAAGTTGTCCAAATCGTGTAACAGCAACATTATCCAATTGTTATATTAAGCTTTGAACCGCTGTATCTTAGAAGTGATTAAAGAGAATCTTCCTAAAACTCTTCGAGGATTTTATAACGCTACTAAACTTTGAATAATAATAATATTGTATTTAGCTCTAAGTAGAAATGCTAATCCCTCTTCCTCTTGTGATCTTCTGATCCAGTTTTCCTCTTTATTCTTCCCTTTTTTTTGAAACTTATTCACCGTTCTCTGAGTGGTTCTTGAATGGACGTTGAAGATGAAAGCCAGAGTATGAATTTTGGTACCATTACTGAAAGCTAGAATAATCATTTTTCTCTTATCATTGTTCAGTTGGGAAGGTATAATGGGGTTGACACAAAACAATTTTAACCTGTTGTCTTTCCAGACGAATAGCTGAAAGGGTTTTTCAAAGATTCATATAACAAATGGCGTCAAGATGTCTAAACCTCTTAGAAAACCTGGAAAAAGAAACTCAACTAATTTAGTGTTCTTTTAGATATTAAATATTTTGTAGGATGGAAAATTATCTAATGTTGTTACATGATTTGGACAATTTTGCTGTTACAGTCAGTATATATATATACAGGGTTGTCCAAAAGTAGGTGGACTGTATGTGGAATAGGTTTATGTATCGGTTATAATATTACAGCTGAATATCTTACGGAAACATTTCCTGAGAAATGGATTGGCCGAAGAGGTCCAATTGATTGGCGGGTACGTTCACCAGACTTGACCCAAATGGATTTCTTCTTTTGGGGAGTACTCAAGGACAAAGTTTATAGTTGAAAACAAAGAAGAGATGCATTTCAAGAAATTAATACCCAAATAGACTTGTGCCAAAAAGTTTGTCGAAGCGTTAGAGGTAGACTTCAAAGCTGTGTAAGTTGTGATGGAAAAAAGTTTGAGCACCTGCGTTGATAAAATTTAAGGGCTTTTGTATTATTGTTCACAATAAAATTTAACGGCTTTTGTATTATTGTTCACAATAAAATTTAAGGGCTTCTGTATTATTGTTCACAATAAAATTTAAGGGCTTTTGTATTATTGTTTACAATAAAATTTAAGGGCTTTTGTATTATTGTTCACAATAAGATTTAAGGGCTTTTGTATTATTGTTCACCATAAAATTTAAGGGCTTTTGTATTATTGTTCACAATAAAATTTAAGGGCTTTTGTATTATTGTTCACCATAAAATTTAAGGGCTTTTGTATTATTGTTCACAATAAAATTTAAGGGCTTTTGTATTATTGTTCACAATAAAATTCAAGGGCTTTTATATTATTGTTCACAATAAAATTTAAGGGCTTTTGTATTGTTGTTCAGAATAAGATTTAAGGGCTTTTGTATTATTGTTCACAATAAAATTTAAGGGCTTTTGTATTATTGTTCACAATAAAATTTAAGGGCTTTTGTATTATTGTTCACAATAAAATTTAAGGGCTTTTGTATTATTGTTCGCAATAAAATTTAAGGGCTTTTGTATTATTGTTCGCAATAAAATTTAAGGGCTTTTATATTATTGTTCACAATAAAATTTAAGGGCTTTTGTATTATTGTTCACAATAAAATTTAAGGGCTTTTGTATTATTGTTCGCAATAAAATTTAAGGGCTTTTGTATTATTGTTCACAATAAAATTTAAAGGCTTTTGTATTATTGTTCGCAATAAAATTTAAGGGCTTTTGTATTATTGTTCAAAATAAAATTTAAGGGCTTTTGTATTATTGTTCACAATAAAATTTAAGGGCTTTTGTATTATTGTTCAATAAAATTTAAGGGCTTTTGTATTATTGTTCACCATAAAATTTAAGGGCTTTTGTATTATTGTTCACAATAAAATTTAAGGGCTTTTGTATTATTGTTTACAATAAAATTTAAGGGCTTTTGTATTATTGTTCACAATAAAATTTCAGGGCTTTTGTATTATTGTTCACAATAAAATTTAAGGGCTTCTGTATTATTGTTCACAATAAAATTTAAGGGCTTTTGTATTATTGTTCACAATAAAATTTAATTGTCAATGTAAAAATTGTGTTAGTAAATATAATTGTATGTATATGTAATCTCAAAATGTAATTATTTACTGTTCACCCTCATTTAGACCAATATATATATATATATATATATATATATATATATATATATATATATATATATATATATATATATATATACATATATATATATATATATATATATATATATATATATATATATATATATGTATGAATTATTAAATATAACAGACACTGAATGTCTATTATGTCTGATCATGAGCTGTTCGAATGTTTGCTTTAATTTCTGGTGAAAATAAAGACAGAAATTGTCTGACATTTGGATATTTTTTTATTAAGTTTATCCTAAGGTTTCGGTCCACATGACAATTTTTGTCTTTATTTTCACCAGAAATTAAAGCAAACATTCGAACATTCGAATGGCTCGTGATCAGACATAATAGACATTCTTTGTCTGTTATATTTTATAATATATGTTTAAATAATGATCTGCTGCCCCAATTCAAGTTATATTAATAAATACACATATTAGCCCTCACTGGTAGCACCACTCGAGGTTTCATGCACAACGTAATCTTCAGGTGCTGGTTAGAGACTGGACTGACCGTTACATAATTTAAATTGTAATAAAAATATTTGGTTAATGCAAGCACAACGCAATTTTCAGGTTGAGCTGAACCCTATTTTATTAAAAACGTATCTATGAACACAAAAGGGACCTTATAAATAGCAATTTAACAAATGAACTAGTCATACACAGTAATTAATTTGATCCCAATTTTGATCTAAAAGATGCTACACACATTCAAAAAAGAAAGTAATTTACTCAAAAGGACAATTCTCGAGTGTGACGCTATTAAATATTATCAAAATATCAATTTCTTTTCAGGTTTTCTTTCCAATTTCACCTTTCCTGAAATAATTACTACTTTCCCAACAAAAAATACGTTGAAACAATCAAAAGGAAATGGTTAAATGCATCACTTCAGCTTTTGAAAATGTACAGTACAAATATCCATCTCATACCATAACATTCTAATCACAATCCAAACAATATTCATTAAAAAAAATATTGAATATGACTCACTCACTTTAGTTTTTACCAAAATTTGAATTATGACAATTTGGATCCTCCCCATGCTTGGACTGACCTTTCAATCACCTAATGAACATGTATATATATATATATATATATATATATATATATATATATATATATATATATATATATATATATATGTATATATATATATATATATATATATATATATATATCTCTCTCTCTCTCTATATATATATATATATATATATATATATATGAATAAAAAGAAACGCGTTTCATATATATATATATATATATATATATATATATGTATGTATGTATTCAAATGTAAAAGAACGAAAAAATATAAATTCAATCGTTCATACATTAATTTAAAAAAGGGCTCAGTACAAGCGTAGAGCAATAAATATTTATTGTAAACTGTTACACTGGAACATGCAAGTTATCGCGACAAAAATGCATGTTTCGACGTCTAAAGAGGTCTCGTCAGGCGGCTCACCACTATTATTAACCGCTTGACGAGACGGCTTTAGACGTCGAAACAAATATGCATTTTTATCGCGGTAACTTGCATGTTCCAATGTAACAGTTTATAATACATATTATGTGTGTGTGTACGTGTGTGTGTATGTGTGTGTGTGGAGAGTGAGAGAAAGGAAGAGGGAAGGAAATAATTCAAGTATTGTTCTTACAGAATCTAGATATAGTAAGCCGATGAAATAAATTCGAAAAGCCTATTACTACTCTTATTACTACTAATTCTTGTTATTATTCTTCATTGTCTAATGTGCCATTGGTAAATGTTCCGAAATCAGAGAGGTCCACAGCACCGTACCGTGTCCCAAATTTCGCACCATTGTACTAAGTCCAAGGAGTCCATTATTTTCTATCGCGGCTCGAAGCAGTGGCGGAAGGAACATTTTCTTTCTTTCTTTCTTGGGACGAGATGCAACATGGACTTTTTGTTACTGTCTTCTCGCCTTTTTTTGCCTAAAGAGGCAGAAACTGAAAGGCAGCAGATGGTTAGATCAGGCTGGTTTTGAATTCAGAGTTTTTTTTCTTCTCCAAAGCGGTTGCCACCCAAAGCTATAGAACCCAGTCTGTTCTGCTATCTGGTAGGAGAAGAGATGGATTCATACCTTTCACAAGGGCATTTGTAGTAATGAACTCGACTGGAATTTGCACTCGGCTCTCCGATTCCTCTCATTCCGAGCCGAAACCGATTATAGCACATTATTATTATTATTGTATATTATTAGGCGGATATTTATTTATAACTTGTGTACTCATGCTGTCAAGAATAACATCAATTGTTCGAAAGTTTTAATATTAAAATGCAAGGAAATGAAAGTCTGGAAACAATGTATCGAGAGGAAATGTAAAGAATCCGACTGGGTTTCGAACTCGGTTCTCGGTTTTTTCATTCTGAGCCGCTATCAACCATTTTTTGGGACACTTGTTTATTGTATCAGTGTTATCAACTAGGCGCAAGGTGTTCCACACTACTTCAAACAAAAATTTAGTAAGCAAACCCCCATCAATATTAGAAAGAACGATAACAGCTACTTGTCTTGAGAAACCTATTTTCCTTAAAAATTCTTTTATATGAAAGGTTTTATAAATTTCAACCGACAGTAATTCGGCCCATGAATAACAAATATTTTCTTATTAGAAAACGGCTTATATTATCATTAACATTATGTTAGAGATTATATAACTCTTATCATTTTTTATATAAGCTGATTGGAAGTATTAACGATGATTTTCCAGATATATGTCCTACTAAATCGTAGGACATACAGGGGTTGGGCAAAATAATTGGAACAGGTGCAAATTCCACTCCTATATTTCAAAGACCTATTATATTAAGAACTTTAACTAAAACTTCATAATTGCAGATTACATCTAATTTAAATATGTTTATTTATCTAATTTACTGTCTTTGTCTTATTTATTTTCAGAATTTAGTAAAATTTGAGCTAAATGAAATGACCTCTCCGAGTTCAAAAAAGGGCAAATTGTTGGAGCTCGCATGGCAGGAGCCCCGATCACAAAGGTTGCTGAATTGTTTGGTTTTTCAAGAGCTATCATATCAAGAACTATGACGCAATTCGAGAAACAAAACCTCTAGCAACCGTAGCAATTCGGGCTGGACTTGTAAACTTGCTGACAGGGATCGACATGCATTGAAATGCAATGTGGCTAAAGATCATCTGACTACTGCGGCCAAAGTGACTGATGGGTTAAATAATCATCTGAATAGTCCAGTTTATACTAAATCGTGGGCTCCATAAGGTTGGATATCACGGAAGAGCCGCCGTAATGAAACCACTTCTCTCCACTCGCAACATTCAGAAGAGGTTGAAGTGGTGCAGAGATCACAATGCCCGGTCTGCAGACCAATAGAAGCAAGTCATATTCTCAGACGAGTTCAGATTTTCCCAACTTCAGGGCGAGTTTATGTGTGGAGGCAGCCCAAAGGAACTTACAGCCCTGACTGTCTTCTTCCAATAGTGAAGCATGGAGTTGGATTAGTGATAGTTTGGGCCGCCATATCATGGAAATGTCTCAGTCCAGTAGTTGCCCTGCATGGTAGAATCAACAGTAAAAATTACCTGAACATTTTGGGAGATCATGTTCATCCAATGGCCCAGACTTTATTCCCTGATGGTGACTGTATCTTCCAAGACGATAATACATACCATTCGAGTGGTTAAAAATTGGTATGAAGAGCATGAAATTTAGCTAGAACACATGGAGTGGCCTCCCCGATCTCCAGATATCAATATTGTTGAACATTTGTGGTGCATTTTGGAGCGACAAGTTAGGAGCCGCTATTTTCCACCGTCTTGTCTTAAAGAGCTGGAGCAGGTGTTAATGGAAGAATGGCTGAAAATCCCTCTGAATGAAGTCAGGAAGCTGTATGATTCCATTCCTAGACGTATTAAAGCAGTATGTGAGGCTAAAGGAGGACCAACTCCATATAAAAATAAATTTTCTTTAATAACAAGTGTTTCAATTATTTTGTCCAACCCCTGTATATCTGGAAAAATCATAGCAGAGAGATGAAATGGATTCATATGTTTTACAAGGGTATTAACAGTAACGAACTCGACTGGAATTCGCACTCGGCTCTCCGATTCCTCCAAATAGTCGGATATAAAAAATAGAAGGTTGATGAGTAAAATGTTAAGTATAGGAAATTTCTGCTTTGCCTCTGTCTCAACGAAATATATATATATATATATATATATATATATATATATATATATATATATATATATATATATATATTCCAGATATATATCCTACTATTTAACCCAGAGCAGGGGAATGAAATGGATTCATATGATTTACAAGGGTAACAGGAATGAACTCGACTGGAATTCGCAGTCAGCTCACCGATTCCTCAAAATATTCGGATATACAAAATAGAATCTTGAGAAAAATGTTAAAAATCTGAAATTTCGTCTCAGCGAAAAATATTTTTATTTTCTCATCATGCTTCTATTTTGTCTCTTTGCTTAAGAATATACAATAAATATTATTTATAACTTGTGTACCTATGCAGTCAAGAATAACATCAATTGTTAGAAAGATTTAATAATGAAATGCAAGGAAACAAAAATCTTGAAATAATGTATTGCGATCCAATAAAGCGGAGATAAAGATTTCACAACAAATATAGAAACTAATGAATTGTTTAATTAATCCAGTTGCCTTTATATTTTAGACATTCAGTCATATCTTTGGTTCATTGATTACTCGTGGTATTATATAAATCGCTTTTTGCTCAATAACTTTTCATATGTTTATGTTTAATATAACAGTGAAAGTTTGTGTTTAGTATAACAGTGAAATGGAAATGTCTCTTAGCAACAGATTCAAAAGAAAAAAGCAAGAATTTAAAAGAGTAAAAAGATTAGCAAAAGAACAAAGACGGCGATGATAAAACCTGTTTCATGACCAAGTGGAGGCAAGACTATTGCTTAATAAATAAAGGTATCTGAGTGCCTCATATGAAAGGCTTGAACAAATAAGACTGCAATCTAAGAAAACGTGTAAGTAATGGAATTGATTAATTAAACGTTTCAATTTGCTCGGGAACTAATTTTATCTAAATGCAGATAAATATTTTATTTGTATAGATTGTGACACCTTCTGGGGGCTGATCCTTGGTTACGGTCACCAATTATGTGGTAACTTCGGCCGCCTTCGGTCACGGGACCAATACCGTACCACCTTCTGGGTTGTAAGGTCTTTGGTCGGATACGAATATGTAGCGCACAAGCCCTCGGTCTCGTCTACGATGTATGATGCCGCAGTAAGTTACCGAAGTAACCTGTTCAGTTCCAAACTTTGTCCTATCCCACGTTGTGAATTTTTAATTATAGGAAGGTCAGGTCCGGTTGCTGTTGGAATCTTTGGTACCAAGTCGATCCGCAAGGGTGACGGGTCACATGAAGAAAAAAATTAAACAAAATATGGCACAGAGATAATAAGTAACAAAGTCCACCTTTATACTGGTTCTTTGGTTTACAACAAGTATTGTCCCAACCCGTCTTAAAACAGTGTGACACTTAGGCAAGTTCTCAGAGCTGAATTGTGAAATTCTATTTTCAATGTGGAGTTCGTTCTGTTTTTGGTGTTAGTGTAATTCTGCTTTTCGATGTTAACTTGTTCTATTTTTCGGTGTTAACTTCGATGTGCTTTTCGTATTAACTTTATTGGTACAAGGGTGAAGATTACTTTTTGGTCTTAGCGTAGTGTTGCTTCAAATTCGGTGTTATGATCTTAGCAGGAGTTACGTGGGCAGTGTCAGCGAGCTGGTCTGTCTTCAATACTGACTCTTAACAGCGCTCGACGGAATTCTCCGCTGCTCTTATTTCTCGGCCTTGAGTGTTTGCTTATATGAGCCCTCACTTAATATCGGCCTGGGGCAAGACGTTGTCTGGGTTTTTGTGATTCCCCTAAATCCAATAAAGATCCATTGTTTAAAATCGCTTACGCTTTCAATTTTTAGTAGGATCTCCACTTTTGTTGGGTATGGTCACAGGATATCGATCCGCCCATATTCGTTCTCTCGTCTATAGCCTTTCGAAGGGCGTTAATAATTTCTCCATTTTTCCTGTTGTCTAAGCTGTGCCTGCCACTATGGCTACCACTCGGCCAACGTCTTCTCGATCTTCATAACGCGATTCAATTTACCTCATTACTTAGAAGATTTTATCCCCTGGACGTTTTGCTTACGTGAGGTTTTCCGGCTTGTCAGCATTAGAATTAAAATTATCATCCGGAAATTTGCCTATGCAAGTCTTTTACTTACCTTGTCAAAATTCTGGTATTCAACACATGACCCTTCTTGATCGGCCGTTCCTTAGATTCTAGGCCTGTTTACGAAGAATCTCTGTTTTCCACTTCTGGACGACAGATCGTATCTGCGTTTATCCTATACATTCCATATCCTGAATCAACATTTCGTTAACGCCCGTCTGCTTTCTATTGTGTTTTGATAACCAGTATTTTAATGACCATCATTCATCAATTAGCAAGATTGTCTATTTATAAAATTACGGCTTACGCACTTTCTTGTTTTATAAACTTAAGACTCTATTGTTCTCAGCTCCGGGCCCTTCGACCAACCTTCTGGCTGAGTCACCCATCCCGATTATCTCCCGCGCCTTTCGTAATTAATTACTCTTACATTTGCCATGTTGTTCTATCATAACACTATCCTTTCCACAATTCTTATTCTCTGAGAATCTTAAATTCTTCTTAAAAATAAAATATTTAATTTTCTTCATTATGTCATCTAATCCCTATTTTCCAGACTTAATTATTATAGCTGACCAGTCTACATTTTAATCCCTATTTTTCTGCGTTAAACATCTTCCAGCGTTAAAGAGTGTCACAAATTATTTAAACAATTAAGGGAAGTATACACCAATAAATTTATTAACTTAAGTTGATTTACTCCCTTCTCACTCCAGATATAAAAATATACAGGAAATATATATAAATAAATACACATTAATGGTTTGCTAATTATTATTATTATTATTATTATTATTATTATTATTATTATTATTATTATTTCCTTTGGTTTCTGGTGTATACTCATTTCTTTTCGGATCCCGACCACAGACATAAGGACAGAAATGGCATCATGAAATTTTTCACTGAGTAGTTTTGAAAAAAAATTCACACGTATTTTACATAGATAAAGCCTTTCGTAAGGTGTGGCCTGTACTTGTGAATACAATTTTGTTGTATTTCTTTAAGTTATGGGCTACGATGGATTCCTTCAATATGTCTATTGGAATCTTTTCGAATCAATCCGAGGGCTCCAACTACAACTGGTATTGTTAATGTCCTCATATACCACATTTTTTTAGATTTAGATTTCAAGGTCCTTGTATTTTGATAGTTTTTTGAAGATCTTCTTTGATACATTGCAGTCTGCAGGGAGTTCCATATCAATAAAGTGGCACATTTTGTCTTTGCCGCCTCTAATCGCGATGTCAGGGCGATTAGCTTTGATTGTTCAGTCTGTGTGTATTGTAAAGTCCCATAAAATTTTGATATGTCCTATCTCCGTAACCGTGTCTGGGTGGTGTTCATACCAATTTCTTGCAGTTTCCTTTCCGTAAGTGTTGCCCACTCTGTTGTGTCGTGATTTATTTTCAGTGGGTGCCAATATCGCTCAACCTGATACAAGATGGTCAATTGTTTCTGGATATTTATCACAGAATTTGCATTTTGGACTAACGCATTTTTTCAGTATGTGTGCGCTGTAATTTCTAGTTAGCAAGCATTGGTCCTGTGCAGCAAGAATAAACCCTTCGGTATCAGCTTTTAACCCTGCACTACGTAGCTACTGATGGGTACGGGGATTGTCTACATCAGATTTTTACATACGGACAGAGTATTGACCGTGAAGCGGTTTATCTTGACATCGTTTCTGTATCTGGTCGGTTGCATTTACCTTTGTTTTCTTTTTTAAGTATTTTGCAGCGTCAGTCAGTGTATTATGCTTTACTTGTATTTCTTCACCCACTTGAAACTCCATTTTGAAATTGTTGTCTTCCTTTATTACTGAACAATCTCGCTTACTGCTCTCGTGTTTTTTGACACAGATCATCATCCAGTCTTCTGTAGTTTCTAGGTATCTTTGAAGGCCAAATGTTGTAGTTTTGTAAAGCAGTTCTAGTTGAACTAATCCTCTGCTTCCTTCGGATCTGAGCACATACAGACGATCAACATCATCCTTGGGATGATACATACAGTGGCAAGTGAGAAGCTTTCTCGTTTTGGCGTCCATTCGCTTAATGTCGGTTAGTGTCCAGTTAAAAATGATGAAGCTCTATTGCACTACAGGGACAGCCAAGGTGTTAACGGCTGACATTCTGTTTTTGGAATTCAGCTCATTATTCAATACCAGACGCACACACCTGTCTCTCTTCTTACGTTCTTCATTTGGGGATGCTGTATTCCATCTCCTTCGCTAATTCTTAGGTACCTATAGGATTCTTCTTGTCCCGGTTCTCTACTCTTTATGCCAAAATCTAAATCTATTGAGCGTGTTTCTTTAATTCTTCCTGTCTTAAATGTTACTTTTGTACACTTATCTAATCCGAAATCCATATCTATGTAGTCAATGAAATATTTTACAGTATGAAAGAGACCCTTCAACTCATTGTCGTCTTTGGCAAAGAGTTTGAGATCATTCCTGTAACGTAGGTGAATGAATACTTTCTTGTTTAGTTTGTAACCATAGCCATTATTGTTTAATCCCTGCGTAAGGTGGATAAGGACAGACAAAAAAAGAAGGGGCGACATGGAGTCACTTTGAAAGATGCCTAGTCAGTAGGTTGGAGATGACTCTTGTGTGATTCAGGTATAATGTGGTTTTCCCCATCCCGTGTTGCGTTTAAAGACATTTACAATCATGGGGAAGATTTTATACATTTCGAAAGTCTTCAGTACACAAAAGTGTGGCACACTATCAAAGGCGTTTTTAATTTATTTCATTGACCCACTATACATATGTACCTATATAGACACACACGAACATATATATAAATATATATATATATGTGGGTATGTGTGCGTATGTGTGTATGTGATATGTTGATTTATATATTCGCGAAATGTGCTCAGTCTTAACAAATGATAATACAACTTTCGAGAGGGTATGGTGCATGTGTGGCCAATGTAAGAGGTTAATGCTGTGATTTGATTCTTATTTGTTGAATTATTTGTAATAATTAGGTTAAAAATATTGACATTTTTGTAATAAATTTAAGGTATTTGTTATAAATTTAAGGTATTTGTTATAAATTTAAGGTATTTGTAAGGATCAATAACTTATATATGCCGGTCGAATTACATTTTAATAGCCTTTTTTTTAATAATTATGAAGCATCTGGCTACAATAAAATAATTCAATGTGTTTTTTTTTATTTTTGTCCATATCAAGTTGGTTGCTTATATTATAAGTTATTATATTAGGCTTATAACAGTTATTGATCTTAACAAATACCCAAAAATGCAAAACGTCTAATCTAATTCTTAGAAATTATTAATCTCCTCAAAAATCAAAATTGTTTATGAATTATCATGTCCTTTGGCAGATTATATTCACCAATACTAATGATCAACAAGCAACACTAAATTCTTTAAATTCTCTCTCTCTCTCTCACTTTCATGATATATATATATATATATATATATATATATATATATATATATATATATATATATATATATATTCACCAATACTAATGATCAACAAGCAACACTAAATTCTTTAAATTCTCTCTCTCTCTCTCACTTTTTCATGATATATATATATATATATATATATATATATATATATATATATATATATATATATATATATCGGTTTTGATGGATGAGGGTACAATTTTTAGAACCAGCCAACCAGACTACTCGCACATATGATTTGATTATAGTGGTGAAGGCGTGAGCAGAGCCAACCACACTTTTTGGAGGAGCCGAATACAGAGAAATGGTGCACATAGTGTCCCACAAGGTCATCAAAACAGCCTCCTTAGGCTTTGAATTCAGACTTGTCCTTCTCCTAGACCGGTTGCCAGCCAAGGCGATAGCACACAGTCTTTCGTGTTATATACCCATAGGTTTGGGATAGAAGAGATAGATTCATACTTTTCTCAAAATTATTTGCACGTAACTGAATGTGACGTACTCGATAGAGGTGTAACGGATAGCTCCTCCTATTGGTGAGCCGAGATTGAATATATATATATATATATATATATATATATATATATATATATATGTATATATATATATATATATATATATATATATATATATATATATATATATGTATATGTGTGTGTGTGTGTGTGTGTGTGCATCTTTTATTGAAAACGACTGACAAGGAAGATTTAATTAATCTTTTATTGAGATTTTCTAAATTCGACTTGATAATAAAAGGATCCTTTTAAGGTCACATAGTTGTTCACAACTCGTTATCAGGGAGGTTTTGCTTATTAAACTTTATTCTGCCACTATCAATATTTCGCTATTTAGTAGAAGACATGGTGTGTTAAAAGTATTCTCAGAATACGTACCCCGGTCAACAGGCAGCTCATGGGTCGTGACCGCCACGGAGCACACAAACCGCTCGAACTCCGCACTGTAAAACTACATTGTAGCAGCCAGACACAGAATTTCACCATCCAAAGCACATCCACGATAATGGCTAGAAAAATAGAGAAAATTACTATGGACAATTCCTATATTCCTTAACCCCCGAAAAACGGGAAAAAGTTAGATTGCCGGAAAAACAATAAAAAATTAATTAAATCAAAGAATAAGGTTGTTAGCCAAACACACACACACACACACACACACACACACACACACACACACACACATATATATATATATATATATATATATATATATTGTGAATAAAAATAATTATTTTGTACCTTTGTAAGAATATATATATATATATATATATTAATCATTATCATTCTGACCAAGGCAGTGCAGCAACTAGCACCCAAGGGGTTTTAGGGTGTGGAGGAATTAGGGACAGAAATATTAGTAACGAGGAGAAAGAAAAGAGCAATCAGGAGGACAGTAGATAGCATTTAAATTTTTGCAGATTAAATTTGTTTGGAAAGCGAGAAGTGCTAGATAAGAAACTGTTAGCATCTCGCTACATCTCGCTAGTTAAACTGTAAACTGATGAGATCTCGCAGCTAGTCTGCTATTGCGCTTAAATTCGTACAATCCAGACACCTTAGCGAAGAGCTCATCCAAACATTTACCATGAAAGTATTAATAATAAAAGGCACAGAGGGCCAACTTTACGGCGGTGGAAAGTGACTGAAACCGAGCTGCCAGATCAGGACTAATAATATTGCTGATTCTTCTTTGGATCTTATCAAGGACCTCAGCAATATTCTAAGCATGGATGCTTATAGATATGGAGAATAGATTCCGGAGAGAAAACTTGTCTCGCACGACACGGTGAACCGTCTTTCTTAGCAGGTTACCTGGAGATGAATTCGCTGTAGTCTTTCCACTTCATGTTAGCCCGAGAAGGCGCAATGACTCACTTTCTTGGAGGATAGCATCAGGTATACTGATGGAAGGCAGAGAGAGGTCTCTCAAATGATTAACGAAGTGAAGTTTTAGAGGCGTCAAAATTAACTAGCCATCTTTTGCCCGAGTTAACGACGGTCTTGATGTCGTTTTGGACATCAGCTGCTATTTTGACCTTGTCGAATTGATCAGTCTTACTGTCGAGACAGGAGTAAATGATTGTATCGTCAGTGTAGATGGCAAGTTGATGTTACCAGGAAGGTCACATATATATATATATATATATATATATATATATATATATATATATATGTGTGTGTGTGTGTGTGTGTGTGTGTGTGTGTGTGTGTGTGTGTGTTCTTGCATATATACATATATATATATATATATATATATATATATATATATTTATTTATTTTTTTTTAGTTACATATATATTTTATATATATTTTTTAGTACAAAAACTATTTACTGTGAATCCCAGTAATACACATTCGGGGCCTGTATACGAAACGCCTCATAGTAGGAACTGATATAGTATGAACTGATATTAAACTACAACAACAAAACTTCTGGCCATAAATAATCTTCAACGCCAGACCGCTTCTCTCGGGATAATACATCTTACACATCCACCAATCGCTAACACAAACCCATTCTCAATAAAAATGCGTCTACCAGAGGAAGACTGACATTGAAAATAAATTTAAAACAATGCTCCGAGGCAGTCACTTAGGGACTGATGATAGAGGCGCACAGAAGGGCTTGAAATATACTAGCTCTATGTCGAGGTAATTTTTATTTTCTTTGCTGTTATATATATATATATATATATATATATATATATATATATATATATATATATGGAAGAATGTAACCATTTACAGACTATGGCTATTGCACACAGACAAGCCAACACGCCGGTTGCCATCGGCGTGGTAAGGATAACGGTAATATTATCTGTTTCCTTATAAAGAAACATTCGTCAGTCATTGACCGAGCAGCTAGTACGGTTGTGGGGTAATTATTAGTGGTGCTGGTCTGTTTAACCATTACTAAAGTGTAGAGCAGTGCTTCTCAAATGGTGAGCCTGGGTGCACTGGTGCGCCCTGGAAGATGTCTAGGTGCACCCTGGCATTCCAGAGAAATATATGTCCATATATAAGAAATAAATATATTTACTTCATTATATTGTGGTACCAGTCGCGTTCATATTTACGTGAATTAGGCTTTTCTGCTCTTTTCATAATTAATTGGAAAAAGAGAGGAACTCTTCAATGTATTGAGGCGTAAATGAGAGTTTGCCTATCAAATATGCATCCAAACTCTGAAGACATCGGTCATCTGGCTCATGTTTCTCATAAGCACAAGAATGAATAAACTTAAGATATGTTTTATTTTATATTGGAGTTTGAAAGGGAACGTGATATTGCAGTAGTGAAGAAATCAGAAAGTGCCTTTTGAAAAATGGTCATCATCGACTCTTCATCGTATTCGACGAAGACGCCTTTCTCATCGCTGGATTATAGTTCCAAACTGTCGTCACGCACCAACATCAATTTGATTAGGCACCTGATCTCATGGAAAGCCGAAGTAGTACAATGGAAGCATTAGCCAAATGCCACGCACTAACATCCTAACTCAGTGGTTCTCAAATGGTGCGCCTAGATGCACTGGTGCGTCCTGGAAGATGTCTATGTGCGTCCTGGCATTACAGAGAAATATATGTCCAGATATAAGAAATAAATATATTTACTTCACTTTATTGTGGTACCCTTCGCATTCATATTTACGTGAATTAGGCTTTTCTGCTCTCTTCATAATTAAGTGAAAAAAGAGAGGAACTCTTCAATGTATTGAGGAGTAAATGAGAGTTTGCCTATCAAATATACACCTAAACATTGAAGAAATCGCTAAGACTCATCTGGCTTATGTTTCTCATAAACACAGGAATGAATAAACTTAAGATATGTTTTATTTTATATTTTTTATTGCGTTATTTCTTTTCTGCAATATTTGACTTCATTATAACATTTTTTTCAGAAATATGTATATAGTGCGCCTTCAATTTTTGGTAGGAATTCAAATGAGAACCACTGGAGTAGAGAGTTCGAACCTCGTTGGCATTCTAGTAAACATTTCGATATAAAATAACCCCAACAAGTGTAGACATTAGTAGAAATTAGCCAACAGAGGATCTCACTCAAATACATATGAATACAGTCAAAGAAATTGAACTGATTTTGTTTTACTCGTTGTTTCAGGCACTCATCAGAAATAAAGTCCCTGACCTGATCTGCTTGGGCAGGTGTCCTGTTGCTAGACAACGCCTTTTTGTAATCATTCTGCGTGTTCGTTCAATTGTTTTCTTTCGTGCAGTCCCGTTTTTAGGGGTACTTGAGTTTTCGCATGGCTGAATACATTGGTTGATTGCACTTGCCCATCTTGGACTCACCTTGAAAACAGTAATCAGCAGCTGATTTTTCTGTATCTCCAAATTTCTTTAAGTTTATTTATTGGCTTGGCAAAAGTTTAACGCTAGGCAAGAAGAGAAAAAGAGGAAGAAGCAAGAAGAAGAAGAATCAAGAAAAAAAAAAGAAGCAAGAGGAAGATGCTAGAAAAAGAAGAAGTAGAAAGAAGAAAAGGCAAGAAGAAGCATGAAAAAGAAGCAAAAAGAAGCATGAATAATAAGAAGAAGTAAGAAGAAGAAGAAGAAAGAAGAAGAAGAAGCAAGAAGAAGAAACAAAAAGAAGTAAGAAGAAGCAGGAAGAAGCAAAAAGAAGAAGTAAGAAGAAGAAGCAAGAAGAAGCAAAAAGATGCAAAAAGAAGAAGAAGCAAGAAGAAGAAGCAAAAAGAAGCAAGAAGAAGAAGCAAAAAGAAGAAAGAAGAAAGAAGAAGAAGCAAAAAGAAGAAGTAAGAAGAAGGAAAAAGAAGAAGCATGAATAATATTAATAAGAAGCAAGAAGAAGCAAAAAGAGGTAGAAGAAGAAGCAAGAAGAAGAAAGAGAATACGAAGAGTAAGAAGAAGAAGCAAAAAGATGAAGAAGAAGCAAAAAGATGAAGAAGAAGCAAGAAGAATAATCAAAACGAAGAAGAAGTAAGAAGAAGAATCATGAAAAAGAAGCAAAAAGAAGAAGCATAATAATAAGACGAAGAAGCAAGAAGGAGATGCAAAAAGAAGAGAAAGAAGAAAAGGCAAAATTATGCCAGAAAAAATAAGAAACAAGAAGAATCAAGAAGAAGTAAAAAAAGAAGCTGCAAGAAGAAAAAGAAGGAGCAAGAAGAAGAATAAGAACCAAGTAGAAGAAGCAAAGAAGAAGAGGGAGAATACCAAGAGGAAGAAGTAAATAGAAGAAGAAGCAAGAAGAAGAAGCAAGAAGAAGAAGCAAGGAGAAGATGACAAAAAGCAAGAAGAAACAAAAAGAAGAAAAAGAAGAAGAAGAAGAAGAAAGAAAGAAAGAAAGAAAGAAAGAAAAGAAGAAGAAAATGCAAAAAGAAGATGCCAGAAAAAGAAGAAGCAAGAAGAATACGAATAATAATAAGCTAACAAAGAAGAAGCAAAAAGAAGAATTAAAAAGAAGTAAGAAGAAGAAGATGCATGAAAAAGAAGCGAAAAGAAGAAGAAGCATGAATAAGATGTAGAAGCGAGAAGGAGATGCAAAAAGAAGAAAAAGAAGAAGAAAAGGCAAAAATGGTGCCAGAAAAAGAAGAAACAAGAAGAATCAAGAAGGAGGAGGAAAACAGAAAAGGCAAGAAGAAGAAGAAGAAGAAGCAAGGAGGAGATGCCAGAAAAAGAAGAAACAAGAAGAGTAGGCATGAAATAGAAGCATAAATAATAATGAGAAGCAAGAAGCAACAAGAAGAAGAAGAAAGAAAGGAAAACAGAGAGAAAGAAAGAAAAAGAAGGAAATGCAAAAAGGAGAAGATGCCAGAAAAAGAAGCAAGAAGAATACGAATAATAAGAAGCTACAAAAGAAGAAGCAAAAAGAAGAAGCAAGAAGACTGCCCACTAAACATTTAGGCTTATTATATATCGAAACCTACAATTACACCAGCGACGTTTGGGTAAGCAAAACAGTGTCTAATGAAATGAAAATTGTAAATGTTATTTACGTATTAAAAAGTAAAAGGTTCCAAATTAATTATAGATATGTAACTTATTACCTAGACGTTTCTGTATAATACGGAAAATTGTAATTACTTTAATTTCAGATATATTTCTCATCTACCTTTCAACTGTCCTATATATAATACACAATAGAATATTTGCTGTACGTTCCGTGGATGCTGTTCCAGATCACATTTAATTATGGACTAAAACAGTTTCAGAAATAATGTATTCGCTTAAGTATAATGTCATAATAATGATAATGGTTAGAATAGCCGTTTCCATGCAGAAAACTTTGACCAAAGAATAACTATTGAAATTTCTAAAATCGTTTTCTTAATAATGAATTTCGGAAATCAGACTTCTCAATACCAATAACTGTATCTGTCTATATTTCTGAGATGAGGTATTATGTACATTATTTACATTATTCGGACTATTGTCCTCATCTTTGTCGCCATATTTATTACAACGTTTCGGCTTTTCAGTATCTGTCTATATTTCTGAGATGAGGTATTATGTACATTATTTACATTATTCGGACTATTGTCCTCATCTTTGTCGCCATATTTATTACAACGTTTCGGCTTTTCAGTATCTGTCTATATTTCTGAGATGAGGTATTATGTACATTATTTACATTATTCGGACGATTGTCCTCATCTTTGTCGCCATATTTATTATAACGTTTCGGCCGTTGTACGCTCCGACCTTATTCAGGTGGTTGGAATGTCGAACTGAACCCTTTATTTAACTCACTGGGGTAGACTGTTCTAGTTCCACGTGCCATGTTTAATGGATGTCATTTATCAATTATCTCCTGTTAATTTCCCTCTGAAAATTCTCCACTGCCTTAACCGTGTATGGAACTCACACTCTTTGGGTCCTGTCACTGGATCTAAATAACGCCTTTATCCACTGTACCATGTGACCTCGAGGAAAGTTAGCAGTTTAATTATATCCGTATTCTTCCCTTCCATTTACACGTTCTCTCCATTTTTGCTGCTTCTGACTTTGGGAGTTTGCAACGGATATAGTTTTAACGATTTTGATAAAATTCTTTGATAGTGATTTTTAGTACTAGTCTAGAGGGTCTGATGAGGGATTGTTTTCGTTAAGATCTAAAGAACTTATTTGCTCAAAGCCATTTTTTACCACTGATCCGAGAAAGCGGTTGCATACAGATAACAGTTTATGCAGGGTGCGATTGGCGTATAAATGACGCAAAACTGAAAATAACACAGACATCTCATTTTAAGAGATATATTTACCAAAATAAGACAAAAATATCTTGAAATAATAAAATCAATAAAATCACCATTGGCTTCAACCAGGGCCTCCAGACGACTTCGGAATCTCTTGCAACTTTTCTAGACGGTCTCCTTTTTTTTAATTTGGTGAAGGCTAACATAATCCTTGCCTTCAGTTCCTCTTTGGTCTTCATGGAGTTGTGTTGGTCTCTGGCTCAATTGCGCTCCACACATAATAATCAAGGGGTTGTAGTCTGGGGATTTAGCTGGCCAGATGTAAGGGGTGATGTGGTCGCAGAAATTGTCTGACAGGCATGACTGGGTTCTCTTGCATGGGTGACATGGTGCAGAGTTCTGTTGATAGACAGGGTCTTCCAGCTGATTCCTTATCTCCGATACTGCATTTACGTTATTCAGATTGCTGTCCTCATCTTCATTGTTTTATTCACGACGTTTCGGCCCTTGTACGCTCCGGCTTTCTTCAGGCGATATTAAGTGGATTTTACAACCGAACCCTTTATTTAGTACGCGGGGGTAGATTGTTCTAATTCCACGTGCCATGCCCTTGGATATCTCAGTTTCAGTTAATTCCTCTTGATAATAACAGAATTCCCATCTTTGCAAGGATCACCGCCAAATTTCACTGCATAATTTCTGGGTTTTTTTCCTTAGCTTTGTTGTTTATTTCTTTATGCCATACTCCTCTCACACTTTTGAGGCCGAAACTCCAGTTTCTCACTTCTTAAGAAGCTCGAATTTGTCACTGATACTTAGGTTTGTAAGCTTCCTTTTTTACATATTCCTGTTGCTTCGATGCCATGATGAGGACAAAACAATTAATATATTAATCAAAATAACAAATATAATAGATTTTCTTACAGCTATTTTCTCACGCACGCTCTAATATATCGTACTCTATATAATGTATAACTCTACAAGTTTTTGTTCTCCCCTTGTTTTTGCTCTGTTGTGGTCAGATACTGAACCCACAACTCTTTGAGTTAAGTCATTTTTGAACCATCAACTAACTCTATTATCCACTGGTCCTTGGGGGACATTGGTGAGTGAACTTTTGAACTTATAAACCTAATGTCTCAGCAACTATTTTTAACCAGAGAATTATTTTGTTATTGTTCATTTCCATAGCACTCTGTATTACTTGTTCCTATATTATATTTATATCTATGTTTGACCGGCTTAGCAGATTTTTGTAGCCACGCATATGTGCTGATTCTTTAAGTTTTTGTATTTTCTAATGATGTTCTTTGTCTATTGTTTCAACTTCATCCCATAACGGCCGGTGATCTCCCTTTTCTATCCGTATAGGGTCAGCTACATTTGTTATAACTGATGCATGCACCAAGATATTTAAAATGGGTAGTATTTATTAATTTCACATCAAGTGAAAATTATAAAGGACGGTTGTGTTAATCTGATTTTGCAGAACAGATATTGCAGGTATGGGATCCAACCTATATTTCTAAAAAAACAAAAACAAAAAAAAAACATTTGTTATAACTAGTTCATACACCGAGGTATGATGTGTAGTATTTACTAATTACATATCTGGAGTTTTTATGATGGATGCATCGGGTTGCTTACAAATGGTCACCCATCTAAGTAATGAGTGGGTTCATCATTGCTTACCCTTTTCAGTGTGACGTGATCGTAAGCCAGGGAATCAAATATATAATGAAGTCGATTTTTTCTGGTGCTCTGCTTCGGTAGCTTTGTACTTCTTTAAATTACGCTTTTTTATATTAAATTCCTTGTTCCTCCACAGCTTTCGTCTATTCCACCAGTAGCTTGGAAGAGGGATTACAGAGCTTGATTTCCCAAAGGCATCAGTTCGAGGTAAAGATAAATCGTCTCGGGCGATATTTTTAATCAAATTCAATTTCGCTCCATTAACTATTAGATAAATTAGTTCCTCGTGTATACATATATATCTTAAATGAAGTCGGAAGGATTTCACTTAAACGCACTACTTAAACTTTGGTTAATCGCTATGGCTGATCTGTAACCGAGTCGGTTAAGGCTCGTCGTAACTAACGACGTTTTCTCTCTGCCCAGAGGAACGCAGGTTCGAATCCTGCCGGAAAGCGCATACTTTTCTTTAATAAGATTTCTCGAATATTCGGACCGCTAGACGAAAATGAATAAATATACTAAATTCATAAACGGAGCGTCTCCTCAAACATGAGAATATACTAACAACAACGTTTAAAGTGATATATATATATATATATATATATATATATATATATATATATATATATATATATATATATATATATATATATATATATATGTATGTAAAACAAATTTCTCATCTATGGCCCCCGCCATTAATGGACTTCGGACGCAACGGAAAAGATCTGCAGGCGAAATTTTTAAAAAAATCTGCAGGAAATAATTTTGCCAAATCTTTAGCGGTGTATTTTAAAATTCGTATTAGTTCTCAAAGTGACCACTTGTCGGCGGTAGCAGGCGTTTTAATTGTAAACAATGACGGGTGTACAGTATATAGAATACGATATATTAGAGCGTTCGTGAGCAAATAGCTGTGAGAAATCTATTATATTTGTTATTTTGATTAATATAGCGTCATCATGGCATCGAAGCAGAAGGAACGTGTAAAAAGGAAGCGTACAAACCTAAGTATCAGTGCCAAATTTGAGCTTCTTAAGAGGTCAGAGACTGGAGTTTCGTTCTCAAAAGTGTGCGAGAAGTATAGTGTAAAGAAATAAACAACAAATCTAAGGAAAAAAATCAGGAATTATGCGGTGAAATTTGATGGTGATTCTTGCAAAGATGGGAATTGTGTTGTTCATAATCGTAAGCATATGAAAGTTCCTAAAAGCAAGAAACTGAAAGAAGCGGTGTACAAGTGGTACATTCAGCATCAATCAGTTCCCGTGAACGTTCGAGGGACGGAGATTTCACATGCCGCTAACAAATTAGCACGCAATCTGGGAATTAATTCATTTAAATTTACTGATGGTTGGCTATGGAGATTTCGTAACCGTCATGCAGTTTTGAAAATAAAATGCAAGATGGAGATGCTGCTAACGCAGATATTAGTACTCTTGAACCGTTCAGCCTGAAACTTAATGAACTTGTTAAGAAAGAAGACCTACAATTGTCACAGATTTACAATGCAAATGAAACTGCTTTGTTTTGGCGTTCTCTACCAAGAAAAACCCAGATATTTAAGCTTGAAGACAAAGTTCCAGGCAAACAATATGGGTATGACGAGAAACTACGTCCAGCTGCAAGGCCTCTGATCAGGAGGTTTTGAGTCGTGGAACCACCTCTTAATTGCTGGTGCTTCCCGGTCTACCATGACCCGGGGTGGTAGCACCTGTTAGGGTCCCAGCTCTTAGAAAATTGTTAACACCGAAACTTGTGTAAGCGTCCTGGGTATGACGATAAACTGCATCCGCGTCCTGGGTAATACGATAAACTGCGTCCAACAGTATGGCCTCTGATCAGGAGGTTTTGAGGAGCGTGGAACCACCTCTTAATTGCTGGTGTTCCCAGGTCCACCCTGACCAGGGGTGGTAGCACCTGGTAGGGTCCCAGCTATGGGCAAATAGTTGATCCTACAACCTGACTCAAAACACTATGAAAGTGTAAAAATAGATTTTAATACCAGAAATACTTTTAAAAAATTATTATCAGCAATAAATATTTGAAAAAAGAAAATATTACCAGAAATAAAAATCAGCATTAAATAACCCATTGAGGTTAATATGCCACAAAACAAAACAAACCAAACTATACATTTTTTTAAAAAAACATATTACCAGCTATACATTTTTGAAAAAAAAAAGAAATTTTGTCGGCATTAAATAACCCATTGTGATTGATATGCCGTAAAACAAAACAAACCAAACCAATAAGCAAGGATAAATTGTTTGCTTTGTTGGGGACAAATGCATCGGGAACCCACCTCAACATGCCTGTAGTAGTAGAGAAATCAGCTAAACCACGTTGTCTCAAGGACTGCATGAACGAGTTACCAGTTGTATTACAACAAAAAACCACTCTTGGTTCAATAGTCCTATTTTTAATGATTGTTTTTTTTTAAAACATTTCAATCCACAAGTGCGAAATTTTCAAGAGAAATTATTGCATATGGCTCCTGAAGATGTTAAGGCCATTCTCCTAATTGGCAAGGCAAAAGCGCATACAATCGCAGAAAAAGACGTACGCACTGATAGTAGAATCCATGCAAGTTTCCTTCCATGAAATCCCAAATCATTAATCCAGCCGATGGATCAAGGAGTGATTGTGTCATGCAAACAGAATTATCAGCGGAAATATCTGGATAAAGTCTTGGTTGTCATTGAGAAAGAGGAAGACATGGAAGAAGACACAAGAGGACAGCGAATAGCCAATAATATTAAAAACTATTATCAGAAATCTGGCATCTACAATTTTGTGTCAGATTGGAAAGATGTGAAAATTACAACTCTCTCAACATCTTGGAAAAAAATAATGTTCGGTGATGATCCTGAACTGGACTTTGAAGATTTTGAACCAAAGAATATTCACAAAGTTTTATCATATGCTGGACAAAAAAGATGTGAATCTTGAAAATATTGAAAACTGGCTTAGAGAGAAAGATATCGATATAACTAAGTTATTTTCCGTGGAAAAAATAGCAGAATCAGTTGTGGCTGGTGATGATTCAGTTGAGAGCTTCAGTGACTCTTAGAAAGAGGTGGTAGTGAAAGGAAAAAGTGTCTCATGTACGAGATTCCATTGACACTCTCTTACAATTCATTGATACACCAGATAATCCTTCCATTCAAGCTTATTATCAACACCTCCATGCATTAAGAGAATTAATAATTCCTGAACAGTATAAGTTCGGATAGCAATTAAAGTTGGATTCATTTTTTAAAGCCCAAACCCACCCTAACCATCACTCCGACATCTGGCCAGAGCACACCAAGCACCATCACTGAACAAATAACTGTAGTAGCCACCAGCAGTGCTTCAAGGGACTTCGTAACTTCTCTGACTCAGAATAATAAACCAATCTGAGTCCTCACTATATGATCACTGCAGAAAAAATCTCCATTTTCCACCATATACAAAAGGTAAATAAATTTTAACAAGTTGTAGTGTACATTTTAATATTTATAATAAATATAATGCTATGTAATATTATTCCCTTTTGAGAGAGAGAGAGAGAGAGTATTACCAATGTTATTCTTAAGTGTGTCATTTGTGTATTTTGTATTACTCTATATACATTATATACACAGTATACTGTATATAATATATATAGCATAAATATACTGTACATAAATATATAGTGTATATATGAGTGTGTGTTTACTGTATGTATATATTTATAGTAAACAGTATTAATAACATTTACCGGCCTGAATGTCCGAGAAATTTTCATAGGAAATATTCATTCTCCGACAGGAATCGAACCTGTATCCTATACGGAACCATCATTTAGCCTGATGTGCCTTAACCGATCGAGCCACGGAGAATCGTTCGATCAGAAAAGTCGACTTTACTGCTTTTAAATTTCAATCTTCCATGAATCTCTCACGTGCATTCATATCTGCTCAAAGCGTATCCAAATGTAAACAAATGTCGTCAAACATTATGAAATGGACAAAGTCCGACAATTATTTTTAAGACATTTTTTATGTTTATACATTCTTTTTATAGATACAAATATTTAAGTAACTCCTCTATGTTATAGTAAACAGTATTAATAACATTTACCGGCCTGAATGTGCGCGAAAATCAGGAATCGAACCTGTATCCGATACAAAACTATCCTATGAAAATTTCTCAGACATTCAGGCCGGTAAACGTTATTAATACTTTTTATTATAAAACAGAACATTTACTTAAATATTTGTATCTATAAAAAGAAAGTATAAACATAAAAATGTCTTAAAATAATTGTCGGGTTTTGTCCATTTCATAATATATATATATATATATATATATATATATATATATGTGTGTGTGTGTGTGTGTGTGTGTGTGTGTGTGTGTATGTAGGACTTGTAAAGGACAGCAGGAGTCGAGTACTTATTCGAGCGGTACAGGGAGCCAAACATTTTCCCAATATCTTTAGCGATGGGTCGTATGTACAAGTTCTGTGCTGAGTTTCCTATTTCATACGAGCGAGCCATTCAATTTAAATACCGTCAAACCTTTTTCCTTGTTTCTATTGTAAACTATATTGAAATTGAAAATCTTTAGAACGCACCTTCTTTGAGGAGAAAGGAAAAAACTCCACATCTCTTGTTTTCTAAGATGAAACGTCAGTGTGATGACGATGTTTGAAATTACATCTCCCTGTTCTGTTGAATGAGATCGAATGATGGAAAAAATTGTCGACCGACTGAAGATTAATGAACCTTGAAAAAAGAATAAGGTAAAAGAAAAGAAAAAATACAGAACGATATTTGGAGTTGGTTATAACGGGCTTGACGCTGTTTTTTGTGTATTCAATATAAACTGATTGAAACCAACATCATGTACAACGAAATCTACTCAACCTTTTCTGGCGGCAAAAGTCGTCAATAACGCTATTGTTGCCGCCATCTTAATTATCTCTTAGTCTTCATTTCCTATATTTTTTCGTTCTCATATATATTTATTGATGAATATGTCGCAGTGACGCAACGGATATCCAGCAAGTCTCGCGGGATGTTACTGCTCAAGCTGAATCTCTGATGCTGGTTGGGCTGTTTGTTTCTGGCTACACGCGTGTACTAAAGTGGCTAGCTAATCCATACCACATACGTCTTCTCAGGCTTATTTTGTGATTTTTTCAAAATCCACAGAGACAAACTGTAACTGATATTGCAACCATAGTGAGCGAAATGTAGTTACATTTTCTTGGTAGAGAATGCATTATTTTCTACTGCCAGAAAAAAGATCAAATATGCGCAAACCGTCAGTTACAATGACTTGTGATTTCGTTCTAAAACAAACATCAACAGCTTCCAAACGATTTCCTATATGGAAATTACACTCACAATGTTTAACACATGACGCCGTATGGTTTTTAATCATGTTCTAATGATACGGCAGTGTAGCTTAATTTATTTTTATTTTATAATATTGGCCAAATCGGAATGATTGGTTTTCTTTGCAATATTCTGCGACAATCAGTCTCATTAAGTGTCTCTTTCTCAAATTAATCATGTTGAAGTAATATCATATTCTCTGAAAAGAACATATAGCTAGGGCAAAACTTATCCGATTGATGTTATTATTCATGCCATGATTATAAACGTCTATTTCTCTCTGAAAATATTTTGAAAGCGAATCTTATCCATTTTTTTTATTTTATCCCAAGAAAGGTTATAAATCCGCTAAGACGCGAGTGGTTACTGTGTATTAGAGTATACTTGAAAAAAAAAACCCACTATTCTGGAAAAAGAAGATAAAAGAACAAGAATTATTAAGACAGTAGACAATGATTGACATTGCATTTAAATTTTTGAAGATCAAAGTCGACTGGGAAGCAGGAAGCCGGAAGAGAGTTCCACAAATTGGAAGTACGATTAAAGAAACAGTCAGAATCGAACTTATGGTTCCATCTCGCCATTTCAAATGTAAAACGACGAGATTTTGCCAGTCAGTTACGTGACATACGTGATACACGTTTGGGCGATCATGTCTCTTTCGATTCATGACTGGCTAGGCAGAAGATTTTTCCGCAGTATGTTGCCGTTTTCTTCTGCGGTAGAGTAGTTGTCAACCTAGGCTATAGGACTGGAGGTAGAAGAGATGGATTTATACCTTTGAAATACTAACCGATAGATGGCAATTTCCTAAGCAGGATTTATACCTTTGAAATACAAACCAATAGATGGCAATTTCCTAAGCAGGATTTATACCTTTGAAATACTAACCGATAGATGGCAATTTACTAAGCAGGATTTATACCTTTGAAATACTAACCGATAGATGGCAATTTCCTAAGCAGGATTTATACCTTTGAAATACTAACCGATAGATGGCAATTTCCTAAGCAGGATTTATACCTTTGAAATACTAACCGATAGATGGCAATTTCCTAAGCAGGATTTATACCTTTGAAATACTAACCGATAGATGGCAATTTCCTAAGCAGGATTTATACCTTTGAAATACTAACCGATAGATGGCAATTTCCTAAGCAGGATTTATACCTTTGAAATACTAACCGATAGATGGCAATTTCCTAAGCAGGATTTATACCTTTGAAATACAAACAGATAGATGGCAATTTCCTAAGCAGGATTTATACCTTTGAAATACTAACCGATAGATGGCAATTTCCTAAGCAGGATTTATACCTTTGAAATACTAACCGATAGATGGCAATTTCCTAAGCAGGATTTATACCTTTGAAATACAAACCGATAGATGGCAATTTCCTAAGCAGGATTTATACCTTTGAAATACTAACCGATAGATGGCAATTTCCTAAGCAGGATTTATACCTTTGAAATACAAACCGATAGATGGCAATTTCCTAGGCAGGATTTATACCTTTGAAATACTAACAGATAGATGGCAATTTCCTAAGCAGGATTTATACCTTTGAAATACTAACCGATAGATGGCAATTTCCTAAGCAGGATTTATACCTTTGAAATACTAACCGATAGATGGCAATTTACTAAGCAGGATTTATACCTTTGAAATACTAACCGATAGATGGCAATTTCCTAAGCAGGATTTATACCTTTGAAATACAAACCGATAGATGGCAATTTCCTAAGCAGGATTTATACCTTTGAAATACTAACCGATAGATGGCAATTTCCTAAGCAGGATTTATACCTTTGAAATACTAACCGATAGATGGCAATTTCCTAAGCAGGATTTATACCTTTGAAATACAAACCGATAGATGGCAATTTCCTAAGCAGGATTTATACCTTTGAAATACTAACCGATAGATGGCAATTTCCTAAGCAGGATTTATACCTTTGAAATACTAACCGATAGATGGCAATTTCCTAAGCAGGATTTATACCTTTGAAATACAAACCGATAGATGGCAATTTCCTAAGCAGGATTTATACCTTTGAAATACTAAGCGATAGATGGCAATTTCCTAAGCAGGATTTATACCTTTGAAATACTAACCGATAGATGGCAATTTCCTAAGCAGGATTTATACCTTTGAAATACAAACCGATAGATGGTTATTTCCTAAGCAGGATTTATACCTTTGAAATACTAACCGATAGATGGCAATTTCCTAAGCAGGATTTATACCTTTGAAATACTAACCGATAGATGGCAATTTCCTAAGCAGGATTTATACCTTTGAAATACTAACCGATAGATGGCAATTTCCTAAGCAGGATTTATACCTTTGAAATACAAACCGATAGATGGCAATTTCCTAAGCAGGATTTATACCTTTGAAATACTAACCGATAGATGGCAATTTCCTAAGCAGGATTTATACCTTTGAAATACTAACCGATAGATGGGAATTTACTAAGCAGGATTTATACCTTTGAAATACTAACCGATAGATGGCAATTTCCTAAGCAGGATTTATACCTTTGAAATACAAACCGATAGATGGCAATTTCCTAAGCAGGATTTATACCTTTGAAATACTAACCGATAGATGGCAATTTACTAAGCAGGATTTATACCTTTGAAATACTAACCGATGATGGCAATTTCCTAAGCAGGATTTATACCTTTGAAATACTAACCGATAGATGGCAATTTCCTAAGCAGGATTTATACCTTTGAAATACTAACCGATAGATGGCAATTTCCTAAGCAGGATTTATACCTTTGAAATACTAACCGATAGATGGCAATTTCCTAAGCAGGATTTATACCTTTGAAATACTAACCGATAGATGGCAATTTCCTAAGCAGGATTTATACCTTTGAAATACTAACCGATAGATGGCAATTTCCTAAGCAGGATTTATACCTTTGAAATACTAACCGATAGATGGCAATTTCCTAAGCAGGATTTATACCTTTGAAATACAAACCGATAGATGGCAATTTCCTAAGCAGGATTTATACCTTTGAAATACTAACCGATAGATGGCAATTTCCTAAGCAGGATTTATACCTTTGAAATACTAACCGATAGATGGCAATTTCCTAAGCAGGATTTATACCTTTGAAATACAAACCGATAGATGGCAATTTCCTAAGCAGGATTTATACCTTTGAAATACTAACCGATAGATGGCAATTTCATAAGCAGGATTTATACCTTTGAAATACTAACCGATAGATGGCAATTTCCTAAGCAGGATTTATACCTTTGAAATACTAACCGATAGATGGCAATTTCCTAAGCAGGATTTATACCTTGGAAATACAAACCGATAGATGGCAATTTCCTAAGCAGGATTTATACCTTTGAAATACAAACCGATAGATGGCAATTTCCTAAGCAGGATTTATACCTTTGAAATACTAACCGATAGATGGCAATTTCCTAAGCAGGATTTATACCTTTGAAATACTAGCCGATAGATGGCAACTTACTAAGCAGGATTTATACCGTTGAAATACAAACCGATAGATGGCAATTTCCTAAGCAGGATTTATACCTTTGAAATACTAACCGATAGATGGCAATTTCCTAAGCAGGATTTATACCTTTGAAATACTAACCGATAGATGGCAATTTCCTAAGCAGGATTTATACCTTTGAAATACTAACCGATAGATGGCAATTTCCTAAGCAGGATTTATACCTTTGAAATACTAACCGATAGATGGCAATTTCCTAAGCAGGATTTATACCTTTGAAATACAAACCGATAGATGGCAATTTCCTAAGCAGGATTTATACCTTTGAAATACTAAGCGATAGATGGCAATTTCCTAAGCAGGATTTATACCTTTGAAATGCTAACCGATAGATGGCAATTTCCTAAGCAGGATTTATACCTTTGAAATGCTAACCGATAGATGGCAATTTCCTAAGCAGGATTTATACCTTTGAAATGCTAACCGATAGATGGCAATTTCCTAAGCAGGATTTATACCTTTGAAATACTAACCGATAGATGGCAATTTCCTAAGCAGGATTTATACCATTGAAATACTAACCGATAGATGGCAATTTCCTAAGCAGGATTTATACCTTTGAAATACTAACCGATAGATGGCAATTTCCTAAGCAGGATTTATACCTTTGAAATACTAACCGATAGATGGCAATTTCCTAAGCAGGATTTATACCTTTGAAATACTAACCGATAGATGGCAATTTCCTAAGCAGGATTTATACCTTTGAAATACTAACCGATAGATGGCAATTTCCTAAGCAGGATTTATACCTTTGAAATACAAACCGATAGATGGCAATTTCCTAAGAAGGATTTATACCTTTGAAATACTAACCGATAGATGGCAATTTCCTAAGAAGGATTTATACCTTTGAAATACTAACCGATAGATGGCAATTTCCTAAGCAGGATTTATACCTTTGAAATACTAACCGATAGATGGCAATTTCCTAAGCAGGATTTATACCTTTGAAATACTAACCGATAGATGGCAATTTCCTAAGCAGGATTTATACCTTTGAAATACTAACCGATAGATGGCAATTTCCTAAGCAGGATTTATACCTTTGAAATACTAACCGATAGATGGCAATTTCCTAAGCAGGATTTATACCTTTGAAATACTAACCGATAGATGGCAATTTCCTAAGCAGGATTTATACCTTTGAAATACTAACCGATAGATGGCAATTTCCTAAGCAGGATTTATACCTTTGAAATACAAACCGATAGATGGCAATTTCCTAAGCAGGATTTATACCTTTGAAATACTAACCGATAGATGGCAATTTCCTAAGCAGGATTTATACCTTTGAAATACTAACCGATAGATGGCAATTTCCTAAGAAGGATTTATACCTTTGAAATACTAACCGATAGATGGCAATTTCCTAAGCAGGATTTATACCTTTGAAATACTAACCGATAGATGGCAATTTACTAAGCAGGATTTATACCTTTGAAATACTAACCGATAGATGGCAATTTCCTAAGCAGGATTTATACCTTTGAAATACTAACCGATAGATGGCAATTTCCTAAGCAGGATTTATACCTTTGAAATACTAACCGATAGATGGCAATTTCCTAAGCAGGATTTATACCTTTGAAATACTAACCGATAGATGGCAATTTCCTAAGCAGGATTTATACCTTTGAAATACTAACCGATAGATGGCAATTTCCTAAGCAGGATTTATACCTTTGAAATACTAACCGATTGATGGCAATTTCCTAAGCAGGATTTATACCTTTGAAATACTAACCGATAGATGGCAATTTCCTAAGCAGGATTTATACCTTTGAAATACTAACCGATAGATGGCAATTTCCTAAGCAGGATTTATACCTTTGAAATACTAACCGATAGATGGCAATTTCCTAAGCAGGATTTATACCTTTGAAATACTAACCGATAGATGGCAATTTCCTAAGCAGGATTTATACCTTTGAAATACTAACCGATAGATGGGAATTTACTAAGCAGGATTTATACCTTTGAAATACAAACCGATAGATGGCAATTTCCTAAGCAGGATTTATACCTTTGAAATACTAACCGATAGATAGCAATTTACTAAGCAGGATTTATACCTTTGAAATACTAACCGATGATGGCAATTTCCTAAGCAGGATTTATACCTTTGAAATACTAACCGATAGATGGCAATTTCCTAAGCAGGATTTATACCTTTGAAATACTAACCGATAGATGGCAATTTCCTAAGCAGGATTTATACCTTTGAAATACTAACCGATAGATGGCAATTTCCTAAGCAGGATTTATACCTTTGAAATACTAACCGATAGATGGCAATTTCCTAAGCAGGATTTATACCTTTGAAATACTAACCGATAGATGGCTATTTCCTAAGCAGGATTTATACCTTTGAAATACTAACCGATAGATGGCAATTTCCTAAGCAGGATTTATACCTTTGAAATACAAACCGATAGATGGCAATTTCCTAAGCAGGATTTATACCTTTGAAATACTAACCGATAGATGGCAATTTCCTAAGCAGGATTTATACCTTTGAAATACTAACCGATAGATGGCAATTTCCTAAGCAGGATTTATACCTTTGAAATACTAACCGATAGATGGCAATTTCCTAAGCAGGATTTATACCTTTGAAATACTTACCGATAGATGGCAATTTCCTAAGCAGGATTTATACCTTTGAAATACTAACCGATAGATGGCAATTTCCTAAGAAGGATTTATACCTTTGAAATACTAACCGATAGATGGCAATTTCCTAAGCAGGATTTATACCTTTGAAATACTAACCGATAGATGTCAATTTCCTAAGCAGGATTTATACCTTTGAAATACTAACCGATAGATGGCAATTTCCTAAGCAGGATTTATACCTTTGAAATACTAACCGATAGATGGCAATTTCCTAAGCAGGATTTATACCTTTGAAATACTAACCGATAGATGGCAATTTCCTAAGCAGGATTTATACCTTTGAAATACTAACCGATAGATGGCAATTTCCTAAGCAGGATTTATACCTTTGAAATACTAACCGATAGACGGCAATTTCCTAAGCAGGATTTATACCTTTGAAATGCTAACCGATAGACGGCAATTTCCTAAGCAGGATTTATACCTTTGAAATACAAACCGATAGATGGCAATTTCCTAAGCAGGATTTATACCTTTGAAATACTAACCGACAGATGGCAATTTCCTAAGAAGTATTTATACCTTTGAAATACTAACCGATAGATGGCAATTTCCTAAGCAGGATTTATACCTTTGAAATACTAACCGATAGATGGCAATTTCCTAAGCAGGATTTATACCTTTGAAATACTAACCGATAGATGGCAATTTCCTAAGCAGGATTTATACCTTTGAAATACTAACCGATAGATGGCAATTTCCTAAGCAGGATTTATACCTTTGAAATACTAACCGATAGATGGCAATTTCCTAAGCAGGATTTATACCTTTGAAATACTAACCGATACATGGCAATTTCCTAAGCAGGATTTATACCTTTGAAATACAAACCGATAGATGGCAATTTCCTAAGCAGGATTTATACCTTTGAAATACTAACCGATAGATGGCAATTTCCTAAGCAGGATTTATACCTTTGAAATACAAACCGATAGATGGCAATTTCCTAAGCAGGATTTATACCTTTGAAATACTAACCGATAGATGGCAATTTCCTAAGAAGGATTTATACCTTTGAAATACTAACCGATAGATGGCAATTTCCTAAGCAGGATTTATACCTTTGAAATACAAACCGATAGATGGCAATTTCCTAAGCAGGATTTATACCTTTGAAATACTAACCGATAGATGGCAATTTCCTAAGAAGGATTTATACCTTTGAAATACTAACCGATAGATGGCAATTTCCTAAGCAGGATTTATACCTTTGAAATACTAACCGATAGATGGCAATTTCCTAAGCAGGATTTATACCTTTGAAATACTAACCGATAGATGGCAATTTCCTAAGCAGGATTTATACCTTTGAAATACTAACCGATAGACGGCAATTTCCTAAGCAGGATTTATACCTTTGAAATACAAACCGATAGATGGCAATTTCCTAAGCAGGATTTATACCTTTGAAATACTAACCGATAGATGGCAATTTCCTAAGAAGTATTTATACCTTTGAAATACTAACCGATAGATGGCAATTTCCTAAGCAGGATTTATACCTTTGAAATACTAACCGATAGATGGCAATTTCCTAAGCAGGATTTATACCTTTGAAATACTAACCGATAGATGGCAATTTCCTAAGCAGGATTTATACCTTTGAAATACTAACCGATAGATGGCAATTTCCTAAGCAGGATTTATACCTTTGAAATACTAACCGATAGATGGCAATTTCCTAAGCAGGATTTATACCTTTGAAATACTAACCGATACATGGCAATTTCCTAAGCAGGATTTATACCTTTGAAATACAAACCGATAGATGGCAATTTCCTAAGCAGGATTTATACCTTTGAAATACTAACCGATAGATGGCAATTTCCTAAGCAGGATTTATACCTTTGAAATACAAACCGATAGATGGCAATTTCCTAAGCAGGATTTATACCTTTGAAATACTAACCGATAGATGGCAATTTCCTAAGAAGGATTTATACCTTTGAAATACTAACCGATAGATGGCAATTTCCTAAGCAGGATTTATACCTTTGAAATACAAACCGATAGATGGCAATTTCCTAAGCAGGATTTATACCTTTGAAATACTAACCGATAGATGGCAATTTCCTAAGAAGGATTTATACCTTTGAAATACTAACCGATAGATGGCAATTTCCTAAGCAGGATTTATACCTTTGAAATACTAACCGATAGATGGCAATTTCCTAAGCAGGATTTATACCTTTGAAATACTAACCGATAGATGGCAATTTCCTAAGCAGGATTTATACCTTTGAAATACTAACCGATAGATAGCAATTTCCTAAGCAGGATTTACACCTTTGAAATACTAACCGATAGATGGCAATTTCCTAAGCAGGATTTATACCTTTGAAATACAAACCGATAGATGGCAATTTCCTAAGCGGGATTTATACCTTTGAAATACTAACCGATAGATGGCAATTTCCTAAGCGGGATTTATACCTTTGAAATACTAACCGATAGATGGCAATTTCCTAAGCGGGATTTATACCTTTGAAATACTAACCGATAGATGGCAATTTCCTAAGCGGGATTTATACCTTTGAAATACTAACCGATAGATGGCAATTTCCTAAGCGGGATTTATACCTTTGAAATACTAACCGATAGATGGCAATTTCCTAAGCAGGATTTATACCTTTGAAATACTCACCGATAGATGGCAATTTCCTAAGCAGGATTTATACCTTTGAAATACTCACCGATAGATGGCAATTTCCTAAGCAGGATTTATACCTTTGAAATACTAAACGATAGATGGCAATTTCCTAAGCAGGATTTATACCTTTGAAATACTAACCGATAGATGGCAATTTCCTAAGCAGGATTTATACCTTTGAAATACTAACCGATAGATGGCAATTTCCTAAGCAGGATTTATACCTTTGAAATACTAACCGATAGATGGCAATTTCCTAAGCAGGATTTTTACCTTTGAAATACTAACCGATAGATGGCAATTTCTTAAGCAGGATTTATACCTTTGAAATACTAACCGATAGATGGCAATTTCCTAAGCAGGATTTATACCTTTGAAATACAAACCGATAGATGGCAATTTCCTAAGAAGGATTTATACCTTTGAAATACTAACCGATAGATGGCAATTTCCTAAGCAGGATTTATACCTTTGAAATACAAACCGATAGATGGCAATTTCCTAAGAAGGATTTATACCTTTGAAATACTAACCGATAGATGGCAATTTCCTAAGAAGGATTTATACCTTTGAAATACTAACCGATAGATGGCAATTTCCTAAGCAGGATTTATACCTTTGAAATACTAACCGATAGATGACAATTTCCTAAGCAGGATTTATACCTTTGAAATACTAACCGATAGATGGCAATTTCCTAAGCAGGATTTATACCTTTGAAATACTAACCGATAGATGGCAATTTCCCAAGCAGGATTTATACCTTTGAAATACTAACCGATAGATGGCAATTTCCTAAGCAGGATTTATACCTTTGAAATACTAACCGATAGATGGCAATTTCCTAAGCAGGATTTATACCTTTGAAATACTAACCGATAGATGGCAATTTCCTAAGCAGGATTTATACCTTTGAAATACTAACCGATAGATGGCAATTTCCTAAGCAGGATTTTTACCTTTGAAATACTAACCGATAGATGGCAATTTCTTAAGCAGGATTTATACCTTTGAAATACTAACCGATAGATGGCAATTTCCTAAGCAGGATTTATACCTTTGAAATACAAACCGATAGATGGCAATTTCCTAAGAAGGATTTATACCTTTGAAATACTAACCGATAGATGGCAATTTCCTAAGAAGGATTTATACCTTTGAAATACTAACCGATAGATGGCAATTTCCTAAGCAGGATTTATACCTTTGAAATACTAACCGATAGATGGCAATTTCCTAAGCAGGATTTATACCTTTGAAATACTAACCGATAGATGGCAATTTCCTAAGCAGGATTTATACCTTTGAAATACTAACCGATAGATGGCAATTTCCTAAGCAGGATTTATACCTTTGAAATACTAACCGATAGATGGCAATTTCCTAAGCAGGATTTATACCTTTGAAATACAAACCGATAGATGGCAATTTCCTAAGCAGGATTTATACCTTTGAAATACTAACCGATAGATGGCAATTTCCTAAGCAGGATTTATACCTTTGAAATACTAACCGATAGATGGCAATTTCCTAAGCAGGATTTATACCTTTGAAATACTAACCGATAGATGGCAATTTCCTATGCAGGATTTATACCTTTGAAATACTAACCGATAGATGGCAATTTCCTAAGCAGGATTTATACCTTTGAAATACTAACCGATAGATGGCAATTTCCTAAGCAGGATTTATACCTTTGAAATACAAACCGATAGATGGCAATTTCCTAAGCAGGATTTATACCTTTGAAATACAAACCGATAGATGGCAATTTCCTAAGCAGGATTTATACCTTTGAAATACTAACCGATAGATGGCAATTTCCTAAGCAGGATTTATACCTTTGAAATACTAACCGATAGATGGCAATTTCCTAAGCAGGATTTATACCTTTGAAATACTAACCGATAGATGGCAATTTCCTAAGCAGGATTTATACCTTTGAAATACTAACCGATAGATGGCAATTTCCTAAGCAGGATTTATACCTTTGAAATACTAACCGATAGATGGCAATTTCCTAAGCAGGATTTATACCTTTGAAATACTAACCGATAGATGGCAATTTCCTAAGCAGGATTTATACCTTTGAAATACTAACCGATAGATGGCAATTTCCTAAGCAGGATTTATACCTTTGAAATACTAACCGATATATGGCAATTTCCTAAGCAGGATTTATACCTTTGAAATACTAACCGATAGATGGCAATTTCCTAAGCAGGATTTATACCTTTGAAATACTAACCGATAGATGGCAATTTCCTAAGCAGGATTTATACCTTTGAAATACTAACCGATAGATGGCAATTTCCTAAGCAGGATTTATACCTTTGAAATACTAACCGATAGATGGCAATTTCCTAAGCAGGATTTATACCTTTGAAATACTAACCGATAGATGGCAATTTCCTAAGCAGGATTTATACCTTTGAAATACAAACCGATAGATGGCAATTTCCTAAGCAGGATTTATACCTTTGAAATACTAACCGATAGATGGCAATTTCCTAAGCAGGATTTATACCTTTGAAATACTAACCGATAGATGGCAATTTTCTAAGCAGGATTTATACCTTTGAAATACTAACCGATAGATGGCAATTTCCTAAGCAGGATTTATACCTTTGAAATACTAACCGATAGATGGCAATTTCCTAAGCAGGATTTATACCTTTGAAATACTAACCGATAGATGGGAATTTACTAAGCAGGATTTATACCTTTGAAATACTAACCGATAGATGGCAATTTCCTAAGCAGGATTTATACCTTTGAAATACAAACCGATAGATGGCAATTTCCTAAGCAGGATTTATACCTTTGAAATACTAACCGATAGATGGCAATTTACTAAGCAGGATTTATACCTTTGAAATACTAACCGATGATGGCAATTTCCTAAGCAGGATTTATACCTTTGAAATACTAACCGATAGATGGCAATTTCCTAAGCAGGATTTATACCTTTGAAATACTAACCGATAGATGGCAATTTCCTAAGCAGGATTTATACCTTTGAAATACTAACCGATAGATGGCAATTTCCTAAGCAGGATTTATACCTTTGAAATACTAACCGATAGATGGCAATTTCCTAAGCAGGATTTATACCTTTGAAATACTAACCGATAGATGGCAATTTCCTAAGCAGGATTTATACCTTTGAAATACTAACCGATAGATGGCAATTTCCTAAGCAGGATTTATACCTTTGAAATACAAACCGATAGATGGCAATTTCCTAAGCAGGATTTATACCTTTGAAATACAAACCGATAGATGGCAATTTCCTAAGCAGGATTTATACCTTTGAAATACAAACCGATAGATGGCAATTTCCTAAGCAGGATTTATACCTTTGAAATACTAACCGATAGATGGCAATTTCCTAAGCAGGATTTATACCTTTGAAATACTAACCGATAGATGGCAATTTCCTAAGCAGGATTTATACCTTTGAAATACTAACCGATAGATGGCAATTTCCTAAGCAGGATTTATACCTTTGAAATACTAACCGATAGATGGCAATTTCCTAAGCAGGATTTATACCTTTGAAATACTAACCGATAGATGGCAATTTCCTAAGCAGGATTTATACCTTTGAAATACTAACCGATAGATGGCAATTTCCTAAGCAGGATTTATACCTTTGAAATACTAACCGATAGATGGCAATTTCCTAAGCAGGATTTATACCTTTGAAATACTAACCGATAGATGGCAATTTCCTAAGCAGGATTTATACCTTTGAAATACAAACCGATAGATGGCAATTTCCTAAGCAGGATTTATACCTTTGAAATACAAACCGATAGATGGCAATTTCCTAAGCAGGATTTATACCTTTGAAATACTAACCGATAGATGGCAATTTCCTAAGCAGGATTTATACCTTTGAAATACTAACCGATAGATGGCAATTTCCTAAGCAGGATTTATACCTTTGAAATACTAACCGATAGATGGCAATTTCCTAAGCAGGATTTATACCTTTGAAATACTAACCGATATATGGCAATTTCCTAAGCAGGATTTATACCTTTGAAATACTAACCGATAGATGGCAATTTCCTAAGCAGGATTTATACCTTTGAAATACTAACCGATAGATGGCAATTTCCTAAGCAGGATTTATACCTTTGAAATACTAACCGATAGATGGCAATTTCCTAAGCAGGATTTATACCTTTGAAATACTAACCGATAGATGGCAATTTCCTAAGCAGGATTTATACCTTTGAAATACTAACCGATAGATGGCAATTTCCTAAGCAGGATTTATACCTTTGAAATACAAACCGATAGATGGCAATTTCCTAAGCAGGATTTATACCTTTGAAATACTAACCGATAGATGGCAATTTCCTAAGCAGGATTTATACCTTTGAAATACTAACCGATAGATGGCAATTTTCTAAGCAGGATTTATACCTTTGAAATACTAACCGATAGATGGCAATTTCCTAAGCAGGATTTATACCTTTGAAATACTAACCGATAGATGGGAATTTACTAAGCAGGATTTATACCTTTGAAATACTAACCGATAGATGGCAATTTCCTAAGCAGGATTTATACCTTTGAAATACAAACCGATCGATGGCAATTTCCTAAGCAGGATTTATACCTTTGAAATACTAACCGATAGATGGCAATTTACTAAGCAGGATTTATACCTTTGAAATACTAACCGATGATGGCAATTTCCTAAGCAGGATTTATACCTTTGAAATACTAACCGATAGATGGCAATTTCCTAAGCAGGATTTATACCTTTGAAATACTAACCGATAGATGGCAATTTCCTAAGCAGGATTTATACCTTTGAAATACTAACCGATAGATGGCAATTTCCTAAGCAGGATTTATACCTTTGAAATACTAACCGATAGATGGCAATTTCCTAAGCAGGATTTATACCTTTGAAATACTAACCGATAGATGGCAATTTCCTAAGCAGGATTTATACCTTTGAAATACTAACCGATAGATGGCAATTTCCTAAGCAGGATTTATACCTTTGAAATACAAACCGATAGATGGCAATTTCCTAAGCAGGATTTATACCTTTGAAATACAAACCGATAGATGGCAATTTCCTAAGCAGGATTTATACCTTTGAAATACAAACCGATAGATGGCAATTTCCTAAGCAGGATTTATACCTTTGAAATACTAACCGATAGATGGCAATTTCCTAAGCAGGATTTATACCTTTGAAATACTAACCGATAGATGGCAATTTCCTAAGCAGGATTTATACCTTTGAAATACTAACCGATAGATGGCAATTTCCTAAGCAGGATTTATACCTTTGAAATACTAACCGATAGATGGCAATTTCCTAAGCAGGATTTATACCTTTGAAATACTAACCGATAGATGGCAATTTCCTAAGCAGGATTTATACCTTTGAAATACTAACCGATAGATGGCAATTTCCTAAGCAGGATTTATACCTTTGAAATACTAACCGATAGATGGCAATTTCCTAAGCAGGATTTATACCTTTGAAATACAAACCGATAGATGGCAATTTCCTAAGCAGGATTTATACCTTTGAAATACAAACCGATAGATGGCAATTTCCTAAGCAGGATTTATACCTTTGAAATACAAACCGATAGATGGCAATTTCCTAAGCAGGATTTATACCTTTGAAATACTAACCGATAGATGGCAATTTCCTAAGCAGGATTTATACCTTTGAAATACTAACCGATAGATGGCAATTTCCTAAGCAGGATTTTTACCTTTGAAATACTAACCGATAGATGGCAATTTCCTAAGCAGGATTTATACCTTTGAAATACTAACCGATAGATAGCAATTTCCTAAGCAGGATTTATACCTTTGAAATACTAACCGATAGATGGCAATTTCCTAAGCAGGATTTATACCTTTGAAATACTAACCGATAGATGGCAATTTTTTAAGCAGGATTTATACCTTTGAAATACTAACCGATAGATGGCAATTTCCTAAGCAGGATTTATACCTTTGAAGTACTAACCGATAGATGGCAATTTCCTAAGCAGGATTTATACCTTTGAAATACTAACCGATAGATGGCAATTTCCTAAGCAGGATTTATACCTTTGAAATACTAACCGATAGATGGCAATTTCCTAAGCAGGATTTATACCTTTGAAATACTAACCGATAGATGGCAATTTCCTAAGCAGGATTTATACCTTTGAAATACTAACCGATAGATGGCAATTTCCTAAGCAGGATTTATACTTTTGAAATACTAACCGATATATGTCAATTTCCTAAGCAGGATTTATACCTTTGAAATACTAACCGATAGATGGCAATTTCCTAAGCAGGATTTATACCTTTGAAATACTAACCGATAGATGGCAATTTCCTAAGCAGGATTTATACCTTTGAAATACTAACCGATAGATGGCAATTTCCTAAGCAGGATTTATACCTTTGAAATACTAACCGATAGATGGCAATTTCCTAAGCAGGATTTATACCTTTGAAATACTAACCGATAGATGGCAATTTCCTAAGCAGGATTTATACCTTTGAAATACTAACCGATAGATGGCAATTTCCTAAGCAGGATAATCACAGATAATGAAAGCTGAGTTCATTGTTATGAGCCAAGTAAGAATACTATTTTGAGATCTAGGTTTATCTAGAAAAGATACGAAAGAAAATGAGAAAGTTAACTGCCATCACGTGATACACGCTTGGGCGATCATGTCTCTTTCAATTCATGACTGACTAAGCAGAAGATTTTCCTGCAGTAGGTTGCCATTTATTTCTGCGTTTGCGAAGCAAGGCTGTGGGAACATTTTGACCAGCTATTTAATCCATAACTGGGGGTATGGATACCTGTCTGAGTTAATGTAGCGAACTTCAATGGAATCTAGTACTCTGCTTAAATTTATAAAGTCTAGGTATGATAGAGAAGGGTTCTTCAGAACAATTACCATGAAAGTATTCATAGAAAAGGCACAGGGAAGTTACATCATGTTGATGGGAAAGTAACTGAAACTGAGAGGCCAGGTCAGGACCAATAACATTGCAGACACAAGAATTTAATCGTGGTGTTATGTCGAAGTATTGTTGGTGGAGTAGGTAATGGCTACTCCAGTTACTGCTACACAGTAACTACTTATTTAAGATGTTGCATACTGAGAAAAACAATATTCGGAAAATGATATTGAAATTCCAACGTCATGAATTCATTTGTCTTTGTTCATTTTGAAAGAAAGATGGAAACTTCTTGGTCATATTTTGCGAATGGACCCAGAATGACCTGCTAAGAAAGGCATGGACGTTTACTTTGAAAAGACTGACTTCAAAATGTTCAAGGACCACGATAGTCACAACGCTGAGACGAGACATTAAAAAAACAAGGCAAAAAGATCTTTTCATTTGGAGAAGTTTACAATCAAGGAAGATCTGCAACGAACCCACAAACTCGCAGAGGACAGAGAAGGCTGGTAAAATATTGTCGTATCAGTATAGAATGTCACTGAAAATGAGAGAACATGTTAATTGATGACCTCAAATAAAAACAGTTTTGATGTTGATAATATGTCGAAGGTTTCATATGATTTGACGTATTTAACGCATCTTTCTCTATCTTTTAATTATTTCACATAATGTACACGACTTTACCAGTGTACCTTGCATCGTGATATTTTTTATCTCACTCATTCTCTTGTTTCTCTGAGCAACCTTATCGTCTTGTAGACGGTCTTAAATCTCTCAATTTCAACGACTTTGAGGAAATGCAAAGAGACGCAAAGACTCTCGGACAAGCAGAAGAATGTTTTAATTCTCGCAATGTCCATTTCTGGATTTCTTTGCTTGCAGTAGAATATATTCAGTCTTTTCCATTCGTCCATTTCCTGAAGAGCTTTCAGTAGGTGGATTGCTTTCAATGAATTTAAGTGCTTGTTGAAGGCCTTGCAGAAAGTGCATCAAAGTGTGAAATGTTTGTTGAAGTCTTTCTAGAATGTAGACCTCTATCAATAGATTCAAGTGCATGCAGAAGGCCTTTCTGGATGTTCATCTCTTTTCAAAGCCCTTTGAATTTGATTGATTTGGTTTAGCGGTATATCAACATCTCTATTGGTTATTTAATGCCTAAATCTACATATTTTGTACATAATTTCATGCTTTCAACTACTGATATTTTGTACAGAATTTTATATTTTCATAGTAAATGTACGTTTTTAGATATATAGTTTGTAGATTGTAAAATGTATTGCTGGTAATTTTTAAAAATGTATTGCTGGTAATTTCACTACAAAGATGTATTTTTGGTAATTTTACTATAAAAATGTATTTTTATATTTTTTTAGTGTTGCTTTGATTGTCATTTGACTATAAATATGTTTTGGTGGTCATTTTAATATTTCAGGATTTCATTAAACATTTTATTCTTTGGAATGGAATTTTCGTTTTGGAAGGCTTTCACTAAGCGTCTCATTCTTTGGAAAGGAATCTACGATTTCGAAGGCTTTCAATAAGCATCTCATTTTTGGAATGGAATCACCGTTTTGAAAGGATTTCAATAAGCATCTTATTCTTTGGAAAGAAATCTTCGTTTTGAAAGAATTTCAATAAGCTATTATCCAGAAATGGACAGTGCGAGAATTAAGAAATTTTATTCGACAGAAAGAAGATTCCATTCCAAAAAATAAAATGCTTATTGAAATCCTTTCAAAACGAAGATTCCTTTCCAAAGAATGAGATGCTTGGAAAAAATAAAAAAATGATTTTTATTTGGGATTTCACTATTTGCCCATAGCTGGAACCCTAACAGATCATATTATCCCAGGTCAGGACTGTTAAGAAGTGATTCCACGCTCCTGAAAATCTCCAACCGCCCGATCAGAGGCCTTGCTGCCGGATATAGTTTATCGTTATACCGAAGACGCTAGTGAATAGATGACAAAGCGTAGACAAAAATGGATAGGAAAGAGCCAAACAAGTGACAGAAACTTGTAGGGACTAAGCACGGATGTAGTTTATCGTCATATCCAGGACGATTGAGAAGGAAGATGATTTTCAATGTATTGTTGAAAGCCTTCTAAAAGGTGCAACCCTTTCAAAAGATTGAAACGATTGTTGAACGCCTTCCAGAACGTTCCTCCCCTCCAAAGAATGGACTTTCTTCTTGAAATATTTCCAGAATGTGAATCGATGTCAATGGATTTAAGTAATTGCTGAAGGTCGTCTAGAAGGTCCATCTCTTTCAAGGGAATCTGAGAAGAAGGGCCTCTTTCTATGTATTTAAACGCTTATTGAAAGGCTTCGAAAACAAAGATTTCTTTCCAAAGAATGAGATTCTTATTGAAGGCTTTCCAAAACGAAGATTCCTTTCCAAAGGATGAGATGCTTATTGAAAGCGTTCGGAAAGAAAGATTTCTTTCCAAAGAATAAGATGCTTATTGAAATCCTTTCAAAACGAAGTTTCCATTCCAAAGAATGAGAGCTTATTGAAAGCCTTCGAAATCGAAAATTCCTTTCCAAAGAATGATATGCTTATTGAAAGCTTTCTAAAACGATGATTCCATTCCAAACTTTGAGATGCTTATTGAAGGCCTTCCAAGACGAAGATTCCTTTTCCAATAAGTGAGATCCTTATTGAAAGCCTTCCAAAACGAAGATTCCTTTCCAATGTTTCAGATGCTTATGGAAGACGTTCCGGAACTTGGAATTCTTTCAATGGATTTAGGTGTTTGTTGACGAACTTCCAGAACGTTCTTCTCTTTCAACGGATAGAAGCGCTTGTTGAAGTCTTTCAAAGAATTTATGTGTAGCTCATTCGATGAGATTATCAATTCTGTTTGAATCGTCGGTACCAATCTTTTTCTGGCCCTCGCTCATTGAATGGTGTACAATACTCGTTGAATGGTTTATTAAATAACTGACTATTTTTATTCAAATTTCTGAGAGTGATTTTCTTTTAGCACTAAACGATCCGGTTTATGTTTCAGGCATTGCTTTGAACTGAGACATGGAGAAAGAATTCAGTTCATACTAAATCGTGTCACAGTTTTTGCAAAATAAAAATATTTCCGCCAAAAATAGAAAATAATAATGCGAATGAAAAATGACAAAATGACAAAATTCAGTATCTTTTGATTCAGCATTAATTTGCATATTTGGAAATCTTCCTCGTTTTGATGTTGCCTGTTCATAACATGTATATATGTAAAATAGTATATATAAAATAGTATAAAGGAAACATGAGAATGGGACAGAGAGTTAAAAAAAAAGAAGTGAGGTGGTAGGTTAAGGAGTGAGAGAGAGAGAGAGAAGAGAAGAGCAGAGAGAAGAGAGAGAAAGTGGACAAAAAGGGTGAAGAATAGAGAGCAGAAAGAGAAAAAGGAGAGAATGCGGGGAGAGGAGAAAGTGAGGAAAGAAAATAAAGCGATAGAGGAGAGGAGAGGAAGAGAGAGTTAGATCGTTAGGAGGAGAGAAAGAAGAAAAACGAGAGAGAAAAAGGAGGAAGAAGAGAATGGAGCGAAGAGAGTGGAAAGTGATAGGGGAGCGTGAAGAGAGAGAGAGAGAGAGACGGAGAGAAAGAGGGCAGTGAAAAGAAAGGGCAGACAGAGAGTACCAAGAAAGAGGAATAAAAAGAATGAGATATGGAGAGGAAAATGAAAGAGAGAATATAGAAGAGAAAGAGAGAGAGAGAGAGAGAGAGAGAGAGAGAGAGAGAAGCAAAAGAAATAAAAAAAGATGGAGAACGGACGAGAAAAAGAAACATGAAAGTGAGAAAAAGTATAACTAAAAGTAAAGGGCAATGCTGAAAAGACCGTCGTCTCATACACCTGTAAAAGAAAACTTCTGATTTTATTAGAGTAAATGCCTATTGGCAACACGTATATTTGTGAAAATGCTTGTTCCAAGAGCATTAGAAGTCACTAACACGTGTATGACATTCATTCGAGTAATTTATTGCATTTGCTAAACTCTATGACTGTTCTAAAATCTATTAGCAGATAGAAAAGTGAAAAAGTAATCTATTTAATCGTAAGTATTGTCCTTGTCAGGCAACATAGAAGATTGATGGAGCCTTCATTCATTCGGTTACCATAGACGCATATTAAGGCAACCTCTCTCTAACAGGCAGAATGTGGCGAGCCTCTCACTGCTCTGTCGCTACTTCCATGGAAAGTACTCGGACGAACTACATTCTTTGGTACCACTAGGTTTAAACGGTTAGAACCGCCATACCGCATACATTGTAGCAAAGAACCAACATGTTATAGGTCAGTACAGAGAAGCTATGTGGTCTGTTGCTCCTCTCAGGGAAGGACAAGAGAAATGGGAAATACGCCTCCACCTCACACCTTGTTCCGGCCCCAGTGAAAAAATCTTCGTGATGAGTTGACAGTGAGGCGCAGATAAACCCGGAAATATTAATGCATAGTATCGCGTTTTTTAAATAATAAATTAATATATTTCAATAAAACTTTATATACAGTTAATGTAGCATACCTACGGACGATAATAGGTATATCCACATTCATATAAATGCAGTAGTAAATACTGTATGTTGGTCTGCAATTGGAGATTCATTGTGGAATTCACTTGACACACTTCTAGTAGTTGACTACAACTTCTACGCAACGCTGGCGAATTTTATACGTGTTGATCTTGTCTTAAGTATTATCGTTCATTACCAACCTTCGTTTGATTATTCTATTCAGTGACGTTCCCTAGGTTACAACATTTAGGCACATATATAAGGTACAAAAATCACTTGATGTGGCCACCATTGGCAGCCATCACTTTCCCCAGGCGGTACCCGAAGCTGAAGCAGGCATTGGCGACGGCACCCCTGTCTATGTTGGCCATGGTGTCCCTGCTTACTGCCTTGAGAGCCTCCTTTTTGTTGTAGGGCCTGCTGTTCACCACCCTCTCCAAGACGACCCAGACAAAAAAAATCGAGAAGATTGCAGTCTGGCGATGAGGTGGGTATACGTCGGGTTCGATGACCAGTGGTACGGTGACCAGTGGCACGGTGATCAAATGGCGACTCTTGAGCACATAAGATATATGATTCGAAGTCCTCCTTGACAATACGCCAGATTGTTTGCCTACTGGTGCCCGTTTCCTTGGAGATTTTCCTCATGCTTTTGCTGGGGTTCTCCTTGACAACGTCGGCGACGAACTCAGGCATCCTGGTGGCGCCAGAGCGCTTCTTATGAGTTTTGCTCCTTGCCTGAAATTGTTCTTTGCAAGGTCGTAGACCATAGTTTTAGGGTATTTAAACCATTCAATGCTTTCCTTGGCTTTGTGGTGGGCACAACAGCACCTCAGTGTTCGTATTTTGAAGACATGTCGATGACTAAATACATTGTGCGTCAGTGGCCAGACACACTGAAGTATGGTATTTTTAATCTAGCTCCCCAAACATCGCTACTCTGTGGCATCACGTAAAAATTCCGGATTGATATACTTCACACAGTATGTTTTGAAAGTACGCGGAAAACATTAATTATTTAATGCTAATTAACTCTTGATTGGCCTAAAGGTGATGACATATTTTCAGAAATCTGGATTTAAAGTATTATCGTTATTCAATGATTTCCCCTGGCACTTTTCGACTGGTCAACTTTCCAGTCACCTTCAGATGTATATTGCGTTCGGCAATCTGTTTACTTATACTACCTCCTCTTCCTTCAACTCCCTTCGATGCTCACATGTCTGTCGGTGTTAATCTGCTGTAGAACCACGTCTCTTTTATATCTGTGAGAAGATTATCCAGCGTATAGGTTAAGTAGATATTATAATATAGCATTTTAGTATTCTTTTATTTATTTTTAAGGACAATTTCATATCTCTCAATACTTTGCTTAGTTTTTTAAAGGCACCATTCACAATTCTAATGAATTTTTGGATTTCTGTATCAAACATTCTGTCGTCTCTCACAATAATACCCAAATTTTTAGTTACAACGTGGGCTGTTACTTCTGTTGATAACAATGTATTCTATTTTCTTACAGTTAATAGATAGTCCTTTCTTACTGCGCTCCTTTCCTATCTTACCTCATATTTCGTTGAGTTTTATTTCTGAGGCTTCAGTGTCATACTCGTATTCTAAGCTATTAAAATGATGTCTGTAAAGATGGTGTCTGCCAGTAATACATACTAGTAAACATTTCTGAATTTCTTGGATCTGGAGTTATTATTTACATGCGGAATATTGTCCTCATATTTGTTGTTATTAGCAAAACGTTTCGGCCGTTGTGATCTCCAGCCTTCATCAGGCTAACTTTCAAATATTTTTTAACTGAACACTTTATTCAATTTTTATTTAATTAATTTATTTATTAGTTCTCATTGCGCTGAAAAGGCTTATCTAATGCTGTTGCTGCTGCTGCTGCTAAACCTTGCTGTCAGTTCTCTAGTACGCGTTCTCATTCTCTTACTCATAATCTTACTCTTATCTCTATTACTGCGTATTCATTGAACTCATTCTTCATCCGCGGACAACTTGTTTATTCCAGACAACAGAGAGATACTAAAATAAGCTTGAATATTGAGGTTAATGCTGGAACCTTCAGGGAATTTGATGCGAATAGATTTCCAATGTAAGCCACCAGATGTTAGTTGTGCGAAATCTCAATGGGATGTTCAAATGATGTTTAGAATCTTCGACATGTTCACAAGCAACAACGTTCCAACGTTATCAGCTAATTACTTTTGCGTGAGTTAGCATGCGCATGTATTTACTGTATAATGTTCTTTATTTAATTTGCTATATTGGGGGTGGGGGTCAATAGAAACCAACACTGCATGATGACTGTGTTGTTATTTACACCCCTTAACATGTCATGAGACTGTCTTGTTGATTTCTATGTCCACACTATTTCTTTCTTTCTTTCTTTCTTTCTTTCTTTCTTTCTTTCTCAGTCTCTTCATGTATATCTATCGATCTATCTCAGTCTGTATCTATCCTTTTTGTAATCGGTTTCACCTCATGTAAGGAATTAAAGCCACTAAAATACAAGGGGGTTACTGGGCGTGGAAAAAAGAGGAACAGAAATATTACTAATGAGCGGGAAGAGAAAATAGTAATCAGGATGACAGTAAATAGCGATTTACATAGCATTTAAATTTTGCAGGCTGCAACGCATGGAGCAAAAGGGAGTCCCATCAGTGAAAAAAATAAATGTTGGCATAGAATTTAACTGTAAACAGATGAGATTTCAACGAGAGTCCAGTACTAAGATTAAATTTTTAAAAAAAGTTCGGGTATCATAGCGAAGAGTTCTTCCGAACAATTACCATGAAAGTATTTATAGAAAAAGACACAGAGAGGCAACCTTACGGCGGTGGGATAGCCGTGCCGCCAGATCAGGACCGGCAATATTGCTGATTCTTCTTTGGATTTTTTCAAGGAGTTCAACGTAAATAGTAGGGGTACCGCGCCATATATGTCAGCAATATTCTAAGCATGAACGAATGGTAGACATAGATATGATACAGTCTGGAAAGAAAATTGTTTCGCACGACTCAGTGAACCAACTTTCTTAGCAGCTGACCTCACAATAGATTCAAGATAGACTTTCGACTTCATGTCAGCTGAGAGCGTTAGCCCGAGAAGGCGCAACAAGTCACTTTCCCGGAAGTTAGCATCAGCCATACTGATGGAAATCAGAGAGAGAGGTTTCTCAGATGATTAATGGAGAGACTATTAGTTTTGGAGGTGTTAAAATTAAGAAGCTATATTTTGCTCTATTTAAAAATGTCGTTTTGGACATTTGCTGCCATTTTGACCTTACTATCGAGGCAGGAGTAAATAGGTGTGTCATCAGCGGAGATACCAAGTTGAGAGCTGATGTCATTGGGAAGGTTATTAATGAAAATTAAAAACAGAGTTGGAACGAGGATGAGACCCTGGGGACAGTCGCGTTAGTACGAAATGATCTAGACCAGTTCGTATCAAATCTTCACGACTTGATAGGAACAACTGGATCAGTTCAAAAATGTGCTCGGAGACACAGTAACTTTTTAGCTTGTGGAGTAGACCCTGTATACCAAACCCTGACAGAGGCTTTCGAGATGTCCAATGCTACAGCCCGGGCTTCACCGCTTTTATCTAGTGCATGATAGACTCTTTCTGTCATTATCGTCAGTACATCAGCAGTTGACTTGGAGAAACAAAAGGCATGCTGCTTGTCTGAAAAAAAAAGGCCCTGCAATGAGAGATGATCAACCAATTTGGAATTGATTAGAAACTCTAGGGGTTTCCGAAAATCGGTAGAAGACTACAAGGCCGATAGATAGATGGATCGGACGGTTCATCGAAGATTTTAATAACAGGAATAACAGATGATGACTTCCAGCAGGCAGGAAAGCGGGAGGTAGCGAGGCATTTATTGTACAGTTTAGAAAGAACAGGAACCATTTTGGGAGCACATTTCTTAATAACTATTACATGAATGCCATCGGGTCCACATGCTTTGTGAGGACCTAGGTTAGAAATAATAGCAGAAACCACGGATGAGGTTATGTGCATATCACTCAACAGAGACTGAGTTCTAAGTGGGAAGTTAGGCAGGGAGGCTCCAGATGAGTCAAGAGTAGAGTTTAAGGAGAGTGTATGAGTAAAGCATTCAGCTTTATCAGCAAATGATGTTAACACCTCAAATTGATTGAAGTGGGGAGGAATAGAGACCCTACACTTATTTAATACACTATTACAGAACCGCCAGTAATCATGAGAGCCAAAGATTTTCTGGGCAAACGGGGTTAGCTACTTCGAGGACTCGTTTATATTTATGACGAGTAGTAACGAATAGTCGCATGTTGCGACAGGAGCTGTCACACTGGTATAGACGGAAATAGTGTTTCCTTTGTGCTAGCATGGCGAGCATGCTGGTGTGAAGCATGCTGTTATTTCCGAGAAGGGATGAAAGCGTCCATGCCGGCTTTGATTCAGTAAGAAACCTCAGTGGCTCAATTCTCAATTGGAAGGTTAAATATGTCACTCCAACGGGTGTCACTAAGAAAATCACGGAGTGAGTCCCAAACAGAATCCTGGTGACGGACAGAGGTTTTATACATAGGGGGGTTCCTGTTTAATAGATGACTGGAATGAAATATCAATAGATAACACAGAGTAGTCTGAGTTACCTAGAGAGAAGTGTTGCGAAGCTCGGCAAGAGCGAGAAGAGGAGGTAAGAAATAAATCAAGGAGAAAAATTGCTAGGAAAACGAGTACTACGATTTGAGTAAGGGATTGAGTAATGGAAAATCTTAATGTCTGAACACCGGCAACATCAGTCCCTTTAGAATGTTGAAGCCACGTGTCGTGGTCACCCTTGAAATCACCGAAGACAAAGGTGTTAGCAGATGCTCAACAAAATACCTTTTCCATACTGTCAATTATTACATCTAATATAGTACAGCCCTGGGAAGAGGTAGATATAAAGGAAAAAGAGATAACACACACACAGATAAAACATATACACACACACACACATAAATACATTATATATGTGTGTATATATATATATATATATATATATATATATATATATATACATACACATATATAATGTATTTATTTTAGGATATTCCACCGAAAGGAAGTCAAAATAGCTACTCAGTTCAGTCGTGCTTCGATGCGTATAAAATGTATTTCATCAAATAAAATTAATTACTGGCATGTGAACGATTTATCTAGATTTAAAACAAAATACAACCTCTTTTACCAAAAAAAAAAAAGAAGAAAAATTCAGGCTTATAAGGCCTGTGGGATTTACTCAGATTAACCAATCGAATATAACCTACGTTAAATTTAAACTAAGCGAAGAGGCAAAAATTAAGAAATCATTTTCCATGAATGACTCGTAGATTGGCAATCAATGGCAGCACAGACGTTAAACAGGAGCGGATGTTAATGCATACATATTTTACTCACTAGACAATGCCATTTTCTAAGAAAAAAAAATAAGATGGAGTGTTAATTGAACAAAATGTTAAACGAGTTATATGCTTTGTGAGTTTCCTACATAATTTTTTTATAGTTGATAAATAAATAGCTTCTTTAAGAAATCAGTAAATAATTTAAACTTATAGAATTACTTGTTAAATTTATATGCAACTGTTGACTAAAGATTCCTTATATAAGATATTAATAAAATAACCAATCAATTCAAAATGTCAAAAATACCAACCAAATACCAATACATCCGAACAAATTGTTACGAATACTATCAAGAGATTAATACAAAATTATGTCAAATCCAAATTAATCTTACAAATAGAAGGATAAGCCATATATGATGCAATACAGTTCAACTAAAATCTAAGAAAAAGCATTGTCAAATTCCAAGTCTAACTGAATTATAAGATAAAAGGTAGTCTGTGTTTACAATTTACAGTCAACTCGGATATTTGTTTTAATAAAGCATCCTCATAAAAGAACCTGAAAATGTCGATGGAATTGTACTCTATTCGTTCTCATCTTATATATATATATATATATATATATATATATATATATATATATATATATATATATATATTATAAGTTTACTAATTTAAAATTATGGTATCATCGCTACACAGGAATTACCATGTTTCATTTTGAAAGTGTTGTGAGACCAATACTTCCCTACATCATGGACTCTCCCAGTACTATATTATTATGTGAATGGTAGTATCATGGGAGTAGCACCAGTAATGCGCAGCCGCGTACGATACCAATATCGGACACCACTGGATAGTAAGCTCTGCTTACACTATTCTTTGTAACTTTTCTGTTTAATATATCTTTCTTACCTCTAACGCTTGTTCCGTGTTTTACTTCCGTGGCCCCTACTTCGGGTCCACATCAGAGAGTAACTCATATTTTGATACACAGGTGGTCTGTAAAAGTCAATACCCTACCACCCCTTATCAAAATGATTGAATTTCCCGTAACCTTAGCAACTAATATCAAGAATATATGTGCTTATAAACTCAGTCAATTTCAAAATAAGTTATTTCAAATATCGCTTGAAAATGAAACAGTACTAGAAATTTTAATTTAATTCTATAATTAAATTTAAAATGTTAGATTCTGTTTTTGAAACATGTTAATTCATGTGTAGTGATGGGACCTTAATTTTAAATTAGTAAATTTATAATGTTTATGCTCTACAGAATTGTATGTATATATATGTAATGGTGAATATCTTTGTTTATATGTCCATGTAACCACTCAGAAGGTGGGTTATGTGAGCCGAAAGCTTAGATCAAAGAACAGCATAATAAAAAATATCCAGATGTTGGACAATTTTGTCTTTTCCGAAAATAAACCAAATATACGGGGTTTAAAACGGCTCATGATCAAACATTATAAACATTCGTTGTCATATTTAACAATATATGTTTGTATATATATATATTTATATATATATATATATATATATATATATATATATATATATATATATATATATATATATCAAGTATGTGGTGCAGTTCAATTTACATTACAATGAATCATTCATACAGAAAACAGATATAGAGTTAATGTTATAAATGGCGAGAATACATCTTCGCAAACAAATTTACTAAAATACATTAACCCCAAACCTGTAAATGAATGTTATAATCCCTGTTTATAAATTCCAGTTGAATAAGGTCTTTTTTTATATATTTACGAGCTTTCATCTGTTCCTACAGATATCTTCAGGTAAGAAAAATATTTGTTGTTTTATAATTCCGTGTAATAACAGGACATCGAAAGATATATATATATGTATATATTGAACAGCTTAGTTCATGCCATATTGACTGAAAAACCTACCAGTACAAATGAATTCTCCTGTGCCATATAAGTACAAAACGCACAATTTTTAAATTTAAAATAATTCGACCTCAGCGTTGCGAGCGCACGCTCAAAAAATCTCTTACAAGTAACAATAACACATATCTAAGAACAAATTTCGGATTATAAACTACTCTTTCAATGTCCTGTTATTACCTGTAATTATAAAACAACAAATATTTTTCTCACCTGAAGATATCTGTAGGAACAGATGAAAGCTCGTAAATATATAAAAAAAAACCTTATTCAACTGGAATTTATAAACAGGGATAATAACATTCATTTACAGGTTTGGGGTTAATGTCTTTTAGTAAATTTGTTTGCGAAGATGTATTCTCGCCATTTATATCATTAACTTCTATATCTGTTTTCTGTATGAATGATTCATTGTAATATATATACACATATATATATATATATGCATACATATCTGTCAATTTTCCTACTTATCAATGAGTTTAAATTTTGTGTAAAAATTAAGCGTTTACAATTCTCGTATGGCGATACAAGATGGAGGCATAAAATAAATTAAAAAACATGAAATTATCAATTTATAGATTGCTGATAAAAAAAAATTCGTATTTTGAATGACATGTTTTGGAATCGAAAATAAAATTTCTTAAAGTTTAGGTATACGCATCTCATATTTTGCAAGGTTATTTTTGAACAAAAAAAACTAAAAACGACAGAATAGGCACAGAATATATTCTATGTAATATTTTTGAAAATATTCAATTGAAAATATTATGATTAAAATAACACGATATACCGATTCTAAATGTAAAAACATTTCCTTTCTTCTAGACATTTGGCATTTCAAGAGGCTTACGAGATATTCAAGTTTACGTTTCATACTTACGTAGGAGATAAAATTTGAACATCATGATTATTTAACTCTGAGAAAAGTAAGCTAGTTTTTATAAATTAGAGGTACGTTTATTTATTTGTAGACAAGAATGTAAATCGTTTTCGGATAGGTTAAAAAGTGATCCTTGTAATGGAAGAAACCGGAATGTTTTCGAAAATACTCAGAATTTAAATACCATTTTTGGGGAGGGTACACGAAAAAAGGGAATTCATAAAAGAAACACGATTAAGCTTTCATCAGCATTGACACACCGGTTCCCGTTCGATCACCGAAAATGCTTTTGTGTAGAACCGACTTCCAAGAAGATGCTTTGCCGACCACTATAATCTTAACCGCCTCTGTGCAACCGTTATCGGCTTACGGCCACATCACGTTGAAACATCGGCTCATCGAAGTTAAGCAACGTCGAGCCTGGTTAGTACCTAGATGTGTGAGCGCTTATGGATACCAGGTTCTGTAAGGTTGGATATGCGGATGGTGCAATGGATAATGGCTCCGAAATGTTAATCAGACGGTCGAATTCCAATTCCAATTGGATTCGTTATATTCACTTACGCGCCAAATACTCTTGGGAAATACGAGAATACACCATTTCCTCCCCATCTATGGGTTAATTAGTAAAATTTGAATCAATAAAGCATTATTATCTCTGCCCAAATTTCTTACATTCTAAAAATATCTTCTGGCTTTAAATAACTTAGAAAAAGTTGATAATCCATAGAAACCAAATCAATCAACAAGAATTTCATCAATTAGAATGTTATGGGCTTACAGCCACATCACGTTGAAACATCGGATCATCGAAGTTAAGCAACGTCGAGCCTGGTCAGTACCTAGATGTGTGACCGCCTGTGAATAACAGGTTCTGTAAGCTTGCTGGCTTTAAATAACTTTGAAAAGGTTGATAAGCTATAGAAAACAAATCAGTCAACATGTATTTCATCAATTAGAATGCCATTCAATAAAATCAATAGAAAGTTCAAAATTTTTTTTTTATCTCAAAATAATTTGAGCCTGGGTGCTTTCCAAAAGCTAAGCAAAGTATAAATACATTGGAAAATTTCATTAGACGTAAAAAAAAAAAAAAGAAGAATGCCGAACTGCTATGTAATATTAATCCAACTTCAAAGTAGCTTCCAGATGTAGAGAAGGATTGATGGAACTGAGATGTGGTTCTGCAAAAAGATGTTAGAAATACCATGGATGGAACATTTGAAAAACAAGGAAGTGTTAAGGAAAATGGAAACAAAAAGGACACTTAACGTTCGCAGCATATATACAGAGATCCCAGAAAAAAAAGCGGCAAATTTATTATCACGCTTTTACCTTTCAGATATAATTGGGTATTAATAAGCTTGATTAAATTCCTTGAATATTCATAACCTTGAATAATCATTCGTCTCTCGCATAACTACTTAACTCTGATTGGTTCTTTTATGATTGATTAATTCCTGCTTGGTCTTGTGACTCGACAATTAAATGTTATTTGTAGACAACTTTTGTCTTTCGTTCTGGTCTTTTCGTCTGGCTAAACAACTCACTGATTCTGAGTCAAGTTATTTTTTATGTACAAAAATTTTTGCTGGTAATAATTCTTTTACAAAGTATTTCTGGTATTAAAACCTATTTTTACACAAGTTTGGGTGTTAACTATTTGCTCATATCTGGGACCCTAACAGGTGCTACCACCCCGGGTCAGGGTGGACCTGGGAACACCAGCAATTAAGAGGTGGTTACACCCTCTTCAGAACCTCCTGATCAGTGGCCTTGCTGTTGGACGTAGTTTATCGTCTTACCCGGAACGCGGATGTAGTTTATCGTCATATGCAGGACGACAGTAGGCTTGGATGTGCGGGTGGCACATTATATAACGGCTCGGAATGAGAAATGGGAGAGCACTGTTCGAATTCCGGTTGAGTTCATTATACTCACTTATGTGCAAATACCTCCCAAGCTTTGGGTTAAAAAGCAGGAAAAACCGGTACCTGTAGCTTTGGTTGGCAACTAATCAAAGAGCAGGAGAATTCTGAAAACCCCTTATGTCCCACTAAGTTCTTTGTATTTCCTTCTGGCAACTATTCTATCACAGAAAGTAACGGCAATCTATTGCAGGAATTTTTCTGCCAAGTCATTCATAGAGCAAAAAGCGACATAATCGCCCAAGCCTGTATCACGCATGGTACATAAGGAAAGGAAAAAGTGACCTTTGAATTATTGAAATTTGTCATATGTAGTTGTGCTCATCTTAGTTGTATACCGGTTGTTTTAGGAGGGTTGACCTCGTCGGTAAAAAAAAAAAATAAATGCAAAAATAGTTTTTCTTAATGAATGGTGAACACCCTTCGATTGAGCCTTTATTATTCAACGACTCATTAGCGTTGTCATATGTTCGAGGCGTAAGATACAGTAAGATCATTTGTCTACCAGACATTCCTTATGAATACTAATCCGACATCACGGAACATTCAAGATGAATGTTGAAATGGAACTGTTTTCTTGCGTGCACCTAACGCAGGCTAAGAGATATTCTTGTTTTGTTTTTTCTACGCATTATCTGGTTCTGTCCAAGGGTCTCTTCTGCCTGTCAGACATTACTGTTTCGAGCTTTTAATTTGTAGATCTATCAATACGGTTTATGGGTTAGAATTTCTTACATTACGGTTTCGACGTTATTTTTTCTCAGTTATGATACGTAGTATTGTTTTATATCTGACTATTGCAATCGGCATTGTACCAATTTACGTCAGCCTCTCCCGGTCTATTGCATTCCTAATGTCATTATACCCGCGTTCCACAAAATTCATCAGGTGCATATTTAATGCGGTGTAAGAACCGAGAATATATTCACAGCAATATTGTATCCCCGGGGGAATTACAGGTTCGTCTGTTTTATACCAGAATTTCCCTTTGTCCTTATCCAGTGTAAATATATATATATATATCATTGTATTAACAGATGATAATAATTAATACCATGGAGATTCAGTGTCATAGGTCACTGAAGTTCTACAGACTCCAATTTTATTCCGATTATTTTGGTTTGCTCATTAGAAACTAACTTTTGGGTGCCTCTTGATTTTGATCTCTCAATACCAGATTGATACTAAATGAGTGCATATCAACTATTATTAACATTTTGTGTACTGGTTATCACATACGATAATAGTTTAAAAAGTTGTTAACAACAACAACAACAACAACAACGACAACAACAACAACAACAACAACAACAATAATAATAATAACAATAATAATAATAATGAAATCGAAAATGGAAAATAATAATAATAATGAAATCGAGATCTCAGAAATGTGGCACATGGGAACATCAACAATCCCCGTTGTAGTTGGAGCCCTGGGATTGGTTGGAAAAGATTCCAGTAGACTAATTGAAGGGATTCCTGGAAGTCCATGCCTCAAAGAGATACAAAAAAGTGTTCTCACATGTACAGCCCACACTTTACGAAGGGCTTTATCTATGTAAATTTATTTTTTTGTTTTTTGGCAGTGAAAAATGTCATGATGCCATTTCTAACCTTAGGTCCATGGGGACGACCCGGAAAGAAATGAGTACACATCAGAAATCAAAAGAAATAAAATAATAATAATAATGGGGTATAATAAAGAAGGGTTCTGAAAATGATGTGAATAAATTTCCTGGACACATCTCAGAGATACAAAAATTACTTTGTGCGAAACTGTAAACATCATCCTAAAACACTAAACATCCGAACAAAACATCCCAAATGTGCATAGATAATTCTCCTAAAGTGCTCCTTAGTGCGTGTTTTGTCATTAACTATCTTCACTCTCAGAGATAATCAAGAAAAGGAATCTTTGATTAAAACCATAATGGCGTACGTCGGGAAAGGATGTGGCATTTAATGATAAATTAATAAGAAAATTACGTTGGTTGGTTTTACAACATGTCAACCCTTGTTGGTTTATTAATGTTAAATTTTATATGGAGCACCCAGTAAGGATCGACATAATGGTAAAAGTTAACCAGATTGTCCTCGGTAACCATGAAGCCATAATCAATAATCCGAGTCGTCAGTCAATAAGAAAGTAAACAGACTAAGAATTATAAGATTCATTTCTCTTTTTAGAATTATGCCGACAGTAAAGAGACTATTTTTTTTAATCATTTCACCTGATACAAAGCAGTAAAGCCTCTAAGACAGAAGGGGTTACTGATGTTGACCATGTTCACCATAGTCTATGAATATAGAATCCAGCGCAGTACGTAATCTGTTCAATGAAACAACGTTAAAGATTAACACTCATGAGTCAGACACTCTACTGAATCTGACTATATCGCCAATACCACCAGCAGCTGTCCCGTAATTCTTCAGTCTTCGATATCAAAGGCTGGCAGTGAATATTCCGGAAAAAAACATGTCCGCCTTTATACACGTTGTATTGAATATTTTAAGCCTTCTAATTGTTAGACTTCTATTGGTGAACTATAAAATGAGTCAGCTCATTTTGGCTGGCTCACTAGTATACCAAGGTACCCCAAAACTTCAACAACTGAGTGTGAAAGAATAAGAAAAAAGAGATACATTATTAAGGAGCGAGAACAATAGAAGTGTAATCAAGAAAACAGTAAATAACAATTGACATTGCATTTAAATTTTTAAAGATTAAAGTTGGCTGGAACGCTTGGAACCGTAAGAAGGTTCCACAGGCGAGAAACTGTTAGCATAAACATCAATTCAACTGTCAACTGATGAGACTTTGGCGCCAATCCAGTACTGCGCCATAATTCATAAGGTCTAGGTGTCATAGCGGAGAGTTCATTAAAAAAATAGTATTCATAGAAAAGGCACAGGAAAACTACATTACGGCGGTTGGGAAGTGATTGAATACGAGATGCCAGGTTAGGACCAATAATATTGCTGATTCTTTTATCAAGTATCTATACGCAACAGGAGCACTGGACCATATGTTGAAAGGACGGGAAATAACAAGACTATCACTCGCATAAATAAGAGAACCGTGATCGCTAAGGTTCTGAGGGTGCACGGCACATGAAGGTTTTGCTGCTTTCTTATGTACCTCTTGCTTTCAATATATACCGTGAGTGTCAAATTCTCAGTCTTCCTTCCTCATTATATGTTCCAGAAATTTTTCTTTCTCTTTCTCTTTCAAAGATGAGGGTTCTTTTAAATTCAGTGTGATGTACTGGATATCGTCTCGGAATGAGAAATCGGAGAGTGGAGTTCGAATTCCAGTCGGGATCGTTATATTCACTTACGGGCTACTACCTTTGAGAAAGAACTGGATTTATACTGGATTCTTTAGCCTTGGTTGGTGGCTATTCTAACGCGGAAAGAAATGGCAACTTACTGTGGGAAAATCTTCTGTTTCGGCAGTCATGGTTCCAAAGATACATGATCGCCCAAGTGTGTATCACATATGACACTTAGCTGGCTGTTAAGTTTTAATTCAGGTTTAAATTCAAAATTCAAATTTAATGTTAAATCTAGAATTAAATTAAAGAAAAGTGAAAAGTTTCAGGTGTAACATTAAATAAATCTTAGAAATATCTTAGAAGTATGCTCCACTCTTTATTTCTTATGCGTATGCACTGTTGAGGATTTTGCTCATTATTTCGGCGAAGCTCGTAGCTGAATATAAAACGCGCATTCGACGCTGTTTAGCGTCTATTTTTAACCTGGATAAAAAAAGGAACATCAGATGAAAGTAAGAGATCACTGAAGATTATGACAGTGATGTAGCAGGTACCAGCGAATGTCAGGAATAGTCTGCGATGGGTTTTTTTTTAAATGGATATTTTAACTTGCCAACAAAGAACGTTCAGGAAGATGCCACGCAAAAGAACATTTTAGCCTGTGGAGAAATGAAAGTGGAATCAATCAACTGTATCATGTCTTTTACAAGCATCAGGAAGAATTCAAAAGCTAATAAAAAGGATTCTTCGAGAAGTTAGCCAAAAAATATTAGTTATTATTTAGGCACGTGTCTTTCTATTCGAAGAAAAATTACTATTGTACAAGACTATCACTCGCATAAATAAGTATATATATATATATATATATATATATATATATATATATATATATATATATATATATATATATATATTATAAAGAGACAATCATACATTGAATCAATTAGCAATATTAATGCTAATAGACATAATATAAGCATTAAACTACTAACAATCCACTGACTCATGCGATCCTTATGCATAAAATTGTTGTCAGATGGATCTGGTGTATTTTTTAAATCAACAAGTACTTTCAAGGACATTATGTCCTCATCGTAAGGCTGTAATTTTTTCCTTTAAAATCAAAACTTGAAGACGAAATAAATGTGTTGTAGACCGAAAGATGTTTTTTTAAGAAGGAGTTATTTATTAACGGTTATATAATATTGGAACGTGCTCATCGCCACGTTAAAGTTCAAATATTTCAAGTGAAAATTTTTTATATGAATTTTGTAATTTGGTAAATCCACGAATTCTTTTGTTGCAAGTGTTTTCAGTTAACGTGACATGAACTAAGTACATCGTTCAATTATTTGAGTGATATGTCTTAGTAGTTTTTTCTCCGGAATTTCGTACTGTGAATCAATACATACATATATATATATATATATATATATATATATATATATATATATATATATATATATATATATATATATATATATATATATCGAGAATCTTATAGTAAACTGAAATATAAATCAAAAAATAAAATTGGTTGTTTTGCGTCATATCAGTGTTAATCTAAGGGTGCTAATGCGATGCCACAAAAGATCATTGATCTTGTGGCTTATTCCACTTGGCTTCCCCAAAACACCCATTAGCTGGCGCTGTTTAAATTCTAGAAAAAGACAAACATGTTTTCCTCTTTCCCTTTTAACTTTGGTAGCATCAAGACGATCTCGTTTCGCTCTGTCGGCAAGCAAGTACTACCGAGATATATACTAAACGTTGCTTTGAACTTCATTCCTTATTTTTCTTATTGCATCATGTTCGTTTAAAATATTTATTAATACTTGTTTGTTTGAAATCCATGTATTTATCCTCCCATCAGTCCGCCAAATATTGTCTGCGGAACACATGTACCAGAAACCATTAAGCGCTTAAGGAAAAACGTGGCAACAAAAGTGTCGCTACAATCTAGAATGGTAAATTCTTTCACGATTGGGTTTTGTCTTTCAGATTATTGCTTGTTATCCTCCAAGGAACATTTCTTTTAGACTAGTCAATTCAGCTAAGTCCATGATATAGAAATATTCCACAATGAAGTCATCAAAATCGGAACAATATTTCATATTTCTTACTTTTATGATTGAATACTCTCTCTGCTATTTTCATGTCATAAACTGACCATGCAAATTACCATATAAAAATTTTTAATATTTAAGCATAACAAATTTAAATATATTATTTATATATAAATGTGAGAAATTTGGCACGAAAATACATACATACACACACACACACACACACACACACACACACACACATATATATATATATATATATATATATATATATATTAATATATATATATATGAAGAAATATAGTCTTAAAGCGTGCTATATTTATGGGATAAAGTGCTCAATATCAGAGATAGAGCGTTTGTAAATATAAAAGTGAAGATAGAAGTCAACACTTAGAGGCGACAGTTTGTTTCATGCTATATGCAATCGTCAGGCCTGACGATTGCATATAGCATGAAACAGACTGTCGCCTCTAAATGTTGACTTTTATGTTCACTTTTATATATATATATATATATATATATATATATATATATATATATATATATATATATATACTATTTACATTGTTCGGGCTGTTGTCCACATCTTTGCTGCCATATTGACGATTTTTCGACTGTTGATACAGGGCCCCGTAGATAAAAGCATTAGTTGGATCCAGTGACTTGATCCAAAGAAATGTGAGTTCAATACCTGGTTACAGCTGATATCGACAATGATGAGGACAACAGTATATTGTGTGTATTTAGGCAGCAATTTATTCTTTGATGCATGTTTTTTTTAAATAATATAGGCAAGTTTTGTCTTTTTATATAAATTCTTTTCATATCGTCTGATAAGATTAATAGCATTATCATTAAAAGAAGAAAGAAAATCACAACAAAACTGACTTCCTGAATTTAAACGTGCCACTAGATTGGCCGAAATAGCCAAATGTAACTGCCAATTCTACCTCACCAGTTTCTTTTCTCGCATTTCCCGCTATCTTCTGTCTTCTTGAATCGCATTCATCTTTTCTCCTTTCCCAAATACTCCCTATTCTCAGTCTTCACCTTCAATTTCCATCTTTGTAAACCCTGCGTACTAGTGGCATCTCGCCTTGCTTGGGGTGAAATGTTTTAGAATTATTTTTTTAAGGAAAAGATAACTACAGTTTATTTGCTTTGATTTTTCAATTTGTCTTCAGGTTCCTCTTACTACCAAATAATACAATTTTTATTCTTCTTTGGTAATCTCAAAATTCTACTTTTGGGTTAATGGAGGATAATATATTTCTTAAGCAAAATAATCATAATTTAGCAAAATGCCTTGTTTGTACAAGACATTTTGCTAAATATATAGGTAGAATTAGAACATGTAGTATAATTCCACTTTACGTAACATTTAATTTAACGACGTAGAGCTAAATATTTATATTTATTAACTTAGGATATTAAAACAAGTTAAAAATATGCCACTTTTAACATGTTTTAATATCTTAAAATATATCAAGGAGAAGGACAACTCTGAATTCAGACCCGGATTGGAGTCCCGAAGGCGGATGGACGGCACTTTGTGCTACATTCCGGCAACTCCTGCAGCCGCGTTGGTACCAAACTGTATTGGTTTATCCTCTCCTTTGGATTCTGCTAGCAGGGCCAACAGGGGGAACTAGACGTCTGGGCAGCTCTAGTTCTCCATATATCCCGCCCAGGCTCGTAGCGCACCGCCCTACTCCATCGTTTCTCGATACCACTATATATATATATATATATATATATATATATATATATATATATATATATATATATATTAAAAAGAAGAGAGAAATTTACCTCGTACAGATGATCATTTCGTCTATGGAAAAATAGATACATTTACTAAAATGAAATGAATAAAAAGATTCTATTTAGTAAATGTATTCGTATTGATAAGACCAGGGAAAAACTACTTTAAATGTAAGTTAAATTTTGTGGATCACATTAATTGTAATTCGAACACACACACACACACACACACACACACACACACACACACACACATATATATATATATATATATATATATATATATATATATATATATATATATATATATATATATATATGTATGTATTTGACTGTATGTGTGTGTATGTGGTTCTTTCTGACGTCAGTTTAGCACAAACATCCTATGTCTAAGTTTAGTTAAAATCTATATTTTTTTAACATTATAAATTAACTGATTTAAAATGTCTTTTTCGCTACACAGTAATAACCATTTTTTTCAAAATGGAAGCTAAGTCTTTAAATTTAATTATATAATTAAATTAAATATAATAATATAAAATATCTAAAAAATAAAAAATCTAAAAAATAAAAAATATATAAAAAATAAAAAGTTACTGAATCAGAGAAATGAAATAGCTATGTTTGCCGTCATTGTCAAAAAATTTCCTCAAATAATATTTAAAAATAAAATTAAAAAATGGGAGCTGGTAATATACATACTTATATTTGATATGAAAAAATAATTTTAAATAATGTTAATTCTATAACATTTACTTCGTTTTAAAAAAGAAATATAGTCTATTAGTAATTAAGAGTAAAGATATTTTAAAATTCTAGTTAAATAAAACGTATTCTAACACAAATACACATAAAAAGAATCTTTAAGTATACAAGTAAGAAAAAAATGCCGAGAAAATTTTGCCGTTAATAAAAAAAATCTCAGACGACATGCATTTAACGGATGTCAGAATTCGTTGAATAATACATCCCTACCCTCCCTAAACTTAACCTCTTTTTCGAACGTAACTCATAATTGATACAACAATAGTTAATAAAAATGAACACGCTACCGCCCCTGTATGAATGATTGGATTTCTCTGTATCCTTGGAAACAGTAAATTATGAATTTATATGTGCGTTTAAAACTCAGTAAATTTAAAAATAAGTTATTCCAAAATTCGCTTGAAGATGAAACAGAACTAATGCTTTTAATTTAATTATATAATTAAATTTAAAGTTTTTAGTCTCCATTTTTGAAACATAGTTATTACTGTGTAGCGAAAAAAAACATATTTTAAATCAGTTAATTTATAATACTTATGTTCTGTAAATGTACATTGAGTGCTGTTTTGTAAAAATAAAAAAATAAAAATATCAATAAGAACACCGGATTATATATCTTACTGTTCTTTCTTTTTATTTATATATACATATATATTTTTTTAATATTGATTTTCAAGAATGGTAGACATTTTCTACTTATAACGGATTCTTCCCATACCTATTTCCTCTGCTATATATATCATGTAATATATGTTTCTATTAACCTTGAACTTAACGATATTTTTGGGTTTCAGTATGCAGGACATGTACTAGGATCTTTTCCAATGCCAAGAGGGCCAAATGACAGTAACGACCCTCAGCAGAAATTCTTACTCAGTTTCCACTTTATTCGATCCCTTCTCGGGCGCTTTCTCCCAGTCTATCTGATCAACCGCGTTCACTACGCTTAGCATTTCTAGAACCTCAACGTGTAACATTATTATATTACTGCCACGAAGAGAAACGATTCTGCTTTGGTTATTCGTCATGCCGAATGGAATGGTAAATCCGACACTCTATCCCTTCCCATCTGCATTTTAACGTGATGAAAAGGATAATCAAGTTCGCCATTGTAAGATTATACTTTACGCGCGCGTGCTTCGAGGAAAATGTGTTCCAGTTCGCTACTGCATTTTTTTTCGGCAGTCAAAGGCGAATTAGAATGCAAGGAGCACGAGGAAACGAGAGATCAAACCTGCTTTCAGTTGTATTCTAATGAATCTCTTATGTTGTCACAGATTCCCACTGTTAAAAGAAGCAAAAATAGCCGAAGGCCTGCAACTGACACCTACAGAGCGATCTTTTGTCTTTTATGAATAGAGATCCAACATCGGATCAGACTATGTATGTCATTAGAGAAGATTTTTCAACAGCTTCGTCTTAGTTCAGGACCTTTGGGTTGATAAGAATAATGAAAAGTAAACAAAAAATATCAGCGTGAAAGATGACAGCAAAGACATCGAATACCATCGATCATCTCACTGATTTAAAAAAAAAAAGAATAAAAAAAGAAGAATTTTTACACAAAGAATTACTGGTCCGTTATGGTTCTGTTGAAAACTGTCGCCAGAATCAGTAATCGCATTTAAATAAACACTTACGAGATGTGCGGACGGTGTAACAGTTATCGGCGGGAAAAACGGAATCGTTCAGTCGAGTCCAAATTCCGGCCGTACTTTCGCACTAATGTTCTTGGAAAAAAATCCCTTCTCTTCTCATGTATAGATCGGCAAGTAGATCAGCCTTGACTCTCTAACAGTCTAGGAGAAGGAAAACACTGAATTTCAATCCTTGGAGAAGATAACGTAAATGCTCTCTTCTCTCTTTACAAACAAATCGTAACACTTCACAGGTAATAAAGAAAGATATCTGTGGTGATTCATAATCATCTGCATCCTGAGGATCAATGGCATTGTAAAAACACTTTCTCTTATTATTATCAAATTAGGAACAAGAATCTCATGAGCTCTGTTCTATAATCTTCGCTATAGTTGTAAGCGCATTTCATATATTAAATACAACAAGCTTTATAGGACAGCTGTAATAATACATTATTTCATATAATATCTCCATTAATATCTTTAGCTCTATTGCGATTGACAAATAGATACTGTTTCGGTAAGAAATAAGTTACACTCAGACAGTTTCTCCCTCGAAGCTCTTAATTTGTGGAAGAGAATCTGGTGGAAATGCGTTCTCGACCATTACGAACTTAACCTCTTCAAGTATAGGGTCAATTGTTATCAATTCTACATGTGCTTATAATATGAATTTCTCACTTCCTCCCTTTATCCCATTACAAAAAGCGTATTCTGTAGCCCTCTGCCTTGAGCGGCTCCGGGCCTTTGCATTGAGGAAGCAACAGAATAAAAAGAAAGATCATCCGTCCAGGACTATATTAGTTCAGATTTCTATTTTTATTTTGAATGATTTCTTTATTTTTTTTTTTACGGTTTATCAACCTTTTTAAGATTATTAAAGATAGAAAATATTTTAGATTGTAAGAAATTTTGGAGATAATAATGATTTATTAAACAGGTCCAACATAGACAAATAGAGAAGAGTTGGATACATACGCGTCTCAAGGGTATTTGCGCGTAAGCCAATATAACGAACCCGATTAGAATTGCAACTCGCAGAGCTAACTTCCAATTCCGAACCATCCGCACATCTAAGCTTACAGCACCTGTTAAACTCAAGCGGTCACCCATTTAGGTAGTGATCTGGCTCGGTATTGCTTAACTAGGGTGATCGTACCAGAACAAGTGTTTCAGTGTGATATGGCCGTAAGCTTTGCTTCGAGCTAAAGATGGGAGAAAAATACAATATGAAATGAACACTACATTTATCTCATATTTTAAAAAAAATGTTCTTTTTCCCCTGTGTCATTAGACCGGATCCCATTTTGTCGAGCGGTTTTTACAATGCGACCGTCATTAACCTGTTGTAAGAATATTCATTTGATTTTTGTGGCTAATATGAAAGAACCAATGCCGTGATACAGGCAATATACGCAGAAATATTCTGAAATAAGCCATGAGCCTCTCAAGACCCTACAGTCTGTTTCCAATCAAACGGCTCTAACTGAAAAAAGTATAATTTGTAAACCCCTAAATTTCATCCTTTGAAGGTACACTAGCATGTGGTGTAATTACGCTGCTAGATGACGGAAGATATTTTATCACATTCCATGTGAGAGGTGAGCAAGCGTAAACACTTCTTAGATCAAAAACAGTGCCCTGCATTAAGATGTTGCAATTTCTGTTCTACACACACACACACACACACACACACACACACACACACACACACACACACACACACAAATATATATATATATATATATATATATGAAGAAATATAGTTTTAAGGTGTGCTATATTTATGGGATAAAGTGCTCAATATCAGAGATAGAGCGTGTGTAAATATGAAAGTGAACATTGAAGTCAACACTTAGGGGCGACAGTCTGTTTCATTCTAGACACAATCGTCAGGCCACGAGTGCTGTTATTTTTCTCGGATATTTATATATACGGGTCAGTGGTGCATTAGTGGGTAGTCTATTTTGGCGGTTATTTTATTGGAAGTCGTTTATTTGTTAATTTATTTATTTGGATTAAATTATTTTGCTTGTCATTATTATTATATTTTATTTAATAGTTTTGTTTTTGTTTGGGAAGATAATTAAAGCTATTTTTTCAATTTGGGGGTTGATTGTTGTAGTTTATTCTAAGTATTATTTTGGCAGGAGCAGTTTTTAATTTGTTTATTACTTAACGTATTTATTTGGAATGATGATCTTTATTTGTTTTTTTTTCTATCGGTTTGTTAGTTTATTTATTTATTTGAATTTAGATTAATTTATTTTACTTGTTTTTTATTATTTATTTATTATACTGTATATTTTTATTTACTCTTTTCGGTTTCCGATTTTAAAGTAACGTAGTATATATTTTTATCGTTATATAACAGTTATAGCTATGTTTTTCGTTCGATTTTTGGATTGCTTTTTATAGTCTAACTAATATTTTGGTCATAATGGTTTGTTAATTTGTTTATTATTTACTTTATTCATTGATTTTGTTTTTAATTTAATTTATTCTATTTCGTCTATTCTAACGGGTCTGATTTGGTAATTTGTTTGGGTTAATTATTTTGCTTATTTTATTGTCATTTTGTTTATTTATTTATGTTTTATTTTATTTTATTTTTTCAGTTTTCGGTTTGTAAGTAACGTTGTAAAAATTTGTTTTCATGTCTGCATTTTGAGATGAGCTCGTATCTTTTATTTAATAATTTATTTTGGTCTGGGAAGGTAATGATAGCTATCATAGCACCACTGACCTGTATATATAAATAGCCGAGAAAAATTATAGCACTCGTGGCCTGACAATTGTGGCTAACATGAAACATACTGTCGCCTCTAAGTGCTGACTTCAATGTTCACTTTTATACATATATATATATATATATATATATATATATATATATATATATATATATATATACACTATTTACATTGTTTGGGCTCTTGTCCACTTCTTTGCTGCCATATTGACGATTTTTCGACTGTTGATATATGGGCCCGTGGCCATCTCTGAATTATATATATATATATATATATATATATATATATATATATATATATATATATATATATATATATTCATGATAATCTTCGAGAAGGTCTGAAGATCTCGTTAAAACCGACAGTCAACAAGCAGTGTAGATTCCTATGTACACACTGTCCATGTCTATAAACGCTATATAAACTGAGATATTGAATACACTTCTATAATTAAACAAAATTTTAGCCAATACATATATAGTCACACACACATGTATAGATATCTACTCATACGGTGTCTCCCTCTCTTCCTTATTTATATCCTTTTTTCTAAAGTAAAAATCTCGAGAGCCACTCAAGGTAGAATGTTACTGAATCGTGATATGAATGAAAAGAAGAGGTAGAAGAAAGTTAAAATTTAGTGAATTCGCTAAAATGTCTCCTGAGGAGTGGATGTGATTCCTCTGAACTTAGTGTCGAGAGATAAAAAGAGTTATATGAACAAATTAAATTCATGATGTGCTATCTCTTTTAGTTTCTGTTGAAAGACCTCAACTGATGTGGTTTTGGTTATTTGGTACAGTTCTTTGTGATTTTACCTTGCCCGTCTATGAGATCTGATGAAGGCTTCTTTCACCTGATAGTTTAGACATTTCTGAACTAGGTTAGCGCATCGCATGATATTCATGTGAAAGTTTAGATCTGACGAGGCTATTTCAGACTTGAGTTTTTAGGAGTTAATGTTTTTGTTTTGTAATATCTTGCATTATTGTGTAAACTAGACACAAGCGCAGTGTTCTGGATATTATGTTAAAATACATCCACGTCCGGGGTAAGACGGCAAACTACATCCAACAGCGAGGCCTCTCATCAGGAGGTATGGAGTAGTGTGGAACTATATTACTAACAATACGTTTTTGAAGAAAAAAATATTACCAGCAATGATTTCATGAAAAAGAAAATATTTCCTGCAATACTTTCTTGAAAAAAAAAAGAAAATTTCCTGCAATACATTTTTGAAGGAAAAAATATTACCAGCAATAAAAATCTTGTCGGCATTAAATAACCCACTGAGTTTGATATGAAGTAAAACAAAATAAACCAAACCAATCTTAGCCAAAGAATACATATTCTATTCATACAAATCTATCCTAAAAATATTGTCGGCATTAAATAACCCACTGGGTTTGATACACCCTAACAAAAATAAACCAAACCAATCTAAACCAAAGAATACATATTCTATTCATAAGAATCTATCCTAAAAATGTTTTCGACATTAAATAACCAACTGTGGTTGATATGCCGTGAAAGAAAAATAAACCAAACCAATCTAAACCAAAGAATACATATTCTATTCATATATGAATATATCCTAAATATGTTATCGGCATTATGTAACCCATTAAGGTTGATATGACGTAAAATATAATAAACCAAACCAATCTAAAACCAAAGAATACATATTCTATTCATACGAATATATCCTAAATATGTTGCCCGCAATAAATAACCCATTGAGTTTGATATGCCATAAAACAAAATAAACCAAACCAATCTAAATCAAAGAATACATATTCTAATCATACGAATCTATCCTAAAACATTTGTCAGCATTAAATAACCAACTGTGGTTGATATGCCGTGAAACAAAATAAACCAAACCAATCTAAACAAAAGAATTCATATTCTATTCATATAAATCAATCCTAAACATGTTGTCGGCATTAAATAACCCATTGAGGTTGATATGCCGTAAAACAAATAATCCAAACCAATCTAAACCAAAGAATACATATTCTATTCATACGAATCCATCCTAAAAATGTTGTCGGCATTAAATAACCCATTGAGGTTGATATGACTTAAAACAAAATAAACCAAGCAAATCTAAACGAAATAATATATATTCTATTCATACGAATCTATCCTAAAAATGTTGTCGGCATTAAATAACCCATTGAGGTTGATATGAAGTAAAACAAAATAAACCAAACCAATCTAAACCAAGGAATACATATTCTATTCATATGAATCTATCCTTAAAATAATGTCGGCATTAAATAACCCATTGAGTTTGATATGACGTATAACAAAATAAACCAAACCAATCTAAAGCAAAGCATACACATTCTTTTCATACGAATCTATCCTCAAAATGTTCTCGGCATGAAATAACCCATTGAGGTGTTGATATGCCGTAAAACAGAAGAAACGAAAGCAAACCAATAGCGCAGGCTATTCTATCCTCAGTTTCTTTATCCCCTATAATTTGTTATAATTGATCCACACACCGATTTATTTGAAATGTTTAATATTTATTAATTCCCCATTCTCATTGTTTATGATGGATTCAGGATGAGTGTCGTCAATGTTTTCATTCCAATTTGAAAACGTAGTTTCTAGTTTCGAAAGGGTTACCTTAAGTTCTACTCTTTGAAATTCTTAAAATCCAAACGATGAATACCTACGTCATCAGCATGTACACTGGATTTTTCAAATGATCAACGCCCATTTCTCCACGTCTGGGTTTGAGCAAAGCAAGATGTGTTTATTCTATCACGAAGTCACAGTAGTGGAACAATCTATGGTGATCGATCGATCTACATTAGTTAACAGGAATGCAGAACTCATTTGCTTACTATCGTGTTACAGTAGACGCTCTTAATGTTAACACTATCGGTATGAAATGGTAAACTATTAAACATTCTTTTTTTTCCTTCCCGATTTCCCATTCTTTCAGCAAAAATACTAACCAATTTCAAGTTTACTCAGCGAATGCCCCCAAGAAACTGGTGAAAATTGCAAACAAATATAAAGTCGTGATCTGAAAATGTAATAGAAATATCAAAGACTTTGCGCTTGAAAAAAACAAAACAAAAGAAAATGTTTCTTTAGCACTCCCAGGAACGGACAATGCGTCAGATCTTAATTACTTTGTGCTAAAAAGAGAAGACGTGTCAAATGCACCCGTACAAATAGAACTCAGCGGTGTGCAGTCTGGAAACTGAAAATGTTGCGTCACATACACGGGCTCCTGTGTTCGGTGTTCGTTTCGAATCAAAATAACAGGATTTTGGTAGCTGTTTTTCAAAACAAGTTAGGCTATCCTCATTGGGAAGTTTTGCCTTATACTTTCTTCCTTCTTCAACAGTAAACTACACCCGGCAGCAAGGCCTCTGATCAGGAGATTTCAGGTTTTTAGGAGCGGGGAAGCACCACTTAATTGCTGTTGTTTCCAGATCCACCGTAACCCGGGGTGGTAGCACCTGTTAGGGTCCCAGTTATGGGCAAATAGTGAACCCCCAAACAAAAACAAAACACTACGAAAGCATGAAAATACATTTTCATATTGTAAAATGACAAACAATACCTATTTATGACCAGCAATATATTTTTATAGAATTACTAAGAATACTTTTTTAGCAAAATGATCAACAATATATTTTATCTGTATTTGAAGGTATACAATGACGTTTAAAATATCTGTAGTTGAAGCCATAAAATTGGGTCCAAAATTTTTAGATTTCGGCATTAACTAACCCATAGAGGTGTTTATATGCCACTAGACTCAATTAATCAATCAATCAACCAACCAAACAGCCAACTTGAAAGAACGCTTTCATGACATCAACCCATACAATTTCTTAAATTAAAATGTATTCCAAAATATATCTTCAACAAAACTACGACATAAAATACATATCACTGCCTATAGTAATCATGTCCACACAAACATGTATATGCACAAAAGCTGAGTATCATCTACCATGTATTCAAATGTGAAAGCAGAATAACCTATAACATATTTTTATTGATTCATATCTCTGAAGAAAATTAAATTTCGGTATTAAATTACCCATAAGGAGTTGATATTCCGTTAAACAAATCAAATCAATTCCTTTTTCTATTTGGCGTCTTGTTGTACCAAACCGATACTGAGTAATCTTAAATCGGTGTTCTGCCACGTGACTGAAATAGTTGCGCATGCGTAGTTGTCGCCAATTGTCATCGTTCAATCCTTACCACGAGTTCCGTCGCCCATTCAGACCGTTGGGGTAACACATATATTACAGCTGTAGCAGCAGTAGGTGTGTCTAGAGCAAGGTACCCAGGCGGTGCCCATCCGCTTTCAGACTGCTTTTCAATTCAGATCTGTCCCATTCTTAGAGTGACTGTTTTTCCAGACTTAAAGAACTTAGTCTACCCTATTATTTACTGGGATTTGCGTTCATTTCAAAAGAAAAATGGCTTTGCATAAATACACGCAGAAAATACAGACGTACAGAGAGATTCGCGTTGTATGATAAGCCCCGTAACCCATTAGTCTCCTAGGGATACGACGTGTACTACAGCCATAGCAGCAGTAAGTGTGTCTAGGGCAAGATAGCTGTTTTTGAAGGTAGATAGGCTATTCACAGTAGAAGGCGTACTAAACTAATACCGAGAAAACCTAAATCTATGCCCTGGCCTATAGGTGAGACTGGTGTGCATACACAGTTGTCGGCAATTGTCCTTGTTCGATCATTATGATAGGGACATCATATGTTCTGGTATTTACCAAACCTCCCCACAAGGCAGGTTGTGACACAAGGCCGGTTTTTACGTGGAGCAATTCTAATCCGGTAGGATCGGACAAAAATTCCGTGTAGACCCCGCATACATTGGGTGGGGTTTGTCTACATCCCCAGATGAGACTCTGCCCTTAAGCATGGCCTCGTCTGGGTTCCTCTCTGGCCGAAGACAGAGAGTTCGATAAGTCAGCTGCGAGTCAGGCAGCGGACTGCCTGACAGCAACGATCATATGTTCTGTAGCTGATATATATATCTAGGGCAAGATAACTTGGCGGAGCCCATCCATTTACGGACTTGTTTTGAATTCAGACATGTACTTTTATTTGACTAATTGTCATACGGAGGCTGGAGAACTGAGTCTGCCTTATTATTTTCCTTCTCCTGGATTGGCTACCATCCAATACTAGTGTCTACTGCTTTTTAACTCATATCTGGTTGAAGATCATTAGTGTAAACTAAACGAAATTGACACGATCAGCACTTGAACTCGGAATGACGATTACACTTTTCTTTCTGATAACCGTTATTATTAACTAGCAGATGTTAGTTTCGCCTTATTACTGGTCGTCCTACCAAGGCTAAAAAAATAGTGAAGAAAGAATATTTCCTAATGTGTCCTTTCTTTTTTCGTCCTTTTACTCTATCTCTCCATAAAAACATTAATAAGTCGTAATTATTATAACCTGTTTATTCGTACCTGCTTTTCAATATTTCCGTCAGTGACTCATCAAATTAAGCTTATCTGCCCATACTCCTCCATCCCTTCCCCCCGGATATATGTATACATATTTACTTTTCACTATTTACATTATTCGGACTATTGTCCTCATCTTTGTCGCCATATTTATTACAACGTTTCGGCCGTTGTACGCTCCGGCCTTCTTCAGGTGGTTGGAATGTCGAACTGAACCCTTTATTTCGCTCACTGGGGTAGACTGTTCTAGTTCCACGTGCCATGTTTTAATGGATGTCGGTTATCAGTTATCTCCTGTTAATTCCCCTCACCAAGTTATCCACTGCCTTAACCGGGCATTGAACTCACAATCTTTGGGTCCTGTCATTGGATCTAACCAACGCCTTTATCCACTGACAGCACACTCTTCGTTCGCGTGAAGTGCGTCAACATTCGCTCTCGTTTCTGGCGGGAAAATTATCACTAGATTCAATCAATGCACTTCAAAGACATTAGTTAACAGGAATTCGGAACATCAACTCCTTATGGGTCATCTAATACCGAAATTTAATTTTCTTTGGAGATTTGATGCAATAAAAAATAAGTTATAGGTTATTCTTCTTTCACATTTGAATACATGGCAGATGATACTCTGCTTTTGTGTATATACATGTTTGTGTGGACACATAGCACAGTGGATAAAGGCGTTGGTTAGATCCAGTGACAGGACCCAAAGAGTGTGAGTTCAATAGTGGAGAACTTGGAGAGGGGAATTAACAGGATATCTCCTGTTAATAACTGACATCCTAACAAACATCCATTAAAACATGGCACGTGGAACTAGAACAGTCTACCCCAGTGAGCGAAATAAAGGGTTCAGTTCGACATTCCAACCACCTGAAGAAGGCCGGAGCGTATAACGGCCGAAACGTTGTAATAAACACGGCGACAAAGAGGGGGACAATAGTCCGAATAATGTAAATAGTGTACATAATACCTCATCACAGAAATATAGACAGATACTGAAAGGCCCAAACGTTGTAAGAAATATGGCGACAAAGAGGGGGACAATAGTCCGAATAATGTGAATAGTCTACATAATACCTCATCACAGAAATATAGATAGATACTGATATTTACTTTTTCTTTTCAGCCGGTGTTCTTTTTATTTTCTGTTAACTTAGCTCCTAGCTTTTGTATTCCACATCCTAATGCACCTCCTCCAGTCCATGTTTCTCTTCCAACGCAATTCCTTCGCACTTGGTATTATACATGTCAGCGTTACCCAGAAGGTTAACAGAACCCAAACGTGCTTGAAGCAGGCCGTAGGCTATAAAGGCCGAAACGTTGTGACGATAACAAGCAAAGTAAGGACGCTAGTTGGAATATATCAATATTTAATAATGATAATTCTTCGTGTCAGCAATTCAGGCAGAAATTAAAAGATCGTTGGACAATTGGTGAACATTGATTTCTGCTTTGAAGAAGCAAAATGGAAGGGAAAAAATTGGTAATGCCGGAGGAAAACGAAATTCGTAAGATGAATGACATAAATCAAGTTGGCATCCCGCTGCGGGTTTCTTTGAAGTGCATTGATTGAATCTTGTGATAATTTTCCCGCCAGAAACGAGAGCGAATATTGACGCACGTCACGCGAACGAAGAATATACTGTCAAGAATGGAAAGGAAAGAAAACAAGAGAGAAAAAAGAGAATATAGATTCTTATTCCCGTTTTAATTTACATAGGAATACGTATTGGATGATTCCAAACCCCAAAATAATCTAGAATGATATTTTCTTTGCAAATTATCGCGTTGCAATGAGTGCAGAAAACAATGATTTTAATTTTCAAATATTAAAATTCGTTTAAAGCAGATTTGCCGGATGTTCTGAAAGAGAAGAAAGAAAATTTAGGAATGAGAAAATACGCGAAGTATACTGCCTTATTTAAAACATTCTACATCAACCAAAGCAGATGACCTTTGATATCAAGACAGTCAGCTAATGGGAGTTATTTTAGCATCTAGGAACGCTCAAGAATATTTTCTATATAAATTAATTTTATTTACTTCTTCGTATTGCGTCATTTCGGATATCGGGGGAAACTGTGGAAGTTATTTTCTAAAAGTGAATTGACGTAAAACGATCTTTCGTAAAGCGAAGGATAACCGTAATAGAAAAAAACATGGAAACTGAAAAAAGAAAGAAACAGAAGGATGTATACATTAAGTTTATTACATACGTTTGCCAGGGATCAGTGTTCGAGTAGAGGTGAAGGCTAGGATTTTGGCTGCTGGATATGTACTCAAACTGAGGCCAACAATGTTACTATTTCTGACCGTCTGGCTCATATTAGTCATGAAAAAAGTACACAATTGCGACGACTGTCTTGTAATATATTTCTTATTTTACGTGCTGTGTCCTTAAAAGTCGCGAGTGATCATGGCTCTCCACAAGTTCCTATCACTTGTTTGACTCCTTACTATCCATTTTTGTCCACGCCTTCACAACTATTGATTGAAATTCATTAGGTAGGATAGTCGCTGTTTTCCTCTGCCAGTCTTTCTTTCAATATGTCATGTGAGTATTAAATTTTCCGAGCCTTCTGTTCTCATAGTGTGTTCAAGAAAGTTCGACTCTTTCTGATTTTAATTATACGTGTCTTTCTAATTCCTATGTTCTTTAAAATCTCCTCGTTACTCACATGTTCAGTTCGTGATATTCTCGGCATTTGTTTATAGAGTCACATGACAGTTCTCTTTCTAATCTGTGAGGAAATTGTCCAGCATTCACTGCCATACAGGGAATATATTAAACAGCTGTTCAGTACTCTTTTCTTTCTTTCTAACGAAGATTTACCATCTACTAGTACTTAGTTTCTTGGAGGCGTCTTTTACTAGTCCAGTGCACCTTTGGATTATTGTCATATTTTCCGCAGTCTGTAACGACAATATCCAGATAGTTAAATTGCTGTATTGACTTTACTATCATGTCTCCAGTTCGAGGCTCATGCCTATGTCTGTGTTTTTACGAACGAACATATATTCTGTCTGTTGGCTATTCCTTTCTTCTCGCTTTCCTTTGCTAGCTTTTATACGAGTTCTTAGAGTGTTTTTTTTTTTTGAGTCTGCCGTCAATATAAGATTATGACCACCTATAATAAATACTTGATAATTGGATAATCTTTTTTTTTTCTTTTTAAGCTTTACACCCCAAGCAAGGCCGGAAGCCACGAGCACGCAAGGGGTTACAGAAGATTTGGAGCGAGAGCAGATAGGAGTTAAAGAGGAAAGGATATAGAGAAAAATAGTGGATAGATCAAGGCAAGGGGTTACAGAATATTTGGAGCGAGAGCAGATAGCAGTCAAAGAGGAAAGGATATAGAGAAGGATAGTGGATAGATCAAGGCAAGGGGTTACAGAAGATTTGGATGGAGAGAAGATAGGAGTCAAAGAGGAAAGAATATAGAGAATGATAGTGGATAGATCAAGGCAAGGGGTTACAGAAGATTTGGTGCGAGAGCAGATAGGAGTGTTAGAGGAAAGGATGTGGAGAAGGATAGTGGATAGATCAAGGCAAGGGGTTACAGAAGATTTGGAGCGAGAGCAGATAGGAGTGTTAGAGGAAAGGATGTGGAGAAGGATAATAGATAGATCAAGGCAAGGTGTTAGAGAAGATTTGGAGCGAGAGCAGATAGGAGTCAAAGGGGAAAGGATGTGGAGAAGGATAGTGGATAGATCAAGGCAAGGGCTTACAGTAGATTTGAAGCGAGAGCAGATAGGAGTCAAAGGGGAAAGGATGTGGAGAAGGATAGTGGATAGATCAAGGCAAGGGGTTACAGAAGATTTGGAGCGAGAGCACATAGGAGTCAAAGAGGAAAGGATGTGGAGAAGGATAGTGGATAGATCAAGGCAACTGGAGATGTCGATTGACGCTACATTTGAATAGTTGGAGATTATAGTTGTCAGGGAAACAGGAATATGGAAGGGAGTTCCACAGGCGAGAGGTGCGAGATATGAAGCTATTGGAGTAGAAGAGACGTTGACATTTAACAGTTTCAACAGTGAAAGGGTGGGAGCGGGATGCCAGCCTCGTAGGACGCTTGAATTCATGAAGCCTGGAACCCAGCGAAAGCAGCTCATCTGAAACATGTATTTAATCTATACGGCAATATTGCAGATTATCCTAATATCTTTCCCAGCGTATCCAGCAATTCAAAATTTTTAGTTCAGTAAATAGAAATACAACATAGATAAACATTTTTCACGTAAAAGATTGGCGCAGTACAAATGACTTATCCACATTTTCCATTCAGTAATAGGCTTAGAAAGAAAGAAAGCAAAACAAGACATTTTTTTAAATCGATTTCACACCCAAGCAAGGTAATAAAGCCACTGAGACACCAGGGGTTACTGGGTGTGGAAGAGTTAGAAACAAAAATATTTCTCAGGAACAAGAACAAAAAAGCAATATCAAGAGGGCAGTAGATAGCGATTGACACTGTATTTAAATTTTTGCAGATTAAAGTTGTCTGGAAATCATGGAGCCAAAAAAAAATTAGAGAAAAATGTAAAAGGTTTCGCATAGTTGAATGAAGACGACTTTTACCATTATTTATATGTCACCGACTGCCGCTTCCTTATTGCCGAGGGCCAAGTGGCCGGCACTAAAGTCACATTAAGAGTCCACGAATTGTTGCGTTAAGAAACCAACAGTGGCGAGAAAATCAGACTGGAAGACACGTGACACGGCTTAAGTAATAAGATTTCATATTTTAATGCAGTTTCCCTCTCTAATTCCATTTTAGTATTATCAGACACTCCTCTAGAGCACCGGATCTGCAGCCTAACGAATTTAGGCGCAGCTGCAGTAGTTTATGTAACTTTCATATCAATATTAAAAACTCTGAGTTTTATCTGGATTCAAATGCAGACCATTGGCGCAGGTGGCATAATTTTATCACACCTATAGTTCAGTTTATCTAAGCTTAGCCTAAAAGTTGTTACAACTACTTCTAAAATAATAAGAGACAAAACAAAACAAAATAATCACCTAAATCTTGACGGAGGAATTTATTCAAGCCCCTGTAATGATTGCCACAAAGAATACATAGGAGTGACTCTATTGTTACACTGGTAGTAGGAAATTAGGATTAAAATGGTTCATGTGAATATCCCGTATAGGAATTGGAGATGTGGAAAGGTTAAAAACGTTAAGATGAAAACATGAATTGAAATATGGAGCAAGGAAAAAAAAGAGAGGAGGTATTGTTTTCTTTCTAAACAGAAACGCCGAATGAAAAGTTGATTTCAAAATATAATTTGAAAAATTTGGAATGTAGCTTGCTCGTCGGCCAAGAGACAGAGGATGTTGTTATAATTCGTAAATCGATAATGTAAGTAATCTGAAACATGGTTTTGTAATTAAGCAAAGTGGACAAAGTTTTTAATCTGTGATATTGAAAAGTCGATAACAAAGATAATTATTTCACGTCAGGGAGATGGAAAATAATTTATAAACACAAAGTTTGTTATCGGGAAAATTTTTGTTTTGGATAAGTATTGTTGTCAGAATATAGAAAGGAATGATAAACAAAGTTTGTTGTCGAAGAACGTATTGTTTTGAATAAGTGACAGCTTTGTTTGAAGGTCAGTATCGGTTCTTCAAAATTGGAGAGATAAAATAATTAATTGATATGAATATTGATGAATTCTCTGCTGCGGTGGAAGTCGTGCGAAATACATATAAGCAGAGCGCTTAAGTGAGCAAGCAATTGAAGCGAGAAATATCAAGAGACGCAGACGAGACACGACAGTAGTGGATAAACGAATTTCTGAACCCCACGTTTCCTAATGTCGAGAAAATTTCTGGCCGACCTCTTTTTTTGTTGTTTTTTTAACCCGCACCAAGTTTTAGAAGGAAAAGACAAAGTGTCATTATAGAGAGTTTAACAGGAAGGTTTATTTTTGTTGTATCAAAAACTATATAAGCAAATTGAAAATTAACCCGGTGATCTTCTTTATGGTTTATGTTATTTTTATTTTCGCCGGCGAAAGCGTTCTTTGTCCTTTTGCAGTATATTTCCGCCGCAGTTCGGCCCAGCGTTCAAGTACGGACGAAATTCGATCTTCACTGCTCTGTGATCAAGGTACACAACAGTAGGCAGAAGCAGATGAAGGACATTTTTGAAGATTGTAGAGAGCAGGGAAGCAAGAAGCTAGAGATGAGTTCGATGAAAGAGAAATGAAACTATTAGAATAAAAGTTACGGTTGCACGATTTCAACAGTAAAACCTTGAAACCTATCTGCCAATCTAGTATTACGCTTAGATACATGCGGTCGAGAGACCAAGCAAAAGACGACAACTATCATGAAAATATTTTTTCGAAAAGACAGAAAGAAGCCACATCACTTCGAGATCAAGATGTCACATCAGGAAGAAGAAGAAGAAGAAGAAGAAGAAGAAGAAGAAGAAGAAGAAGAAGAAGAAGAAGAAGAAGAAAAAGAAGAAGAAAAAGAAAAAGCAATTTGGTTATGGAAGAGACAGACGGGCTGTAACAAACCTGTTGCTGTTCTATTACTACTTTCACGGATATGTTCGGACGAACTACATTCCTTGGTTCCGACAGGCCTAACCTTCCCGGCAAGGACTCACCACGCTACTTACATTGTAAGAAACACCTACATTCGCGCCGTATACCATCCACTCGAACAGCTTCTTTCTGCGAAACACTGCTCAGTAAAAACCACTCCCAAGTGGATGTTTCCCTGATCACTATCTTAACCTGTCCCAGTCTCGGGTTAACCGTTACCTTCCTATCCTATCCGTACAAACTGCCTCCCTACCTCGAGAGAATCCCCGGGCCTTGTACAGAGTGAACGGTACTGCAAAAAAAAAAAAAAAAAATGTCCGCCATATTTGTATAGTCTAACCTGGTCGCCGCCATTTGGTTATTTTTGACACAGCCTACTTCCGATGATTACTGTTGCTATAATTCAACAAAAAGGAAAAAAAAGGGACATTATCATTTGTTCAATTTACTAGGGCAATCTTATCATGCAAACGCCAGCCCCCAAAAATATCAGAAAAAGGGGTGCTTTAAACGAGAATGTTAATAATTGCAACATTAAGCGATTGAGCAAGACACAGGAAGAGAGAGATTAATGCTTTCACTTCATTGAGAAAGTTTATTTCTGGCAATTGATCCTTTGGACATTGTCACCATTTCATTTTCAGTTCGATTATTTTGAGATGGAATTACATTTACTTCTCTAACTGGACAGTTCCTTGTCACAAAGTCAAGCTTTATATTATTTTTCACCCAATGCGAGGCCTAAGAGCCACTCAAAGTAGAGTGTTACTGAGTAAGGTTGTTGTAAAGGTCAAAGGAACGGCCCAAAAATGGGAGATTAAAGGACTGGATATAAAAAGATAACCGCTGAATTAATTCTATCTATCTCTCTATCTATCTATCTATCTATCTAAGCCTGTTCATATCTCTCTCTCTCTCTCTCTCTCTCTCTCTCTCTCTCTCTCTATATATATATATATATATATATATATATATATATATATATATATATATATATATATATATATCAGTCTGTTCTAGCTATCCCAGTCTACTGAGATAGATAGCAACATCTATCTGCGACAGTTCCTTATCACAAAGGCAATCACTATCTATCTATCTATCTATCTATCTATCTATCTATCTATCTATCTATCTATCTATCTATCTCAGTCTGTTCGTATATGTGACAGTTCTTTGTCACAAAGACACTAATTCGATTTTATTTATACTATTGTTCACCCAATACGATATCTAAGAGCCACTCAAAGTAGAGTATTACAGAGTGAGGTTATTGTAAAGGCATTAAAGGAAGAAATAAAAATGCATATTATGGGCATATATAGGATAGATAACGGCTGACCCTAGACTTGAAGAGGTTAAGATTGTAGTGATCGTAGAAGCAACCTTTGATGAGTCTGTCGCACAAAGTAGCAGTTCTGGGTAAAGACCTTTCTTGAATACGAAGGGAATGAGGATGATTTCACTGTGTGTGTGGTGTGGCTGGTCCTCGATGAGAATATCTGAATCGGTGGAACGAATTAATGTAGCTCGTCTGAAGAGTTGTCTTGAAAACGGCGATAGCTAGGAAGCCGTTATCAACGTTTCGTCTGGATGGAGTATAATGCATTACTTCCAAGGCTGCGTAAACGCTTTCAAACTCCATCAAGTCTGAAAAAAAAAAGAATTGGCCAGCACAGCCCAGATATGGTAGGTCTGCAGAGGAGGAATTGGATACTTTCTTTCATATTAAACGGAACAAGATATTTGCAGCATCTAACCCTCTAACCCTTAACCTGTCTTCTGGATTAAATCTTTTTGACAAGAGGTTATCCAGATCGGCTTACAAAATGTCAGAAATTGTAAAAACGGAGAGTAAGCTTGGGAATGGAAGACATTAAACCATTTTGGTGGCAAAAGAATAATAAAAATAAAATGTCAATTAATGGTAAGGAACGAGCGGACAGACGTGAAAGTTTTGAAAGATTTTTAAAAAAAGTGTTTTGATTCGAAAATTGATAGAAGATAGAGATATAATAATCATAGTAATAGCCGTTTAAGACTTTCATTAACCGAATAACCACTGTTGCTCAAGTTACGCTTTTCTTCACTCTGGGATCAAATTACTCCCGTTCTCTTCGGGTCTATTCGTAATTATCCCTTTCAGTATAAAGAAACATTCGAGATTTATTGTACGTGAAGCCAGTGCTACATTCGACTCATTCATAAAAGCTTTCTATTAAATCAATTTTATTATGAAAATGGGTTTCTCAAGGTCACTCTTATTGCTCTTCCCGGTATTGATGGGGGTTTTCTTAGGAAATCCTCCTCATTTCCTTCGACGTGGCGAGGAACGTCAACATCTTGATTGTTTTTTGCAGAAAGTCCTCAAGCTCTGAGGTTCTGTAGCGTCACTTGCTAAGACCTACAGGGTTCATTCTCTCGAAGCCATTGGAGAAAGCGATTCTATGCAGCTGACACTTTACATATTTCCGAACGATATTGTTGCCATGATTTAGTTTATTGTTTTGGTTTTGTAGTAAGTTGCTGTATTGTGCGAAACTACCCGCTACAGCCTATTCTACGTTCAATTTCCTATTCTCCAATACTAGATTTGTTATAACTCATCCCTACGAAAAGGCATTTTAAATATTTATTAATGCCACATTTATGACAGATTCAGGGTAGGTGCCATATCTTGTTTTTAATTCATATTCCAATATAAATAAGTAGCAAAAGAGCAACACTCCAATTGAAAAGAGGGGGAGAGAAAGAGTAAGACCAATTAACAGTGTAGAAGAGAAAGTGACTCTCGGTGTTGGTAATGTTTAACTAGTTGAACAAGAAGTTCTTTGAGTTAAAGAGTTCAATACTCACCTGGGACAACCTTGCAAAAATGGTTGACTGGCCTTGAGGCAAAGGTAAAGGTAAACGAAGTGCTCTCGCAGATCATTACTATTAATTATCCCCCCCTTCACACACATATGGGTTCCCACGAAACTTTTTAATTTCTAAATATTGCCGCGCTTATCAAGAATACCAGAGGCCGATGCTGGAGTTTTATTTATCTCGGTCTCCCCGCTGAGACGAGATGAGATGTGACACAAGGTCGGGTCTAATGTGGAGAACCCGAGCGCGTACACTAGGGCCAAGGACAAAAATTGTCCAGTCCCCGTCTTTTACGCTGGTATCGGTATAACTACCGATGTCCCCACTTCACCAGATCGATGCTGGTTAATGTTAAAATGGTTATATTGCTGATTTAAAGAGACAGGTAAGCAGAAGGTAAGTAACATCGAGCCTGGTTAGTACCTAGATGGGTAAACGCTTGGGAATAACAAGTGCTGTAAGCTTGGATATGCGGATGGTGCAATTGATTATAGTTCAGTATTGTTAACCGGAGGGTCAAGTTCCAATTTCCGTTGGCTTCGTTATATTCACTTACACGCAAATATTTTTAGGAAAAGTATGAATACACCCTTTCTCCCCTATTTATGGGTTAATTAGTAACACGTGTATCACGAAGCCATTATTATCTCCAAAAAATATTCTTACAATTTAAAAATATTTAATTTTTTAAATAACCTGTAAAGGGTTGATAAAACGTAAAAATGAATCAATGTTACTTAACCGACATAATCTTACAATCCTTTTTCCGAAAAATGTCACATCTGGGCTGGCGCTGCTCAATCCTCATAATCCAGTCTTGACAGAGTTCAAAATCCTTTACGTCATCTTGTGGAGAATGACGTTTCCCATACTGCTGCCTCTTACCCCAAAGTCACAAGTCTATCATTAATCTATCGTTATTTCTATAGCAAACGTTCAGATGAACCTCATCTTTTAGTTCCACCAATTCAAATCTTAATAGTTAAGATACGCCATGCTACTTCCCCGGAGTTGAATCGTCCTTATTTCTTCCGTATTCCAAATGTAAGAAGGAAGTTCTACTTAAATAAGCTTTCCTCCATGAACTGCAAATTGGCATAATAGACTCCCTTGTGGATGCTTCCTTGAACACTACAGTCCTAATCACTACACATCAAAATCAATCATTATCTAACCTCCTTCTCATAATCTTCACTGCCTGCTATCTCCTCTTACATTCATATCATGAACCTCATGCGATGACTCTCGACCGTGAGGTGATATCTAGCATTGTATCTGGTGAACGTCATTAAAAATCTGTTTTCACTGGTAGAATTTCGATAATAAAAAAAATCTGTAAAACCTAGAAAGACACTTCCCAATGCTGCGGTGAAAAAAGGGGGAATACCATTTAGTACAAAACAAAATGAAAGATAGTATTAAGAAAAAGTAAACATACTCACTCAAGACGTGTTACGATAGGTGAGTTTAAAATTTATTTCTGGTAACTTTTCAAACTTAATAGATTTCAAACTCCTGTCTTTCCTACAAATATTTTCATGGCAACTGCTCTGATGAGCTACTTTCACTGGTTCCCCAACTGCGTGAATTTAAGCGTGCTATTAGGTTGGCATCTCGGTCCTAACCTTTCACTGCTGAATCGGTTAAATGTAGCACTTCCCGTCAGTGGGACTCACTTTCTCTTAATTTCTTCCCTGATGGCTATAATCTTCAAATATTCAAGTGTAGTATCAATCGACATCTTCTGATGCCTTGATCCTGATCCCTGTCCTTCTCTATATCCTTTCCTCAAACCCCCCTCTTTACTCTTGCTCTCACTCTCTGTAACCCTTTGTGTGCTAGTGGCACACCCGACTTGCTTGGGGTGAAATGCTTAAAAAAATGTTTCCTCTCTTCATTCAATTTAATCTGATTATTAAACCAGCCATTCTTCTATATTATTCTACCTCTGTCCCATAAGGATTGTTCCATTGAGTCTATGAAATTTGTGCAAAAATGGAACAATCATTATGGGACAGAGATGGGAACTCCCTTCCTCCTACTTGCTTCCCTGATAGCTATAATCTTCAAATATTCAAGTGTAATATCAATCGACATCTTCTGATGCCTTGATCCTGATCCCTGTCCTTCTCTTTATCCTTCCCTCAAACACCCCTCTTTACTCTTGCTCTCACTCTCTGTAACCCCTTGGGTGCTAGTGGCACACCCGACTTGCTTGGGGTGAAATGCTTAAAAAAAGTTTCGTGGTTTTGGGGTGGGATTCACATATTCGATTTGGTCACATCTTTCACGCAGACGCAACGTCGAAAGACTGTAGCTGTTCTATCGCTATTTTCAGAGCTATTTTTCAGATGAATTCCATTCTTTAATTCTCCTCTTAGACGGCTTTCTTTTTCTGGTCCCAGAATTATCATTAATACGCTTGTTTGCTTAAATAGAAGTTATCAGTTTCCTATTTTCTCCAAGGACGTTTTATTAAACGACACTATTGATCAGAACTGAAAGCTTTTGACGATTGCTAATGGTTTCTTTAGCTATTCATTAAACGAGTCATACGAATATCTACATGAACGAATGAAGCTGACATTATGCTTTGGCTTTACAGCTTTTGTTCGAGTCTAGCTTCTGTGCAAGAGTAAGGCCACAGCTGATATATTTTCTAACCAATCAGAGACAAGATTCTTTCAACCATTTAGGTATACTCACAACATTTCGAACTTTTGTACCGTGCTGCATATTTCTGTCTTAGTAATTTCGTAATTTTGAACCGAACATTTGACAGGGCTGGCCTGTTCCCATTCTGTTTTCCATCCTTAGGAGATATGTTGTGTTGTCAATCAATTCCTTATAATTAATTCCAAACCCTCTTCCCTTATTATGTGTTCGAGAAATTTCAACTGCCTCTTCCTGATCTTATAAGTTTCTTTTTTTGTTTTCATTTTCTCCAAAACCTCGTTGTTGCTTACATATTTTGGTATCATCAGCATTCTTCTGTAGAAGTAGATTTCTGTTGCATCAAGTCTCTTCATTTTTGAGCAGATTTTCCACCATTCACTGATATATAGGAGGACAGGTATGTAGTTTGTCGGCTTCTTCCACTAAATTAGTATACTGACCCAGGAACCCACCAGGCCACGTTTATCTCGGACAAAATGTATAATACTAAATTATGTATTAGCTCAATGTGCACAGGTTGCAATATAAACGGTGGACAAACAGTACTTAGATTCTATTTTAATATACTGTATATCCTCTTTGGGCATTAATACAGACATGTACTCATGCAAGTATACAATAGGAAAATGGTGAATACCACTCTATAATAAATTATTCCACACCCTTTTAATAATCGGAAGTGACCTAAATGAACGAATCATGCGTCGGGCCATGATATTTCTTAAATATTGAATGAGGGTGTGGTTTGATTGTTGTAGAAGACTTTGCAGAATAATACGAATAACATGGTTACTCTTTAAGATGAAACAACACGTCATGGAATTATCCCACTTGCTTGCCAAAGCACTTCAGCTAACGACTATTATATGGCATTTCCAAAGCGATATATGAAGAAAAGAGCACGACAATTTATTTGTCAACCGGATGTCTTTCACACAGGAATGGGAGAGTGGATGACTTTTGTTCTCCAGCGAACCTCATATCGCATTGCATACAACACAGGAATTACAGAAAAAACACATACGCTAAGCTTAATTGCACACAGGCATATCTAATATTTATTGTTGCCACATCTGGTCTAGTGCTTCTCCTATGTATATAGTAGTTCTTGACAAAATCTAAATTATAATCTGTAATCATATCGGTCCTGACATGGCACCTCGGTTTCAATCACACTCTCGCCCACGTAACCTAGCTTTCATGTGCATTTTCCATAGATATCCAAAACCTCGTTATTGCTCACATATTTTGTCGATGGTATCATCAGCATCCTTCTGTTGAACCAGATTTCTGTTGCTTCAAGTCTCTTCATCTTTGAGCAGATTTTCCACCATTCACTGGTATATAGGAGGACAGGTATGTAGTTTGTCGGCTTCTTCCACTAAATTAGTATACTGACCCAGGAACGCACCAGGCCACGTTTATCTCTGAAAAAATATACGATACTAAGATCTCCATGGAAATTGTTCTGATGAGTTTTCCTCTTTGGTAACTCGACTTTATGAATTTAAGTGCAGTACTAGATTGGCTATAGAAAAACAAAATTCTACCTAAAATCCAAAGTAGCGTAAAAAGTGTCAAATACTTTTGCGAACTTCTGAACGGGTCCATGTTCAGCAACAGTACAAATATAGAAAGACGTGTTCCATGTGTTTTATAGATTACGCAATGGCTTTCTATAAAGTACGCCACAAAGAACTGTTGAAATTGCTCAGCAACCTTGACATATTTGGGAAGGTTATTAGCCTAATCAAGAACCTATACTGGCAGTAAATCGCCTGCATACGGGTAAAAAAAAATGAGTTCAGCAGATATACAAAAATAGAAAGTGGTGTACAGCCAGGATGTGTCTTCTCTCCAGACTTATTCAACGTTTTCAGCGAGATGATTCTGAGAGAATTAAAACGTCCTACCAGGATTCATTATTGGGGGCCACCATCTTAATAACATAAGATATGCAGATGACATAGGGTTGATAGCAGACAAGAGAAAAGTAAACAGATTGTAGTGAGCGAAAGCGAGAAGAAAGAATAAAAAAATCAATGGCAGGACAGATTGCTTGGTTATTAGCAAAAAGATGAGCCCGAAATGCAAATTGCAAATCGGAGATGCCAAAACCAAACAAGTACATAAATTTAAATATCTGGCAACTGTTTTTAACAGAGGACAGAAAGTGAAACACTGATACCCGAAGGCGCATTGGGGTAGCCAAAGATATATTCCAAACTTCAAGAAGAGTATTAAGAAGCAGAAAAACTTCGCTAGAAACAAAGAAAATAGTACTGAACTGTTACGTGATATATGTCCTCTTATATATCAGTGAATGCTGGAAAATTTCCTCAAACACGAAGAGACTTGAGGCGACAGAAATGTAGTTCTACAGAAGGATGCTGAGAATACCATGAACAAGATATGTGAGCAATGGCGAGGTTTTGGAGGAAATGGAAATAAAATTAACGTTATACTTAACATCAAGTAGAGACATTTTCTTGGACACATAATGAGGAAAGAGAGCTTGGAAAATCTGATACTCACAGGACAGTTTGGATGGCAGAACAGGGCTTAGGAGAGATAAGAGAAGGATAATTTATTAATAGCTATAAAGGACAGGGGATTGTGGAGAGCGATGGTCGTCTACGTCCTGGGGGACATGGCACATAAAGAAGAAGAAGAAGAAGAAGAAGAAGAAGAAGAAGAAGAAGAAGAAGAAGAAGAAGAAGAAGAAGAAGAAGAAGAAGAAGAAGAACAACAACAACAACAACAACAACAACAACAAAACTAGGCTAGACTGGCAGTTATGTCTCATTCTTTTAGTTCATCCGGGGAACTATCTTGCTTTCATGTCAACTAAGATCTTCAAACATTTCAATGCATCTTCATTTGCAATTTTCTCTCTCTTTGAACCATTTTCTTTTATTGTCCTTTCTTCTGAATGATGTTCACTCAGTGACCTTTATTCCCACAAACCCTTTACATCTCGGAAGAGTTTTAACAGACAACAGAAAATGTGATAGCGCAATCCGAAGTCACTTTCGAATAGCAGAAGTCTCCTTCCAAAAGCTAACCAAAGTCTTAAGAAACAAGAAGCAAAGAAAAGAGTGCTCGATTTCTATGCGATATAAGTCTTCCTATAAATCCTGCACAGTTTCATCACAGATTAAGAGAAGACTTGAATCAACAGAAACGTGATTCTACAGAAGGATGATGAGAATACCATGGACGAAGCATATGACTAACGCGGAAGCCTTATGGAAAACAGGAATAAAACTAACTCTAATATTTAGAACAAGAAAGAGACAGATGAAATTTCCATGACAAATGAGGAAAGAAGTCTTGCTTGAAGATAAAATATTAAAGAAAGAGGTTTACAAAAGCATCCAAGACGTCTTCTCAAACGTAAGTCTTTCGCAATCTTTCACAGGAATCCCATACATATGTGCATACTATAAGGACATCTATCGTCATAGATATATACCTTCACTTACCTCTTATGTATTCTTTCTCCATATTTTACTTTATTAATAATAATGAGAAACGCTATCAATTTCCTGTTGCAGGAATAACAGCAGAACGGGTGGAATAACGTTCTGGATGATTCCCAACGGTTCTCCTTGACACATCTGTGGCTAGATTTGCAATGACCTTTTCTGTGGAGACCGTGCACTCTGCCACTGCTAATGTAACAATGCGTCGATCGTGATGAGCATTAGCACTACAAGACCGTTCAAAAGATAGTCTAAGGATGGGAGCACCGCAGGCGCATCGTTTGGATTAATTCTCCGAAATAACCATACAGTCACCGTGATAGGAAACCGAGTGACACTGAAACTTTTCCCATCATTGAACATCATTACAGGAAACATCATCTACTTGAGTTAAAAGGGGGCGGTGTACTGGTATGAATGTGTGAAGGTTATGAGATGGCCGAAGAAAATTTTAGGATGTCCACTAATGACTCAGCATGGGGTTTCTGTACCCAGTTCGAAATCGGCATAATCATCGTCTTAAGGAGTGTTGTAATTTAATTTTCCGGAAGTACATAGTCATTAAGATATCAGATAAACAGAATATCTATCTCTTAGTCTGTTTTATCTATCTATCTATCTATCTATCTATCTATCTATCTATCTATCTATCTATCTATCTATCTATCTATCTATCTGTGTGTTTTATCTATCTTCGTCTGTTCAAATCTATCTCAATCTATTCATATCTATCTAACTTACTGTTCATTATCTATCTATCTATCTATCTATCTATCTATCTCAGTCTATTCATATCTATCTATCTACCTATCTATCTCAGTCTATTCATATCTATCTATCTATCTATCTATCTATCTCAGTCTATTCATATCTATCTATCTATCTCAGTCTATTCATATCTATCTATCTATCTATCTATCTATCTATCTATCTATCTGTCTATCAGGGGCAGTCTGTCACAGTTTCAAAACTGGATTCTGCGTATCTCATTTCATGTGTACCGCGGTAATGAAATCACTTGTGTGGGTCACTTCCTGGCAAGTCGTCCTGAAACAAACTGATGCCATGGCACTCTCTTCTACTCTGATTTTCTTTCACCTTCAATCGACTCTTGGAAATCCCAACGGCGGTAGGTAATGGATGACGGAAGCAGGTTTTGGTGAAACTGGAAGCATCTAGTCCTGAACCTGTACATTGGCTGTGAATGTAGTCACCAACACCATCATCATAAAGGAACCAAACCAGCAAAGAAGAAATTTAATTCTTGGATACGAGATAAAGCCATCAACGACAAGATATCTATCTATCTATCTATCTATCTATCTATCTATCTATCTATCTATCTATCTATCTGTGTGTGTGTGTTTGTAAGTGTGTGTGTGTGGTATTACTATAAACGCTATATTTAGTGATTACACGTGATTGAGCAGACATTCCTTTTTCCTAAAGAAGGAAATTAATGTCTACCAACATAAATCAAAAGTTTATTTATATTTTATGTCAGGAAAATACTTTCAAGTCAAGCATGCTTTGCGAATTAGGCCCCGACAAGCCATCATAACAAAGAAAAAGTCAATAACTCTATCTTACTGGGACTGTATAAATTTATTTTTGTATTCGCAACGTAAACAAAGTAAGTTTTACATTTAATAATTCTTTTTAAACTGACCTTATTTCTTAATACTATATACGAGGTCTGATCAAAAGGTATCGGGTACTGGTGAAATAAAAAGAAAACTACAACGCATATCAATTCTGCACTTAATCTCCTTCGAAATAGTCCCCTACTGAAGCTGTAGACTTTATCGAGTCTCATTTCCTTTGATGAGTTTGCCAGTAGCTTCTTTGTCGCATTCTCTTGAAAATCCTGTTCCTTGAAGGGGATTTGATTTTTGAAGAAAATTATGTCGCAAGTGACGTGATATCTGGGTAATATGGTGGATTTGGGGAACGTTGTAACTGGCCAAAAACCGCTGCAGAAGCAATAGACACGAATGGAACCTCTGTGGCTTGGTGAGACGACCACACTCTACACACTTCCCTTCCAAGCACTATCATAAACAAAGGAATTGATCAAATACGTAATAACTGAGTGTGACTACGCATAAGAGCACAAGGTTCATATATGCCAGGCAGTTTGACATTGCGTACTTTAGCTCCGTTACTATAGCAACAGTGCCGAAACTATATATATATATATATATATATATATATATATATATATATATATATATATATATATATATATAGAGAGAGAGAGAGAGAGAGAGAGAGAGAGAGAGAGTTGGGGAAAACAAATATTCGTACACATAAAATGTTTAATTTATTGTATTTTTAACTAATGAATAAACACATTTTTCATATAATTAACTGTACACAGATGCATAATAACTAAATATGCATTGAAAACAAGTAAAAAGTTTGATTTAATAGAAATAAATCCCATTTATTCATGTTAATGAATGAAAAAGTATTCATACAATGTAAATTTCAGATTTTGAAACTTTTAAATATTCTTGATTATTCAAGTGGAATATTCTAGAATGTTCCAATAATGTTATCAGTAATTATTTTTAGCCTCCTAAATGCAAACAAAACATTTTGTAATTGATATTCGTGCAAGAAGCTTATGATCATGGCAAGAGGTAAAGAATTGACAAATTTGCAAAAATAACTGATTGTTAAGCTCTTGAAAGAAGGTAAAAGTTACCGAAAAATCTCAGACCACCTGAATGTTCCATTTATTGCCATTAGGTCATTCACTGCAAGGTATCAAAAAACTCAAAACCGTTGGAAACTAAAGAAGAAATGGTGCTCCACGAAAGATTTCTTTCAGAATTTCGAGGAAATTAATGCGTCAAATTCAACAAAATCCAATGGTTACTTGAAATGAGTTTCAGGATGATTTGCTTTCATCAGGGATCTGTGTCACTAAATGGGCAATAAGCAATGAAATTCGTAGGAAAAATCTAAATTCCACTCGGAAAATTCTGCTCTTATAAAAAGACACAAAGATGCCAGGTTGAAATTCGTTCGTGAAAATAAGGATACGGAAAAATCGAATTGGGAAAGATTATTATCTTGACAGACGAAACCAAAACTGAGTTGTTTGGAGGTAATTCTAGAAATGATGTAAGGAGGAAAGAAAAGATAACGATGCCTTCAAACCAAAGAACACAGTTCCAACAGTGACATTTGGTGATGTCAGCATCATGGCTTGGGAATTTTTTTCTGCAAAAGGTACAGGTCACATATCAATGACATAATGATCCTAAGCACACTGCAAAATCTACAAAGAAATGGCTTGCTGAAAATAATGTAAACATCCTGAAATGGCTAAGTCAGTCCCCAGATTTAAACGCAATCCGAAATCTGTGGTGTTATTTGAAAATTCGAATCCAATCGAGAGCTCCAACAAACATCCCGGATCTGAAGACCATATGCGAACAAAATACCAACTAAAATTTGAAAACCATTAATTAAGAACTACAAGAAGAGGTTGGTTGCTGTAGAAGTGAATAATGGCTATTCTACAAAGTATTAAATGAAGATTATGCATTCTTTTTTGTATTGTACGAATTTTTCACCAATTAAAATGGATAAATGGTATTTATTTCTATTATATCAATTTTTTTGTTTTCTATGCATATTTAGTTATTATGCATCTGTGTAAAGTTAACTATAAGAAAAGTATGTTTATTCATTAGATGTAAATACAATAAATAAAAAAATTGTTTGTGTACGAATATTTGTTTTCCCCCAATGTATATATTATTACAATAAACGTTATCATATATATATATATATATATATATATATATATATATATATATAAAGAACAGTAAGATATGTAATCCGGTGTTCTTATTGATATTTTTATTTTTACAAAATAGTGCTCAATGTAAATTTACAGACCATTAATATTATAAAGTAACTAATTTAAAATATGTTTTTTTCGCTACACAGTAATAACCATGTTTCAAAAATGGAAGCTAAAAACTTTAAATTTAATTTTGTAATTAAATTCAAAACAGTAGTTCCATTTCATCCTCAAGCGAATTTTGGAGTAACTTATTTTTTAAATTTACTGAGTTTTAACCTCACAGAAAAAATTCATAATTGACTTTTTCCAAGGATACAGAGAAACCCAATCATTCAGACAAGGGGTGATAGCGTGTTCATTTTTATTAACTTTTGTTGTATCCGTTATTAGTTACGTTCGAAAAAGAGGTAAGTTTAGGTAGGGGTAGGGATGTATTTTTCAACGAATTCTGATATCCGTTCAATGCATGTCGTCTGTTTGTTTTTTTTTAAATTTGATTGTTAATATTTTTATTGTTAATGTTTTTATTTTCATTACAAAATTATATTTGAAGTTTTTAGCTTTCATTTTTGAAACATGGTTATATATATATATTAGTAAAGGAAAACAAAAACCGTTGATGTAACCAAAGGACAACAACTCATATCCAGATAAAGTCTCCAATAAAAATGACAATACTGAAAAAAAAAGCGCCCTGGACCTAAGGCAAACATGCCTGCTCATTAAAGTAAAATGCTCGAAGGCTAGATTGCCTAGACCAAACAAAAAAATATCATATCATTATTAGCCGTACTTTCTGTTTCGTTTGATAAAATCGCGGTCACCATTATTGAGACTCTTGGAATTCTGAGGTAGTATGTTAAAATAGTATTCGAAGTTGCTGGCATAATTCGAGAAGTGGCGATTCCGGGGATCTGTTCAACTGCAAATTATGTTTCAAAACACCCAAAATCTTTCAGATCACATCATTCGTTTCTTGTGTTCAGTTGGACTCGAATTTGCAAACCAAATCATTTCGAATTATGTTAATTTACTACTTTCTATAGTTTTAACTTTATACTCTAAAAACTTTACTTAACGTTTTCATGAGAATTTTAAACGAGGCCAGCAATTGCGGAAAGTTATTACAGGAATCATGAATTCCAGCCAGATGAGGCCAAACGTAAATAATTCAAATTTAACGACACAGGCGAACAGAGTTTTAGCTGAATTATAAAAATAATCTTTAAACAAAATGATTTTAATCAGGCTTTTCAAAGATTTCCTTTTTCTTTTGAGCTTTTGAATTTTAATTCCTTTTTTCTGTTCATTATACTGATATATGAAGTTAAAAAAAGAAAGTAAGGTTGGAAATTCTAACTGATCAAAAAAGTTTCTAATGACGCACTTGCGCGCGCGTGTGTGTGTGTGTGTGTGTGTATGTGTGTGTGTGAGAGAGAGAGAGAGAGAGAGACAGAGAGTGTTGTCGCGATTTGGCCAGACAAGAAATAGGGAATTATATAACTGCGACAAAAGTTTTGATGCCACCGTTCGACCCTGCTTATACAAAGCGATAAACGGAAGTGACAGAAAAGAAGGTATAAATGCTGGTTGTGTTGAAAAGGTTGATGTGGCTGCGTGTTGAATAGCATTTAACAATTATACATTTTTGTATCAAGGAAAAACAATGGGAAACTGATTTTTGTTTCAACGATAATACATATATTAAAATCAACAAATAAAAAACATTTTTTGTAATGTGTGAAACAATAAGAAAGGAGAAGTAGTTTCCCTTTAACTGTTAGCTGAAAGATTAAATGTAAATAAACAAGTTTTCCGAATAAGAATGTTCAAAGTTCTGCATTAGATAGAATGATGTTTTCAGAAGAACATGTAATAAATCAGTTGTGGATTAGATATAACTAACAGAGCTGTTGCAACTTGGCTTGTTACATAGAACTGATGGTGAATGATATTTAAGTTCTGTGTGTGTGCGTGCAGTGAGTAGAATGAATAATTCTGTGTAGACGCGTGTGAGTTGCTGAGTTCTACTGAGTTCTGCTTCTACTGTCTATTTTTGGAACGAATCCTGGTTTATATAACTATGGGTAAGCTCCCAGAACAATGGCGGGAGAAATTTCGAGAGCACACAAAAAATATCTGATTGGATGAAAAATTACCCAATCGGTGATTTTATAACAAATGCATGTTTGTGAATTAACAGTAGGAAAAATTCAGTGTGGTGAATGCGATCAGTAAATTGTCCTGTGATAGTTAGTATTTATTATTTGACCAATCACAGTTGAGAAAAATGTAGGCGCGTCAAACATAGTAGTAATCGTTACAAAGGCACTCATACACCAACACATAGACATATAGAAAATCACATTAAAAAGAGGTTAGACATTTTTACTTAGTATTACATTATCATACGCTTATTTGCTATGATTATTTGATCTGATTATCTGATCAATAATAGGAAAGAAATTACCATAGAATTAAGCTTTATACATGTTTCATAATTATTTCTTTTCACTCAGGTGTTATATTTCTGCGATTAAAATTAAAGATGCGTATATTTATGACAAATTTTAATTAGATGCTAAAATACTTTTTAAACCTTAAATTATACATGAAGTAAGATTTGTTAAAAATGATAACGAACTAGAATACGTTTGTCGCTAGAGTGTTTTTGAGTTGGGTAAAGCGGTCTTTAAGTCAGCGTGGGGATATGTTACCTATAGGGATTAGTATCGTAAAATCTGTTCATATTATTTTCACAAACGGGAATCGTAATTTTCTGGTGAGGGTGTAGAGGACCGTGTGTGTATTTACGTGTTGTTGTATTAGAAACACGTGTGTAACTCAGGGTAGAATATTAAAAGGCCCAACTACATGAATATTGGCGGACTTAATTTGTCCAACCAAAGATGAAAGAAGACAAAAAAGACATATATATATATATATATATATATATATATATATATATATATATATATATATATATATATATATATGTGTGTGTGTGTGTGTGTTTGTGTGTCAACAAATATGTATTAAACAAATGACAAGGCACATAGACATAACATTTTTGTGTGTGGGAACATTTGTGTTTGTTCTTTGTTGAATGTTCCTATTTTAGTGAATGTTTGTAATGTTCATAGCTTCTTCCCAGAAATGGAAAACGCTGACTTTCTAAGAGCTTACATCTTGTCGCTGAAATGAAGAAGAAAGAGAGATTTACGTCAACTCCACGCGAGGTGGGATCCGGCACGAGGCCTGAAGAAAAGGAGAGAAAGAGGCAAGAAGTTTCCCAGTATTTATAGTATGGGCAGAGTGACCCCTGGTGAAGAATTAGGGAACTAAGGAGGAGATAACTCCTACAAGGGTACAGCCACCCCCTATTTACGGGTCTCAGGCTGAGCAACATTCACAACTTCGCCTCTCATATATATTGCCTGACATTTCGACCACCTAATGAATATTTACGAGCGTTCTTAACTTTAAGTATCTATGAACACAAAAGGGATCTTATATACAACAACTTATCAAATGCATTATTTATACATAAATATAAATAAAACCACATCTTTGATCTAAAGAATGCCTTACTTATTTAAAGAGAAAGTAACTTACTTAGAAGGAAAATTCTCGAGAGTGCCGCTATCGAATTATTTTAAAATATAAATCTGCGCCACGGATTTTTTTTTCAAATATCTCCATCCCTGAAATAATTACTTCTTTCCCAAGCCAACATACATAATTATAAAAATCTTTAAAAAATAAATGAAAACGGTTAAATTTCCAACCTGATGTTATTTAAAATAAATAGCATATGAATTAATCCTAAACTAAAATAATTTAATTATTAATTTGCATTAAAAAAAACAAAAAAAAACATCACCTACACATTTTGGTTTATTAGACATCGAATTGTATCCCTTTTCGTCCTCCATAGCTTGCCTGTCTTTTCAATCAACCTGATGAATATTTATGAGCGTTCTTAATTTTAAAAATTTGGAAAACCTATAACATTTTTTCTCTTGTATATAAATACTTGTTCCAAAATAAATTGCATGCGTGTTTGCATGTGTGTTGTTAAGAGAAAATGTGAAGATATGTGTGTGTGTGTGTCACACACACACACACACACACACACACACACACACACACACACACACACACACACTCTCTCTCTCTCTCTCTCTCTCTCTCTCTCTATATATATATATATATATATATATATATATATCATGATAAAGTGACACCGAGAAAGAAGCCGGAAACCAACGAAAATTATATTGTTAAAGATTCATATGTGCAGACAAAATTATTCTGTGAAAACCAAAAAAGCCGAGATAAGAAAAAAACTATGTTTCCTTTCAGAAACGCTGGGACTTTCAGACGAAAGTAGCAAGTCAAAAGCGACCGGATAGAAAAAATAAATGTGTGATTCAATGGAGAGATTTCTAAACTGCGTAGACTTGTTTTTTTTTCCGACTGACTGCATCTTCAGAAGGTGCTTAAAGAGAAAGCAGAACGAATGTTAATCTCAAGAGTGAAATATTTCGCATCGACTCATTTATTTGCACATTTCCGTATAGGGAGTATGATTACCGGGCTGGAGCAGAGACAAATGTGTTTTTTGGTGGGGGGGGATTGGGGGTGCAAAAATGTTTAGAACTTAGCCTTAAGTTATCAAAGGCCGTCGACATGATTAGCGACAAGAACATTTAAAAATTCTAGTAAACTTAGATTGTCAGATGTTTCGTAGGTTTTTGCCATAAATTATTTAGCCGCTGGACCGTCATCATCCAGTGTTTTTCAGCCGGAGTTAGTCTTTTCGTCATGTTCTCTCTTTTTATTTGAGAGATAAATATATAGAGAGAAAGAAAGTGAAAAATAGATAAGGATTTTAAGTGAAAGCAAATGTTTTGTTTGAAATTTTATTTTTTTCTATTTGTTTATACATTTTTACTTTTATATTTTATTACGTTTTATTTTGTTGGACACCCCACAATTCCAAATTAAAATGAAAACACACCCACACGATAAAGGGAATTTACCATCATGGTACACCTTTAAAGAAGAATTTTTTCATCGGGTTTTTATTAAAGTTATATTTTTCCTTGCTTTGATAGTTGTTTTCTATCTTGTATTTCTTTCTTTATTCTATTTTGTTAAAATAAAACCCTACAATTGGTAAAAATTTGGAGGCTGCTACGGTCCTGAATCAGCATAGGAACCAAACCAAAAATCAGGAATTCACTATGGATTCAATACAGTTTTCCTACGCTCCATTTTGGTCTTGTGTCTCAGTTTGGGAGTAAGTTCTTGAATTCTGTCGTAGGCGTAGACGATGCCAACTTTCCACGTCCCGATGATTATACCCTGCGTTGGTAGGTTGATGGGTCGTTTATCGCTCCAATCACCCATTTATCATGCCAATTCAGGAGTGAGTCGATGGGACAAGCGGCCGTTGTAGATCCGGGCCTCGACTAATCCGGCATGGTGTTACTCATTATCCTTTAATTTAGCCTTTCATCTCTTCTTCAATCTCTTGACCAACAATCTAACATAACGGAATATCGTATGGGTCGTCCTCTGTCTGTACACTAGACCGTCGAGTCTATCTGGAGATCCCTTCACCATTGCCCTTGGCCGCTTCTGCAGCTCTCCCACCAAATAGGGCGGTGTAAACATTACCACTCATTTATTTTTCGTCTGCCTGCTGAAGCGGTTGTCCGGGGTGTTGCGCATGTGACCAACATACATAAAAAATAAACATAAAACTAAATAAACTAGATAAATAAATAACGTCTTTCTGTGTCGTGTCCTGTCAGGGTGTAGGCGATCATGGTTCTCCACAATTATCTGTCCTTTCTAGCTCTTAATAAATGTCTTTCTGTAAACTCTGTTCTGCCATCAATTTACTCAAGCTCATTAAATTAATTAAGCGTTGTTTTCATCTTTCTCTCTTGCCTTCAATCTGTCCTGTGTGTATCAGATTTTCCAAGCCCTCTTTCCTCATTATGTGCCAGAGAAATTTCAACTGTCTTTTTCTGATATTAAGTATGTTTCATTTTGGTTTCCATTTTCTCTAAAATTGTTGCTCACATATTCGGTCCATGGTATCCACAGCCTTTTTCTGTAGAACCACATTTCTGTTGCTTCAAGTCTCTTCTTACTCTGCTTAGGTTTTGGAATGTATCTTTCGCCATCCCAATACGCCTTCGGATTTCGTCCTCTGTTAAAACATTTCCTAGATACTTAAATGTTTGTTTTTGTTTGATGTTAGTCTGTCCGATTTGCAATTTGCGCTTTGGGTGCATTCTTTTGCTAACGACCATGCATTCTGCATCCTTTCTTCTCGCGTTCCTTCACTACCTTCTGTAGAATGTTTTGTGAACAATTTAATAATATAATTGAATAATTAATAACAAATAATTACGTTTGTTATTATTGCTGTTGTTCATGCTATCATAATATTGTTTAGTAATATGAAAATTGAATAAAACAAGTTAAAATACGACAAAAACAGTTACGTTAAAGCTGACAAAGTATACGTTACAAAGTAGAGGTTAGACTTAAAAACGGAGAAGAATTGTTTGCAGAGGTTATGTAATATAAGTTGGCAACTATGATGATTCTGAGAGTCTTAAGCCACGAAAGTGATGTCATGGCTCCTGATTTCTTTCCTTGAGGCTTAAGGGCCGATGTTGCTTATGATAAATAGGTGTTTGAGATGGGTCCGAGGCCTTGGGGAGAGAGATCGTAAGAAAGTAAAAACCGTACACCTACCAAGATGACTTTGCATCGTGCAAAAATAGATGAGTTACAATCTCCACTATCAGGCCACGTGGCCTCCTAGCTCTCCATATTTAAATCTGTTGGACTATTACGTATGGGGTATTGCCGGAAAGGAAGCCAATCAATGCCCTGATAACACTGTAAAATCAATGGAGTCCGCTGTAAAGTTACAATGTCCAAAATAGATAAACATCATCTGATTCGATCATGCCAAAGTTCCAGAATTATGATGGCTATATCGGGCTTAATATATCTGTACTCAGCGTACCCCTTTCACGCAATAATAGTAGTAGTAGTAGTAGTAATAATAATAATAATAATAATAATAGCGTTCCATAATAAACAACAGCCACCACACATCCTGTCAATATGTAAAATACATAAAAATATAGTACAATATAATATATATATATAATATATAAAAATATAATATAATAATAATAATAATAATAATAATAATAATAATAATAATAATAATAATAATAATAATAATAATAATAATGAACTTCGCAAAACCCCTGTGTAATTATATTTTTAATCATCCTGTTGATGAGTAACTGTGGTCTCTACCTGGTTCACCCAGGTAGAGACCACAGTTACTCATCGAAGTTTTCGTACCAACACGGAAATATTAAGTGAAACCATAATCTTCTCTTTGTTTCTGTTCTGTCTGTTGATCCACTATAACCCAAAGAAATCAATTCTTTTTTAAACTCATCCTGTTGAGAAATGTGCAACTGAGGTCTCTTCCTGGGTGAAAGCCGGATAATCTTCTCTTTGTTTCTCTTCTGTCTGTTCAGCCGCTATAGCCCACAGAAATCACTTCTTCCGGGTATACCAGAGCGACATGTTTGATTATAACAGACGTCTCTTAGTCACCGTTTGTAATGCGTATAAGCGTGTCCTCAAAGAGGCAAAGTCACAATTCGCTTATAGAATGAGGCACCGTATAGCCTCTCAATATGTTTGGTTCTAGAGATTACTGGCGGCTCTGCAAGATCAAATCCTCAGTCCTTCCTTTCTTCATTCAATTTGAAGGGCAGTCATCTACTACAGATTGAACAGAGTGCTTTGCTCGGAAATTTCACTCTCAACTCATCTGTTGTGTGTCTGCGTGATCTTCCTCCTAGAACACAGTTTCTACTGAGTGATATGCACATAACTCCAAATATAGCTTCTCCTACCATTTCTAAACTAGATCCCCACAAGATTTGCAGATTTGATTGCATTCCTATCAATTGTCACAAACAATCGTTCTTCTGAATTGACTCCTGTTTTCTCCAAAATTTACAATTAGGGGTCGGCAACCCGCGGCACCTGGGTCACATCCGGCCCACAAGGATTTTTTCCGGTCCGCAACTTTAACAATTGGACACAAATTATTATTATTTAATTAATTAGTGGAGTAAGTGGCAGGAACATATCAGACTATTGTCCTCATCTTTGTCGCCATGTTTCATAATGTTTCGGCCGTTGTACGCTCCGGCCTTCTTCAGGTGGTTGGAATGTCGAACTGAACCCTTTATTTAACTCACTGGGGGTAGAATGTTCTAGTTCCACGTGCCATGCCTAATGGGGGTCACTTTTCTCTTGTTAATTCCCCTCTCAAAGTTCTCCACCGCCTTAACCAGGTATTAAATTTACACACTTTGGATCCTGTCACTGGATCTAACTAACGCCTTTATCCACTGTGCCATGTGTCCTCAATGGCGACAAACATGAGGACAATAGTCCGAATAATGTAAATAGTGTTCATAATACCTTATCTCAGAAATATAGACATCAGTTGGAGTTAATCAACTTACAATGCGAAGATTTTAAAAAAATGTAATTGTGAATCTACTGCTGACTTCTACAAGAATTATTTTTTCCAAGCGGAAAATATCAAAACCTATTGAATGGTATCATTATTTGGAAGTACATATGTTTGTGAACAACCCTTTCGAAAATGAAATATACTAAAATCGTTTTTCGAACAAGGTTCGGTGATGACCACCTGGATGATGTTTTGCTTCTGTTGCCGACAAATATTTCACCTGATGTGGAGAGAGAAGTTATCGAACAATGAGCAGAAACAAGTGTCTCATTAAATAATTTGCCTTTTTTACCTGTATTTGTAGTAAGGAATTTGCATTTTTTGTTGACTGTGTTAGTTGATATCCTGTTATATCTGCAGTAAAATAAGGAGGCTTGTTTAAATAATATAACATTAACTTCGTTGTTTTTTTTCTTTAAAACTCTAGACGAAAGCAGTCTTCTGGACGTAGCACTCAGGGATTGAGACAATTTATTACCGTAAATTTGATATCATGACCCACCTCCAAGTCACTATTTAGATCTATGGTCCACTCACTCCAAATGTTTAGCGATCTCTGTTTACAATAAATGACTCGCCGCTTTTTGTTTTCCAGCTTTTAAGTCCTTCTCTGAAATTCCTGTTTTTAATAACTCTGTGGACCTTCCAATGCCCCCCTGAAATTATTGCCCTATTAGCCTGTTATCTATTTTTGCTAGAGGCTTTAATCAACGCCGAATTGGTTAAGCATCTCATTTCACACGAACTCACTTCGGATAATTCAATATGGCTTTCATTTCTCCAGGTCTACCGTCGAGGTGTTCATGGTTATTACTGAATTGATCTATTAAGCTTTAGATAAAAACAGTGATGGCCGGAATATCTCAAAGTCTTCTCCACAAGCTCAAGGGATACGCGGACTCTGGACGAATATTTAGCTTAATTCAATCGTTTCTCACAAATCGGGTAATAAAGGTCGTGTTGAACAGACACGCTTCGGGTTCATTTCACATTAATGCGGGGGTCTAGTAGGGCTCCACCCTTGGATCGACATTGCTTGTTACCTTCATCAACGACTTTCCTGGTGTCATCAGTTCCCAACTAGGTGTTTCTGTTGATGATATAACTATTTACCCATGTCTTAGCGGCACTTGCGACAGTTCCGACAAAGTAAAACTGGCAATTGCTCTCGAAAATGACCTCCAGTCAGTGGTTAACTGGGGCAAGGAATGGCTTGTAAATCTTAACTCCTCCAAAACTTTCATTTAATCATTATGGAGAACATTTTCTGCCTGCTATTAGAGTGGCTGATGCTAACCTCCAGGAGAGAAAATCTTTGCGCTTTCTCGGGATTACGTTTTCTATTGACATGAAGAGGGGTGATTATATTGAATCGATTGCTAGGTCTGCTTGCTGCGAGGAAAATTGCTTCACTGTCTCGTGCCAGATAATTTTTTCTAATCAGAATCCTTCTTGCACATTTATAAACCTACCATTCGTTCGAGCATCGAACATTGCTGACAATTCTGGCTTGGTCAAGATTCTCGACAAAGACCAAAGAAATGTATGTTATATTATCGGTCCTGACCTGGCATCGCCACTAGTCATTTTATCACCACCGTAACGTGGATTCCTTCTGTTTTTCTATGAGTACAGGATTCTCCTACAGGGACGGTATTTTTGAAAGAAAAAAAAAAGAATAAAAATGAAAAAAAAAGGATAAATCTTTTAGTGATCACTCCATTGTGCGTGGCGACAGCGTGTTATTTAAAAGATTCAATCACAGAAATTAAACCTTTGTGCTTTGTATGTATATTCTTGTCCGATGTCACATCGGCGCGATATACGGTCCGCCGTTTCAAGACAACATGGCTAATGCTAACCTCCAGGAATGCAATTCATTGCGCCTTCTCCAGATTAAGTTCTCTACTGACATGAAGAGAAGTGAGTATATTGAAATAATTGCTAGGTCTGCTTGCTGCGAAGAAAATGGCTTCACTATGTCGTGCCAGACAATTTTTTTCATCAGAATCCTTTATGCACATTTATAAACTTGCCATTCGTTCGAGCATCGAACATTGCTGACAATTCTGGTCTTGTCGAGACTCTCGACAAAGAACCAAAGAAGGGTCTGTTAAATTATCGGTCCTGACCTGGCATCTCCACCAGCCATTTTATCACCTCTCCTTGCTGTCTCGACTGCATGAAATTAAGCGTACTACTAGATTAGAAGGCTTTGTATAATGTTCCTAGTACTGAAATATCCTACACGGACGGTATTCTTAAAAAAAAAGATATGAAAAAATGAAAAAAAGGATAAATCTTTTAGTGATCACTACATTGTGCGTGGCGACAACGTGTTATTTGAAAGATTCAATCACAGGAATTAAACCTTTGGGCTCTGTGTGTATATTCTTGTCCGATGTCATATCGGGTGATATACGGTCCGCCGTTTCAAGACAACATACCTGATGCTAACCGTCAGGAATGCAATTCATTGCACCTTCTTGGTCACACATTTTCCACTGACATAAAGTGGAATGATTATATTGAATCAGTTGCTAGGTCTTCTCCTAGGAAGGTTGCTTCACCGTGTCGTGCCAGACAATGTTTCTTGTAAGAATCTATTTTGCACATTTATAAATCTACCATTTGTTCGTACATTGAATATCTGGTTTTGTGCTCCTATCATCTATCTCAAGGTTAGTCTTAGAATTCAAAGAATGTTCTGTAATGTAATCGATCCTGACCAAACATCTTGATTTCAGTCACTTTCTCACCGACGTGACGTGGCTTTCCTCTGTCTTTTCTGAAATGTTTCCCATAAACTTTCCTCCTTGCTGTCTCGACTGCGGGAATCAATGCGTGCTACTAAATTGACAAATTGGTAGCAACGTTTTACTGTTCATCTATCTAGATGGAACCGTCAGTTCTATTCTAATAGTTCCTTTTCTCGCACTTCACGTCTGTGGAACTCCATGCCAGTTTTATTGCTTCCCTGTCAAGTAGAATCTTCAAATTTTAAATGCAACGACAATTGACATCTACTGTCTTCCTGAATTCTGTTCTTTTATTGTCCCGTTCCGAATTTTTCATCGCTAAGTGTAAAAATCTAAAGCAAAATCTACAAAATAAATTATTATAATTCTTTGTATAAACGTCGCTTGTCTTGAGAAAATGGCGGTAGTTGTAATGAATACGACAAAAATGAATGAAACGTAACCAACGTGAATGAAATCGAACTGCAACGTGCGTAATATGATGATGAGCGAGGTCTTCTTAGAATTTTCCGTTAGTTTATTAGTTATTAAGAAGAATTGATACAACAGTGTAGCATAAATCTTATGGAACTCTCCTGTCATTCCGTTCATTTCCCCAGCAGAGGGAAGCTAGTACTTTGCATACGTAAATATCCTCATGCGTTTTAATGGTGGCAAAGTCGGTAGATTCTGAATATTTTTTTCAGAATGTGCACATTATGATGTTCCTTGGAATGACTACTACTACTACTACTACTACTACTACTACTACTACTACTACGAAGAAGAAGAAGAAGAAGAAGAAGAAGAAGAAGACTTGCCAAGTGGCAGGTAGAATTGGAAATCGGTGGAAGAATTGGAATCATCCAGGTAAGCACAAAACTAATATCTTAATATCGAGCAAAGTCTAGGAATAATAAAAAGAATTTGTCTTCAGTGAAAACATCTTCTGGTAGAATTGCTCCACGATCAAATAATAATGCTAACTGTAAAAACAAAAAAACTGTATACTGAGGAAAGTGCGAAAGAAATGAGGAGACTTGCTGTCACTTAATATTCAGTGAACATCCTCAGATTGGTATGCAAAGTCAACTCCAACCAAATAGTACTGGTTAAAAACATTAAATCATTGTGCTGAACAAATTCGATCAGTGTTTGTTCGGTCAGCTCTTACCGTGATATATTTACATTAAAGCCGCCTATTGAAAATGAGTTGACGCGAAAGTAAAGTAAATCTTCTTATGTCTTTCTTCTTCTGTATCTCTGTTTTGTCCAATGGAAGACGACATTTACTTTTCTTGGTAAGTGCATAAAAAAAATGACACCGTCATGTGATTCTCTTTTGATAATCTTCTACTCTCATCTCGGAATTCACTTTTTAAATCTGCATATCATATTTATATAATAATACTACTGACAATGTGAAATATCTGACATGGCTCGAGAATTAATCTCGCAGGCGATTGCTAATGTGTTTACTTCGATTCTTACCGGGTGACACACTATTATTATCTTACGATGAAATTTAACTTTGTTGAATATCAAAATTTGCATAGAAAATTTAAAAAAATATAGTTCTTTATATTGTTTCTTTTCATCTTCATAAAACTTTAGTTATGTATCGTTACAAACAGGCGTTGAACAAAATAATTGAAAAACTTGTTAAATTCAAATTTATTTAATATGGAGTTGGTCCTCCCTTATCCTCACATACAGCATTAAGAAATCTAGGAATGGAATCATACAGCTTCCTGACTTCATCCAGATGAATGTTCAGCCATTCTTCCCTTAACACCTGCTTCAGCTCTTTAAGACACTAGGGTGAAGGATAGCGGCTCCTAACCACTCTAGCGGTATGTATTGGAGCATTATTGTCTTGGAAGATGCAGTCCACATCAGGGAATAAAGTCTTGGCCATTGGATGAACATGATCTCCCAAAATGTTCAGGTTATCTTTGCTGTTGCTTCTACCAAGCAGAGCAACTATTGGACCGAGAGATTTCCATGATATAGAGGCCCAAACTATCACTGATCCACCTCCATGCTTCACTGTTGGAAGAAGGCAGTCAGGGTTGTAAGCTTCTTTGGGCTGCCTCCACACATAAAATTGCCCTGAAGTTGGAAAAAGAGAAAAACTGAACTCGTCTGAGAATATGACTTGCTTCTATTGGTCTGAAGACCAGGCATTGTGATCTTTGCACCACTCCAACCTCTTTTGAATGTTGCGAGTGGAGAGAAGCGGTTTCCCTACGGCGGCTCTTCTATGATATGCAGCCTTATGGAGCTCACGACGAACAGTTTTAGTAGGAACTGGATTATTCAGACAATTATTCAACTCAGCAGTCACTTTAGTCGCAGTAGTCCGATGATTTTTTGCCACATTGCGTTTCAATGCACGTCAGTCCCTGTCAGTAAGTTTGCAAGTCCGGTCCGAATTGCTATGGTTGCTAGAGGTTTTGCCCTGTTTCTCGAATTGCGTCATAGTTATTGATATGGTAGCTCTTGAAAAACCAAACAGTTCAGCAACTTAAGTGATCGAGGCTCCTGCCATGCTAGCTCCAACAATTTGCTCTGTTTCGAACTCGTAGAGGTCACGCACTTACGTTAAATTTTACTAAATTCTAAAAATAAATAAGTCAAAGACAGTAAATTAGATAAATAAACGTATTTACAATCGATATAACCTGCAATTTCGAAGTTTTAGTTAAAGTTCTTAATATAATAGGTCTTTGAAATATAGGAGTGGAATTTGCACCTGTTCCAATTATTTTGTCCAACCCCTATATATATATATATATATATATATATATATATATATATATATATATATATATATATAAAGATATTTTTATGTTTATAGAAAATATTTTTATGTTTTCATAGAAAATATGCGTCCTCCGACAGGAATCGAACCTGTATCCTATATATTTATATCTATAAAGAGAACGTATAAACATAAAAAATGTCTTAAAAAACAATTGTCGGACTTTGTCCATTTCATAATGTGTGACGTCTTATATATATATATATAATATGGGGAGAGAGCAATATATATATATATAATATGGGGAGAGAGCAAAAGGGCTAGACAGATGTAAACCGTATGCATATTATTTATATCTATATGCTGTATGCCATCGATACTAATTAGTTTTGAACCATAAATATATGAAATTTTGAGTTTCACCTATATATATATATATATATATATATATATATATATATATATATTCGAAATCGGCGAGCCAATTTCAAATTCCAGTCGAATCTATGACATTCACTTACGTGCTAATACTCTTGGGAAATGTATGAATCCTCTTCCTCTCCCCCCAGCTATGGATAAATAGCAGGACAAACCGGATTCTATAGCCTTGGATGCCAACCGGCCTACCGCAAAAATAAAATGGCAACTTACTGCAGGAAAAACCTGCTCTTCAGTCATGTATCGAAAGATACATGATCGCCTAAGCGTGTATCACGCATGGCACATAACTGACTTATATATATATATATGTATATATATATATATATATATATATATATATATATATACGAATGTAAAGAGAAAGAAAATAATATATGAATTCTAACGTTCACAGCGTTAATTCAAAAGAGGGCTCAATACCGATAGTAGAGCAATAATTACTTATTATATTTTTTTTATATAAACAAAAACTATTTATTCGCTACAAAGATGCAACTTCGTTTCAGTGCATTTAAAATTGCACTTCGACAGGTGAGTAACAAAATGGTTATGAACAATTCTTTTTGTAAGCAAGCCGCATGTGAAACATCACTTTCTTTTTTTTTCCATTTGCTTGAAAAAAGAAATAGAAAATAAAAAATGCATAAAGGCAAAAATGTGACGGAGTGAAACAATAGTGCTTGTCGATAGCAGTTTGATGAAGGATAGTTGAGATATTAATGTAATGGCTAGAGCTGCAAGAATTCTTTTCAACAATAACGGTCAAGGGTTTAGGCACAGCATTTCCACGCCTTTTAAGAGTGAAGGTTGGGGAGGAAAGGTGAAAATAGGAGATATTAATATGATGAAAGAGGTAGGAGGGAAAAATTCAAACGATTGTTATATAGTAATTGAGAATGTTTTTTGGGTTATTATAAAAAAACTAAGCAAGAGATAAATTGCATATATTTAGGTTGGAGTTATCACTACTAGTTTTGTAATTGTTTAGGGGTCTCCCCTTTTTACACAAATGGACTCACCCAGGGTATACATATGCTACTGGCAGTGAATACCCGAGTAGTAGTAAGTAGTAGAGTCGGTTGGTAGAAGAGTGACAGTAACGAAGCACGTAGACTCAGTAAGAAGTCATACAGCGATACGTCGATATCAAAGACTATATCTATATTTTCCTACTAACCTGCATTCCTGGAACTACTAACCTGTATTAACAGTTTTTATTATTACGTTAATACATTTATTTCCCTATATTCATTCATGGCGTTTGTTATTATTTGATACCAGATTTCATCCCGGAATCCACAACAGTAATCAATAAAAGTGTTTTGTAAATTAATAAATTAAGAGGCGAAGATTTCTTTTTGGTATGTTGAATACATAAGTTTTTCGATTTTTCTTTAAAAACCATGAATATTTATATATGTGTGTTATTTTTTAAATTTATTTTGTTTGAACGTTATTTTTAAATAGAATAAAAACACCTTACTTAAGATTCTCTCGCCCAAAATATAGCAAGAATCAAGGGAAAAGTATTCTTCGTCACCAAAACCATAACGTTTATACACCAGAAATGATCAAAGAAATTGACGGCAACCGTGTTATACCGGCAAAATGTGTGTTGCTCGTGGATACGTGCCGCATCGTAAGAAAATTCACACATTCATATACACGGTGAAACACAGTACAGACTGAGAGATGTTCTTTGAAAGAGAACAGAATGTTTGCGTTAGTGTGTCATTCTACAGCCTAACGAGGCCATTACATATCGTGGTTCCAGCAATACAGTTGGAATAATCTACCGCATAATCATGACTTTCATGACTGCCCGGAAAAAATCAGGACGATATTTATCCGGGCGAGCTGTCCTACTCAGATGACGTTGATTTTTTTCAGAGGTGTAAGGGCAGAGCGTGTTGCTTAACTAGTTAAAAGGTGGTAATATTAGCTTAGATCCTTCAGAATGCCATTTGTCTGGTCCCCTCAAATGATATTTATTCGAAGAGCAGTACTACATAGATGATGCGAGTTGCAATGGTGGCTTCACTATTTGACATCACATTCTTCGAGAAGGATATTCATGCTTGTTTCAACATGAAGCTCTATGGTGAAAACGGGAAATTAGCAAAGTTGAATACTAATTATGATTTATTATCAAATTCCTGTACGTTTTTTGTGGTACAGAATATAATAATAGCTAGGAAAAGGCAAAATTAATAAAACATTTTTTGCCATTCCATTAGTTAATTTAATTTACACGCTTTTATATTTTTATTCCTAGAAAAATAAACTTGATAAGTCCTGGGACGAAACCGGTTGTTTTTTTGGGTTTTTTTCAGCTTTAAAAAAATGCCTATAAATTTTGCTTATTATAAATTTTTCCTAGCTATTATATATATATATATATATATATATATATATATATATATATATATATATGTATATGTCTGTGTGAGTGCCTGTGTATTTAGGCAGCAATCTTCTTTCATGCACATGTCATTGAATCCGACAAACAAAGTGCTTTGATTTAGTTTTTTATACAATTTCTCATGTGATCTAATAGTTTTTTCTTTTCGGATGATAAATTATATAAAAACTGTCCAATTTTTCTTTTTATCCGAGCGCTTTCGGCTATACATTTAGCCATTTTCAAGGTTGAAATATATTAACTGTTAACAGGAAATAGTCTGTTGTATGTATGTATTTATATAATATTTTCATTTTCAAAACACGGTCAAGATATTGTGTCCATGTTCATAGTTGATTATTTATTATTCACAGTATATGTAAATACAAACGTGAACCCTGAAGTCGTCAACACTCAGAGCCGACAAACTGTTTCCTATTAAACGCAATCATCAGGTGGCCTGGTGATTGCAATTAGCATGAAACAGTCTGTCGCCTCTGAATTCTGACATTATGTTCTTTTATATATATATAAATATTCGTGCATATATATATATATATATATATATATATATATATATATATATATATATATATATATATATATATATATATATATATATACAAATGCGCTTCTATAAATCAGCAATCAATGTAACATCAATTTGGTTTGTATTAATCTCAGGTAGGACAACATCCACTGGACCGCCGACTTTGTCAATCTCAGATAGAAAAAAGACTTATTGTACCGCCGGCGTTGGGATTCTTCAGTAGGACCGCCTACTTTGACAATTTCAGCATAGAACCACTTGTATCGTCCAGTCTGGTATTCTCAAATAGAAAAGGTCCACTGTACGTCCTACTTTGACAACTTTAGATTAGATAGAGTCATTGAACCGTCCACATTGACTATCTGAGGTTAGTGTCACTTGTACGTTTCACTTTCAAACACAGATAAGATAGGCCTACTTGTATCGCCCATGTGGACACTCTCAGATAGGATAGAACTAATTCTCCCTCCCACTTTGGGAATGTCAATATCTCAGGATAAAACTACTTTTACCGCCCACTTTAGGAATCGCAGAGTCATTTGTACAGCCCACATTGGGAATCTCAGAGTAAAGTCACTTGTAAGGCCCCCTAGGAAATCTCAGAGTAGAGCCACTTGTACGACCCACTTTGGGAATCTCAGATAGGATAAAGTCACTTATGACGCCCACTTTGGGAATCTCAGAGTAGAACCTCTTGTACCGCCTACTTTTAGGGTAGAGCCACTTTAGTGCTTACTATAAGAATCTCAAAGCCACTTGTGTAGTTCACTTAAGAAATTTCAATAGCAGTGAGTAGATTTGCTGTCATTTGATCTTCAGGAGTCGTTACCATGTACTTATTCTGGGTTAGCGAAATTAATTAAACTAGAACAGTGACGAAATTGTGAAAAATGGAAGAAAAAATTCGTGAGGCCTATTCTGATCTTTTGATAACTGTGAAAACTATTGTGTTTGGAACAAGGAAGTCGAATGTACAATGCATAAACTAGTATATGTCTCAGAGATTTAAAAGATATCTAGTATTTGGAGATTTAAACGGATTACCTAATCCAGGCGAGAAGACCAGATTTAGTAGATCTATTTGTCAACAACGAGAAGAAAAACTGCCCTGTACTTATTTTAAAATTTTTAATTTATCCGTTGCAGTTATGGATTAACTGCAAAGCAATCGTTTCAGTATAAGGTAATTGGTAGAAATATAAAATTAGTATAGATTGTTATATGCACTTCAATATGTTGCTGCTATATTCATAATAAATTTTGTTGAGCCTTCCTTGATGAAGTTCTCACTTCTCATTCAGCATTACTATTTTGCTTGCTGTAATACTCTATTATGAGTGCCTCTTGAACGTCACATTGTCAAGATAACAACCAAGATTATAATGCTGGTACGAGGAGCTATTAAAGTTATTTGTATTTAGACAGATTTGCAAATTCATATATATGTAGGGAGCTGCTGTATTCGACGTCTGCGAACAGAAGATACTAAAGATTTTGCGAAGAAAGAAAGACTATTTTTATTCGTTAATGACGAATAATGTTAGGAAAATTTGTTTGTTAAGAAATCGAAGAAAAAAGTAAGAAAGAACGGAAATTGGTTTTTCTGTCTTCCTCTCTTCGATTAAGAACAGCATAAGTGCTGTTTATTTTACTTTTTTATAATTCTTTATTTCTTTTCTTCGTTTTTTCGTTCGATCTATTTTATACTCAAACCCTCAAGATATTTTTGATAGCATTTTTTATGAAGACTAATTTGCAAAAGCAAAACTATGAGATGACAAAACTACAGTAGAATCCCTCATATCCGGAATTCCTCATATCCGGACATGATTTTGATGTGTATATATAAACTATTTGGGTGATATGTAACTAATTTGAAGTTTCTGTTTATCAGGAAATATACTTTGGATTACGGCTTATGCTTATTTCATCCTAATGTCTTGTATTGGTGCAAAAGATGTTGGGAATAAGAGGAAAAGAAAAACTTTGGAGTTATCGCAAAAAGTGGAGATTTTAATCAGACTAGACGCTGGGGAAAGTTCATTGTAACTAATGGCTGAGTTCAGCAGAGGAGAGTCAACATTGTATGATATAAAATCTTCCAAAGAAAGTATTCTCTAGCGTTCACACTGTCACAATGAACAAGGAAATAAAAAACATGATTGTGATGAAACCTGGACTGAAATTGAGAAAGCTATTGGAAATGTTGTCAGTTTTATGGAAAGAAAGCCAGCATTCAGCTATGACGGTTGCAATAATCCACGCAAAGTTAAAAACTGTATTTCGTATAAAACCTTTCAAGAACAAAAGCAAATAAATTGCAGAAAATTTGCTAATGACATTAGAAGAGAAAGAATCATCATGCAACAGCGATTAAAAAATCCTCCATACATTATTTGTTTTGCATCTGTGACATAATTAATTTAATGAATTTTCATTAACATTACATAATTTATTTCTTTTTCCTTAAAATCAATTCCGTTATATTTCACTCACCATTAGCTTATTTTGTTTAGTATAAAACATTGAAAATAAATGTTAAACCTGATTTCAATTCTTTTATTTTAATGTAAATATAACCCCTCATATCCGGACTTTGTAACCAATTCGTCATATCCGGAAGCCTTTCTTAGTCCGGTTGTCAGTGATTCTATTGTACTGTTAAAGTCAAAAGACACTAAAAGTGATAGGAGTAGAGAGATCATTTCATAATTTGAAAGGGTTGGATTTTCTACTTTTCTTCCTTTCTTTCTTTCTTTCTTTCTTTCTTTCTTCCTTTCTTTCTTTCTTTCTTTCTTTCTTCCTTTCTTTCTTTCTTTCTTTCTTTCTTCCTTTCTTTCTTTCTTTCTTTCTTTCTTTCTTTCTTTGTACAAATTTCTTGCAAAATCCAAGATGAGCACAAACTTCATAGCTAGAGACATAGAAATTGTGTTATAATAGCTGGAATATTGATACTGTGATTTTTCCAATTTATGTACCCCCACTTTTGATATCTTGATATTTAACAAGATCTATCTATCTATCTATCTATCTATCTATCTATCTATCTATCTATCTATCTATCTATCTATCTATCTATCTATTGTCCGGCAGAAAGGACACTGATCAGTAGGTTTTGAGTAGCGTAGAACCACCTCTTAATTGCGGTTGGTCCCAGGTTCACTCTGACCCAGGGTGGTAGCACCTGTTAGGTCCCCAACCATGGACAAATAGGTTAACCACAAACTGGGGCCAAAACATTATGAAAGTATAAAAATAGATTTTTATAGTAAAAATACCAGCAATACATTTATGAAAAAAATACCAGCAATACATCTGTCCCTCGACAAAAGCCCTCTTTACAAAAATAGATCAATCAAACCTGATCTGCAAACTGATCTCTTACAAAGAATAAATATTCTATTCGTACGAAACTATCCTAAAACAAAACTGTCGGCATTAAATAATAGATTATGGTTGATATACCGTAAAATAAACCACACTAGCTACCTCAGTCTGTTCGGGAAAGCCTGCCTGACTGGCTATCTATCTATCTATCTATCTATCTATCTATCTATCTATCTATCTATCTATCTATTCCTATTGCTCTCATTGTCTCTGTAAGGGTCTATCTATCTATCTATCTATCTATCTATCTATCTATCTATCTATCTATCTATCTATCTATACACTTTAATACCAGCAATACATTTTTGAAAAAATTATTACCAGCAATACATTATTACCAGCAATTCATTTTGAAAAAAAAATACCTCCAATACATTTTTGAAAAAATAAAAGAAATATTGCCAGGAATACATTTTTGAAAAATAAAAACAAATCTTACCAGCAATAAAAATCTTGCCGGCATTAAATGACCCATTATGGTTGATATGCCGTAAAACAAAAGAAACCAAATCAATCTTTATTTCACATTCCGTTCATATCTATCTATAGAAGAATATACTAATCTCTCTCTAATTTAACTTGAACCTGCTTAAACTTGCTTAAATAAAGGTGAAAATGTTTTCAGTATAGGTAGATTTTGCATGGGATCAAATTTACACATTTTCATGATCATCAAAATCTCAACTGCGTTTCATTGTTTTCTCAGAGAGTTTTAAAACTAGTCCTATCTGGTGACTGTCTTCTCAATTTAGTAACACTTCTGAACTATTCAGTGATTTCGTTTATCTTTTCTTTTGATTGATTTCATCTCATTTTTCAACTGCACCTGTAATGGATGAAAAGATCACCTTCAATCTCAGCAAATTCTTATGCTCTTTGGCAAAATCCATATATTTTTCGTTTTGTCTGTGGGACTGTTTTGTTTTACGACATATAAATTGTTGAAATATGGAATAGTAATCAGAGCGTTAAGCACAGCGTCAGAGAATTGTGTTCATTTGCTTGAAAGCCTTAGATCAGGGGTTCTCAACATTGCTTGTCCCATGCACCCCTTTCACCATTTGTCAGAATGCAATTCCCCACCTCCTTTTCAAGGTGACAGGTCAGATAGGCCAAATTCTATACTTGCCATCCTCCCCACTAAACTTACAATTCACCCCTGAAAATCCAAAATTAACCCCCTTGGGGTGAATTTCACTTCTGTTGAGAACCCCTAACTAAAATTTTCCAATGGGTAATCTGTTGCAGAACATTTGTTTTGTTTTTTTTGGAGGGGAGGGACGGTTTTATGCATGTGACTACTTTCGATAACGACTGCATTGACTACCCAGGATTTTACATTTTGTATTCTCCCTAGTGAGTATTTGAACCAGTACTACATCATGCAATATCGGGTGCCTGAGAATTGGGCATAAATATGAAACTTTAAGTTGTGGCCGACCGAAGCAGTCATCTTTTTCTTTTAGAAATAGTATATGTTCTACCGTGAAGTATTGAGCCCAAACACGTACTGGATGCCTAAGTGTACATGATGTAGCTTAATATCCAGTAGGTCCCAAATCAGTTTATAACATCTAATAAGTTGTCCAAAAAACATATGATAACAATATGCTTAGAAAAAGATTAAATATTCAATCATGTACTTCGCTCTCCACTCCAGGCCATGGTGGGGTATTACCTGAAACAGAAGATAAATGGCATTTAATATACTTCATAGAGATATGAATTTATTTCTTTTATCTTCATATGTTTGTTTTTTATTAACTTTTGAAATCGAGGCAACCATTTTGCCCCACCCTGTATATGAAATGGCACAGATGTAATACAGAATAGATATATAGTATAGGCATGGGATGGTGGAACGGTGAACAGCCAAGAACTGTGAAAAAAGCTCAAATTTGACCATGCCATTCAATAAATATTATGAGCACAGAACAAAATCTGTCGGAGAAAATAAAGCTAGTAAACTTTCATGGGACTTGATGAAAATATTGAGATCATATAGAAAATGTGTTGAATAGAAGATTTCGCTGCAGGAACAGAAGGAATAATCCACAAGAACACTAATGTATATGATGAATGGCTCGAGCAATCACTCCCAGACCTGACCTAATCACTACGAATAAATCGTATGAGATCTTGCGCATAACACTGATACAATAAAGAGCAATGTTCCAAAAAATGGTTGATAGCGGCTCAGAATAAAAAAAAATCAGAGAACTGAGTTCAAAACCTAGTCGGGTTCTTTACATTTACTCTCAATACATTGTTTCAAGACTTTCATTTCTTTGCATTTTAATACTAAAAATTTCTAACAATTGATGTTATTCTTGACTGCATGGCTACACAAGTTATAAATAAATATCCGCCTAATAATATACAATAATAATAATAATGTGCTATAATCGGTTTCGGCTCGGAATGAGAGGAATCGGAGAGCCGTGTGCGAATTCCAGTCGAGTTCATTACTACAAATGCCCTTGTGAAAGGTATGAATCCATCTCTTCTCCTACCAGCTAGCAGAACAGAGTGGGTTCTGTAGCTTTGGGTGGCAACAGCTTTGGAGAAGAAAAAAAACTCTGAATTCAAAACCAGCCTGATCCAACCATCTGCTGCCTTTCAGTTTCTGCCTCTTTAGGCAAAAAAAGGCGAGAAGACAGTAACAAAAAGTCCATGTTGCATCTCGTCCCAAGAAAGAAAGAAAGAAAATGTTCCTTCCGCCACTGCTTCGAGCCGCGATAGAAAATAATGGACTCCTTGGACTTAGTACAATGGTGCGAAATTTGGGACACGGTACGGTGCTGTGGACCTCTCTGATTTCGGAACATTTACCAATGGCACATTAGACAATGAAGAATAATAACAAGAATTAGTAGTAATAAGAGTAGTAATAGGCTTTTCGAATTTATTTCACCGGCTTACTATATCTAGATTCTGTAAGAACAATACTTGAATTATTTCCTTCCCTCTCTCTTTACACACACGCACACACACACACACACACACACACACACACACACACACACACACACACACACACACGTATACGCACGCATACATATACACTCATATATATGTATATATATATATATATATATATAATATTAGTGGTAAATATACACATACATATGCAATCATATATTTAAAATATATAAATATATATACATACATACACATACATATATATATGTATAAGAAATGATTGCAAGAGGATAGAATCCAGGTAGAACTCAATGTCCAGGACAGAGTAAGGATATAATAAAAAGGCTTAAACACTAATATTCCATATTAGTGTTTAAGCCTTTTTATTATATATATATATATATATATATATATATATATATAAAGAAAAGTCGATTTATATAATACCACGAGTAATCAATGAATCATAGATATGATTGAACTTCAAAAAAAGTATAAAGGTAACTGGATTAATTGAATTCATTGGCCTCCATTTCAATTGTGGATTCTTCATCTTCGCTTTATTGAATCCCATTGCATTGTTTCAAGATTTTTCTTTCATTGCATCTTACTATTAAAACTTTCTAACAATTACCATTATTTTTGACAGCATGGGTACATTAGTTTTGAATAATTTCAAAACAGCCACGGAATAGGAATTTAAAGTACATTCTTACTTCCCTCTTCCACTGTTTCTTTTACTTACATTTACTTTAGTCAGGGATCAGTTTATAATGAATTTATATAACAAAGTGAACCCCTTATTAAAATTTAGAAAATTGAATTATTTTTTTTCATTCATGATCTGAAGAGCTTAATCAATATAATAAGGAATATATAAATTAGAAATCGATTCTTATAGCTGAACTCTTTCATATTACTTGAATTATTAAAGAAAGAATTTCTGCTAACCAGTAATTTAAACGAGTTGGATCAAAAATAAAATAGAAAAAAAAAAACAATGTAAGAATATAATAATTATCAATTTTTTTAGTATCTGCCAAATTTCAATTGCTCATCAAGATTAAATTACTTTTTTCTTTTCTTCTTATTTCCCTTTTAATCTGTTGCTTTTTTTCTTTTGAATCTGTTGCTAAGAGACATTTCCATTTCACTGTTATACTAAACACAAACTTTCACTGTTATATTAAACATAAACATATGAAAAGTTATTGAGCAAAAAACGATTTATATAATACCACGAGTAATCAATGAACCAAAGATATGACTGAATGTCTAAAAAATATAAAGGGAACTGGATTAATTAAACAATTCATTAGTTTCTATATTTGTTGTGAAATCTTTATCTCCGCTTTATTGGATCTCAATACATTATTTCAAGATTTTTGTTTCCTTGCATTTCATTATTAAATCTTTCTAACAATTGATGTTATTCTTGACTGCATGGGTACACAAGTTATAAATAATATTTATTGTATATTCTTAAGCAAAGAGACAAAATAGAAGCATGATGAGAAAATAAAAATATTTTTCGCTGAGACGAAATTTCAGATTTTTAACATTTTTCTCAAGATTCTATTTTGTATATCCGAATATTTTGAGGAATCGGTGAGCTGACTGCGAATTCCAGTCGAGTTCATTCCTGTTACCCTTGTAAATCATATGAATCCATTTCGTTCCCCTGCTCTGGGTTAAATAGTAGGATATATATCTGGAATATATATATATATATATATATATATATATATATATATATATATATATATATATGTGTGTATATATTTCGTTGAGACAGAGGCAAAGCAGAAATTTCCTATACTTAACATTTTACTCATCAACCTTCTATTTTTTATATCCGACTATTTGGAGGAATCGGAGAGCCGAGTGCGAATTCCAGTCGAGTTCATTCCTGTTACCCTTGTAAATCATATGAATCCATTTCGTTCCCCTGCTCTGGGTTAAATAGTAGGATATATATCTGGAAAAATTATCGTTAAAACTTCCAATCAGTTTATATCTAAAAAAAGCATAAGAGTTATATATTCTCTAGTATAATGGTAATGATAAAATAAGTCATTTTTTATAAGTAAACATTTGGTATTCATTGGCCGAATTGCTGTTAGTTGAAATTTATAAAACCTTTTACATTAAAGTATTTTTCCGGAAAATAGATTTCTCAAGACTAGTAGCTGTTTTCCTTCTTTCTAATATTGATGGATGTTTCCTTACTCAACTTTTGTTTGAAATAGTATCGACCGTCAGCGTCTTGTGTTATTATTTTCTCTTCGTGTTACATACGATATCCATTTTAATTGTTGCTGCTGTTGGAAGTCCTCAAGTGATATGATTTCTGTTATCTGGTACAGTTCTGTGCTTGTGATTCTATAGCACCAGTCCACAAGGTTCGAAGAAGTGTGGCCTTCGCCAAGACCCACAGACATCACTCTCACAAATCCATTTTTTACTATTGATCTTTGAAAGCGGGTATATACAGGTGACAGTTTGAATATTTCTGTACGGGTTTGATGCCATGCTTGACATCTATATCAAAATCTCGATCTGACGAGACTAAGAACAGGATTCGAGTTTTCAAGATTATTATTATTATTATTATTGTAGTTATTATTATTTCCTTGTCTATACACATTTCCTCCTGGGGCTCAGCCAGAGACCTAATGTTAGATATGGCATCATAACATTTTTCACTGAACATTTTAAAAAAATGGACAGCTTAAGATCACACACATTTTGCATAGATACAGCTCTTCGTACAGTGTAAGCAGTACTTGTGAGTACAATTTTTTTTTAATTCTTTAAGGCATGGGCTGCCAAGGATTCCTTCAATGAGTCTATCGGAACCTTGTCCCAAAAAACCAAGAGTTTCAACTACAGGGAATGGGATGTTCCGGTGTAGTTCATTTGTCGTCGCTTATTCAGCGTAGCCGATTCGACATAGTTTTCTGTCTATCTCTTTTGTTTAGTAGTCATATTAGTACTTCGTCGTCTTATGCCCGAATAGTCCAATTTAAGAAAAAGAGGAAACCAATAATAGGATACTAGTATTTGGAAGAATAAGCTGGCTTTAACATTTAGTCTACTCAGGTTTGCTGGGGGCACTTGCCTATTGCACCTAATCTTTTTCATCGGGTGTATGTTTATATATCATAATGGAAGTTGAATCATTAGATCCTATTAAGTTCCTGAATTGTTTGTTCATGATTACGAAAGTTATGTTGAAAGTTGCGTGTTTTCAAGGCTTTTATCCATTTTGTGGGGGGGGGGGCTCCGCTCAAAAACGGTGACGTCTAAACAATCTGAGGCCTAAACAACTCTGCCGAATAGTCCAAATTATTTTTCTGACGCCGAATCAGCGACGCCGAATCAGCGACGCCGATTCAGCGACACCAAATCAGCGACGCCGTACCCCCAACTACAACAGGAATTATTGATATCCTCATGTGCCGCATTTTGGCGATTATTATTTTTTTTTCTTATTTCCTTTGATTTCTGGTGTGTACACATTTCTCTGCGGGTCCCACCCAGGGACCTAAGGTTAGAAATGGCATCATGACACTTTCCACTGACAAAAAAGAATAAATAAATAAATTTACATAGATAAAGCCCTTCGGAAAGTGTGGGCTGTACTTGTGAGAATAATTTTTTGTATCTCTTTGAGGCATGGACTTCCAGGAATCCCTTCAATTAGTCTGCTGGAATCTTTTCCAACCAATCCGGGGGCTCCAACTACAACAGGGATTGTTGATGTTCCCATATGCCACATTTCTGAGATTACTATTTCAAGGTCCTTGTATTTTGACAGCTTTTTGAATATCTTCAAAGATACATTGCAGTCTGCAGGGACTGCCATATCAATAACAGTGTCTGAGCGGTTGGCTTTGATTGTTCTGTCAGTGTGTATTGCGTAGTCCCATAGAATTGCAACAGGTCCTTATCTCCGTAACCAGGTCTGGGTGGTGTTCATACATGTTTCTTTCCGTTTCCTTCCCGTTGCATATTTTCCAGTGCAGATATTGGCCCACTCTGTCATGTCCGGTTTTATACTCAGTGGGTGCCAATATAGTGCAACCTGATACAAGATGATCAATTGTTTCTGGATATTTATCACAGAATCTGCAATTTTGGGCTAACACAATATTTTAGTATGTGTGCTTGATAATTTCTAGTTAACAAGCATTGGTCCTGTGCAACAAGGATAACACCTCCAGTTTCAGCTTTCAACCCTGCACTACATACCGACTGATGGGTACGGTTTTTGTCTGCGTCAGCTTGTTTGGTACGGGCAGAGTATTGGCCATGAAGCGGTTTATCTTGCCGTTGTTTATGTATTCTCCATTTTGAATTTATTGGCTTCCTTTATTACGGAGTAAAGACGCTTACTACATTCATGTTCTTTGACACATACCATCATCCAGTCTTCTGTAGTTTCCAAGTACCTTTGGAGGCCAGTTGTTGTAGTTTTGTATGACAGTTCTAGTTGAACTAATCCTCTGCCTCCTTCGGATATGGGCACATACAGACGATCAACATCAGCTTTGGGATGATGCATGCGGTAGCAAGTGAGAAGCTTTCTCATTTTGGCGTCCATTCGCTTAATTTCAGCTATGGTCCAGTTAAGAACGTTAAAGCTGTATTACATCACAGGGACAGCCAAGGTGTTAATGGCTGATATTCTGTTTTTTGAGTTCAGCTCGGTATTTAGTACCAGATGTACACGCCTGTATTACTCATATGGGGGTGTTTTATGCCATCTCCTTCGCTAATTTCTAGGTACTTATATTATTATTATTTTTTTAATTTTCTTTGATATCTGGCGTTTACACATTTCTTTCCGGGTCCCACCCAGGAACCTAAGGTTAGAAATTGCATCATAACACTTTCCACTGCAAAAAAGTAAAATAAATAATAATAATTACATAGATAAAGCCCTTCGTAAAGTGTGGGCTGTACTTGTCAGAACAATTTTTTGTATCTCTTTAAGGCATGAACTTCCAGGGATCCCTTCAAGTATTATTATTATTATTATTATTATTATTATTATTATTATTATTATTATTATTATTATTATTATTATCATCGTGTTTCAAGTATGTTTCTTAGTTTTCCCAGCTGGCTTTAAGTTTCAATTTGAAGACTAAAAAGATTGAAGGTCAACAGATCAGGAGTGGTACAATTGCTTGGATATGTAGCTTATGTCACTTGCATTCTTTTTTCTTAATTATATGTCGTATGATTGCAATTAAAACTTGCATTGAAATTTCAAGTTTTATGCATAGATAAAATTGTTGTGTAGTTACAATGTGTAATCAGATTAAATTATTATTATTATTATTATTATTATTATTATTATTATTAATTTCTTTTTCCGAATAATTTTTATTAATATTTCCCATATTTTAACTGTTAGTAATTCTTCTCTCATTTGTATCAGTTTAGCTTTGGTTGTATCCCATTCGTTTTCATCTGATTACTAATACCTCCCTGTAAATTAAGTGACAAGTCTCATGAATACCCGACCATTCTTATTTAGATTTTTGCCGTTTTTCAGAGTGCCAGCGCCTGGATGGTACCACCTCTTGCTCTGATTTTCAATTCCTTAAATTCCTTCTAAATTCCACTAGATCTCTATACTTCTGCCCCCCTCGTCTAAACTCTTATATATATTTACTAATTATTTATTTGTATTTTTATTTTTACACAATAGGAAAGTTTCGACTATCACCCGGTTCACACACCTCCCCGGTATTTTGAACAGGAGGAGAAGTTTATCCCTTGTTTCCTGTTTAGGAGTCGGTTTCCGGTTCCTTCTAAATTCTATTTCAACTCTTCTCTTCTGCTGCATCCGCTTAAACTCTGATTTTTTTAATTATTTATTTGTTTTTTTTATTCTTTAATTTTTTTCCACAAAAGAAGAAGATAGATCCACCTATCGCCCAGTTCGCACTCTTCCCCTGTATTTCGCACAAGAGTAGAGGTTTATCCGTTGTTTCTCGTTTAGGATTGGATATCCGGCTCCTTCTACTTCAACTCTATTCGTCTAACATCTCCGCCTAAACACTGAAATTTTTATTAGTTATTTGTTTGTTTGTATTATTTGAGTACACCATACCCCGATAATGACTCATACAATAGCCACTTTCAACGTTCTGAACATTTTTAGTTCGTCATTTTTAGTAGTAATAATAATAGTAGTAGTAGTAGTGTTAGTCGGATTAAAAAAAAAGAATATCTTTTCCGTAAAAAATGTATTTGTTAGTTCTGTATGACATAATCGAATATTTTCTTCTGGAGACATTTTAGACGGAGAAGCGTTTGTTTAATTTGGCGAAATGCGATTCCTTAGAATTGCGCCGAGTCATCTTCCGAAGACAAAAACAAAAGCAATGCAGCAGAGAATTGCTGTAATGTCAAAGTAAGATGTGCGCCGCCGGCATTTCAAAAGATATTGATCGCTAACTGCGTTTAGCTTAAGACTGCATTATTTTTCGAGACCAAAAGTAATGCTGCATTGTCTTTGATTTGATCAAGAATTCAACACACACACACACACACACAAATATATATATATATATCTGTCTATATTTTTTAGATGAGTTTATTATGTACACTATTTACATTATTCGGACTATCGTCCTCATCTTTGTTGCTATATTTATCATAACGTTTGGCCGTTGTACGTTCTGGCGTTCTTCTTCAAGTGGTTGGAATGTCGAAGTGAACCCTTTATTTCGCTCGCTGGGGTAGATTGTTCTAGTTCAACGTACCATGTCTAATGCATGTCAGTTATCAATTATCTCCTGTTAATTCACCTCTTCAAGTTAGATTCTGTGACAGTATCCAAAGAGCTGTGAGTTCAATACCTGGTTAAGGCAGTGGTACAACGGCCGAAACATTGTGATAAATATGGCAACAAAGATGACGACAATAGTCCGAATAATGTAAATAATATATATATATATATATATATATATATATATATATATATATATATATACATAGCTCTTGAAACTACATTTCAATTGAGCACTGTTGAGTGATAAGCTAATTCTATAAACAACAGCCACCTGCACTAATGCAAAGCTCTTCAGTAAAATGAATGGAGCACTTTGGCTGATGGGCATTTGTTTACATTTGTAAAAACAATACGCTAGATTTAGTTGTGTAACTCTACCAAGTGAAGATAGCTCTGACTGACACCAAATTAGTTGTGTTTCAATCCTGGCTTGAGGCATTCGGAAGTCTAGTCGCACTGAGGAGCTGTGATACAGCGAAACAGTACTGTCTGTGAATGACATTATATATATACATATATATATATATATATATATATATATATATATATATATATATATATATATATGCATGTGTGTGTGTGTGTGTGTATGTATGTGTGTGTATCTATATACTTCAGGTAGATGGAGCTTGTCAACCTGGGTGTGTACATCTAAGAGAAGGAAAACTGATTTTAAACCTTCACTGTCTTGCGGCCATACCCAAACATGGGAAAGGCATTGAGAGTAAAACCTGAGGATAAATCTGGATCCAGAGTCCCTGTGTGTGTGTGTGTGTGTGTGTGTGTGTGTGTGTGTGTGTGTGTGTGTGTGTGTGTGTGTGTGTGTGTGTGTGCGTGTGTGTGTGTCCAAATGAGAGAAAGAATAGATGGGGTAAAAATCCACAGTTCGTAGCATTTATTTTTTTAAAAGTGCTCAATACAAAGTAGAGCAAAATATTATTATATTATGTTTATTATAATAAATTACAATAAAAACATTTTACATCGCCACGCAAAGACTTTCATGTTTCGGTACGATGATGGTACTTCTTCAGGCGATGCTAGATAACTAATGATAAAAATGATCTATTAGAGAAATTTAAAAAAAAACAAATCTTAACCTCTTTTCGTAATTCTGACCTTATGCCCCACCCCCACCCCTTTAACTGAACTTATGGCATTGTGCCAAATTTAATGATAATAATAATAATAATAGAAACAAGGGTGAAGCGTCAGGGCTCGATTTAATTGCAAGTGAAAAGGCATGAACACCAACCTCCTTCTACGCACGTTTACTGTAAAGCTGGTGTTAAAAAGAGGTTCTTCGGGAATTTTTACTCTTTTACGCTTCAATAATCCTTCTCATACAATCTTTACATCAAATGTTGTTCGTATGCCAATTTCGGGTGGAATCACATGAAGAAATTATTGGCTAAGTGACAAAAGCCAATTTCGAACCTAGTTTGTCGCAGATTTCGCCCACTTAACTGGAATAATCTAAACCAAACATTCCCGCAAGACAATTTGTGTGTCTTGTGTAATTTACAAGGCAAAATTGGAAAGCATCGGATGAAAAACCAGGGAGTTAACGCCGAAAAACGTTTTTTTTTAACAGTTTTTCTTGCGTTTTTTTTTAACAGTTTTTTCTTGCTTTTTCGCGGGGACGCGAGCAGGACTAAATGTATATTATCTTATTCCTTGCATGATGGCGAATTTTTTGCGACATCTTTGAAGAAAATCGGATAAAAATGTTTTATTTTAAATAGTACGAAAAACCCTATTTTTTCATAGTTTTTTGCAATTTTTTCTGTAAAGCCAGTGTCGCAGGAAAACTATGAAGCACTCTACATAAACCTCGTAACATGAGCTGATGTTTTGAATTAAGTGCAAAAAACATCTACTCATCCAGTAAAAATTTTGTTCGCGTGTAACTTTGCCTTGGAGTTTGCAAAAAGTCGTACCCACGTTCAGTTTTATCGATTTTTCTGCCAAACCCGGGAGGATTGGAGATTGAAATGTTGGTCATTTTGCAACATGTGTGTTGTTGACCTCATTGTTCACTTATGCATATATATATATATATATATATATATATATATATATATATATATATATATATATATATATATATACACGCAGTGGGGAAAATATTCGTACACATAATTTTCTTAAATTTATTGTACTTCCAACTAATGAATAAACATACTTTTCCCATTTAGAATTCTATCGTGACACTTTGCTCAATTTAGCCAAGTCTGGAACAAGGATTAAGTCGGAAGTTCTCTTTAGCAGCAAGTCACGTGCTATTCGGCAGCTCCTCCTGCTGTCTGGTTTTGTCTGCGTCTCTGACCGGCAACTCTGGAACTGGGTTTTGGCCGCTTCAGCTCTCTTCTTGTATTGACTATTACCCAAAAGTGGCATGGAGGTTGACCTTGTTAGGGGACCCGGTGTTTCCCCTATCTTCAAACAAGAGTCCTTTTTTGTCTGGCTTTGGAAAATTAATTATCCTTCCAAATTTTTCAAGGGCAGCAGTAGTAGGTACCTATCCGCCCCGATAACTCCCTTTCATCCATTTGTGCCTCGTACCATTACTTCTAAATTGTCGGAGGTAATTTCTCCTTCTTCCCCCTCCTTTCTTAGTATATCATCTTAGGCTACTGTGTCTTTGATAAATTTGATTTTCAAACCAAGTGGGTGAACGGGAGGTTTATACTTTTAGTCATTAATTGTAATTATCTTACTTAACTTGACATCAATACATTTTTCCCAGTTTGGGATCCTGTCGTTATAATCAGCTGTTTTTCTTTTACCGTAATCGTCTTATCTTGATATCTCTTAGGCGAAGCACAAAATCCTTTCTTTTTGGGGGGTGGGGGTGGAATATTTCCACAGCCCTCTGATTTTTGACAGTAATCGTCAATCAGTTTTTCTCGATTTGCCTTCGTTTTAAAATTACCAACTTTTATTTCTCGGTTGGTGTTTTCGTAATTGGCACTTTTAGTAGATTGTAATTAATTAGTTTCTCCAATTTTGCTTCGTTTCCATATTCTCAACTCTCTTTGAATGTATTTTCACTATTCCTCCCCAACTCCTGTGCGTTTACATTCTCCAGATGGCCTTCTCGGCAATATTTTTCTCAAGACAATGGATCCAGTCTCTGCTTGTCGTCTTGTTTCAGGTTATATTTTAACTTCACCCTTTTTCGTTCTGTTCCAAGCTCATATTTTAACTTAACCCCTTTTGATTTTGTTTCAAGCTTGTATATTTTTATATTTTTAAATTAACCCTTTTCTTTTCGATTGCCAATGTTACATCGAGCCACATTACAACTAGAATATACTTCCTCCGTTTAGAAAGTTCCATTCAGAATTTTTCCAAAAACGACAACGTTAAGGAACAGACTCTCTCGTGGATGTTTCCCTGAATACTACGACCTTCACCTCTTCAAGTCAATGGTCACTCGTTATATATCCTCTGTTTCTTATAGTCTATACTCCCTAGGATCTCCTCGTTCACTCATATTAAACGTCATTTACGATATCCGTTAGAACAATACCTGCCTAAATTCAATGGCTTTCGACCCATGAGTAGGTAAACTTTAGCATAAAAACTTAAAAAATATTTTTAAACAACCAAATTTGTATTAATCAAAATCGAATATATGTATACCTATATTTCTGAGATGAGGTATTATGTACACAATTTACATTATTTGGACTATTCTCCTCATCTTTGTTGCCATATTTATCCCAACGTTTCGGCCGTTGTACGCTCTGGCCTTCTTCAGGTGGTTGAAATGTCGAACTGAACCCTTTATTTCGCTCGCTGGGGTAGGCTGATCTAGTTCAACGTGCCATGTCTAATGCATGTCAGTTATCAGTTATATCCTGTTAATTCACCTCTCCAGGTTAGATCCAGTGACAGGATCCAAAGAGTTGTGAGTTCAGTACCTGGTTAAGGCAGTGATACAACGACCAAAATGTTGTGATAAATATGGCAACACAGTTGAGGACAATAGTCTGAATAATGTAAAAAGTATATATATATATATATATATATATATATATATATGAGAGAGAGAGAGAAAGAATAGATGGGGTAAAAATCCACAGTTCGTAGCATTTATTTTTTTAAAAGTGCTCAATACAAAGTAGAGCAAAATATTATTATATTATGTTTATTATAATAAATTACAATAAAAACATTTTACATCGCCACGCAAAGACTTTCATGTTTCGGTACTATGATGGTACTTCTTCAGGCGATGGTAGATAACTAATGATAAAAATGATCTATTAGAGAAATTTAAAAAACAAAACTTTTCGTAATTCTGACCTTATGCCCGCACCGTTTAACTGAAGTTACTCATGCCCAAATCTAATAATAAAAAAAAGAAAAAAAAAACAATTATTAAGCGTCAGAGCTCGATTTAACTGCAAGTGCAAACGCATGACCCCCATTTTTCATATATATATATATATATATATATATATATATATATATATATATATATATATATATATATATACTCACGAAACAACACTCACGCACGCAGGAGCGGGCTCATACACTCAATCTTATAAGCACACATACACACGCGCGTAAATATGTCTATATTTGGTAGGTATACTTTTTCTTTTTTTAAGCATTTCCCCCAAGCAAGGCGGGAATGGCACGAGTACGCAATGGGCTACAGAGAGTGAAAGTAAGAGAAAAGACCGTCAACGAACGGAAAGACTATCTTTTGTTTATTAACAACGGTCTGCATCAGTCTTCCTACTTCGATGCAGTAGTCTATTTGCATTTCAGACTTCCAGAATTTTGTTCTTTTTATTTTCTTAGAGATCTATAGTTTTTTTTCTCGATGTGAACTCGTAACTAACCGCAGTGGACAGCAACTGTTAATATTACGATAATTTCTCAATTATTCCTGCTGATATCAGAAATGATGTATATCACATAGTTTGGATTCTTCCACCGAATAAGAAAGCTTTCAGAATCGTTATTATTGATACAGGTGCAGAGTTTTTAGCGTCACTAGTAAATAGTGGCTTTTAATAGATATCAAATGATTGAAATTCTCCTCCAGTTGTTCTACTCAGTATTCCAGCTGATATTATTAATTTATTGCGTTGATATAATTATTATTATTACTATTATTATTATTATTATTATTATTATTATTAGAAATATCCTTAAAATTTTATGCTTTTGCTATATAAATTTTCTGGTGAATCTTAATTCTTTGAGTTAATGATTGAACAAGTCCATTCGAGAGTTTTCATGATTACAAAATAACCATGGAAATGTAGTATATGTCTATATTTCTGAGATGAGGTATTATGTACATTATTTTAATTATTCGCACTATTGTCCTCATCTTTGTCGCCATATTTATTACAACGTTTCGGCCGTTGTACGCTCCAGCCTTCTTCAGGTGGTTGAAATGTCGAACTGAAACTGGATGTTTAATGGATGTCAGTTATCACTTATCTCCTGTTAATTCCCCTCTCCAAGTTCTCCACTGCCTTAAGCGGGGGGGGGGTTATTGTACTCACACTCTTTGGGTCCTGTCACTGGATCTAACCAACGCCTTTATCCACTGTGCCGTGTGTCCTTGAGGACATCTGTGTATGAATTTCTTAATAAATAATAATAAACTTAATGTCTCAGCATCATTTTTACCAGCGCTCATACTGTAATTTTTGCTGTTATTATTTCATGTTTTTACCAGAGCTCATATTGCAATTTTTGTTGTTATTATCGCTTTTCTTTGGCACTCCTTATTACTGGTTCCCATATATGCTAGGCCAAAAGTAAATCTCCTGAGCCGACCAAGCATAGAAATGAATACAATATGGGAACCAAAGATGAGGTCAATAGAATAATGTAAATAGTGTGCATCCCTTGCATCGTTAAATATTTAAGTTTAACAATATTAACAAAATATCGCAATAACCATCAGAAATAAAAATGCAGGTCGTTATTTAAAGAAGTAGAGGGTATAAATGAAAAAATTAAAAAATGACGAGGGTTCCCATTCCATTGAAACAAACGTTAAATATGAGAGCGTTATCGCTTCAGTTGTCTTCTCTTTAATTCATTCATTCATTTTTTCCCTCATTTTTCTTGAAATAAAAGACCCAAAAATCAGCGCCTTTGTTATATCATTTCTTCTGTTTATTCCCGCAATCAAAAAGGTATGACCCATTGTCTGAGGTAATAATACCAGGGCGTAACTAACTACGGAACGAGCGGGATTATATTATTGTAATTATTATTATTATTATTATTATTATCATTTTTATTTCCTTTGATATCTGGCGTTTACACATTTCTTTCCTGGTCCTGCCCAGGGACCTAAGGTTAGAAATTGCATCATGACACTTTCCACTACAAAAAAAAAAAATAATTACATAGATAAAGCCCTTCGTAAAGTGTGGGCTGTACTTGTGAGAACAATATTTTGTATCTCTTTGAGGCATGGACTTCCAGGGATCCCTTCAATCAGCCTACTGGAATCTTTTCCAACCAATCCTAAGGCTCCAACTACAACAGGGATTGTTGATGTTCCCATGTGCCACATTTTTTAGATTTCTATTTCGAGGTCCTTGTATTTTGACAGTTTTTCGAATATCTTCAAAAATACATTGCAGTCTGCAGGGACTTCCATATCAATAAGGAGGCACTTATTTTGTTTGTGGTCTTTAATAACAATGTCTGGGCGGTTGGCTTTGATTGTTCTGTCAGTGTGTATTGTGTAGTCCCATAGAATTGTAACAGGTCCTATCTCCGTAACCGGGTCAGGGTGGTGTTCGTACCAGTTTCTTTCAGTTTCCTTTCCGTAGGAGTTGCAAATTTTCCAGTGCAGATATTGGCCAACTCTGTCATACCGAGTTTTATCAAAACACTGTGCAACCTGATACCAGACGGTCAATTGTTTCTTGATATTTATCTGAATCTACATTTTTAGCTGACACAATTTTTCAGTGTGTGTACTTGGTAATTTCTTGTTAGTAAGCATTTGTCCTGTGCAGCAAGAATAAAACCTTCGGTTTCAGCATTTAACCCTGCACTACGTAACCACTGATGCGTCCAGGGTTTGTCTACATCAGCTTGTTTAGTACGGGCAGAGTATTGATCATGAAGAGGCTTACTTTGCCATTGTTTTTGCATTTGGTACATTGCATTTGCTTATGCGTTTGCTTTCTTTTTTATATTCTTTGCTGCTGCAGAAGTTGTATTATGGATTATTATTATTATTATTATTATTATTATTATTATTATTAATTCATGTTCTTTGATTTCTGGTGTATACTCATTTCTTTCCGGGTCCCGACCAGAGACCTAAGACCAGAAATAGCATCATTACATTACATTGGGCAATTAAAAAAACAAAACAACAAACATATTTAACATAGATAAATCCCTTCGTAAGGTGTGGGTTGTACTCCTGAGAACATTTTTTTTGTATTTCTTTAAGGCATGGGCTACCAGGAATCCCTTCAATCTACTGGAATCTTTTCCAACCAATCCGAGGACTCCAACTACAATTGTTGATGTTCTTATGTGCCACATTTTTGAGATTTCGATTTCGAGGTCCTTGTTCTTTGTTCTTGTCATTATTATTATTATTATTATTATTATTATTATTATTATTATTATTATTATTATATAAATGTTTGTATTTCATTTGATTTCTGGCGTGTGAACGCCCAGAGACCTAAGGTTATAAATGGCATCATGACACTTTCCACAGACAAAAAAAGAAAAAAAATTACGTAGATAAAGCCCTTCGTAAAGTGTGGGCTGTACTTGTGAGAACAATCTTTTGTATTTCTTTGAGGCATGGGCTTCCAGAAATCCCTTCAATTAGTCTATTGGAATCTTTCCCAACCACTCATAGGGCTCCCAAATACAACAGGGTTTGTTGATGTTCCGATGTGCCACATTTTTGAGCTTTCGATTTCAAGGTCCCTGAATTTTGACAGCTTTTTGAATATCTTCAAAAATACATTGCAGTCTGCAGGGACTGTCATATCAATAAGGCTGCACTTATTTTGTTTGTGGTCTTTAATAACAATGTCTGGGCGGTTGGCTTTGATTGTTCTGTCAGTGTGTATTGTGTAGTCCCATAGAATTGTAACAGGTCCTATCTCCGTAACCGGGTCTGCGTGGAATTCATACCAGTTATTATTATTATTATTATTATTATTGTTATTATTATTGTTATTATTATTATTATTTTTATTATTATTATTATTATTATTATTATTATTTCATTGATTTCGGTTTTATACTTGTTTCCTCCTGGGTCACAACCAGAAAATGAATGTCAGAAATAGTATCAAACACATGCACATTTTACACTGACGTGAGTTTTGAGCTGTACTTGGTAAGACGAATTTGTGTATTCTCTTAAGACATGGACTACCAGAAAGCCGTTCAGGGTATCTATCAGAGCCAATCAAACCAAGGACACCAACCACAACTGGAATTATTGATGTTTCCATATCCCACACTTGTGAAGATTCCACTTTTCACAGTTTTTTTTTTTTGAAGATCTTCGAAACTACATTACAGTCTTTCAATATGAAAGCACATTTTTTTATGTCAATTGATCACGATGCCCGGGAGGCTAGCTTTGATTATTCTGTTTGTGTCTTGTAAAATCTCATCAAATTTACACATCCTACATTTGTAACCGGGTCAGAGTGATGTTCATACCAATTTCTTATTATTAGTTTTCACGCTTGTTGTAACCGAAACTGGTCAGAGGTGGAGATGGACAACGATTTTACGGAAGATTAAATTGTTGCTCCGGTTTTGTTGATTGAGTCAGCTTGTGTTTATTCCTTGGGAAAGGCATGAATCAGTCTTTAATACCCCCACCAGTTATTGGTTAAATAGTCGGGTTTATTGACCTCTCTCTCTGACCTTGCTTGTCGGAGAACGACAATCGAAATTCAAAACTGAGGAGAAGAGGTCGGGAAACCACTCAATCATCTTTCACATGAACACTCATGGCATTACGCAGTTTACAAATGTTAAAGTAAAAGGAATAACAGAAAGCCAGGATCTAGTCCGTATTTGATGGGGCGTGACGGAACCATAAATATTATTCTTGCTGTGTTCTGGATAACCTCGTTTATACCTTGTGCTTCCAGTTCTATTTTTTAGGTTCCTTCGGATACTTCAGATAATTCCAGAAATTATGCTTATGACATATATTTTGATATTATGATTGTTTACCTGTTTTTAGAGGTCTACATATTTTTCCCGATTTTGGCTACCTTTGTTTCCCTATCTACGGAGCCTAAAATACACAAACGATCCTTTACAGTGGGGTAAGACTCCCTCAATAAAAAGAGCCAAATTCCTGGTGTATGTTTACAGACTCAAGTATAAACCTATAATGCTTACAGATAGATGCACGTATACAGCCGACCAATGTTTATATGCAAAGTCAGGTATAATTAGGACCAAAGTTTACCAATAGACTCAAGTATAAATTTGACCAATATGTTCCTGTAGACTCAGGTGTAAAACCAACTAATGTTTACCTATTGATTAGAGTATAAATACTCCCAATATTTACCAAAAGAGTCAACTATAAAACCGTCCAATGATTGTCAAAAGAAACAAGTATAAATGTGATGAATATTTTCCTATAGAATTACGTAAAAACATGAACAATGTTTACCTACATATCTAAGCATATATCCGACAAATACCTTCTTATAGACTCGTGTGTAAACCTGTCTAATGTATACCTATAGACCCAAGTATAACTCCGATGAATGTTTACCGATAGCCTCTAGTATAAAAGCGCCAAATAATTTCCAATATATCCATATATATATATATATATATATATATATATATATATATATATATATATATATATATGACTAATTATCGATTCATATATAAATCTGATTAATGTTTGCATTCAGACTCAAGTATAAACCTGGCCAAATTTTATCTATAGATTCAAATGTACAAAAAATAAGTTTCTAGATTAAATAGTGTAACAATGGTTGATATGACGTAAAATCCCAAAATCCAATCCAGATCCCTTTTTAATATTAATATTAATAATAATAATAATAATAATAATAATAATAATAATAATAATAGTGATAATAAGAATAAAAACGATAATAGAATTCTTTAGTCGTATATGCCATTCGTTATAAGACAAAACACCTGGAAAAATTAAAGTGTGCTTATTACTTCGTGCAATATTTCTTCCTGAAGAAAGTTCTCTTTGTATTCATATTCAACGTCGCTAGAATGAATTGAGAGTGCTGTCTTTGATTTTTTTTCCATTGTTTCCGTGTTGCATATAAAGATAGCAATGAGAAAAAGGTAGCTTTTACGTCCATTTACATCTGATGTAAGGCGCCATATTGGAATGTATGACAGCAGTTCTGCGCAAGTGTGTTTTTTAGAACGCCGAACAAAATAGTGCTTCGACTTTAAAGATAAATATCATCATCATCATCATCATCATCATCATGATTTCACCGTTATCATCATCTTCATCGGAGGAGGGGCAGCAGCAACAAAAGCGTTAGGAGGAGTAGAAGCAGCGCTACCCCACCTTCCATGTCTATAGCATCTTCAATTTTACTACTGAGCAGCATTACAAATGATTTTACCTTATGAATGCAAGGGAAAAGATCTTTATTATATGAATACATAAAAATGCTTATACAATACGAATGCATTGCGAACTATTTTACGATACGAAGGCAGCAAAATAATTTTATTACAAAGCCAAAACAACCAGAAAAAAAAGAACCCTGTTCTTAAATAGCCTTGTCAGAACGAGTCTTTCATATGGATGGCATGCATGGCGCCATCCCCGCTCAGAAATATATAAACTCTCATCTGTATATAACTGTAAATGATATAATAAAATGCCTAATAAACGAAAGTAGAGTATATGGTGTTAATGTTGAATTCTTATTTTTTTTATTCACACACACACAAAGTCAAACATATATCGTTAAATATAACAGACAACGAATATATATTATATTTGATCATGAGCCGTTCTAAGCTTCGTATAGTAGATTTAATTTTGGGAGAAAATAAAATGTCCATATAACCAATTTGATAATGGCTCATGTGAGTCGAAAGCATAGATCGTTGGACTGTTTTTGTCTTTAAATTTATACACACATATAAGTAATAATCCGTTGGTATATAATCCAGGTGGATATCCTAATGATATAAAGTATTAAAACTGATCCACAAAAAGAGCTCAGTGTATTTATTATAACAGAGCATATAAGTTGCATGATAGAGAAATCCAAAATTACCTCATAAGAATAGCTATTTAAATCAAACTTTACTACGTTGGCATTTTTCGACTCAGCTATATATATATATATATATATATATATATATATATATATATATATTGTGTGTATTTAGGCAGCATTTTTTCATTAATATGAAAAAAACTTACATAAAATATATAGACAACACTTATCTATATTATTTAATGAAACATGTATTAATATATATATATATATATATATATATATATATATATATATATATATATATATATATATATATATATATGTTTGTGTGTGTATGTGTGTAAGTGTTTACTAATGTAATTATTATTTATTATTTTAGTTAAAATTGATAAATTACTTTTGTATTTATTTATTTCGCATAATAGAAGATCTTGAGTTAAGGGTTTCTTATTTAATTTTTATGGTCGTCTATGTTGGCATGGAAAAGAGTTTTCCTTTAAGAAAGGAGATATTTTTAAAAATCCAGAACGTAAGTTAACATTTTGGAAAGAATCATTAGCTGGAGTCTCAAGAACTTTCCATCTAAGTAAGATATTTTCTCTTTCTTTTCATTTAACGGTTGCGTTTAAGAATATTTTAGAACGTTGTTAAATTTAAACATAACCATATTTTTACTTCTGTTTGTAAATACATGTTGCAAGATAAAATC
>OZ038482.1:21457349-21492349 GCA_964036315.1 Acanthosepion esculentum
AAAGGAAAAAACTGGGTATAGTGGGGATTGAGGAAAAAAAAAGAACGGAGAATGATAAAAAGAACTGGGATCATTACATCGGAAGATGTCGATTGACATTACATTTAAATTTTTGAAGATTATAGTTATCATGGAAGTAAGTAAGAAGAAAAGAGTTCCACAGTCGGGAAGTGTGATAGTAGAAAATTCGGTAACATTTAACTGTTTCGACAGTAAAAATGTGGGACCAAGATGCCAACCTAGTAGTACACTTAAATTCATGCAGTCGGGGCACCAGTGAAAATAGATCTTCAGAGCAGATCCCATTAAAATGTTTATAGAAAAGACAGAGGGAAGCCACATTACGTCGGTGAGAAGGTGACTGGAGTCGAAACCCCAAGTCAGGACTGATCACATTGCATCTCCGTTCGTGGATTTTGTCGAGAATCTCGAGACGAACATTGGCGACACCAGACCACTTATGGTACCATGCATGGACGAATGGTGGATTTGTGAATGTAGAAGATAAACTCAGACGAAACCTTCTGACGCAGAATAAACTTCCCTTGCAGTAGAAGCAGCCATTGATTCTATGTAGTCGTTACACCTCAGGTCAGTTGAAAACGTGAGGCTAAGAAGGCAGTGAGGCGCTCTCATGGAGTTGATAGGAGGTAGGGATGTTTCTGTATGATATATATATATATATATATATATATATATATATATATATATATATATATATATATATATGTATATATATATGTGTGTGTGTGTGTGTGTGTGTGTGTGTTTTAAATTTGGGAATATTGATATGGGTAGGGCGCTCTCTATAGAAGTAAGGTGTTTATAGATATAAACAACATGGGCATAGTCATTGACACAGTTGAATAGTAAACACACTGTGATGATTTATATACCCACTCTCTCTAGATATATCAATATGTCTATCTACCTCCCTCTCTCACATTCAAACTTTGCCTCTGTCACTCTCTCAATATATATATATATATATATATATATATATATATAGTGACACGCATAAATATTGGATACATGTTATTTTCTGTTATAACTCTAGTTTATGTTCGCCATTTTGCCTGATATTTGGTAAGTAATATCTCGTAAAGTTGTTTTAGTTGTATGTCGAAGGAAAATTAAAAACTCATGGTTGAATACATTTTTTTTTATCAAAGTTCAAAATTAACCTATGCAAAAGTATTGGATACATGACACTTTTTCAAATTTCCAATCGAAACTTTGTATTTTAAAAGACTTTAAATATTCAAATTTTCGATAGTATTGGAATGTTATCTCTGACCAATCAGAGAAGCACACAGTTGTTTACAAGATAGTGCTACTAATCATCTGACTCTTTGATGTGCATTCTGCAATTCAAGGATTAAAAATGGCAAAAACTAAAGAATTATCCAGAGATATGCGAGATAGAATCATTGAACGTCACAAAGGAGGACGAGGTTACCGAAAAATTAGCAAAGAAATGAATCTAGCACTAAGTACAGTAGGAATTATCATCAGGAAGTATAAGAAGTATGGCGACGGTACAGCAAACCTTCCAAGAAATGGAAGACCGAGAAAAATAAATGAGAGTACTTCAAGGTGGATCAGCAGAAATGTGCAAAAAAAAACCCTTCATTACTCGTTCTGAAATTAAAACTGATCTTGAGGTTGCTGGAATTAATGTAAGTAATGATACCATTAGCAGAGCACTATATCGTACAGGCTTTCATTCAAGATCACCAAGAAAAGTGCCTTTACTGAAAACCAAACATGTCAAAGACTGATTAAAGTTTGTTGAAACTTATGAAAAGAAGGGTATGCAGTTTTGGGAAAAGGTAATCTGGTCGGATGAAACGAAAGTTGAACTATTCGGAAGGAACACAGCGACAAGTGTTTGGCGAATAAATGGCACTGGCTTCAACAAGCACAATACCATCCCCACAGTTAAGTTTGGGGGTGGTTCCATTATGATATGGGGATGCTTTTCATCCAAGGGCACTGGTGAGTTACAAGTTATCCATGGTAGAATGAATGATAGCATGTACAGGGAGATTCTAGAGAAGAACCTTCAGAAATTTGCAACTTCTTTAGTACATGGTCGGAATTTCGTGCTTCAACACGACAATGATCCCAAACATACCGCAAAATTTACAAAGGAATGGTTTGAAAATAATGGTATTAGTACTCTCAATTGGCCAAGTCAGTCTCCTGACTTGAATCCAATTGAGAATTTGTGGAATACTTTGAAGGTTAAAGTTCATAAGCGGAATCCACAAAATATCAAGCAATTAGAGGAATTATGCAAGGAAGAATGGGGTAAAGTAACGGTGGATCAGTGTGAAAAACTTTTAGCTAACTATAGAAAGCGACTGGAAGCAGTGAAACAAAACTGAGGCTACGCAACAAAATATTAAATTGATGTATCCAATACTTTTTTGCATAGGGTAATTTTGAACTTTTATAAAGAAAATGGATGGGATATTTGGCAATTCTTTTCTCGGGTTAAATATGAATTCTAATGGTTTGTGGTGCGATTTTAATAAGAATTTTATCCTATCCAAACATTTCAAGCCTTTTCCTTGCTCCATACAATTGCCAGTGCTTCTTTTTCAATATTTGATTAGTTAGTTTCTGCTGACGTTAACCTTCTTGATATGTACATGGTTGGGTGTTCTTCTTGTGATAGAATAGCAGCAATCGCCTTTTCACTCGCGTCTGTGGTTAACGTTACTTCTTTTTGTGGATTAAAACTTTTATTATTGATATGTTCCTCGGTATTTTCTTTAGTCTGTCAAAATCGATAATTTGCTTTTGTGTCCAGTTAAATTCATTGTTTTTTTGCGTCATTTTGCAAATGGCTCTATTATGTCACTGTATCTTGGCATGTATTTGCTATAAAAATTTATTATTCTCCAAAAGGATTCTAATTCTTTTTTTATTTGTTGGATCAGCTAGTTCTGTTACTTTCTTTGTTAATCTATCGTCGGGTGATATACCTTCTTTTGATATTTGATATGCTAAATATGATATCTTCTTACAGTCAATATTACACTTGTCTTTGTTTACCGTCATGCCTGCCTTTTTAATCTCATTAAAATTTGCTGTGTTTTATATTTTATTTCTTCTTTAGTTCTTGCCCCTACACATATATCGACCTGTTATATTATTACATTTTTTATTTTTCCTAATAAGACTCTTTCAATTGCTTTTTGAACGTCTTTATCTCAAACGGTAGACGAGTTCATCTTAGTAAGCCTATAGGGGCGATTATCGTGATGATTTCTTTGAATTTCTCGTCAACTTCTATTTTGTTGTATGCTGCCTTGAGATTAATTTTTGCAAAGTGTTCTATTTTTTTCAACTCATGGCTCGCAGTTTCGATATTTGGCAAAGAAAAAGAATATGAACATATCTGCTGATTTACCCCCATCTTGTAATCACCACAAATCCTTAAATCTCCGTCAGGTTTCTTTATCGCTATTATCGGTGACGCCCAATTGCTACCATCTTGAGTTACTCTTTCTAGTATGCCTTGCTGTATCATTTTGTTTAATTTGGCTATTATCAAATGCAGGATATGAATTGGAACCTTTCTTGACTCTATATATTTTGGGTGATAATTTTCTTTTAGTCGAATGCTTGCTTTATAGCGTTTCAATAATCCTATTTCATTTTCTTCTGTTTCCATGGAATTGAATAGTCTTGCTGTATCTACTTTTAATACATCAATACCTAGTAATCAGTGATCTTTTTCTCATTCTACAACTGTAATGGGAATTATTTCAAAACGCTTGTCGGTTTCAAAATTGCCTTGAAATGTACCCAATATTTTTATAGTCGTTCCATCAAATTGCTTTAATTGGATGCTACTTTTGAAAAAAATTTAAGTCGTCCTAATGTTATCCAGAAATTTTTTGGTATCAACTTGACTTCACTGCCTGTATCAACTTGCATGTTAAATACCTGTCAATTTATCCTTATTTTTTTCTCAACTTCTTTTTTTGCGTATTCATTGTAAATATTTCAGCTTCTTCTTCGGAGGGGGTTTGTACCGTTTGTACTCTTTCTATTTTCTTTTCCTATTTGCATACGTTCTGAAAATGATTTCTTTTTTTGTAATTACAGCATATTTTTCCTAGACATTTGTACTTGTCTTTCGCGCGATTTTTTCCACAATACCTACATTTAATTATAGATTTGATGGTGCTTATCCTGTACGTCTCGAATTCTTCTTTTGTTTGATTAACTTCTCTAATCAACTCTAATTATTGTAAAAACTCGACGCTATCTTCCAAACACATGCTGCTAACTAGCGACATATATAGTATTTTTTGTTTCTGGTTTTCGTCTTGCAAGCCTTCATTTATTCTGAGAAGGATTAATTCAGCTTGTATAGTCATTTCCCATGCTCCCAATTTTTCAAAATCACAATACTTGGCTCGTTCTTTCAATCTATGTAAGTATTGTCTAATGGATTCATAGGGTGCTTGTCTTGTCTCTAAATCTTTGTTCTTTCGGCGATGACCAATCTTTTCTTTGGTCTTATGTTCTTTTTATAATTTTAATAATTTCTTCAAATGTCATTTATTCTAATTCAATCGGGTAGCACATTGTCGAAATTTTCTTCACAGCGGTAGCAAGAAATAAATCCGTTTTCTCGTTCTCTCCTCCGTCGGTCTTTGAGTCTCTTAATTTTTTCACTCTTGCAAATGTAGCAAAAGTTCTTATCCATGTTTCTAAGTGTTCTGCGTCGTACATCAAATTTAACGATCCCATCTGCCACACCATCGTTATGTTTTGCACATCGCTCTGCGTAGTAATAGTCGTGGTACAGTTCTCCGTATCCTGAAAAGCAACCGGGTTTCCTTGGCACAGCCACTCTTTGTTCGCCAGTTGTTCTCTATACTTGTCTATCTAAGTAATTAATTGAAACAAAGTATCTATAAATAGCAAACAAAATGTCGTTAGCAACTAGAATAATTATAAACGCTATTGTATATTCATATGCTCAACTGAAAAATTATGTCAATTACTTTATGTTCGAAGAGAATATTTTCAAGTGTAGAAATTCTGTTTGTCTTGTGTTGACGGATTCTACTATTTTCTTTTGATTTCGTGATATATTTCTTGTGTACGTTGACTTGGGAGAGTAGTGATTCTCCAAGTTAAATCTGACAAATTTATATATATATATATATATAGAGAGAGAGAGAGAGAGAGAGATGTGTGTAACCGAATAGGTAAATATAGGTAGGTATACGAACGAACAATCGTGTTCAAATACATATAAATACTCTACACTGTAAGAAAAGAAACTGTACTCAATTTTAAGTAAAGGAGCTATTTAATATATATATATTAAGAAATATAATAATATCTTACATTAATTGCATAACTCCGCGTTTCATGCCGAAGCAATTTTCAAGTTATATATAACAATAAATATAATTCCTGCACTTGAAAATTGCTTCGGCATGAAACTCGGAGTTGTGCAATTAATGTAAGATATTATGTATATTTCTTAATATATATATATATATATATATATATATATATATATATATATATATATATATATGATTTATTGATTAGTCTGTCAAACAAAATGCTTGAAATGAATAGTCTGAGCCACCATTTTTAAGGACTCATCTCAAAATTAAATAATGTAAATAAAATTCATTGTGACAAATATTGTGTAATTGATTAAAAAATCAGATAAAGTCTGTTTTAAAATATTGAACATTAATATTGATTTTCTAAAGAAGCAAGTTTCAATAGGGAAAATATCAAATAACACCAGCGAAGTTGACTTTAATTACTTCCACAAATGTTTACAAAATTACAATTAGATTTCATTAGACGGTTTTTTTTGTTTTGTATGTTTGTTTTTTTGGCGCACTCCTGTATGACTTAAGTAAAACTGTTTTGTTTAATTATGTTTTGAATACATAATAATTTGAACATGTATTGTTTACATTGGAATTATTTTATTTCCTGCTTCCTGTCATTTTTATGTATCTCGGAAAGTATGACTTGTACATTAACAATTCTACTTTTGGTATAGAATCCGTCCTATGTTCCTCTGTTAAACTTCCAAGCATGTTGGCGTCGGAGTTAAATTTAGGTAAAAAGCAGAAAATTCTTTGAAGAATGGGAATGACAGGTTGGGAACGGGGATCCATTATAAACTCTGCAAAATGCTATGACTATACAGACATCTGGTATAACGGGTAAACTACATTACTTGATTTTCTAAATGGATGACGGTACAAAGACTGGGAGAAATACGAACGCTTAAAACATTGCTTAGATCTAAAAACAATCAAAACCCCTGGAGAGCCATGTTCGTCCACGTCTTGAAGGAACTTCCCGACACTGCTTTGTTCACGTTTCACCCTTTTGGTAACGTTTTTTTACACTTATTACGTTTTGGACTATAACAAAGTTCCGTGACGTGTTTCCTTACAAAATCCATTAATATTAAAATTTAAAACGCCGTGTCCCTTCAGAACGTTGGTAATCATGGCCCTCCGCAATCTCCTACCCTTTGTAGATTTTAATACATTTCGTCTTTTTATTGTCTTTCCTAAAATTTTGTTTAGTCATACATTTACTAAAACTCTCTAAGTATGTTATGCATTATTGCCCTAGTAATTTCAACTATCTCGTTCTGATGCTAAAAATAAGTGTCCTTTTTGTTGCCATTTTTTCTAAAACTTCGTCCTAGCTCACGTGTTCGGTCCATGGTATCCTCAGCATCCTTCTGTAGAATCACATTTCTGTTGCTTCAATATTTTTTCATCCGTGAGGAGATTATCCTGTATTCACTGCCTCATAGGAGAGCTGATATTATGTAACAGTTCCGTTCTCCTTTTTTGTTTACTAAAATGAAAAGTAAGTTCCCAATAATCATATCCAACGAAAACAACAACGATTAGAACCCACTACTTAAGAAGAATCCATTCCCAAATCAGGACTACACCTGAAGAATCCTTATTGTCTGTGTTTGGTGGTATAGGAAAGTTATTTTCTCTCTTGTAGTACTAAACCAAATAGAAACAGTTGAAATACTACTGTCATATATAGTCTGGTGTCCGCTGTACGTCTCGAGGTCCTCGACAAAATTCAGAGACGGATATGCAACGTGATAGGTCCTGCTCTGGCATCTCGTCTACAGATACTTTCTCACAGACGTGCCGTGGCTTCCCTATGTCTCTTCTACAAATATTTTCACGGCAACTGTTCCGACGAGCTACTTTCGCTGGTTCCCAGACTGCATGAATTTAAACGAGCTACTAGGTTGGTATCTCAGTCCCACCCTTTCACTGTCGAAACGGTTAAATGTTACCATCTTTTCTACTCTAACAGCTTCTTCTCTCGCACTTCCCGTCTGTGGAACTCCCTTCCTCTTGCTTGCTTCCCTGATAACTATCTTCAAATAATCAAGTATAATCGACATCTTCTGATGCCTTGATGTTGTTCCGCGTCCTTCTCTTTATCCTTTCCTCTTTACTCTTGTTCTCAACCCTCTGTAACCCCTTGCGTGCTAGTGGCACTCCCGACATGCTTGGGGTGAAATGCTTAAAAAAAACTAGAAGTACTGTCGATAGCTGAAAACGTTGTACAATAACTGTTGATATGTCAGGCGTAAAGTTCTTCAGATTTCGATGCAGAGAAACATTCATATCAGTTTGGACATCATTATAATCGTAATAGTAATATTAGTTGTTTCCTTATATGGCACTGTCAGTTATTATCTTCTGTCTTCTTAATTTATGTTCTTTTATTGCTCCCTTTCTCTATTCATAACTATCTATACATCTTTCTCTCACTCACTCACACACACACTCTTTCTTTTTCTCTCTCTCCATACATATATATATATATATATATATATATATATATATATATATATATATATATACACGCAGGGGTTGGACAAAATAATTGGAACAGTTTCAAAATCCACTCCTATATTTCAAAGACCTATTATATTAAGAACTTTAACTAAAACTTCGTAATTGCAGGTTATATCTATTGTAATTAGGTTTATTTATCTAATTTACTGTCTTTGTCTTATTTATTTTTAGAATTTAGTAAAATTTAAGCTAAATGCGTGACCTCTCCGAGTTCGAAAAAGAGCAAATTGATGGAGTTCGTAGGACAGGAGCCTCAATCACTAAGGTTGCTGAACTATTTGGTTTTTCAAGAGCTACTATATCAAGAACTATGATGCAATTCGAGAAACAGGGCCAGACCTCTAGCAACCGTAGCAACCTTACTGACAGGGACTGACGTGCATTGAAACGCAATGTGGCAAAAAATCATCGGACTACTGCGGCCAAACTGAATAGTTCAGTTTCTACTAAAACTGTTCACCGTGAGCTCCATAAGGTTGCATATCATGGAAGAGCCGCTGTGAGGAAACATCTTCTCTCCACTCGCAACATTCAAAAGAGGTTGAAGTGGTGCAGAGATCGCAATGCCTGGTCTGCAGACCAATGGAAGCAAGTGATATTCTCAAACAACTCCAGTTTTTCCCTTTTCCCAACTTCAGGGCGAGTTTATGTGTGGAGGCAGCCCAAAGAAGCTTACAAACCTGACTGCCTTCTTCCAACAGTGATAGTTTGGGTCTCCATATCATGGACATGTCTCGGTTCAATAGTTGCTCTGCTTGGTAGAAGCAATAGCAAAGATAACCTGGACATTTTGGGAGATCAAGACCAAGACTTTATTCCCTGATGGTGACTGCATCTTCCAAGACGATAATGATCCAATACATACCGCTCGATTGGTTAAGAATTGGTATGAAGAGCATGAAAGTGAACTAGAATACATGGAGTGGCCTCCCCAATCTCAACATATCAATATTTTTGAACATTTGTGGTGCATTTTGGAGCGACAAGTTAGGAGCCGCTATCGTCCACTGTGGTTTCTGTTATATGGTACAGTTCTTTTTTTGTGATACTGTAATACAAGTTCACGAGGTTCGAGGAAAGATGACTCTCGCTGAGGCCTACAATTTTCATCTGCTCAAAGTCATTTTAACCATCGATCTGAGAAAGCAGTCGTATGCGGCCGACAGGTTATATATTTCTGGAGATCCACATAAAAATCTCAATCTGAGGAGACTATTTAAGAACATGACTCGAGTTTTAAGTCTAATGTTTTGGTTTTGTGGCAACTTGCGGTATTGGGCAAAACTACACCTACCGCAGCCTATTCTATGTTCAGTTTCCTTATCTTCTATACTAAATGTCTAATGTTACTAATTCCATATCCTGAATTTTTATGAAGGATTCAACGTACGCACTAGCCCTTCTTTCATTCCAATTCCAGATCATAGTTTCTGGTTTGGAAAGGTTTATATTGGTTCATAGTTGGATGCTGATTTTTTGTTCAAGATCATTCTTCTACCAACTATGGATGCTTATGTCATTAGCATAGAGCCCCCTTTTCCTCTGTACATTGGCCTCGGTCAAGAAAACTTTATTCTATTAATAGATTCATTTGGTATACGGTATGGAATGTTTAAGTCATCAGTGCCCGTCTCTTCACATCTGTGCGTGAATATGCGCACAGAATAATCTAGGAATAGATCTCATTTGCTCTCTTTGTCGTACGCCCGATGAGGTTTTGCGGTATTGGGGCCTTCATGACACATTCATGGCTTTGTGAACGGATATAGTTCTTTATATAACCCATCAGTGGATTTTAAAAGCGGTTTCAAATCGATAAGTAGAGGAAGCTTCTTATTGATGCGGTTTTATGCTGCTGCAAGATCAACAAGTCATACATAATGTTCTCTTGGAGAAGTAGAAAATTTCCTCGAGTTGTCTGATGACATATATGCCATCATTACACTCCTTACTAGAACGGAGGCCAAATCGTGCCGTGGGGAATTGATTTTCATAGAATGGTGATGTCCTAATTAATACAAGGCTCATTAGCATCTTTAGCATCTTTACCATAATGGATCCAATTGAGATGCCACTGTATGTGTGAGGGCTTAGCGGTTAAAGTTTTGATTCCATGGGACATTAATGCGCTTCTGAGTCCAGATTTCCTTTATGAAATTTTGACAGTTGTTTCTGAATTCGGGGAAAGGGTACGCTATTTTCAAATGGCCAGGCTCAATGTCAACTGATCTATTATCATTCTTTACTTTTCATTATTTCCTCATCATTAAGTTCTTTATTCGTTATATTTCAAGACAGACATTTTCGTGCTCCGATGTATATTGGTGTATGTCTAATTCTGTTGGCATCTTTAGCTTTGTTTGGTCAGAGTTGAAATGTGATGCGAAATGTTTTTCTCCTCAAGATATTGCTTTGGATTTCGATTGGTGAATGCTGTCATGAACTTTGCTTTCCTTCACATTTCAAAACAATATCTATGCTTGCCTTCATTAATTTTCCAATTTTACAGATATATTGTTTCTTTAATAAACTGTCATTAATGAAAATTAAAAACAAAGAACGTCCTAGGATAGAGCCTTGGTGAACACATGCATTACTACAAAAAGATGTAGAAGAGTAACCGTTCAGGAAACGTTTCATTTCGCGATTTCATAAGACAGATTGATATATATATATATATATATATATATATATATATATATATATATATATATATATATATATATATATATATATATATATTAAAGCTATCAGTCTGTACTTCACGGCTACTAACAAGCAGAATTTTTTTTTCTCCTAATGATGGCCTTGCTGGCCGAAACTAGTCGAGGAATTTAATTGAAATAATAATAACGAAAGAATATTAATTTACAACCCAGTGTGTCTGAAGATTTTAATCTTTTTAATATTTTTTATTGTTCAAACATATATATATATATATATATATATATATATATATATATATATATAAAGGTATCAGTCTGTACTTCACGGCTACTAACAAGCAGAATTTGTTTTCTCCTGATGATGGCCATGCTGGCCGAAACTAGTCGAGGAATCTAATTGAAATAATAATAACGAAAGAATATTAATTTACAACCCAGTGTGAATGAAGATTTTAATTTTTTTAATATATTTTATTGTTCAAAGCACACACACACACACACAGGTATATATATATATATATATATATATATATATATATATATATATGTGTGTGTGTGTGTGTGTGTGTGTGTGTGTGTGTGTGTGTGTGTGTGTGTGTGTGTGCATAACCGAATGGATAAATATAGGTAGGTATACGAACTAACGATCGTATACAAATACATATAAATACTCTATAATGTCAGAAAAATAGTACTCAACTTTAAGTAACAGAGCTATTTAATATATATATTAGGAAATATACAAAACTAGCAGAGCTCCCCGGCGTTGCCCGGGATTTAAAAATTCAAAACTAAATCTGTAACAACAATATCACTTCAATTTCTTTTATTCAAACACAAAATATCTTTAAACAGTTTTTACATTACAATACTTCTTTGTAGAAAATATTCTTTGTCTTTCCTTTTGAAGCATAAACAAATTGGTTTTACTTCCCACAGATGAACAACCTACATAGGAGAAACAAGATTCTTCTAACTGTAGTCCCTGATAGAGTCTGGTCTTGTGCTTTTTTAATAGACAGCAAATCTTACTCGTTATTCATTTTGATGAATAAATGGCCTTTTTACGTTTTTTGTTCGAGAGTATATTATACTCTTATAGGAATCTCCACTAATTTGTCGATAAATGGCATATTTGTAGTTTAAAATTAATTTACAAAATGAAAAATCCTTCTATATTTTTTCTTTCAGCTTTAATTCAAAGGTAAATGAATAAATTTACTATACTAATTAAGCAAACTACTTTAGTGTATTTAAAACCGAATTTATATTGATTGGAATAAACTTTGATTTTGTTTTCAGTAAAATCAATTATGTCTGCCATTTTGAGACATTTGTAAATAAAAGTTAATTCTCCCTTTAAAAATTCTTGTAAAAATAAAATATACATTTTTCAAAGGTTATTGAATAGAATTACAAAATTTAAAGTTTACTTAATCTAATTTGAAAGAAACTGTACTTACATTTTTAGTAAAAAAAAAAAAAGTTTCATAAGAGGGGTACCTATTATCTTTACGTACATCTCATGGAATTTTATGGTATTTTGTTGATTATTAGTTTTATATTATCGCAGTTTGGAAATTTTAAACAACTCAAAACACGTGACTTTTTAAAGATAATGTCATGTATGAACATCCGTATCTATAAAAAGGGATTATTTATACACATCCAGAATCAATGTAAAATTCTTTGTTTTAAATGCCAGTTGTCTGCAGATTGTAATAAGCTTTTAGATTTATGATTAGAAAAATAGTTTTACTTAATAACGGCACATTGAAATTGAATTTTATAAGGTTTAACAACTTTATAAATTATTGTTTATTAAAACCGTAAAAAAAGAAAACAATTCATGTACAAATTCATTTTTTATCGATTATTGATTTTTTTAAATTATCGTTTTTACGCTAAGAACCTATCTCTTATAGTGTACAATATATGTGACAAGATCGGTCAAAATCGGTTGGATGAATCGCGAGTGAAAAGGTATCACACACGGACACACAGACGTCCTCTTTTTTTTATATATATATATAGACATCTTACATTAATAGAACAACTCCGAGTTTATTGCCGAAGCAATTTTCAAGTTATATATAAAAATAAATATAATAATTCCAGCACTATATTATATCATTGAAATAAAACTCCTGCAATTCATTAAAACAATCAGATAAACCTTCTGAGTCCAGATTTCCTTTATGAAATTTTGAGAGTTGTTTTTGAATTCGATGAAAGGGTACGTTATTTTCAAATGGCCAGCTTCAATGTCACCTGATCCATTATTCTTTAGTTTTCATTACTTTCTCATCATTTCCAGAAAAAAAAGCTATTGCAATGGCCTGAAAAGATGATAGTCAGATGCAGCAAAACCAGGTGAGTAAGGAAGATGAGTCAAGACTTCCGTATTTACCGCTATATTTTACTGAGTGACTCGGACGATATGTTATCTTGCATTATTGTGTCAGAGCAGCACGCCTCTACCAATGATAGTTTTTTTTTTCTGTGAAGAAAATCAATTGAAACTTTAGCCTCTCTGACATTCACATATTTCCTAGCTCTTTGCAAACTGATCGTCCTTGGAGATAATTATGAAAGAGCTGTTTCCTCCATTTACACTATTCACCAAGTTCGAACTGTTGTCCTCATCTTAATTCTCGATGTTGCAGCCGTTGTATACTCCGGACATCTTCAGTTGATTGAAATTTTGAACCGAACCCTTTATTTCGTCCACCGGGTGGGGGGGGATAGATTGTTCATGTTGCATGTGACATGCCTCTTTCGGATATCTCCGTTTCATTTATTTCCTATTAGTAACTAATCTCACGTTTTTTGCGGCCAGGTATTGAACTCACAACTGTTTGGGTCAAGTCACTGGATTACTCCAACCAACACTTTGATCCAGTGGGCCATGTATCAATAAAGAGGATATATATATATATATATATATATATATATATATATATATATATATATATATATATATATATATATATATATATATATATATATATATATATATATATATATATATATATATATATATATATATATATATATATATATATATATATATATATATATATATATATATATATATATATAAAAGAAGGATAAAGAGGATATGTATATATATGTATCAATAAAGAGGATATATATATATATATATATATATATATATAGCGTGACCCCAAAAAAACGGGAACTTTTTAACAATCCAATAAAACCAAGACTGATGGAAGAAAAATATTTAATTCATAGTAATTGAAACCTTAAAACATGCCATTTAAGAAACAATGATGGAATTTTCATTTTTTTTTTAATTACGTCCTGTAGATGGCGTCCTCCTGTACGAATGCATTCTTGAAATCTGCTCTTGAGATTCCTCATTGACTGCTGCAACATCTCAGCTGGGATACTGTGAATTTCATTCTCGTTACTAAAATGGCGAAATGTTTACTTGCTCAGGGTCACTGTCTCGCAGTGTTGCCCCTTGCTCATGTCTGGCAATACGCACTTCAAAAATTCCCGTTCTTTTGGGTCAACCTATTTATATATATATATATATATATATATATATATATATATATATATATATATATATATATATATATATATATATATACTTACACTCATGAGTCATGTATTCTAAGGCACATCGTTTATGAAGAATTCAAAAAAGGGAAACTGAATTTTTGGTAGGCTAGATTCAAGATATATTTATTTTGTTCGTTCGTCACTGATTGAACGCAGTAATAGTGTATCTGATTGAGACGTCGAAGGGGAAAAAAGTCTCTCTGAACAACTGTATATGATCTCATGCTCAAACCCTTGAATTTCAACTGCATACAACACAAAATAATAAAATAGACACATGAAATACTCCTAGACAGAATATAGAGCATGTGTCTATATTTCTGAGATGAGGTATTGTAACTACTTATACTATTTACAGTGTTCGGACTGTTGTCTTCATCTTTATTGTCACATTACGTCTCAGTCGTTGTTCGCTTCGGCCTTTTTCACGTGATAGACTTTGGAATTTGGAATCGAACCCTTTATTTACTCCATTAGAGTAAATTGTTCTAATTCCACGTGTCATGCATTTTCTGGATATCTCTGTTTCACTTAATTCCCTTTTAGATTTTGTTGACCTATGCTGTAACCAGGTATTGAACTCACAAGTCTTTGTGTCAAGTCACTGGATTACTCCAACCAACGCTTTCATCAACTGTCAATAATAGAAAACTGAAATATCCAAAGACATAGTACGTGGAATTAAACAATTAAATAAACTTTACCAAATTTCCTCTTTTGTTGTTGTTGTTGTTGTTGTTGTTGTGGGGTACCCTGTATTTACAATACCTCATTTCAGAAATATATACAGATATTGAGGGGTTGAATCCATTTCTATATTATTAGCATACAGGGAATAAGACTTTTAAAAATTTTATCTTGTCATATAGGAAATCAGATTTTTGTTAAGACACGCCTTTACCAATGATGATTCTGTTTTATGTGAAGAAAATTAATTGAAACTTTAGCCCCTCTGATATTCGCATGTTTTTAAGCTTCTTAAAAATTGACCGTCCATGGAGATGATTATGAAAGCGGGCTTTACTCTATTTACACTATACACATTGTTTGAACTGTTGTCCTAATCTTATTTCCCGGTGTTTCAGCCGTTGTACACCCCGGACTTCTTCAGGTGATTAGAATTTCGAACCGAACCCTTTATTTCGTCCAGCGGGGCAGATTGTTCTCGTTCCACGTACCATGCCCCTTCCGGATATCTCTCCGTTTCAGTTATTTCTCCAAGTTTTTGTTCAGCTCTGCCGCGGCCAAGTATTGAACTCACAACGCTTTCGGTCCAGGCACTTGATTACTTACTTCAACCAACGCTTTTATCAACTGTGAATAATAGAAAACAGAGATATCCAAAGACATGGTACGTGGAATTAAACAGTTAAATAAACTGTACCAAATATCCTGTTTTTGTTGTGGCGGGCTGTGTGTGTGTGTGGGGGGGGGTACCCTGTTTTTACATACCTCATTTCAGAAATATAGACAGATATTGAGGGGCTTACTCCATTTCTATTTTATTTGCATACAGGGAATAAGACTTTTCTCTTTTATCTTGGCATACAGAGAATAAGATTTTTTGAAGACATCTGGCGATGTGAAAGTGTGCGAGAATGCGGATTCATGCCTTTCTGAATGGTATTAATACTAAGTGAACATATTTGACTGTCTCATAAATTCGAACGTTGCCATACCATTCCAGTGTCAATCAATTCTGTAGAAGAAAAGATAATTGCAGATCAATATATTTATGAGACAAAATATTCATGACTAGAAAAAGAATGAGATCAACTGTTCGGTTGCCAATTTGAATTACAGCGATTTATCTGAAAATTAGAGGGTTGATTGTGAATTTAATTACACCTTTGAAACAAAAACTGTATTTAATTCACACAATTTTTTGCGTGAAGTCGGTTTCAAAATATAAATATTTATAAGGATTAAATATTAATATTGATTTTCGAAGAAGCTTTTAAAATGGAAGAATATCAAATAACACTAGCAAAAAAGCATTTAATTACTTGTTGGTGACGAAATTACAAAGAGATTATTAGCGGTTTTTGTATTTGTTTTTTCTATTTTGCCCATTCAAGTAATACTTGACTAAAATTGGTATATTTTAAAATAAAAAAATACGTATTGTTTCCTTTGGAATTATTTTATTTCCCGCTTCTGTCATTGCTGTCAACAATAAAAGAAACCGTTTGATTCGTATTCCGGAAAATATGGCTGTTATATTAATAATTCTCTGTTGGTATAGAAACCATACTATGCTGATTTGTCAAATATATTCCAAATATGTTGGCGTCGGATTTAAATTTAGGTACAGATTGTCTTATTGCGGTCACTTTTATACATGCCTGTCGTATTTTATTATTTTACACTATAGCATTTCAAGTTGGGAATAATCAAGTTCGATTAATCAAGTTCAAATTGGTTCTAAACAGTTGTTTAGTCTCACTTTGAAATTGGCTAGTCAAACTTGAAGTTGTTTAGTACCAACTTGAAATTGTTTAGTAACAATATGAATTTGATTATTTTAAGTGCGTTTGTTTTGTATTGATCAATAGATTTAAGAATTGCTTTTAGTTTTCCTACGTATATATATATATATATATGTATATATATATATATATATATATATATATATATATATATATATATATATATATATATATATATATATATATAAAGAATGTTAAACATAAAAATCGCTTAATATATATATATATTAAGACATTTTTATGTTTAACATTCTTTTTATTGATACAAATGTTTACGTAAATGCTCTGTTTATAATAAACAGTATTAAACAACATTTACCAGCCTGATATATATATTTCTAAAGAATGATGATATTATTTTGTTTCTGTAGAGGTGACGGAAACACAGATTCCATACCTTAAGTGTATATTTTCGTTATTTAATACACACACACAAATATATATATGTATATAGCAGAAAAGCATTTTTAAGACGGGAGCGGGTGATTTTAAAAGGTATTGATAAGCCTACCGACAACTGGATGTTTGCGAGATTTATGTATGGAGGAAATACTTGTAATTAAATTACACGACGAATACAAAGTAAATGCATTTTATATCATTTTTAACTATATAGTAATAATAAAAATGTAACATACTTTAAGCATTCTAATATTTTATTGAGTTTTAGGAATTTCTGCTCTACCAATTTAAAATTACATGACTAATAGAAAATGTTTTGATATTTGTTTAACTACCCAATAATCTTAAATGTTTTAAACATTCTGATATTTTATTAATTTTTAAGTACTTTGGCTCTACAGACTTGCTGACGATGATGCTTGCTGAGAAAATTACCAACAGAATTGAAAAAGAAATTAATACACGTCTCACAATGCATTGATCTCATCTTCATAATTAAAAATTGACAAAATTATTTTGTTATTAAATCCGTGAACTCAAATACAGAGTGAAAAAAAAAGAGGAGCTGACACCTACACTAGTCTATTTTTTTATTGTTATTTGACACCACTCAGAAAGTACTGATCTCCTCCTTCTCCTTTATAATAAGAAAGGAGAGGAACGATCCTCAATGACAAAATCCTTTGGGTCAGAGCCACCCAGAGAACATGTCGGCTTCACGCTCAGAGACCAGTACTGTGACTCCTCATCGTGGTGTGTCGTCCGAACAAAAGTATCAGACGTTCGAGCGATGCATACTTAAGAAATGACCCTAAAAAGTATGATCTTAAATTATCAAGCGCTACTGCTTCGTATTAGTTCTCATACTTACTACAACACGACCATTGGGCTGGCTCATTTGCATATCCAACAACACAAATTCATTAAGTATTAATTGTTGAATGGAAAGACACTTTATTCGTACAAGTTATCTTATTTCAAATAACTTTGTGTTTACCTGTATTAATGTTTTAGTCTAGTGAAATAAAAATATGACTTTATAATGTCATTCTTGTATAACAGGAAGTTGTTGTTTAAGGAAGCAAATACACTACTTCCTGTTTTAAGACAGCTTATAAAATTTAAACTTAATGAAACACAAATTCGGCGTTCCTTTAAATTGTAAATTAAATAATTGAAAAGTGAAGTTTAAATGAGAAATACTAATGAAAAAAATATATAAATAAATTGTTTTAATTATTAACAATTCATAACTACGATTTATTACTGTTTCTTTTTCCAGTAATTCTGGCACAAGGCCGAAAGGGGGAGATCGTTTGAGGCTGGTCGACACTAACTATCCTATACCTAGCTACTCAGATTCACGACACCATTCATTCGTTACAATTTGTCCATTCGCCACAAACACTCGTCCTTCGTTATTCCCTCCTGCATATATCACAATACCACAAGTTCATAGGGAACCTACAATAGACACCATAGCATAAAAATTTTAATATATGCGCTTGTGTATATGATGATGATATCACTTTTATGAAATGATGGGCGTGGGGAGCAAAGGATGACCCAGAAAGCAAACTAAAAATAGAGTAGGTACCCGTCAACCTCTCGAAAATAAGAGTGACTGCTCTATTCTGTCTTCCGAAAAAATCAAGAGGCTCTCTTGCTAAGGGAGAGGGAAAGGAAAAACAAATTATAGGCATTAGAAAATTAAAAAAAAAACTGGCCCAGTCGAGATGAAAAGGACAGGACAAACTGGGGAGGTCGGGAATCTCGACTTGGATCATCCGGCAACAGACTCGGAACGACACTTATTCACATTAACTAGGTACACCAGAAGGGTTTATCTTAACCAGGTGAGGGCTCCGCATGAAACGACCCTATTGTGACTTAGGAGGACCTAAAAAAGAAATCAAGGCTTGCCCAGTTCACGCGAACTAGGCTCACCATAGTTACCCACCTTTCGTTGAAATTTGTCGCTTTCTATCGGTTTTAATCTTCATCCTGGGCTGATTTTCAAAGAATCTGATCAGATCCTGACGGAATAGCGATAACATCGCAAGATTTCCTTGGAATTCTTGCCTGGCCATTAATGACAGATTGAACTTCCAGTATGAAGCTATTCTAGAACTAGAATCTAACGCCACTCGGGCACAGACAAGTTTGTGGTCCGAATAACCTAACCAGCGTGACGTGGGACAATCTAACAGATCTACATCGACCCTTCTCACTAACATTCTATCTAGGAAGCTAGATACCTGGAAAGACGGCCACATTTCCTCTCCAGGGTGATCGACCCGTTATTTATCGACGAGACCAAACTCGCCGATCAGATCAGTCCGACCTTCCACTAGCTCCCCGTCCCTTGTCTATCTTGCGGTCCAGGACGGCATTCTAGTCTCCCACTAAGACTAAGCGCAACGAATCCACCAGGAACGGTCCAAGCTAACGAAAAAAACGTGCCGCGATTCTCGCGATCGTTGGGCGCATAAACCGCAACGATCCGAAACGAACCACATTTCACATTGGCCACAATCAACCGGCCCACCGCATCGACGTGCACAAGGTCCATCCTCGCATCCAGGATACGCTTCACCAGCGAGGAGACGCATCTGGCCAGTCGGTCCACGGATGCTGAATAGACGACAAGTCGTGAGACAGCACACAAGCATCAACGTTGCAAAGAAAGTGCGTCTCCTAGATCGCGGCAATATCCACATCGTACAACAAGAGGTCACGAAGCAGGTGAGCAGTCTTACCTCGATACCTCAAACCATTCGCATTCAAACTGGCTATCTTGATAGACCTGATTTAAGTAAAAAAATAAACGAAAAACAGAAACGACTCTATTCACATACTGGGCGGAAATTTGCAGGGATGAGAACCTCAATGGATCGTGTCCTAGGCTTCCCGTTCCCATCTCCGATATCATCCGTTCATCTAGGATAATACTGCCGACGGCCATAGGGTACGTTAGTTTTAACGTCCTATATAACGTGGGATGGAGAAGCACCGGAATCCCATCCTGCACAAAATCTCATGAGTTATTTTAAGTTCCGAGGTTCCCATCTGGGTCATGCGTAAATCTGGGAAGGAGTCCTTCGTCTCGAACAGGTGGGACCACACTTTTAAGTAATTGCTCGTATCCCTTATGCCTGAAGTCACTCCTCTACTTGTCCGTATTGGCCGAAAAAGGCGCCAATCCTGTTCTCGCTATAAATCCATGGGTACCCCATGTACTGTCACCCTAGTATTCGGGTTCCCATATACTCAGTCTAGAACGGACTTTTTTTTGCCGTAAGTACCCTTCTAGCCAGCTGCGTGGCCTCTTGCGCTGTAGACAGAAGAATGTAACACATGGCGTTCGACCTTCTGGCTAATACTTCAGGCCCAATATTTAGGCTTTTTAGGCCCTCCTCTATTGTTTCCCTGCTGACCCCATTTAATTTCTGGATTTTATGTAGGTGATCAGTAGGGAGATTGTCCTTGTATTGATAGCGTCTTGCACTTCAGTAATAGTGAGGAAGTCGTTTCCTTTAACGTATTCCTCATATTTTTCTGTAGTTCTGCGTAATAACTCTCGTGTTTTTCCGGTCCGTTTTCGGTCCACGCCGGCTTTTTAGGAGATACACCTTGTTTGACATGCACAGGGGGGTCCACTTCCGCCATGGCAGTGCCAGCAAGCACCACCCCTGCGGGAAAACAATTTTAAAAATTTTATCCACAATTTACATCAATTCACAAAACAAAAGAATGAAAACTAAAGAATATTTAAACGCAAAAAATCTAAAAAGGAAAAACGGACTCTAGTCGGGGGTGGGTCAATAAGACAAACAAAAGGGAAATTAAAAACTTAGCTTGCAAAAAACAGGTCACGCGTAAAATACAAATAAAAGAAAATTTAGTTTACACGAGCAACAAAAAATACGAGTCTCAGAGGAGGGTTATCAAAACTTGGCTTGCTTAAAATAAAACAATCAAGTCATACGTGTAAAATAAAAAGATTAAACACAAGGTGGATTTATAAAATAAAAACGAATTAACGTGAGGCAAATGTTAAAAATGAAATTTTGCTTATAAAAAATTTTTTTTTAAAAGTCACGCGTGGGAAGTAGGAGGTTAAACAGAAAAGAAATTTACAAATTAAAGTCGGGGAGGGTAAAAAAATAAAAGCTTGGCTAATAAAACACGTGGAAAAATAAAAAAAAAAGGTTAATCAGGGAATTTACAAGTAACAAAATACAAACAAATTAAAGTTAGAGAACGTAAAAACAAGGATTGACAAAGGAAACGCAGAGAAATTAAAAAAAAGACATTAGGTTCAAAATAAAACTGAAAAGGTGGAAAAGTTTTACAAGTAACAAAAGAAGAAAAAAAAAAAAACTTAGCGTGAATTCAGTTGTTTTAAAAGAAAGTTCAACAGTAAAAATACAAAATTTTGTCGAGCGAATCTTATATTGAACGAGAAAGAAAAAAAGAAAACGCCTCCTCCCAACTCCAAAATATGTATACATTCTAAGCAGTGATTAGATGTGGCACAAGGCCGAAAGAAAGGAGCATCCAGAGTTGAACTCACTATTCAGTCATAATTGTTCTAGTGGGACAAGCATGATAACTACTACACCAGGCCGAGGTGCCCATTTGTGATATGTAAGGGGGAAATACTTGTAACAAAATTACATGTCGAATAGAAAGTAAACGACTTTTTAAAGATATTTTTAACTCCCCAGGAATGTTAAATGTTTTACTTTTAACCATCCTGATCATTTATTGAATTTTAAATACTTCGGCTTTACAGTCTTACTGACGAAGAAGCTTGCCGAGAAAATTACCAAGAGAATTGAAAAGAAATTAATACACGTTTCACAATGCATTGATCACATCTTTATAATTAGAAATCGACAAAATCATGTTGTTATTGATAAATCAGTGAACTCAATTACAGCAGAAATAAAAAGGAACGGAACAGAAGCTGACCTCAACACAAGTCTAATTTTTGATTGTTATTTGACACCACTCAGAAAGCGCTGATCTCCTCCTCCTCCCTTATAATTAGAAGGGAGAGGAACGATCCTCAATGACAAAATCCTTCGGGTCAGAGCGTGACCACCGAGAGCTCGGAGGTCACGCCTTGTCTCTCGGAGGTCACGGTCAGAGCCACCCAGAGGACATGCCGGCTTCACGCTCAGAGACCAGTACTGTGTTTCTATTTGATTTTTTTGTTTTTGTTTCGGCTTTTAATTATTTAGAAAGTTGTCTAAGTTATTTCTTAATAATCGTCACTTCTCAACAGGAAGTCAGGCAAGGGAGTTAACTTTGAATTGCTTCATACAGTGCTTTTATTTAAATCACATTTTTGTTACTTTCTCTCTTTTTTAAGCTAAAGCTGTATATACAGTGTAACCCGGATATAAGAGAGTTGTCGGGACCGGCGAAGTCTCTTATATCCGGGTTTGGTCTATTATATGTATATTAACACAGGCTCTAATTTGGGACCAGAGAAAATCTCTCTTATATCCGGGTTACACTGTACCCGTGAATAATTTACATAGATTTATGTTACGAGAAAGTTTTACTTTAACTTACACGTACTTTCTAAAATCACTGAAAAAGGCATTTTAAAGTTCTTTGAAATTAAAAGTTTATTTGCAATATCATAGTCTAAAAACTTTAGACTATGATATTGCAAATAAACTTTTAGACTAAAGCCACCTCAGTGTTAAAAATGCTTTTGTGGTTATATTTGCAATACCATAGACTAAAAAGAAATCTGTTAATTCGTAAAAAAAGAAAATTTATTTTATTTTTACGTATCTAATAAAGTGTTTATGAATTTTAAAACCCAAAACACTTCCCAGTTCGATTAACAAATTTGATGGACGCGGGCGAAATTAATTAAACACTTACAAAATCTCTTAAAAATCAAATATCTGTTCCAAACATTTTCACAATTATTGACGATACTTTGATTTATTTGTCATTTTTTAACCAACTCCAAATTTAGAAATTTTCACAAAGGAGTGAAATAAAATGAAAAGAACGTTAACGGGAATATCATATTCTGAAAACAAAAAAAATCTATTCTTTGATTATTTAAAAAGGGGGACACCACTCAGAAGGTACTGATCTCCTCCTACTCCCTTATAATAAGAAGGGAGAGGAACGATCCTCAATGACAAAATCCTTCGGGTCAGAGCCACCCAGAGGACATGTCGGCTTCACGCTCAGAGACCAGTACTGTGACTCCTCATCGTGGTGTGTCGTCCGAACAAAAGTATCAGACGTTCGAGCGATGCATACTTAAGAAATGACCCTAAAAAGTATGATCTTAAATTATCAAGCGCTACTGCTTCGTATTAGTTCTCATACTTACTACAACACGACCATTGGGCTGGTCATTTGCATATCTAACAACAAAATTCATTAATTATTAATTGTTGAATGGAAAGACACTTTATTCGTACAAGTTATCTTATTTCAAATAACTTTGTGTTTACCTGTATTAATGTTTTAGTCTAGTGAAATAAAAATATGACTTTATAATGTCATTCTTGTATAACAGGAAGTTGTTGTTTAAGAAAGCAAATACACTACTTCCTGTTTTGAGACAGCTTATAAACATAAAACTTAATTTTAAAAATGTAACGTAACACAAATTTGGCATTCCTTTAAATTGCAAATTAAATAATTGAAAAGTGAAGCATTAAAATGAACATCTAATAGAAAAACGTTTAAATGAGAAATACTAATGAATAAATATATATGTAAAAATTGTTTTAATTATTAATAATTCATAAGTTGTGCTTTTAATTATCATTTTTTTAACTATCCAGTAATTTTAAATATTTTATTGAGCTGTAAGTAATTTGGCTTTTTAGTCTTATCATCATAATTGGAAATCGTCGAAATCATGTTGTTTTTGTTAAATCAGTGAACTCAAATACAGCCGAAATAAAAAGGATCGAAAGAAGAGCTGACCTTTATGAAAAAGTCTATTTTTTTATTGTTATTTGACACCACTCATAAAGCGCTGATCTCCTTCTCCCTTGTAATAAGAAGGGAGAGGAACGATCCCCAATGACAAAATCCTCCGGGTCAGAGCCACCCAGAGGACATGTCGGCTTCACGCTCAGAGACCAGTACTGTGACTCCTCATCGTGGTGTGTCGTCCGAACAAAAGTATCAGACGTTCGTGCGATGCATACTTAAGAAATGGATATCTATTGCATAAAAATACAATTATGGCACAAGGCCGAAAAAGGGGAGGGGTTGAGGCTGGTCTTCACTAACTATCTTATACCTAGCTAAACCGATTCACGACAGATTCACTCATTACAATTTGCCCATTCACCATTCACCGTCCGTCACCAATCAATCCTCCATAATACCACATCCTCTCGAGGGGAACCTACGGACGCGCCCCATGCCATAAAATTTAATGATAATAAACTGTATATACAATTGTAAAACTTTTATTCTCATAATTTATGATATTAGCATTTTTAATAGAAATATGTTGGTATGTATGTTTGTTAATTATTCTACAAATATCAGAATGAATATTTTATACTTACACACACATATATATATACTTTATGAAATGGACAAATTCTGACAATTATTTAAAGACATTTTTATGTTTAACATTCTTTTTGTAGATACAAGTAATTAAGTAAATGCTCTGTTTATAATAAACAGTATTAAATAACATTTACCGGTCTGAATGTCCGAGAAATCTTCATAGAAAATATTCGGTCTCCGACAGAATTCGAACCTGTATCCTATACGGAACCGTCATATAGCCTCACGTGCCTTAACCATTTCGGCCACCGAGGATCGTTCGGTTGGCAAGGTCGAATTTACTGCTTATAAACTTCAATCCTCCATGAATCTCTCACGTATATTCATAACTGCTCATGGCGTATCAAATGTAAACAAATGTAAACAAATATAAACATTTTCGGTTTATGTTTTCATTGTATTTTTCCAATTTTCGAATAACTTGTTGCACACCGTGGCCTATCAGCGGCCACACAATAGCAGAAACTCGTTGACGGTCGCCATCTTAGGTATAATAGAAAGCTACCACCAAAATGGAGGCGTTTTTTTTTCTCCGATATGAAAACAAAAAATCACTACTCTTTCGTTTTTTGTTTTTATTTATTATTGCGAAAAATCAAAGAATTAACTGAAATAAATGAGATTTTCAATACTTATTCATTAATGAATGATTTGTATACGTAAAATAAGGTTACCTAATAACGTAGTAGAACCAACGTAAGAGGAGGCGGGTAAGAAAAGCAATTATATGAGGATATGTAGAAGATATAACAGTTGACCTGAAACATGAAGAGGTTAACTTTGTAGAGATCGGGAAAGCATCCTCTCGGGAGTCTGTTACAACATGGATATAATAATGCCCATAATGAAGGGGGATGTCAGAATAAAACTTTCTTACATAGCTCTCCCATTATTATCTTCAGAAGTGGTATCCAATTCTTTTTTGCCTTTCATTTGTTTTGTTTTATTAAAATAGACTTTAATTAAAACTCTTGTGTGGTGTCACCCCACACCTTTTCGACATGTGTACGATATCTACTTTTGAATTTTGCGGTGGAGGTTGGCAGAATTGTAATAGAGTTATTTTATATTCTTATAATTTTTTTTTTTTTTGGTAGCCGATTTTTTAAAAAATAATAATAATGGGTATACAGTAATAATAACAAAACAAAAGTCACTGAAACAAAGCAAGTTCAGTCGACCAATGATGACAATTCCAGAACAACGTAACTATAAACAATTTTTTCTATCCTCTGCCAGCCGCTATGATGGAGAAAGCATTACCTCGAACCGTCGCCAGTGAGACACGCAGCAAGAGCCACTCCGTTTCGCGAGGTTCGTTCCTTAATCGAGACGCAATCGCGCCAATCCTCCGAAGGAACACCATCGAACGAGGGCCAATAACCCTTGAAGTCTCCACTGCCACAGGAGTAAAAAAAAATCTATCAGCAAGAGAAGAATATTTAGCTATTTTTTTTATAAATTCGTATAAATTATACTCGATTATAAAAAAAAACATTATTCAAAAATATAACAACTCAAAGCCGAATGAATAAAAAGAAAAATGGTCGTTGACCTCAACAACAAAAAAAATCTATTCTTTGATTGTTATTTGACACCATTCAGAAGGCGCTGATCTCCTCCTCCTCCTTTATAATAAGGAGGAAGCGGAACAGAACTTAGGGTCAGATCGAGATCACCGAAAGTCTCGGTCAGATCCACCCAAAGGATATATCGGCTTCACACTAAGAAACAACCAATGTAAAGGATGATAACTTTATATCAGAAAGCAGCTTTTCTAAAGTTATGCATCGTTTAATTATTAAAAATGATATTCTTTTATTTACGATAATGAATGATTGACAACAAGTCAATTGTTTTTAAGCGGTTTATTTAACGGTGAAATCAGTTATAACCAGGAATTTTTTATTCGGGATACAGAAATTAAAATATAAATTATAAACCGATAAAAAAATGTGTAATAAAAAGTTTAATATGAATTAATGCCGAAGGCTTTTTAAAAAATATTTAAATTAGGTATGTTCAATAATTCGTCGAAAAACAGCATAGCATAGTGAAAAAAGACCCCAAACTTAATAAAAACAGTTTTATCACGAAAAATTTTATGTTATTAATAAGAGGAAAAACCAAATTATTTTTTGATTATCTTTTTAAAATTTTTATTTTTTTCTAGCACGTTTGAAATTTTGGTTGAAAATCTCTTTTTTTTAGGTCAGCGGTCGCGTAATATTTAGCATTAGTTTTTTTTTTTTTAGTTGAAAAACACATTAAATTAGAAATTCTTACAAAAATTAAATAATTGACGGATTTTAATTAAATCAGTTAAAACCACGAAATTGATTGTTTTTTATTCAGTTACAGAAATTAAAATATAAATTATAAAACGATGAAAATATGAATAATAAAAATCAATAGAAATGTTTAGTATCAATTAATGCTGAAGGCTTTTTAAAATATTTCATTTACTTACGTATGCATTTTGGATAAGACAATTATTTAAGTGGGATTGATTTCCGTCATTTTTACTCGTTTTTTTTTGTTTTTTTTAAATATTCAACGGAATAAAACCAAAATATTAAGCAAGTCTTTGGCGGGAATGAAGAATTCAGTGATGAATTTATGAAGGAAACAATATTCCTTATCGTAAAATAAACAAGAAATTTTTTAAATGATGCAAAATTATAAAGCAAAAAACACTTTTAGTAACCCACATTTCAATTTCAAACATTTTCTTGAATTTCATTGGTTGTTAAATATAAAATAAGCTTCGAGAAATTTTCATAACAAAACAATTAAATTTTGTGCAAAAGTAGGCTCAGCCGACGTAAAAAAAATCTTTCTCAAATTCATCCTTAATGTAAATGTTTCAAGAAATCGAATTGGCTAAAAAATAAAAAAAAATACACCATTCGCCCACGCATTTCTCAGAAAAATTCGCAAGAGCTACCAAGTCCCGTTGAGTCGATTTCGTCGTTGAAAAAACTATAGATAGAAACGGCGAACGAATTTTTTTCGCATTTGAGATTCACACACGCGAAAGATACACACGGGAATTATGTGTCAAATAGCCGCCAAAGAAACAAACTTTCTTTATAAGAGATTAGAAAAATTTACGCAACAAACTTTTTCACTCAATATCTTTCATAAAAAAAAAACTTTTGTCAAAATTAAATTCAACCTTTTTAATCAAAGACAAACAATTTTTTCGACATTGAACATTTCCAAAACAGCAAATAATTTTTTCTCTTAATTATACTTTTGCACACATCATTACAAAAAATGAAATTGTAAATTATGTATATAAAATTTAATTTGTTGTTTCAAAGATGTATTTTTTGTCGTGATTGAATATCGTTACTATTTGGCCATTTCTTATAATTTATGTTTGTGGATATTGCATATTTTATTTGCAGCACAATTATAAATATTCACGCAGCCTTCCTAAATCCACTAAAGCCTTCCTAAATCCACTACAGACAATTCACATATCAAAGTTATCTCCCTTCTATTTTCTAACAATTGGTTTCTTTTTTTCTGTAAAATGAACAATTCGACGAAGTAAAGATTTGGTTCAACGTTTTCTATGCCACTTGTTTTCGGGCAAATGACATTCTCTTTTATGATTTTATGCTAGAAAAACAACCAAAAACAACCAAAAAAACAAAACAAGCTTATTGCTAGAGCTCGAGTTTTCTAGACGAATAGATTTGATTTAATTTTTCAATTAATGATATTGGCTACAGCAGTTAACGAAGATGGGGCTCCTCACAATAACCATCTGCAAGACGAGATTTCTAACCACTGCTTTATGCCAAGACGTTCAACAAAATTGAACTTCGAACGGATCGTATAAAATTACGATTTAATTTTATTAAAGATCAAAACTCAAACAATCAAAAAAGTTCTTTGCAAACGAAAAGAAATTGAATATTTGAGATTGCATTTAAGATTATACATGATATACGATCTGAAACTTTAATCTTTTTATACTGCGTCAACTGAATTTTGGTTTAAAGAAAATATTTAAAAAAATGTCTAATCGCTCAGCTTTTGGAGAAATGATTAGCATCGCCCATTAGTTGAATTAAACATTGTTTAATTTAACGTTCTAATCAACGAGGTAAAGCATAATAAAGCATCGTGACTAGGAAAATCAGTCGGATTTAATAGCCAATTAATTTCAGACGTCATTCAACTGCAAATGCAGAGATGAAACAAAACAAATGAAAGGCAAAAAAAAATTGGATACCATTTCTGAAGATAATAATGGGAGAGCTATGTAAGAAAGTTTTATTCTGATATCCCCCTTCATTATGGGCATTATTATATCCATGTTGTAACAGACTCCCGAGAGGATGCTTCCCCGATCTCTACAAAGTTAACCTCTTCAAGCTGTTATATCTTCTACATATCCTCATATAATTGCTTTTCTCACCCCATTTCTCTTACTTTGGCTCAACTACATTATTAGGTAACCTTATTTCCTTTTAGTTACATGCGCTAACCATTTTAGCTTTTTGCTGCTGTTAAAAGTCTTCAGGTGATGTGTCTGTTTTTTTATTTGAATTTTCGGTGGACGAAATAAAGGTTTCGGTTCGTAATTCCAATCGCCTGAAAGTAGGTCGGAGCGTACAACGGCGGAAACGTCGTGAATATAGCAACGAAGATGAGGTAAACAGTATGAATAATGTAAGTAATTCTTTGTGATTATGTAAGAAACATAATGATATAACCAAGATGTTGGTATTTGGAAGCTTCAAAAAGACACACTCCCGTCAATACGAGAAAGAGTGATAATAGCGGAACTTAAAAAGCTATTTTCCTGAAAACCTGTTTGAAAAGAAATCCTTTTTTAGTAATTGTTCAGCACAAAAAAAGCCCGAGAGTCACTTAAGATAGAGGATTACCTAATGACGATGTTATGTGAACATAAGCACTTACGTGCTAATACCCTCGGGAAAGGTATGAATCCTCCTCTTCTCCCTCTAGCTATGGGTAAATAGCCGGACAGACTGGGTTCTATAGCCTTGAATAGCAACTGATCTACCACAGAAAGAAATGGCAACCTACTGCGGGAAGAAAAAATTCTGCCTCGTCAGTCATGTATCGAAAGATATATAATCGCCTAAGCGTGTATCGCGCATGGCACATAACTGACTGAAGAGGGGGGGGAACAAGAAAAGCAATCACAGGAGGATATGTAGGATAGATAACACTTGACCCGAGACTTGAAGAGATTAAGATTGCAGTGATCGGGGAAGCAGCAACTCGCGAGTCTGTTGCATAAAGGAGCGGTTCTTGGGTAAATGCTGTCTAAATGGAACTTCTCTCTTACTAATACAAATGGAAATGGGGATGATTAATCCCGGGCTACATGGTATGGCGGGTCTTATCTGTAAAGAACGGAACTGGTCGACCTAAGGAATGTAGATCGTTAGAACGTTTGCCATGAAATCGCGGCAGAGTAACGATAGTCTAGTTTCGTTTATATTGTTTAACGGCGTATCAACATCTCTATAGGTTATTTAATGTCGAAATCGAAATATTTGGTACAAAATTTTATAGTTTCAATTAAATATATTTTGAACGCAATTGTATGACTTCAACAACTTATTTCTACATAATTTTATACTTTCAGTAAATTAAGGACATTGCTGCTTGAATTCTAGAATAATTTTCTCATTAACTGTAGAGCTAATAAAATATACTTCCTATTACTTGTTGATACTACATAGCTTTTGTATGAAAATCATTTTACAATTCTTATAAAGAAAAAAAAGGAAGAATTCTTGTGTATTATTACTCATACTTAAAAATAAATCAAAGAAGCTGCTGACGAAATTTAGGAGAATTTGCGACTGTGTTACTTTTTAAGAAAAAAAAACGTTTTTACAGAAAACGTGTTGGCATAATTACTTTTCATCGCACCGTTAGTTGATTTGATTTCATTTGTTAAAAGGCAAATCAACTCCTTAACAGTCAATGGAAAATGCTTGAATACATTCTGAATATTATAAATCTTCCTCAGAGTTTGGAAACTTGAAATCCAGTATTATATACATATGATTATACAGTAAAACACATATTTTCCTTTCCTTTTAGCAGATTATTTTTTCGGTAATTTGATCAGGTCCGCGGTCGAGCCCTAAGTCCGTCGCCCGAGACGCAGAGATGAAAAAAATAGTTAAATATTCTTCTCTTGCTGATAGATATTTTTTTACTCCTGTGGCAGTGGAGACTTCAGGGGTTATTGGCCCTCGTTCGATGGCGTTCCTTCAGAGGATTGGCGCGATTGCGTCTCGATTAAGGAACGAGCCTCGCGAAACGGAGTGGCTCTTGCAGCGTGTCTCACTGGCGATGGTTCGAGGTAATGCTTTCTCCATCATAGCAGCTGGCAGAGGATAGAACAAATTGTTTATAGTTACGTTATTCTGGAATTGTCATCAATGGTCGACTGAACTTGCTTTGTTTCGTTATTATTAGTTACTTTTTTCGTTGAGCTTTCGAGGAACTCAAAGTAATCACTGGCCTTGGATCAGTCGTGATGTTTTTTAATCAATGAAGACAATGAATTCACGCTAATAATTCACTATAAAATAGCTTTCTTTTTCAAACGTATTGAACATCTAGGGTCGCTTGAGTTACTGAATTCTGCTCTTTCTCGGTTTCTGTCTGTTCGTCTCATCCCCCCTCTCTATCTCCTTCTCTTTTCTCCACGACTGAGAACGGTTTGAGTTACGGATTTCCACCTTTGTATACTCTCTAAGTTCTCATCTCAGATAAAAGAAAAAAAATCCATATAAGATTGGACGAAGAAATCCTCAAGGGAGAAATTATAGCAGTAACTTGATTGGTTGGTCTATTTTGCTTATCGGCATATCAACATCTCTATGGGTTATTTAATACCGTAATCTAAATATTTTGAACACAATTTTATGGCTTCAACAAAATATATTTTGAATGCGATTATATGCTTTCAGCTACAGATGAAATGTTTTGTTAGTAATTATACCATAAAATTTTCTTGCAGGTTATTGTGCTTTAAAATTGTATTGTTGATAATGTTTTTAAATAAAAATGTATTTCTCGTATATTTTATTGTAAAAATGTATTTCATTTTTTGTTTGGGAAATTCACTATTTGCCCATAGCTGGGACCCTAACAGGTGCTACCAGACCGGGCCAGAATGTACCTGGGAACAACAGTAATAAAGCGGTGGTTTCTTATAAACCTCTAATCTGCCGATCAGAGGGCTTGCTGTCGGGTGTAGTTTATCGTCATACACAGGACTGATAGTCTGGTGATTTTCCGACTCTGGGAAAAGGGGTTGTATTTTGGAAAATAATCATCTACAAGGCCACAAACCGATTCTGGACTCAGTCAAGAATTGAAAATAATGACTTAGCAGCTCCAGCTCAGATATGGCAGTAGTAGTCCATTTTTGGTCTGATTTGGACCATCTGAACTCTATCAAGACTGGAGAGTGCGTTCTGGGCAGCTGTCGCCCAGATATAGTAGAAAGAGTCAGGTACTTACTGTAGATATACAAGGAACTGATACGCTTTTCCAGCCATCTTTAACGATGTTTCGTATATCTCAGTTTCTTTTGAGGTTTGGTTGATTTTGTTTAGCTGCATATCAACCTCTCTGTGTTATTTAATGCCTAAGTCCAAATGTTTTAAACACAATCCTATGGCTTCAACTACAGATAAATAGGTATTTTTGGTAATTTCTATTATAAATAGGTATTCTTGGTAATTTTCTTTATATATAAAAATGTGTTGCTAGTATTTTTACTACAAAATATATATTTTGATACTTTCGTAGTATTTTGTTTTTGAGTTCACTATTTGCCTATAGCTGGGACCCTAACAGGTGCTACCATCCTGGGTTAAGTTGAACCCGGTATCCACAGTAATTAAGTGGTGGTTCTACACTCCTCAAAAGCTCCTATTATTAACCGTTCTCCAACAAACAAACATTTGGTATTCAATGAACGAGCAGCCAGTACCGCTTTAAGTTGAAATTTATAAAATCTTTCTCTTAAAACAATTTTTCAGGAAAACAGGTTTTTCAAGTCCAGTAGCTGTTATCGTTCTTTCCAGTATTGATGGGGTATTCCTTCCTAACCTTTTCTTTGGGGTAGAGTGGAACGTCAATATCTTGATTATGCCATTATCTTCTCTTCGGATTACACGTGATATCCATTTTAGCTGTTGTTTCTGTTGGTTGTCCTCAAGTGATGGAGCTTTTGTTATTTGGTGCAGTTCTTTGTTTGCGAATATGTAGCGCCAGTTCACAATATTCAGAGTGGGGTGCTCTTTACCAAAGCCCCCTGGTTTCACTCTCTCAAAACCTTTTTCTTTTAATGGCGTTGTTTGCATACATTCGCTGCTGATTAGATTTGCGCGGAAGGTTACATTGTTCACGGCCTTTTTCACGGTTCTGATTTGATTCAATTACTGCGCAATAATCAAGACTGTTCTGCAGCTAGAGATTTAAAAAATTATATATTTTAGTTAAATTAATAGTATATTTTATTAAAGATTGTAATGAGTCCGATAAATATTGATGACCTAGAGTCGCCACTGATACACACACAGACACACACACACACTCTCTCTCTCTCACACACACACACACACACACACACACACATATATATATATATATATATATATATATATATATATATGAAGAAATATACTCTTAAGGTGTGCTATATTTATGGGATAAAGTGCTCAATATCAGAGACAGAGCGTGTGTAAATATAAAAGTGTACATTGAAATCAACATTTAGAGGCGACAGGCTGTTTCATGCTAAACGCTGTTTTTTTTACCGCCAAAATAGACTACCTACAATGCACCACTGACCCGTATATATAAATAGCCGTGACCTGACGATTCCGTCTAGCATGAAACAGCCTACCGCCTCTAAGTGTTGACTTCAATGTTCCCGTATATATATATATATATATATATATATATATATATATATATATATATATATATATATATAAACGTTAATCATAACAGCATGCAAGATATTTGGTTTAAAAATTAGTATCAAGAAGACTGAAGAGAAGTTGTACACCAGCCTAAGACAATGTCTAAACCTGCCTGTAGTACTCAGTAATTCCTTTTAGCATAAGCGCTGCCACCTATGCCATTTACTGTTTAGGGTAATGAACTTAAATATTCAAAATCATTGAAGTACCACGGAAACAAAAGCAATAATTCACCCTCTTTCCACGGTAAGATCATTTATCATGTCACCTATCATTCCTGTAGTGCAGCATTCACAAGAGGCGCTGTCCTTGGTCTGTATGAGAAATCATTTTATGGGTCTCAAGTTGGCCTTGGAAGTAATCAGAGGTTTAAACATATGTAGGCGGAACAGGCTGTTGAAATCCCATACAGCTCATGAACAAGTATCTTCGACAATCTTTCTCGATATATCATTTTGGTCCCGAAATAAGCAGTAATTTGTATTTTGTTGACTGGAATGTACCCTTTGGCTGAATGTTTAACAGCACGTCAAGCTGTTGAAGGACTCATATTTTATACGAAATTTCTCTAACATTCAGGCCGGTAAATGTAAATTAATACTTTTTAATTAAAACAGAGCATTTACTCAAATAGAAATAACGTATAAACAGAAAAATATATTACAATATCTTTCGGATTTAATCCGTTTCATCTCTAATATATATATATATATATATATATATATATATATATATATATATATATATATATATATATATATATATATATCCAGTAAGATGAGGACGAATTGGTAAGAATGTGTGTGTGTGTGTATATTATTATTATTATTATTATTATTATTATTATTATTTCTCTGCCATAATTCGTCTGTTGATTTTAAAAAGATAAATATTCTCTCACGCATAATATATATATATATATATATATATATATATATATATATATATATATATATATATATATATATATATATATATATATTATTATTATTATTATTTTATCATATAGACAAAAACAGTTTACTCACTACAAAGATGCATTTCAGCTGCACTTCGACGGGTTAGTACCGAAAATGGTTATGAACAATTTTGCTTGTAGGTAAGCCGTATGTGAAACGTCATTTCCTTTTTTCCATTTGTTTGAGAAAAGAATATACATAAAGCAATGAGGTGACAGAGTGAAACAATCTTGCTTATTGACAGCAGTTTGCTGAGGGATGGATGGGGTGTACAGAACAATGGAAAAAGTTTATTGGTGGGAAAAAAAATTAATTGGTAATTAGTTGGAGGCCTAATATAAAGTCCTTCTTTTTACAAAGAGAAGGCTTTAAAGATAGAATATAG
>OZ038482.1:21497349-21502349 GCA_964036315.1 Acanthosepion esculentum
TCGTTGAATATGGTTTCACTGGAACAATTGTAGGAAAGCCAGCAGTCAGTTGATATATATATATATATATATATATATATATATATATATATATATATATATATATATATAAGCAAATATGTGGATGTAGATCCGACGGTATGATGAAAAATATGGAAAAGACAAACGAGATATTCGCCTCGGTAATTTAAGTAGTGCTTTGTTTGTACACTTAGCTAAATCTGATCATAATTTCGATTTCGACTCTGTGAAGATTTTAAAATGTATTCATAATAAAAACCTTAGACGGATTTATGAGGCAGGCATAATATCCACTTCACGTACGGTAAATACTAGATCCGGCTTCTTTAACATCTCCCCGTTCCTGGCAAGATTAATGCTTGACAAACGTACTGATAAGCTCTAGATTCAAATAGAATTCCTCTTTTCCACTTAAGATAAAGTCTCTTTCTTGGGAGCGCGTTTTCGCAGCATCGCCCGCGCGACGCGAACGTGACCGAATCCCAAAAAGGGAACGCTGACTTTTAAATTTCAGTGTTTCTGTTTTTGACTAGTCTTGTGTCTATCGTCTCTTCATGTTGACTTAAATATAAATATGTTTCCAATAACCATGTCCTTAAGATGGTCTACTAGACCGAAACGTCTGACGTCGACAGTAAAACAAAATTAAAACAGGAAACTTGCACATTCGGATTTTGCTTTGTCTTTTCCATATTTTTCCTCACACACATTGAGTCGAAAGAGATTTTTGCAGCACATGTTAGGGCATTTCAAAGACAATAATTAGAAATTTGTACATATATATATTCAAACTGGTTTTATTCCAATATTTTTACCATTTTTAAAGCAGATACAGGATTCTGTCCTTCCAGTAATTGGCATCCTTCTGTTATTTTTAGAGACTTTCAGAAAACTGAACTTCTCCTTCCCCTTAAGTAAATTATGTACACGTGATCGGGACAAAAGCAAGTATTGTTATTAGTGGGTATATGTGTTTGGGCAGACATCCCTGTTTATTTTATATTCTTTAGCAGGGAAATTAATATCACCCAACCTAGATTGAGAAGAAATAAAAGAAGAATATAATAATATCCTGAAAGCAATGGGATCGAAATTTCATTCCCTTTTCCCATTAAGAAAACATCACCTGTAGCGGAAAGGAACTGATACCAATTAGGCCACGGGAAACTTTCTTCATTTATGGATATTGGCAATCATGGTATTCCACAATTTTCTGTCCTTTGTAGCTCTTAATAAATGTTGTGTATTTGTTGTCTCTGCTAAACCTCGCTCCGCCATCCATTTATTCAGGCTCTCTAGGTAGGTTATGCATTGTTTACATTTGTCCTTCTTACCGTCAATCTGCCCTGCGAGTATCAGATTTTCCAAGCCCTTTTTTCTTCATTATCTGTCTTAGAAATTTCAACTGTCTCTTCCTGATGTTATTTATAAGTTTCCTTTTTGTTTCCATTAACTTGAAAACTTTGTTGGTGCTCACATCCTCAGCCCATGGTATTCTCAGTATCCTTCTGTAGAACCACATTTCTGTTGCCTCAATTCTCTTGTTTATCTGTAAGGAGTCTTTTCTTTGTTTCTAACGTAATGTTCCTGTTGCTTAATATTTTGCTTAGTAAAAAACAGATGTTAACTCAAACACGTCTACCCACTAAAAATAACTTTCATATACAATTTTTTTTTTAAACTGTGAAAATTATATCTGTCGGTTTTCGCATTCGAGAGACTTTTTTTTTTACAGTGATGTTCACTCTGTATAAGGCCCTGGGGCCACTCGAGGTAGAAGGTTACGGAGTGAAGAGGTACAGATTATGTAGGAATATGCGGATGATCACGGTTAACCCTAGACATGAACAGGTTAAGATTGTAGTGATCGGGGAAGAAACCACTTAGGAGTCGGTTCCATAAGGCAGCTCGCGGGAAGAAGCTGTTTGAGTGGAACTTACCTAAGACCGATGAAATACGGAGGGAATGTGGGCGGTTTGCTACCATGTAAGTGGCATGGCGAGTCGTAGCCCTGAAGGTTAGACCTGACGGAATCAACGAATGTAGTTCATCCGAGCACTTTCCATAGAAGTAGCGATAGAGGAGCGATAAGATCGCAACATCCCGCCTGTGAGAGCGAGGTTGGGGGGTTAAAAATAATTCTTTGGGCAGTGTTTTAACAAATGACGGAAAATATTATACGGAATTACCAAGAAATTTGGAATAGCAAAACCTACCTTCTAACAGATAAACAAAGTGTCCAAGGCAGCAGATCGTAGGAATAAGCGGAACTTCTCACCAGGAAGATATGAAGGGAATGAGGGTGGCTCGCTTGCGTGGTATGGCGGATCTTAGCCCTGAGGTTTAGGACTGTTAGAACTAAGGGGTGTAGTTCATCTTAACACGGACTATGGAAATAGAAATAGAACAGTGAGAGGCTTGCGACGATTCGTTTGTGAGGAAGCACTTGAAGGGTGGGAGATAATTCATCGCCTACAAGGACGCGGAGACGTTTCTGGATTCTATCGAGAGTGCAAAGTGAATATTGAATAGGTCCCGCCAATATATGGCAGCAGTGCTCCATTTTCGGCTTGATCTGTCTCTTGCAAAGGTAGAGGATAGCAAAAGGTGATTAAGTACTTGACAAGTTGCTCTCCATCAGATTTTGAACCTGCACGACCCTTTCTAGGACAAACCATTGTTTGAGTCGATGTGCTTTAGACCCCATTGGCCAAAAGAACTATTACAGCGCAGCAATGTTTAATTAGACATTTCAAGATCTGAATGCAGGATGTGCATTCTTCAAAAGGAATTTATCCTTTTGAAGAAGGGAAATCGACCGATGGCATTCTGTCGTCCAGTTGTCTGAAGCACACCATATTAGACCGCGATTTCTTTAAGAACGTTTAAGTTCTAATCCTATGACGAAGAACACATTTACTGTATTATCTCGAATACGCCGGTTGAGAGACGCAATACACACGGTTTAAAAAACAGAGCATCAGCTAAAACATGGACAGCTGCAAAATAACGTTTTCAGTCGTAGGACATATATAAGCGTTGAATTTCTGTCCTGTTCTCTTATATGTTATTTTTAATATCAAGTTAACGCATGCGCAAGCAAACATAATGGCTCTCCACTCATTTTGCTAGGATATCCACCAACGGGTTACGGTTGGATAAGGTATTTATTCTTTGCTTTTACCAAAATCCAATTCGAATAAACTGATCGTAAGATATTGGCGAGATTTTAATGCTCAAATAATAACACGAAGATATGGCATATGTTATTGCTTATATTGAGCGGTGTTCTCAATAGGTCCGCCATCTTAGTACCGATCAGTCTCGATGCTACTGAACTTGGTGATCGAACGCGATTCAGTGCTTTCAGCGCGATTTGAACTTAAACACAAAGTCATGTTTTCAACGCATACATAATTAGCGCACGTTTTTACTCGTTTCGAGGTGGGGTGGATATGGCTTCGCATTTCCCAGGGGCGACATTTATAGGCATTTACTTATTTCATAACTACTCTCTTTTAATCAAAGAAAGACTCTTTTCCCCTTCCATCCGTATGGCTGATGCTAACCTTCGTGAGAGTGACACATCTCGCCTCCTCGGACAAATTGGCAGCTGATCTAAAACTGACCGACAATCTGTTCTTAAAGCGGGCAATGAGTGGCTTGTTAATTTTAGCACCTCAAAAATGAAACTGCTCTCTTTAAATCATGTGTGAGAACCTTTTTTTACCTTCCGTCGGTATGGCTGATACTAACCTCCAGGAGAGTGGTTCGTTGCGCCTTCTCGGACTAACGTTTTCAGCTGACATGAAGTGAAAAGAGTATATTGAATCAACTGCTAAGTCTGCGACTAAGAATGTTGGTTCCTTGTGTTGAGCTAGACAATTTTTCTCGCCAGAATCTATTTTACATATTTATAAGTTTATCATTCGTCCTTGATTGGAATAGTGCTGCCATATCTGGTCTGGTGCTCCTACTATATATTTAGAGATTCTTGATAAAATCCAAAGAAGAATCTGCAATGTTATTGGTCCTGACTTGGTATCTCGGCTTCACACCCTTTCCCACTACAGTAACGTAGCTTCCCTGTGCCATTTTAAAAAAAAAGAATACTTTCATAGTAATTGTTCTGATGAACTTTCCGCTATGTATATATGAGGATTAGTTAGGATTTTATAGAGAATTTGAGGTATTATGCTGGTTATAATAAGAATGGTAAGTAAGAATGTATTATATAAGGAATACTGTGGTATATTTTGGGTCAGTAATTGTGGCTAGCTAAGTTTAAGATAAGACAGATTGAATACCAGCCGTCTCCCATCCTCACGTTTGGCCTTGTGCCACATTTTTGTATTTGCAAAATAAATATAACTTTCCGCTAAGCTACCTATATTTTATTAATTTATGCACAGCACTAGACTAGCGGCAAGGTCCGATCATTTTACAGTTGAAATGGCTAGATGTAACCGTAAGTTCTATGCTAATAGTTTCTTCTCCCGCACATCTCGCTTGTGGAAGTCTCTTCCAACTTCTTGTTTCCCAGTCAACTTTGATCTTCCAAATTTTAAATGCAATGTCAGTCGTTACATTCTGTCCTCTTAATTCTTGTTCTTTTATTGTCCTCACTCTAATTGCATTTTCTCATATTCTTTAACACACAGTAATCTATTGCGTCTTAGTGACTTTATTGCCTTTCTTTGGATGAAATGATTAAAAATATATATAAAACTGATTAAAGATTCGCTGAGCTTTTATTCTCTGACATGACTTAATTTCGAATGCGACCAAAAAGGTTGGACGACACAAAGAATATCTTTACGACTATCAAATGAGCACATTTATAGCTGAATGTGTTTGAACTGATATCAGTTTTCTTTAAAATATTCCACACGACTGGTTTTCATTGTTATAAAAGAGTTAATTACTGATTGCAGAAATAACATTGGCGTTGACAAGCTACGCGTGAACAGACACCAAAT
>OZ038482.1:21507349-21547349 GCA_964036315.1 Acanthosepion esculentum
TCTTTGCGATCGTCAGACAAACTCTGACGATATATATATATATATATATATATATATATATATATATATATATATATATATATATATATATATATATATATAATTAAGTAATGAAAATCTTCGTAATCCGTATATGGATAATCCCAAGGAGAATGAAATGATTAAATTATTCGATATGATGCTAAATCAGAGAAAAATAATTTAATTTAAGGAAAAACTGACCACTTTAAGGTTGCATTGTTATAATTTATTTCACCAGAGAGTTTCTTTTCCCATGGATAATGAGACCTCACTTCCAAGGATGAAAACATGAATTTAAACTTACAATTTTGAAATGCAGTATTAAGTGTATATTCATTTTTTCATCCTTGGAAGTGAGGTCTGATGATCCGTGGAAAAAGAAACTCTCTGGTGAAATAAATTATAACAATGGAACCTTAAAGTGGTCTGTTTTTCTTTAAATTATATATATATATATATATATATATATATATATATATATATATATATATATAAAAGTGAACATAGAAGTCAACACTTAGAGGCGACATTCTGTTTCATGCTAGATGCAATCGTCAGACAATATATATATATATATATATATATATATATATATATATATATATATATATATATATATATGGTTTGTGCCTTTTCCTTCCATAATGTCTTATTCAACGCGACCTTGCGAGTGTTTGGAGAATTTCCCTGTTAGACAAAATGGGGGTAATACCACACAAGTTTCTGCATTCCGTTTGTACGTTGTGAATCCAAAATAAGAAAGAAATACGACTGCGCATGACCAGGAATTAATGCAATAATTACTAACAGAAAAAATAATCTCTAACGATTTTAAAAGTAGAAAGACATTGTAAATTATCTGAAATGTTAGGAAAAAAAGAATTGTACTTTGTCAGGAATTAATGCATGGGTTAATGACTGAATAGGGGTATTATATGTAGAAATAGGAATTAGGTAAAATCATTGATAATAATTTTTAGGAAAATAATGAAGAAAGGAATTTTGAGTTGCTAAGAATTCATGCAAACGTTACTGACGACCGTGAAAGGTAAACGCGTTGCTAATTGTCTTACCAAAGAAATGCGTTGTAAAAAATTTGAAAAAAGACTTTTCAGAAGCAAGGAATTAACGCCTGTATGACTTAATGAATAGAGATATTTTATGTATAATACAAATGCGTTACTCAGGTTTTTAACATAGGCATGTATTGAAAATGAATACGAAATCGATTGTCAGTAATCAAGGCTCAATGCAAGAATGACTGTCAGATAGGTATTATATATATATATATATATATATATATATATATATATATATATATGTGTGTGTGTGTGTGTGTACTCTTAAGGTGTACTATATTTATGGGATAAAGTGCTTTATATCAGAGATAGAGCGGATGTAAATATAAATATAAAAGTGAACATTGAAGTCAACACCCAGAGGCGTCAGGACGATAGCGTCCAGCATGAAACAGCCTGTCACCTCTGAGTGTTGACTTCAATGTTCACTTTATATATATATATATATATATATATATATATATATGAAGAAAGAACAGTACGATATATAATCCCGTGTTCTTATTGATATTTATTTTTATTTTTACAAAACAGTGCTCAATGTTTTATTGATATTTATATATATATATATATATATATATATATATATATATATATATATATATAGAGAGAGAGAGAGAGAGAGAGAGAGAGAGAGAGAAAGAGAGAGAGAAAGAGAGAGAGAGAGAGACAGATGTGAAAAAAAACCCGAAAAACTTATCTTGAGTGACGCGTTTCCTTCTCTGAGAGACTTTTTTTAATATATTTATATTACATACACACACATATGAGATACACACATAATATATATATATATATATATATATATATATATATATATATATATATATATATATATATATATATATATCAACACAAACACACGAACAGGCACATACACAAACATACACACATATATACTTAATTAATGGTTAGGTAGCAAAGTAAATATTTGTTTATATGTATTGTTTATCTATTGTTCATTTTTGCTTAAGGAGAGTCCTCTAGCGACATTTTTTTAGGAAAGGAAGTGAGGGTAACTCTACAACCGTAACGTTGCCTCTTTGTGTCTTTTCTCTTATTATTTTCATGGTAATTGTTCGGATGAGCTATTCGCTATAGTATCTAGACTTTATGAATTTAAGTGCAGTACTAGACTGGCGTAGAGATCTCATCATTTTACAGTTGAATCGGCTAGATGTAACCGTAAATTCTATTTAACAGTTTCTTTTCTCGCACTTCTCGCTTGTAGTACTACCTTCTGGCTCATGCTTTCCAGCCAACTTTATTCTGCAAAAAATTAAATGCAATGGCAATAGCTATCTTCTCTCCGCTTAATTACTCTGTTCTCTTCCCGCTCATTATTAATGTTCCTGTTCCTAATTCTTCCACACCCTGCAAACCCTTGCGTCTCAGTGGCTTTACTTCCTTGCATGGCGTAATACTGATTATATATATATATATATATATATATATATATATATATATATATATATACCCTTTATTTTAGGATATTACATCAAAAACATGTAAAAACGCTACACAAATGCAATCATGTTTCGGCGTGTATTAACACATCTCTTCAGGTGTTAGTAAATAACTGTTTAGAAGACAATTTATTCAGCTTTAAATAACATAAGAGAAAAGGAGGAAGAGAAAAAGAGAAAGAAAGAGATACACAAGATATACTCTAATTTCCCGAGAAAAGGAAGAAGGAAAAAGAATAAGAAAGAAGAGGAAAGAGATAGCAGCAGGATTATTTTTTGTTTATATTCAGATCCACCAATCAAAATGGCCTACACTAAGTTCGAAGTAAGGGGAGAAACAGAAGTTATGAAGCAATCATAAGTAAGACGTCATGACCCACAGATTTAGAATCGTAGAAAATCTCGAGACATCATATTCGATACAAATGTAAATTTGTAATGATTTTATACATTAAACGCGTTTCATTTCCTATGAGAGAAGTAACGTAATTTAACAAGATACTTGACAAACCATATACCCTGTGAGTTAAAAGTTAAAATTTCACATTTTTATAGTCGATAAATAACATGGCTCTTTAAGAAATAAATGGAAAGTTTAAACAAATTAATCTAACGAAATTATTAAAAATATATACATCTAATAAATAATTTAAATATATAGATTAAACAACAATATTTAAATATATAAATCTAATAAATTATTTAAATATAGATCTAATAAAATTATTTAAATATATAGATTAAATGAAATTAGTTAAATATATAAATCTAATAAAATTATTTAAATATATATATCCAATAAAATTATTTAAATATATAGATCTAATAAGATTATTTAAATATATAAATCAAACAAAATTATTTAAATATATAAATCTTAAAAAATTATTTAAATATATATATATCTAATAAAATTATTTAAATATATATATTTAATAAAATTATTTAAATATATAGATCTAATAAGATTATTTAGATATATAAATCAAACAAAATTATTTAAATATATAAATCTAATAAAATTATTTAAATATATATATCTAATAAAATTATTTAAATATATAGATCTAATAAAATTATTTAAATATATAGATCAAACAACATTATTTAAACATATAAATCTAATAAAATTATTTAAATATATAGATCATACAAAATAGAATCCAATGTTTACTAAAAGGTCTTATATAGGGTGTTAATAAAGTCAACAAATGCAAAATGTCAACGGAATGCTGTGACACTATGATTCGGATATATGCGCACACGTGTGTGTGTGTGCGCCCGCACATCTGTGTGTGTATATATACACCCCCACATCTGTGTGTGCGTGCGCGCGCACACATATGTGCGAGAAGATTAGTTAGATTTAACCTGGGCATCAAACTTCAAGACCAAATGATTAGATTAGGAATCTAGATAAAAACATATGGCGAAAAGGGTAGATAAGTGTTAAGTACTTGTCAAAATACTAAGATAGGAAAAAGACCGGCTCTGGTCAAAACTTAAAAGGGTTTGAATTTAATGTCCCTGAATCGGAGTCAGCTAGGCTAAGAAATATTTTTATGTCCACTTTCTTCAAAGAGAGAAATGGTCATGAAAAAGTTATGGGTTTATTCGTGGGTGTCCCTTGTCCGGAAATGATGAAAGAGGATTCTCCATATATACGGCAGCGCTTTGGGCCACAGTTAGTTAGACTTAGTTTAGGTTCGAGGAAGGTTGATTTAGGCCGGAGCACGTAACATCGAAGAGCGACCCATTAGCAGCCGGACATTGTTAGTTAAGATATATATTTTTTTCCGCCAGCCGAGAATCAACCAAGAGTTATCACCCACAAAAAGGTCACACACCTTCTCTCCTCTTTTCGTCCTACCCAAGTTTGTAGTTGTGTTTTTCTTTTACCTGTGAGCCTACCTCTCGCTCGATCCACCGCACAGAAATTCTACGACGTGGGGTCAGTGTCTTTGTGCAGCGAGTTGCAGAGGTGGGTAGTCTCACAATGCCTATACCTCTATACTAAATATTATCGACAGTACTAGAAGAATAATGTACAAAATATACATCAAAATTGATCCGACAGAAAGATAATCTTTATATGTTGCAACAAGGTTTTTCTAAAATATAAGAAGCAATTGTCAAATTTCAAAGTCTAGTAAGATTGTAGAGTCAAAGGTATGATATGTTTACAATTAACGGTTAATTCAAATCTTTTATTTAATAAACCATCCCTATTCAAGAACGTGATAATGTGCATTTTCTTCTGTAAACACAGAAAACAAGGTTCATATAAGAATCTATATGTCCTTGCCAATTTAAAAATTTTCCATTTAAATTTAAGAGTTTTATTTTCCTCTTTTAACCTTTAAACATATTTTGAAAGGGAAGTATTAACATGTGCGAGTGAAATATTTGCGTGGTCGTCGATAACGATTTTTACGAGCGCGTCAGTAACGGCAAACGCGTTCAGAAACTTTCATTACGGATAGAAGCTGCAACGAGGAACAGTCGTTTATTTATTTCATTACAAGAATTTACAAATAGGAACGATTAATTAGCTTATCTTCATACCCTGCCTGGTGGCAAACGCTGCTGATGGCGCCAGGAGTGGCGGTCCCGCCTTAGCCACCGAAACCGTGATATCACCCCTAGTCGGCGGCTGATGAAGACAGGGTATCACACGTGTTAATACACGTTGTATGTTAAAAAAATAAAAATAAATAAATAAGTATTAAAATTAAATGGAAAATTATATAATTATATTGTTTGCCTGTTAGTTTGAAGAATATTTTGTCTATATTTGTTTTTAATTATATTGTTATCGGCAGTGTTGAACCAAATTATATTTCGTTTTCTGTTGTTTTGTTATGTCGAACATATTCGTCATCTTCGATGTTTCATTGCTGTACAACTCAACACCAAGAAAAGAATAGCCAGGCTAATCGCCTATATGATTTGATTACAGTCGTGAAGGCTTATGCAGAAGCAGATACAATTTTCGATACAACTGAATACAGATAACTGACGCGCATATTGTGCCACAAATAACCCAGCGTTTCAGAGTTGTATTTCTCCTAGACTGGTCGCCAACCAAGGCTAAAGAGCCTAGTCTGTTCGATGACGTAACCCACAGAGATATATTCACACCTTTCCCAATGTTATTTGCGCGTAAGTGAATATAACGAACCCGACTGGAATTCGAACATGGCTCTCCAATTTCTCAAATTCATTAAAAAAAAAGTGCCTGATCTGGTTGGCCGACTCATGAGTTTCACGTAGAAAATGCTCATCATGGCCCGTTGTTTGATGAATGTATTGAATTTATTATTATATTTATAGTCTTTTGGGACGAACGAAATTGAGTGTCTGTGTTTATACGTTCTTCTTCTACGTGCCGCATCCCTTTAGGACGTTGGCGATCATGGCTCTCCACAATTTCTTGTCCGTCATAGCTCTTAATAACATTTGTCTTTTTACTATCTCTTCCACGCCGTCCTCTACTATCCATTCGCTTAAGGCCACTAGGTAGATCGTGCATTGCTTTTTTTTATCAGATTCTTACCTTCAATCTGTCCTGTGAGTATCACATTTTCCTAACCCACTTTCCTTACTATGTACCTCAGAAATTTCAACTATTTCTATGATGTTAACTATAAGTGTTGTTTTTTGTTGTCATTGTCTCTAGAAGTTCGTCGTTGCTTTTATACTCAGTCCATGGTATTCTCAGCATCTTTCTGTAGAACCACATTTCAATTACTCCGATTCTCTTGAAAAAAAGTGCCCAACAACTCAACTTTTTTTTTAAAGCGAATCACCTCAAGCAAGGCAGGAAGCCACTAGCACGCAAAGGTTTACAGAGAGTTGGGGTGAGAGCAAAGAGGAGTGATAGAGGAAAGGATGAAGAGAAGGATAGGGGATAGATCAGGGCATCTGGAGACGTCGATTGACATTACATTTGAATAGTTGGAGATTGTAGCTATCAGGGAAACAAGAAATGGGGAGGGAGTTCCACAGGCGAGAAGTGCGAACCATGAAGCTATTGGAGTAGAAGAGACAGTTACATTTAACAGTTTCAACAGAGAAAGGGTGAGAGAGTGAACATCGCTTGATAATGGAAGAAATTTAAAGTTCCGCAACAATTTCCGTGTCTCAATGTAAAATATTTTAAAATAAAATCATCATCATATATATATATATATATATATATATATATATATATATATATATATATATATAGTTTACGAAAAACTAGGTAATCCGTATGGGTAGACCCAAGGAGATTAAATCCAGAGAGCTCAATGTAAATCAGAGCTAGTCCAGATAGATCAATGTAAATCTAAGCTAATAATTTAAATAAAAATAAAAACAGACCACTTTAAGGTTCCATGTAATAAATTATTTCACCACAGCCCTTTTAAAGGACCGCGTAGGATTACTGCCTAAATACACACACACACATATATATATATATATATATATATATATATATATATATATATATATATATATATATTAAATAAAAATAAAAACAGACCACTTTAAGGTTCCATGTAATAAATTATTTCACCACAACCTTTTTAAAGGACCGCGGATCATCAGACTTTACTTCCAAAGGTTGAAACGAAAAATGAAAAGAAATTTACTTTGGAAGTAAAGTCTGATGATCCGCGGTCCTTTAAAAGGTTTGTGGTGAAATAATTTATTACATGGAACCTTAAAGTGGTCTGTTTTTATTTTTATTTAATATATATATATATATATATATATATATATATATATATATATATATATATATATATTTGTGTATTTAGGCAGTAATCCTTCTTTCATGCACATTTCATTGAAAACGACAGACAAGGTGCTTTTATTTAGTTTTTTATACAAGATCTAATAATTTTTTCCTTTTCGGATGATAAATTTTAACTGCTAAAATAAGAAATAGTTTGTTTTATGTATGTTTTATAAAATGTTTTCATTTATTGTTTCAAAACACGGTCAAGATATTATATCCATGTTCAAAGTTAATATTATTACGTGTTGGTTTGTTTGTTTTTATTGATAAGGCTTCCATTATTTTTAGCCTTTTTTTTACATGTGGATGATGTTATTATATTAATGTTAACGACAAGTATGTTCCGAATAGTGTCCGGTAGGTCTCCATGAATATTTAAATGAGATCTAATTGAGCTATTGTCAGAAAGGTGTAGAGTGAGTCTGCGTGTCAAACATGTAGAGATCGGCTAAAAAGAACATTCGGACAGTTTGTATATCATTTATCATCCGAAAAGAAAAAAATTATTAGATCGCATGAGAAATTGTATAAAAAAACTAAATAAAAGCACCTTGTCTGTCGTTTTTTAATGAAATGTGCGCACATATATATATATATATATATATATATATATATATATATATATATATATATATATATATATATATATATATATATATATATATAAAGTGAACATAAAAATCAACACTTAGAGGCGACAGTCTGTTTCATGTTAGATGCAATCGGTGGTTTGACGATTGCATCTAGCATGAAACAGACTGTCGCCTCTAAGTGTTGACTTCTATGTTCACTTTTATATTTATACATGCTCTATCTCTGATATTGAGCACTTTATCCCATAAATATAGTACACGTTAAGTTGCCTCTAGCTATAATCGAAACCCGACTGAATTTGCGTCAGTCTGAACTTCTCCCACTAAGCCATCAGCGTACGGTACGGGATGAAGTTGAATTTTAGCGTGTTTATTTTTAGAATCGGATAAACACACAATTCTGTCGAAGAGTCGTGCAGTATTAGCTTAAATAGTTACTGTTTACAAATTCACACCTCAAACCAGAGGGCTCAACCGAAATTAATTTTTCAGAGTTTCCTTAACTTAAAAGAAAATCCTCAGCAGATTTTTTGAGGAACTATGTCTCGGAATCTCCAATCTGTAACTTTCCACCTTACGCTATTCCCTTTGGTAACCACCATTCATTCAAGCTTATTGCAATTGATATTTAGTCCTTTCTTCTCACTTTCCTTTACTACCATCTGTAGTAGTTCTTGTATTTTCCCTTCTGTTTCTGCTATCAACACTGTCCTTTGTATAACTAATATTGTTAAGATTGTGTCAGCCAATAATAAATCCTGCTTGTACTTCTAATTCTCTCAGAATGACCTCGCTGTATAGGTTTAAAATGCGAAGACTCATATACTTACGCGCACGTTAGAAGTAAATTGTCTGCAATATTTGGTGCGTTCACTTTTGAGCTACTGTTATCATTCAGTCTTAAACCACTGAACGCATTGAGAATAAAGATGACGAGTCCGAAAGGATTTGCAGGAGCTAATTGCCAATTCTGTGCCGAGAAAGGTTGACGCCCCTCATTAGCAATGAATAATGACGGTCGCTGCTTTTTGCTGACATTTATAGTTAACCTATAAAATTCCAGTTGAGCGATTCGCTCTGTGAAATCCATCAGTCTTGGCAAGCAGACAAGTGAGTTGAATGATCATGAGGCATTTTCTAATCACTCAAACACCAAAAGAAAACTTTGGGTCAATTTCAACGAACATTCAGGAGCATTTTCTTTTAAAAAAGAAATCGTTGACGAGGATGGCATATCAAATTAATTTCCTTCATTTGTTTTTATTTAGATATCTTTACTTCAAAGCATATTTCACGTATTCACATTAAAATTGATTTCATCATCTTGTTAATATATATATATATGTTTTTATTTCAATAATTCATTATCCATTGACTGGTCTGAAAAATCCCTGGAAAATTTTCTTTCAATTTACAAGGGGAAAATGATCATTAACTTAATGTAATCTTAATTCCTCTTGTATGAAATATGTTGCTCTGTTTAATAAAAACATCTGCAATCTGTGTGTGAATCAGTTTTAATATTTAATATTTAATATTGTATTAATAGTATTCACTTGGATTATATACCAACGGATTATTACATATATATATATATATATATATATATATATATATATATATATATATATATATATAAATGGTGGTACTTGCTTGAAAAAACCTTAGATATTTCGACTTGTAGTTGAACAAACCAGTAACCAAGGAAAAATGAGGAATAAAAAAGAAAGAACCAAGAACGAATCGTCAGGGCAATGCTGGCATTACTCTGACGATCCGTTTAGTTGAAACCTAGGTAGGTTTGCCTGGCTCATTAGGTTTATCTTATATATATATATATATATATATATATATATATATATATATATATATATATATTCGTGTATGTGTGTGTGTAAATTTTTTTCAGATAGAGATTTTCTGTGAAGGAACAAAATGAATAAAAAATGACTACCCCACCCTCTCCGCCGGTTTCTTCCCAATCTAACTTTCTCTGAAAGAATTATTACTTTCTCAAACCAAAATACACGAAAAATATTAAAAAGTCAAAAGAACACTTGTTGAATATTTATTACACGCTTATTTTTGTCTTACCAGACTTTGAATTATGGCACTTTTCAACCGCCTGATGAATATTCATGAACGTTCTCAAATTTAAAAGACTTTATAAACCAATGGCATCTTTGTTCTTGTATATACGCACGCGCAACAAAACAAATCCTTACATTTGCCTTGATAAAGTCCCTGGGAGGACGAAACGCGACGGCTAAGAATAGTTTTTCCTATTGTTTTTTTTAGTCATATATATATATATATATATATATATATATATATATATATATATATATATATATACATTGCTCCGTTCTATTTTTGAATAGCTTTGTAATATTTTAAACCTAATGCAATTAATGGGATCCAAACGATTTACCTCGTACAGATGATCATTTCGACCATGGAAAAGTAGTTTTTCCCTGGACTTATCAAGGCGAATACATTTAATAAATGTATTTGCATTGATTAGTCCAGGGAAAAATTATATACTTTTTTCAGTTACATTGTGGAATTCTGTATATATATATATATATATATATATATATATTGTGTGTGTGTGTGTGTGTGTGTATGTGTGTTTGAATTACAATTAATGAGATCCAAACAATTTACCTCATACAGATGATTATTTTGTCCATCGCAAAGTAGTTTTCCCTGGACTTATCAATGCAAATACATTTACTAAAATCAATAAACCGATTCTTCGCAGGAAATTTGAAAGGCACAGGAAGAAAGGAAAGAAGGAAAAAAGAAAAAAGGAAAGAATAAAGAGAGAGGGAGTAAGAATTGGCCTATAAAAGAGGAGGGAGTTATATCGATAAAGAGAGTTAAGGGACTTAATGTGGTTGTGGCGGAATTGGGCACAGATAAATACATATACAGATACACAAACGCATGAACACAAACAAATGTATCTCTGCTTTTAATATATTAGTAAATTAATGCTTAAATGGTAAAGTGTTTTTTTTATCTTAATGGCTTGGTGGCTATTCATATTTTAAGGTATTAATTACTAAGTGGTTAGTTTTATAGGTTATTTTCTTTGAATATATTTATATCATACACACATACACACACGTGCAAGAACACACACATACACACACAAGTACACATACACATAGAGTTTGCGACGCTGATTCGGCGTATCTGATTGGTCGTCAGAAAAATAATTGAACTATTCGGCACAGGCGTTCAGGCGTCAGACTTTTTCGACGTCACTGTCTTTGACCGGAGGCAACCCCACACCCAAAAAGGAAAAACGCATTGAAAACGTTCAACTTTCAATATGAATTTTTATACATTTAGGGAATTAAGGACCCTATTAAAACACGAATGGAATAATGTAGATTAAGACATTAAATTAAAAATATTGTATCCCCCAAAAAACTTTTCGTTGGCAATGAGTTTGGTGGCCACTGGAGAAATGCAGGAAATGCATTTCTCCTGTTATGTGCCGTATCCCTTCAGGACCTAGTTGAACATTGCTCGGGAGATCTGTCTCTTTGTGATAAACCCCGCAGTGGCCGACCACATGTCCTGGATGATGAGGCAACTGAAGTCGGCCATAGAGGAGTACAAGAGCCAAACCTGTGGTAAACTTGCCAAACGCTTCCATGTTCATGGGGAGGGCGTACATCTGAAGAAAGTGGATATCCCACAAACTGTCGGAAATCAACAAGAAACAAGGAGTGACGGTCGGATTCTCATTGCTTTCTCAACACGGCAACGTACCCATGTTTTGATCGAATGTTCACCAGTGACAAAAAGTGGGTCATGCACAAGTGTGCAAGACATTGGTTCACACAGCAAAACCATTTCTACACCCACGCAAGATTGTGTTCTGTATTTGGTGGACTCGTCGATACGTTGTGCCCTATGAACTGCTACCAACGATTCAAACCATCACTGCTGACCTGTAATCGCAGCAGTGGGGATGAGAGCATCAGAAGGAGCCACCACTGGTTAATCGCAAGGAAGTGCAGTTTCTGCATGACAATGCGAGGCTTCATCTGGCGCGAGTGGCCAGGAATAGCATACGGCATCCACCTTTCACTCCGGAGCTTGCTACATTTTCCATTCCATGCAGAACCACCTTCGTGGGAAATCTATCGCAAATGAGGCAGATTTACGGCAGGCAATAACAATCTTCTTTGCCCCCAAGCCACTTGATATTTACCGCCAGGGAATTGCAAAGCTGGGGTACACGGGAAAAATTATGGATGCCGATGGGGATTACTTTGGTTAGTAACTGTATGGCAAATTTGCTTTATATATTTTTCAATAAATAAAAATTGGCAAAACCTTTTTGGTTACTTTGTATATGCGTTATATTCTAGTGTTTGCATAGACATCTCTGGTCTTTAGACAGTATTATTTTCGTCTATTGGTTTGGGTTTTCCCAGGGTTCTTTATGTAGACCACTATCAATTTTTTTCCAAGAATGAAATTTAGGAACAATATAAAATATTTGTCAATCCTTCAGCATAGAAGAAATTGTGAATTTAATTTTCTATGAACTACAGGCTGTTTGAAATCAGTTAAAAAAGGAAACATTTTCAATAAAAATATTCCTTTTCTACAATGTAATTCAACCAACATTATTCTTCGTACAAGTTGCAGCACTCACCTGAGTTAGGAGATGAAAAAGAACTTCAACAAAGGAATTTTAACTCTTATTTTACTAACCACGTCGACGGGTACATCTTTTAACTAGCCAGTGAGGTTGCAATCCCACCGACTGGGGAGCAGTTTCCATACACGAAAACAACACGTCTACATTTTTCGACGTGTAAATTCTGACTCTCCCAAATCCCTTTCTATCTCGCTATCTTTCCCACGCTAGTTTTAACCAATCAAAAACGACTTCCTTTGTTTTGTCTACCATCTGACCTTAAAAGTCAGCCTCAAAAGGTCTGAGCCAAAATACACTGCGACTAAAAAATAATAGTCTGAAATTATTATTTAACAAAACGTATCTGCCACATCCCGAACGAAAGCTGGCCAAGCTCGGTGGTCGGGGGCATTTGAATCAGTAAGAGCTGACAAATCACGGTTTCGACAGCCGTAGGAGAAGGCGTGTTCATTTGAATGTGCAGACTTTTAGTCGGAGTTTCACTGAGAATTTGTATTCACAAGCGATACGTGGATTCACAAGGATCCAACCATATAGTATAAAATGTTGCGATTATTTTGCGATATTCTAACAGTTGACTGAAAATGTTTAATGTATCCGTGAATGTATTGATGATATGTTTAAACAGGAAATAAGTTAAAATAAAATGTAGATATAATTATTAAACATCGGCAAATGAAAATGAATGAATGGGCAAAAGAAAATAAGTGCGTATAATAGCTTTTGGGGTATGCAGGGTTGCCATAGCAACGAGCATTTCTTAGAAATTTTTCATTTCTTCGACATTTACAGACTCTTCGTCAGGATCTTGGGAAGCCAATTCCATTACCACAGCTACAGACCCAGAAACATATGATGCCGGTGCAACAGATTTTGTCAGACTTACTTCTTCAGTTTCAATCACTTCCTGAACTAGAGCAGAAACTGGGGCTAGCGAGGACAACAATCGAGTAGGAGAGACAGATATTTCCCGTTTCGGGAATTGAGTTCAGTCTTTGGATTTTAACTCAACTTTCAGGGTTAAAGAATGGGTGTCAGGAGATCCTGGTTTGGCAGCAGTTATTGATTCTGTTTCTGCTGTGAAATCTATTCTTGAATTACGGACTTTTCGGCTCAGTGCATACAGGGTTATACCTTTCGCTTTTCTTGGACTCTTCTTCCTGATACGCATTTAGTTTGGCTTGGACGATTTTACGCATTCCATTGACTCACCTGCACACTTAAATGCTAACGAATGACATCAATGCTCACTTGCAGCTCTACTTCTGCATTTTTGGCGGCTAATTCTGCATCAGCCTCAGCTCTCTTGGCTGAGATGTTTGCTACGTCTGAGAGACAAACGCAGTGGTTCTTCTGGAAGCGATAGATCCGTATATGGACCATATCTAGTGGTGAACGCAATTTCGTTCTTTCCACTTCCGCGTCAAACTCTGTCATCTTCTGAATGACGTAATTGCATTACTCGCAATATATCCCTCGTCACGGCCGAGCTTAATTGCCTTGGTGCTGTAAAGCCTTTTAAATCGTCATAAAGTCTCCCTGTCCGAGATTCATGCTTCTCCAGAAATGTCTTTCATGCCGCACAGTCACTTTGTGTACACTCATGCTTTAAGCTTGTGCGTATCTCTCTAATTTATATATCTTCCACCTTTCAGTCACAGCCATGAACCTTTCGTCTACTTTCGCCATGTCTTGCTCTCTCAGTTCGACCATATCGATGTAAATTGTCTTTCACGAAAGAATTTCAAAGATGCCGTTGTAACTTTCGCAACATTCTTCTTCTCTGCATTGAAATTGAAAACTCTTGATACTTTTGACGGGTCGCCACTCCGTATGGACATTTTTTTTAAGTTAAAGAAAACAAAGAATTCTCAAGCAGGAAATATTTTTTTGTTATCATTTCAGGGCAATAAAGCCACTAAGGCGCAAAGGGTTACTAAGTATGAGAGAATATGAAAAAAATCATGATTAAGAAGAGAGAAAAATATAGGAACAGGAATTATGAAGACAGAAGATAACGATTGACGCTGCATTGAAATTTTTGAAAATCAAAGTTGACTGGGAAGCAAGAAGCCAGAAGAGAGTTTCCCAAGCAATAGAAGAAACTGCTAGCATAGAACTTACGGTTACATCTAACCATTTGAACTGCAAATTGATGAGACCTTGCTACCAATCTAGTACTGCGCTTAATTTCATAAAGTCTAGGTACTATAGAGGAAAAGTCATCAGAACAATTGCCATGAAATTATTTATAGAAAAGAGACAGGAAAGCTACATTACGGTAGTGGAAAAGGGACTGAACCCCCCCCAAAAACAACAACAAAAAACAAAAAAACAAAACAAAAAACATTACTATTAAGGATAGAGGATAATATAAGAAGACAGAACATAATGATTGACATTGCGTTTAAATTTTTGAAAATCAAAATTGACTGAAAAGCAAGAAGCCAGAAGAGAGTTTCCCAAGCAAGAAGTGCAATAGAAGAAAATGTTAGCATAGAACTTATGGTTAGATATAGCCATTTCAACTGTAAAATGACGAGACCTTGCTGCCAATCTAGTACTGCGCTTAAATTCATAATGTCTAGGTACCATAGAGAAAGTTCATAAGAATTACCATGAAGGTATATATATATATATATATATATATATATATATATATATATATATATATATATAGAGAGAGAGAGAGAGAGAGAGAGAGAGAGAGAGAAAAGGCACAGAAAAGCTAAGTTACTGCGATGGAAAAAAGACAGAAACCGAGACGCCAGGCCAGGAAGAATAACATTGCAGATGTAACTTATCGAGAATCTCTAAATATTCAGCAAAAGCGACAGACTAGATGTAACAGCCATGTTCAATGCATAGACGAATGGTAGACTTATAAGTGTGTATGATATATTCTGGCGAAAAAAATTGCCTGGCACAGCACAGTGAACCAAATTTCCTAGCAGCAGACCTAGCAAATCTTACCACTTCATTTCAGCGGAAAACATTAGCTCCAGAAAGGCGCAATGAGCCACTCTCCTGGAGGTTAGCATTAGCCATGCTGGCGGAAGGAGAAACGTTCTCTCAGACGATTAAAAGAGCGGTTTCGCTTTGAAGACGTTAAAATATGATATTAAGTATTATAAAAAAAAACAGTAAAACACACCTTTTCCTTTCCTTTTGGTTGATTATTTTTTTCTTTGGGCTTTCGAAGGAGGTAATCAATGTAATAAATGTCCTTGGAGCTATCGTGATGTTTTTTAATCAATGAATTCGCGCTAATAATTCACGATAAAATAGCTTTCTTTTTCAAACGTATTGAACTCCTGGATTCGCGAGAGTTACTGAACTCTGCTTTTTCTCGGTTTCTGTCTGTCTGTCCGATTCCCTTTCTCTCTCTCTCTCTCTCTCTTTTCTCCACGACTTAGAACGGTTTGAGTTACGGAATTCCAACTTTGTATACACTCTAAGTTCTCATCTCAGATAAAAGAAAAAACATCCGCATAAGACTTGATGAAGAAATTCTCAAGGGAGAAATTGTAGCAGTAACTTGATTGGCTGGTTGATTTTGTTCGGCGACATATCAACATCTATTGGGTATTTCATGCTGAAATCTAAATATTTTGAACACAATTTTATGGCTTTAACTAAATATATTTTTAACGCAGTTGTATGCCTTCAACTACAGATTGAATGTATTGCTGGTAATTCTACCTAAAAATGCTGATAATTTTACTATAAAATGTCATTTTCATTAATTATTTCACGTAATTTCAATTACATTACAGATACTTCTTTGGATTTTGTCAAGAATCTCTAGATGTAAAACAGGACAACCAGACCAGACATGGCAACAGGATTCAATGCACTGACGAATGTTCGATTTGTAAATGTGCAAGATGGATTCTGTTGAGAAAAATTTTCTCGCACAATGCAGTGATTCACCTTTCATTGCAGTAGATGCAGCTATTGATTCGATATAGGCATCTGCTAAGCGTATTATATCTAGGAAAATGTTTTTCAATTAAAGCAAGAAATTTATGTCCTAACTTACTATTAAACATTTGGTTGAATGGGGGTTTTTACCAAATGATTTTTCGATTTCTATTTCTTCTATGGTTCTTTTTTATATATAACTAATGTCAGGGAATTTACAGCCACTATTTTTAAAACTTTACTATAAAAATTACAGTGTTCATAGAATATTTTTTCATTAGCAGAATTTATACTTATTCGTTTTTTTATGGATGAAAGTAGATGCTTTATTATAGATGGGAGATGATTTGACTTCAGGTGGATATGTAAAGGATTGGTATTAGGTGTTTTTTAAGGCTGGTATATATTTTTATTAAGTCTAATGTTATATCGAGGAAGTTTACTTTTTTTAATTTTGTATTAATAGCAACTTTCAAATGTAGGCACTTAAACTCTCTATGTATTCGTTTTCTAATCTTATCAATTTTGAAGTTTATAGACTTCCTTGCAACCATAAGGCCATCATCCCTCTACAGTCCAATATCTTTAATATTATTTCATGGTGTGCACTCAGATTATATAAAATAAATAGACCAACAAGATCGGAAGACTCTGCAGAGTCCAACGATCCCATTTTAATATCAAAATGGTCTTCTGAATTTTTTACCCACTGTTTCTTATTATGAACGAGAACAGATTTTTTGCATTCATAGTTATTTTGCTTTCCTCTTTAGATAGGTCAGAGTATGCAGTGTCAAAATCTAGAGCAGCTGTTAAATGATCCTTTGAAATTAACAGGTAATATTCGTCGGTGTCGAACTGGATTAGGATACAATTTGTCTTTGAAAACCAATTGTTGACATCTTTGGTATTATTCCATTGAGCGATCTCAAGTACTACTTAATGTGTTTGTTAACTCTTTCCAAGATTTTTTTTTACTAATTTTACCGATCTCAGGCAGTGTTGGATTTATAATTCTGGTAGTAGTATTTACCTCAAAGTCGGGTTTGTGGTCCTTGATGGTAATGTGGCAATCTTTTGTGGTAAGTTTTCCGACTCTATTACTAATTTTAAATTTATCTGTGATTATCTTACTAGTCATCTTTGTTCTTTCCACCATATTAATATTCTTATTAGTATCTTTTTTTAAAATAATTCTTTGTTATTTTTTTAACTAGAGTGTTATAATCTTTTGCTGCTGATTTGAAAAAATTTCCAGTTTTATCCGACTTCACAAATATTTAATCAGTTTCATTTATATTCTTTACAATCCGGTCCAGATGTTTTTGGAAGTAATTTTTCTTTTTATGAAAAGAGTTATTGTTTAGTATATCAAGTAGATAATTTTCGAACGCAAACACAATTTCAATAAATGGTTCAGTTTTTTTGCTATTAAAACCATAAACTTCAGGTTCATTTAATGAGTTATTCTTCCGACTTTTGTGGTAAGTTTTCCGACTCTATCTCTAATTTTTAATTTATCTGTGATTATCTTACTAGTCTTAGTTAGGCTTTCTACCATATTATTATTATTATTATTATTATTATTATTATTATTATTAGCTTTTTCTAAAGATTCGCGAAACCCAAGATATAAAATGAACTTTTTAATATGAAAAATCTTTCATGGAGCTTTTATTTTCATTTCAATTTCAAGTTAAGAGATTAAATTTAATATTTCCAATAAGCGAAATTCTTTAGTCTATTTCAAAAACTAATTTAAATTGCCTGGAAGAAGTTTTCGTTTTGAAATCAATAACATTCGATGATTTTAACGCTGTTTTTGCCTTCCTTCATTGTAATGCAATTCTTCTTATTTAAAAACTCTTTCAAGAATAAAATATACTTTTCTAAAAATTCATTTGAGGACAATTCGATGATTTAACATTTAATTAATCTCATTTTAAACAAATATTACTTAAAGTTTAAAATATCGCAGTAACGCATTTTTTAACCCGACGGGAGCTGTTTATCTTAGGTGTTGTCAATTTGACAGCTTGAATGACAGACGGAAGTTTGCCTATTTTTTTTTCTTTGGTGGATATCTCTGTAAACATTTCCTAGGGAATATAATGTGAGCGCCTTTTTTTTTTTATATAATTTTAACTACCCAGTAATTTTAACATCCGAGGAAAATATTTTCTGTAATTTAATGTTTTATTGAATTTTAGGTAATTTACCTTTAAATTTACTATAGTAATCGCTCTTATTTTCTGATAATGTCGTGTATGGATGTCCGTATTTACAAAAATCGGCACGTTTATATTCATAAAATCTTTTAAAAATTTATTTTTAAATTATTGGTGTTCGATGAATTGTATTAAGCTTTTCCATTTATGATTAGTAAATATATTATTAGTTAATAACAATATCACCTAGCGGGGATAGAGTAATGCAGAAATTTAAAAGATTTAAATCTTTATAAATTATCCTAATTAAAACAAAAATAAATGAAAATTTTTTTATAAAATTCATTATTAGTTAAAAAGACTTTCTTAATACAATAGTGTCCATAATATATCTTATTCAAAAAATCAATTTTTTTCTAATTAAATAATGTCTTAGTTTTATTGATTTTTTAAAATTTTACGATTCAGAGCAGATTTTCGGTAACTGGTCTCTGATTTACAAAAAACAGAGCTGATTTATATGCTCCGAGAAGATCTGCTTTTAACTAAAAATAACATTGAATAGCATAGAATTATTTTCTCAAAATTTAAAAAAATTAAATAAGGGGGTGATAAGAGATATACAAAGAAAAAATTAGCATGATTTTCTTAAAAAAACATTTATGAAATAATTTAATTCATTTGTGAATAAGTTCTGAAAGTTCCACTAAAATCTGACAATCATTTGATTTTTTCAAGAATTACCATATCAATGTATTTTTCAGCACAAAACTGAGGCTAAAATTTCCTATACTAATTTTGTCAACCACGCTGACGCAAAAAAAAACGAAACAAAAAAACAGAAAAAAACAAGATTTTAACCATAATTACGAACTACCTAAAAAGAAAACATTTTGATTTCCTCTTAATAATGCCATAAATTTTGACGATATATATATATATATATATATATATATATATATATATATATATATATATATATATATATATATATGTATATATATATATTTTAAATAAAAATAAAAACAGACCACTTTAAATTTCCATGTAATAAATTATTTCACCACAGCCTTTTTAAAGGACCGCGGATCATCAGTCTTTACTTCCAAAGGCTGTGGTGAAATAATTTATTACATGGAACCTTAAAGTGGTCTGTTTTTATTTTTATTTAAATTATTAACTCTGATTTACATTGAGCTCTCTGGATTTTATCCTCCTTGGGTCTACCCATACAGATTACCTATTTTTTCGTAAACTATATATATATATATATATATAAAAGTGAACATAGAGGTCAACACTTAGATGCGACAGTCTGTTTCATGCGAGATGCAATCGTCGTGGCCCGACGATTGCGTTTAGCATGAAACAGACTGTCGCCTCTAAGTGTTGACTTCTATGTTCACCTTTATATTTACACACGCTCTATCTCTGATATTGAGCACTTTATCCCATAAATATAGGACACTTTAAGACTATATTTTTCTTTATATATATATATATATATATATATATATATATATATATATATATATATATATATATATATATATACACGCACAAATCATAATATATTAGCTAAAGATCATTAAAGAAAGCTAAAAGCTTCAAATGTAAAATGAAGGACTCGTGTGTTACCCCACTAGACTACGCGCTCACTAGGGGGCGCTCTTCAAGCTCATCAAGATATCCTCATTTTTATCTCTTTTGGGGTTATACAAACACGTTTCTATCACACACACACACACACACACACACACACACACACACACACACACACACACACACACACACACACACACACATCAAATAAGCACATTATAATTTGTTTTAATGTTTTCCCTTTCGTGACAAATTGTCGTTTTATTCCATATTTATTGTTTTTTTCACTTGCAAAAGATTTATAGGTGCGTGGGGCTTCGGGTTAAAATGAACAATTGATTTATCCACGCTAAGATGGTTAACAGAAGCAGATAATGAGGAATTACACGGATTATTCTTAACAAAACAAGATAAGGCATTTATTGACGGAATTATACGGTTGAACACGTGTCAGTAGTTCGTTTCAGGAAAATAAATCTGAAATTTTTAAAGTCCGTACTTTCAACGAATTGTCATAAAGAGGAAATATTCATAAAACTGATTAAATCATCTGACACTTTATAATATTAAAAACCATTCAAACCAAAGTTAAGCGAGTTATTTGTTCACAGATTGGGTTATACAGTTACATACTTTCAAAACTAGATAAAGAGAGATATTTTCAAATATTTTGTTTTCTTGGATTATTGAAATAAAGTGCCAAGTTCTTGATTAAGGCCGATAATGTAATTAGCGAGTAAATTGACTCTGGCGCAAATCTGAACTTTGGACGCGTGAACAGAAACGAAACTTTTCACATGACTTCAGATAATCTTTTCTTGTTAATTTAAATTTTCCCCTCATTTTATATCAAAAAAGAATTTCGCATATGCTTGCTATTTTCGTTTCTTTCCTTTTTCTAGTTTAATTCCTGTGAAAACAAAGATTTCATTGATCCAAACAAAATTTCACATTGGCTCGCGAATTTGTTTTCTTTTTTCATTTTTTCCCAGCTCGCCGGCCAATCTCTGCGAAGTCATAATTTTCATTGGTTCAAAGAAAATTTCACATAGGCTCGCGAATTTATATCCGTCTCCCCACCCCCAGCTCACCCGAGTTTGAAGGGAGTGGGTAAAGGGAGTTATTGTCATTTCGTACTCACCACAGACTCAATGCCAAATCTAGCCGTGCTGAGATATAATATAATATGATAATATTAAAATAGTTATTTATCAATTTCCTCTTCTCAGAGTTTCATGTTCTCTTCGGCAACGCCATCCACAGGCGGATCAAATACACCTGAAGATTGTAATGCGCCAGTTAAATTAAATTCTGAGAAGTGTAATTTATAACCATCTTAATATTACTGAATTTATAGTGAGTCTCTCGTCTGAGTAATTCTGTCTTTAAACATCTCCTGCTATATACGAGAAATACGCACGTCCCGCTGCACATTTATAGTGGGTTAGTCAATCTGTAGTGGTTATAAATACAACTAAAACTGACCCTCTACTATTTTTAGTCTATCAAATGTAATAAAGACAGCAACAACAAGAGAAAGTAGAAGAATTTGTTCAACAATAAATATTTTATTATAAACACAAATACATAATATATGGTGTTAAAGTTGTTAAAACACTTTAGAGTTCTTTGGTGTGTGATACTGAAAGGATTTAACTTGCTGAACTGATTGTACGAAAATGAGAAGGTGTAGTTAAGTATATTTGTTGTTGTAGGAAAATTAAACAGTTGTTTTTTTTGTATTAAATAGAAAAAAAGTATTCTTCTTGACTCACTGATTTTTACAGAGTTGTCGCTCTTTTACCGAAGATGCTTGTTATGGAATTGAATATTTTTTGCAAGCTGGATTTGCGTTAAATTTAGTATGTTGCGGACCCGATAGCGGTGCAGATCTGGCTTACGAAAATAAGGCCTTGTGCCAGACACCACACACACCTACCGAATCCACAGACAAAGTAAAAAAAAAGAAAATATATAGACGCGTGCTCTTTCCACCGTACAAACGTACAGAGTGAAAAGAAGTAGACAGGCAAAACAACAAAATGTTAAGAACAAACATAGATTTTATTAAGAGTTTAACAAGTAGTGTCTTCCGTGAAGACCTTCAGTAAATGTACTGGAAATGTAGTTGAAGAAGAATTCAAGTAGATTAGTAAATTGTCTTCTGTGAAGACCTTCAGTAAATGTACTGGAAATATTGTAGTGAATGAGAATAGATCCCGCGCCAAAATTCAAATCCAAGATGACTATGGCGGGAACGAGTTCTTCGAGAAGAAAGGTTCAGAAAGTCAGTTGTAATGCATAGTAACATACGGCAAGGAAAAATACTCACTGCGAGAGTTTATGATTGTGAGTGTATGTAGTTCTTTTTAAAGTAACAGGTTCTGAGAGTGTGAGTTCGAAGAATGTGAAAAATGCTCGTTCATCAGGTTGGAAGTTTTTGGAAAGGTTCCTGGAAGTTGAGCGGGCTCTATAAAGATGTTAGCCTCGGGACAAGAAATCTGTCATCGCAAAGTGACGACCGTGTCGTATGCGTTAAGATACCGAGACGAGCCATGAGGTCTAGGCAAGGTTTTGCCGAATAAAATTCTCTGCCAGTATCTATGGGTTCACCGGCGAGAGAATAAGGTGAGCCTGCCCGGCCAAGTCAAACGACCTGGGGCGACTAACTTTGAAACGCTAAATTTGCCGTGACGTCAGCGCAAAAGCGCGCGAAAAATAAATTCTTCCTCATCTTCGGCTAAGACGACGGTTTACTACTATGACTGACCGAACGTGAGAGGAAGGGGTGAAAAGTCGCGCGTGCGTCACAATGAAGGTGGGGGTAGCGTGAATCCCACAAGTAATTAACGTTACGCCTGGAATTGGTTGACAGATTTCGTTGTCGTGTTGAAGAATTTGGTTCGTCTCCTTTGCTGTGTTGATTTCCAATGAAGTTAAGTGAATGAGTTCAATATTTTAAGTGCCCACTGACTAAGTCGCGTCGAAGTTTCGTTTTTATTAGTTCTCTTGGTCACGTGGGGGGATCGTGAACATGTTTACATTTTGTGGCGTCAACTAGAGGTAAAAATTTGGGTCGGCACCTTCGGACGTAGTTGACGACACTTAATTAATATTTTGCAACCAATCAGAATGCATCAGTTGTTATACTTGGTTGGGAGCCTCTATGTGTTTAACTTGCACAAAATTTGAGATTTAAAAAAAAAATGTAGGAATCTGATTCTACACGTTCAACGTCTGCATTGTACTTGAAGTAGCATTATTTATTAAAAAATTCTTGAAGTCGACATTGCACTTACGCTGTACAGGAAATGTTTGGGCGACCATCGGAGAATACGTTTTCCTTAGTGTAGGACAAATGTAGCGTTATTTATTTTATTTTTTATTTTATAAATAAAAATACGACGAGACACATCGAACAAATACTTCGAAAGTGCTGTTCAAATTGTCCCGCGTCTTGTAGGCATTATGTTTTGTACACCCACGCACATGTATATGAGCGTGCGGGGCGGTGCGTGCTACATATATACCTAACATATAAAATTTGAACGCAAGCGCACAGACAGGTTTCATATATATACAATTCCATATATATACTTACCTGGCACATGAGGCTATGCCCGAAGGGCAGAGTCTCGTCTCGGGAAACTGACTCCGTTTTTACGTGGTCTATAGGGAATTTTTGCCCAAGCCTACGTGCTCGGATAACTTACTTTAAAACTCGGCCTTGTGCCACATCTTGCGGTATGGGGCAGTGGATAAACAATTATATATAATGCAGAATGACTGCATTAGAAATCCATATCCAAATAAATGGTCTAAGGGAAATAACTCAATAATTATATTTTCTTAGTTGTTTCCCTTGAAATGTTATCGTTCTTAATTTTAATATTCTGTTGGGTCAGAATTCGTATAATTTTAAGTGAAGTTCAAATGCAATATTTAGATATTTGTACATAGATTTATTTATCTACATATGTAATGTTTAATTCCGTTATTTTTTTTCCATAGTCGTTCTCATTTCCTGATTTGATCTTCCTATAACATCTCACCTTTCTTGGTGATAAATTAGTCCCAGTAGTTTTTACTGGCTTACAGGAAACTGAAGTTTCTCCCATTAAGATAATTTTGTAGGAACCAAAATAAGTGGCAATCCGAAATTGTCAAATCAGATGAATATAGCAGGTGTTGTAGGATATCCCAACCATACTAGACCATTTGGTGTCGGTTCTGCAAAAAATATATGTGTTCTGGTGTTGTTCAGATGAAAGACATCATCTTTCCATTTGAATATATTTGAATGCTATTCATCCACTCCTGCCTCTAAACAGTCCAGATAGGAAATGTACTTGTATTATAAATCGATTTTATTATCTCTTGGATTTTCTTAGCAAAATCTATGAGTATAATAATAAATTAAATATATTTATTTAGGTACCTCCAATAATTTTCTAAAAAACAAAACAGTATAGCATGATGATAAAAGGCTACAAACTTAATAAAAACAATGTTTTAGCCTCAAACTTTATGTTATTATTAAGAGAAAAGAACGAAGTATTTTTTTAAAAAAATTCTTCCTTTCTAACACGTATTGAATTTGGATAAAAAAAAAATATCGTTTTTTTGTGGTAATGGACATTTTTCGTGTAGCAGCTTCCAGTGTAAAACACATTAATTTGAAAATTCTTGCAAAAATCAAATAAATGTCTGATTTTAATGAAACTTTTAGTACTTATTGAAAAAGGAGTGAATTTATTTTTGAAATTTTTATTTTTAGAAAATCTTGCTAAAAATATTTTTTGACAACTGTTACCTCAACCCCGTAGCTTAATTTCATAAAATTTTCTAGAATTTCAAAGAGTACGAAAATTATTATTTTATATTACCTATAAGCAGAACTCCTTGGAGAAAGTAAATCGTCAATATTGTTTTTCCCAACTACTCACAATTTTTAAAAAATCTGCTCCAAATCGTAAAATAAAAAATGCAATAAAACTATCTAATTATTTAACTAGATAGCCTTTTATTTTCTTTTATAAATAATATATATTAAGGACATTATTGTCTGAAGAAAAACAAATTTTTCGATGAAGAATTAATTTTTAAAAGAATTGTTTGCATTTTTCTTTAAATTTTTCAAGAATTGTTTTCAGTTTTTTTTAAGTTTAAAAATGTTTTAAAATTCTTCCAAACAGAGTACGAAAAAGGTTATTAAGTTATTAATTGAAGACTATATTTACTAAGCGGAAATTAAAATCTTAATGCAAATCATATTACCAAAACTATTTACCATAATTAAAGATATCTTTTGCTGGTCAAAATGTTATATTTTTTTAGTATGGTGTATCGTAAGTGATATTATGGTTAAAAGTTCACGTGTTTCAAGGTTTATCCTCCTTAAAGAAAACTGCTTGACATAAAGGTTTTCGGCTGTGGGCAATACTTTCATTTCCCTTCCGTGTTTCATCGTCCCTATGTTTCAACAAGCTTTTTTAAAAATCTTGCAGGGTGTAGAGGACCGGCGGGTGAATATGTGGATGGAAATCTCTGGACTAAGACTTCCTGCTGGCCAGTCCCGCTACATAGTAATGTTGGACTATGATGGAGTCCAAAGAAAGCAAAATAAAACAAGACAGATATATATATGTACAAAACAAATATATATTATAACAAACAGGTTAAAACACGAGTTACAATACATTGAAGACATGAATAAAACGTTACAGTGTCTGTGTGGAAAGTTGTGTAAGTGTGTGTTGTTTTGAATGTCCGTACGGTTGTGAATTTTGTTTTAGCGTGTTCCCAGAATATGGGAAACGCTGGTTGTGTATAAGAGTTCACATATTGGAAATTTTAAGAGAAAGATTTTTGTACCTCGCCCCACGTGCGAGGTTTCGGCCCGCGGCCGAAATCGACATAGTTCCTCGCACGTGCGCGTAAGCAGAGAAAAGAGATTGTTTTACCTCATCATCCCACGAGAATGGCCGCCCGAGGCGTAAGCCGGAAAAAGAGGAAGAGAGAAGAGTGAACAAGTATTTATACTCGTGGGAGAGAGACCCCTGTTGAAAGGGTTAGGAAATTAGGAGGAGATAACCCGATAAGGGATGATTTCTAAAGTTTTTTTCCTATTTCACTAAATATTTTTAATTTTGCTACGTCTTCATCTCATTTTATATAGTGTGCATACATTTCATAGTGTGTGTCATGCATAATTTGTTTTCATTTATTAGTTTTTTTTACTTAGTTTTTAGTTTATTTTAAGTTTCTTTTCTTTTTTGTGAGTTAAATAAAATAACTTTAACAATTAATAGTCATAAAAGTATAGCAATTGATAATAAAGAATATAAATATATTATCAGTTAGTTAAAAATTTAATAACTGAGAGTGAGTTAATAATTTAAATTTTTAATTTAATAACTGAGATAATATAATTAAAATTATATATATATATATTTTATAATATTATCTCGGCTATCAATTTAAAAATTTAATAATTGAGAGTGAGATAATTCTTAAATTATCTTACTCTCAAATATTAAAATAAAAATTAAATTGAGATAATAAAATTATCTCATTTATCGATGTAAGCAATTAATAACTGAGTGAGATAATTTAATTATTAATATAATAAAAATAATTTTATTAATTATTATCTCAGTTATTAAATTAAAAATGTAATAACTTAATGTAATATTACTAATTAATAAAATTATTTATAATTATCTTAGCTATTAAATAATGAGATACTATTATAGAGGTAACTCAATAACGTAAGAAATTTTTATAGCATTTTGAATTATTATAAGAAACAAAAAAGTTCTTAATTAGAATTCGTAAAATTATCTCAATTCTAGTGCACCATACTAAACTTGTTAACCTACTCAGCTATCAAATTATCGATGGAGACGTGATAATAACAAGACCCCGAGGTCAAGAAATGTTTGTTTAGAAAATCTTATGCTATAAGTAAGTGCTATTTGTTTCAGAACAGATTAATTTAACTTTAAATTTGCTAATTTTACGAAAGTAACGTTTCAGAAATGTATATTGTATTTTAGCTGGATTTTCAAACCCGAAAAATAAGTTTCGTTTACATTTCTCTAAAAGAAAAAGTTAAAAATGTCCGTTTCGATTGGTTTTTCGGAAGAATCGACTAAAGATCATTAAAATTTCAATTTGAAATACTCCACGGTATTTTGTTTTCTGGAATGAGAAAATTTAATCCTTTAGCTTTCAATTGAAGCTGGGGAAAGCTTCAAAAAGGATTTTTCCTTTATGAAAAATACATTTAAACCTTAGGTGTACGAATTTTCGGAGGTACCTGTATTTATTTATAAAGATATGTATTTAAAAAATACTTAAGAATCAAAGATAGTTATCTTCATAAAAAAGTGTTTGATTGCAACTGTTAAGAACAGACGGTAATGATCTAGATTTTCCCAGTTGTTTGGGAAGAAATAAACAGAGAGAAAAATGATAAGTAAACAGTTTCTTCTCTCCTTCCTGGTGTTTAGACATAGGTGTGTGTTGTGAAATATGTTATTTATTATAATATTTTATTTATTAATATTTATGTATTTATATATTTCGGAAAAACCTACTTATTTTGGACGGACTTATTTGGCCAGAGGTGGTGGTGCTGGTCCACCGCTGGTTGAATATAAAAGGTTGGTAATTGGACTAATCAGCAATACTAGCAACTAGTCAGTACGGATGGCCGTGCTTCTCTAGTGAAAGCAATCTGACAACTATTTATCCCCAATGGATTACCCTTACCCCTTTTTTTGCAAAGTCCGAGTGGATGACATATTACTTTCAGGGATTAATGACACCAGTCATCTTGTGAACCTGCGGAAGTTTCTTCTTCCGGAGGTGACATATCTTGGCTTTCGAATTTGCAAAGAAGGTATAGCTCCACTGACCGAAAAGGCGACTGCGATGCAGGAGGCCCCCGCCTTCAAGAATGTAACAGAATTGAAGGCCTATCTTGGAGCCCTGAATTATTACAACAATCATTTACTCTAATTCTCCACCGTACTGGAATCCCTTCATCGATTGTGGAAGAAGGAAATAACTTGGGATTGGAGAGCCGATCAGAAGAGGGCCCTTGAAAAAACAAAGAGAATGCAGTGTTCAGCACTTCTGCTGACGCATTTTGACCCTTCAAAGTTCATTCTGGTGCATGTGGATACTCCCCCTCCCACTCCAGAATGGGCTTTAAGGGGTCAAAATGCGTCGGTAGAGGCGCTGAACACTCCACTCCCTAGGGGAAGAATCCACATGCACCAGAAAGATGTGAGGATGGTGCAATACTGTGCGGAAGTCAGGTTGTCATTCCTGCCAAGTTAAGGGTAAAGGTATTGCAGGAACTCCATCAGACGCACAAACGCTGACCCAATCATACTAACAATATTTCTTGCACCAAAACAACACATTCTTACTTACCTTTCTCACCACACCCACCATAATACCTCCATGTCTCCATGAAAATACTAACTAGTCCTCATAGTCTCCATATGTACAATTCCCCCAAGTTAAAGTGGGGACCCGAGCGCGTGCACCCGGGTTGGAACAAAAATTGCCCACAGTCCCCGCAACCATCGGTTGCGCTGGCCTCGGTGTGAGCATCGATCCCTTCCTCTTGTGCAATGGGAGGGTGCGGCCTCGGGCAGCTGTTCCCAAGGGCTGGGCACCTCTCTGTATTATTTTCTCAGTTGCCCCTCTGCCCTTTGACAGAGAAGCCCCTGAGCGCACTCTGTCCAAAGACAGAGACGTAACTGAGAGATGATAAATAATACATACAAATTACATTATAGTAAGTTATACGTAAAATATGTCGTCTACCACATCCTCTCAAGGGGAACCTACAAAACGCGTCGTCGTCTTATGTTAAGGGAGACCAACAACAGACACGGTCTCGCAAAAATGCTAAAAATCTTTCTAAAAATGAGTTGAGATTTGCTACGAAAAAACAAAGGTCTTAAGAGGAACTAAAAAGTAGTTATCTCAATTCTAAAACGAAATGAAACTAAATAACACAGCGTGTAGGGAACACGATCAAAAGGTCAAGGTCGAAGTGTCCTGTTCTCTTCCGTTTTAGGGAGTGGCCAAAGGCGGCCTCGAAACACAACAACCCGGGTTTGAGAAGGAAATAGATTCATCTGCAACTTCCCGGTTTTGAGAAACTTCCCGAGAAAGATGAAGAATTCAGTCAGAAAAGAATTACTCCCAACCTAAGAGCCAGAGATCTTCGACAAGTGACGAACCACAGATTTGAAGAATAATTATTTGGGTCATAAGAACCGCAATCAAGATCGGTTTTTAAATAGAGATTTCCTTTTATTCAGGGAAATTGTATTTTAAGCTATGTAACGATTTGGTAGATAAAGTAACAAGATATGTAAACACCTTTTTGTGAACTCCTTGACCATGGCTATTCAGTGTCTAAGGGAAAATTATCATAGTTTTTTCTGTAGATATGAGCATTTATAATTTGTTTCTATTTATTTTATAGGATCAGTTTAGCATTAAGAGGCGATGTAGCATTAAGAAAAACACTTGAAATTAAAAAAAAATAATTTATTTAGTTTTTAAATGGTAAATATTATATGGCACAATAATTTGTTGAAGTTTTCCTCTTCTTGCTTTTCTTCTTGTTTTTCTTTTTCTTCTTTCTTTCTTTCTTTCTTTCTTTCTTTTGATTTAATATTTATCTTTTTATTTTAAAATACAATTGTAATTCTTTTTATATTGAAAATGTTAAGTGTTAACGTGTTTTCTTCAAAACATAACAAACGTCGGTCCATTTATATCTACAAAATTTTCCTTCACTTTTAAGTCTTATTTTTTTCTCCAAAGAATTTTTCCAAAATAGTCTTATATATTTCTTTTTTCTTCAGATATAAATTATCTGTTTGTTTTTGCATATAGAAAAAAAAATCTATCTCAGTCTATTCCTAACTCTTATACAAATCTCTCCCTTCCCTATCTATCTATCTATCTATCTATCTATCTATCTATCTATCTATCTATCTATCTATCTATCTCAGTCTATTCCTAACTCTTTATACAAATCTATCTATCTATCTATCTATCTATCTATCTATCTATCTATCTATCTATCTATCTATCTATCTCAGTCTATTCATATCTATCTATCTATCTATCTATCTATCTATCTATCTATCTATCTATCTATCTCAGTCTATTCCTAACTCTTTATACAAATCTATCTATCTATCTATCTATCTATCTATCTATCTATCTATCTATCTATCTATCTATCTATCTCAGTCTATTCATATCTATCTATCTATCTATCTATCTATCTATCTATCTATCTATCTATCTATCTATCTATCTCAGTCGATTCCTAACTCTTTATACAAATCTATCTATCTATCTATCTATCTATCTATCTATCTATCTATCTATCTATATTCCTAACTCTTTATACAAATCTATCTATCTATCTATCTATCTATCTATCTATCTATCTATCTATCTATCTATCTATCTATCTATCTATCTCAGTCTATTCATATCTATCTATCTATCTATCTATCTATCTATCTATCTATCTATCTATCTATCTATCTCAGTCTATTCCTAACTCTTTATACAAATCTATCTATCTATCTATCTATCTATCTATCTATCTATCTATCTATCTATCTATCTATCTATCTCAGTCTATTCCTAACTCTTTATACAAATCTATCTATCTATCTGTCTATCTGTCTATCTATCTATCTATCTATCTATCTATCTATCTATCTATCTATCTATCTATCTCAGTCTATTCATATCTATCTATCTATCTATCTATCTATCTATCTATCTATCTATCTATCTATCTATCTATCTCAGTCGATTCCTAACTCTTTATACAAATCTATCTATCTATCTATCTATCTATCTATCTATCTATCTATCTATCTATCTATCTATCTATCTATGTCTATTCCTAACTCTTTATACAAATCTATCTATCTATCTATCTATCTATCTATCTATCTATCTATCTATCTATCTATCTATCTATATTCCTAACTCTTTATACAAATCTATCTATCTATCTATCTATCTATCTATCTATCTATTTATCTATCTATCTATATTCCTAACTCTTTATACAAATCTATCTATCTATCTATCTATCTATCTATCTATCTATCTATCTATCTATCTATCTATCTATCTATCTATCTATCTATCTATCTATCTCAGTCTATTCATATCTATCTATCTATCTATCTATCTATCTATCTATCTATCTATCTATCTATCTCAGTCTATTCCTAACTCTTTATACAAATCTATCTATCTATCTATCTATCTATCTATCTATCTATCTATCTATCTATCTATATATATATATCAGTCTATTCCTAACTGTTTATACAAATCTGTCTATCTATCTATCTATCTATCTATCTATCTATCTATCTATCTATCTATCTATCTATCTCAGTCTATTCATATCTATCTATCTATCTATCTATCTATCTATCTATCTATCTATCTATCTCAGTCTATTCATATCTATCTATCTATCTATCTATCTATCTATCTATCTATCTATCTATCTATCTATCTATCTATCTATCTATCTCAGTATATTCCTAACTCTTTATACAAATCTATCTATCTATCTATCTATCTATCTATCTATCTATCTATCTATCTATCTATCTCAGTCTATTCCTAACTCTTTATACAAATCTATCTATCTATCTATCTATCTATCTATCTATCTATCTATCTATCTATCTATCTGTGTTGTCCAGATTTAAGTGTGATTTGTATACTAAGCAATATGTATTTGCGTAAATTCCTGTGTTTTTAGATTGTTGGAGTTAATTTAAGTTAGTTAAAAGTGATGCTACCAGCAACGGTCAAACTAAAAAGCAGCTATCGAGCATTTAGAGAAGTTTTTTTTTAAAGTGCCTATTTGTCATATTAACAATTAAATCGACTGTTTAAAAATAGTCAATCGAAAGTAGCCTCCCTTGAAGATTTTGTTGCATTTCAAGTTCTCTCCCTTTAAAACTTATCATGCCCTGTTTCCCATCTGGACATGGGCGGCCAAGTCTCTCTACAAAGTCTTTTTCTTTGTCAGTCTTAGCAGTGTTCGCCTTTTTATCCCCCATTCTTCTGCCATCAATTGAAATAATCCCTCTTTTTAGGTTATTTCTTGTGAGTATAACATTTTCCAGGACTTCTTTCCACATTATATCTCCCAGAAATTTCAACTGTCTCTTTCTGATTATAAATATGTCTTTTTTGTTTCTATTTTCTTTAAAACTTCCTTGTTAATCACATGCTTCACCCATGGCATCCTCAGCATCCTTCTGTAGAACTACTTTTCTGTCGCCTCAAGTCTCCCCCGCATCTGCGATGAAATTGTTCAACATTCACTACCATATAGGAGGACATATATTACATAACAATTAACAATTTTTCATTGTTTCTAATGAACCTTTCCTGTTTCTTGATATTTTGCTTAGCTTTAGGAAGACATGTTTTGATGTTACAATTCGGATGTCTCTCTTACATTTTTGTCCTTTTTGTGTTGAAAAATAATTCACAGACATTTAAATTTTCGTATTTCATTGGTATTAATATCCGCAATTCGTAACTCACATTTTGGGCGGTTGATCTTGCTGACAAGGATACATTCTGCCTTCTTACAATTAGTAGTTAGTCTTTGCTTCTTGGTTATTCTTTATTACGTTGTCTAGGAGTTCATGGAGTTTTCTTTTTGTATTTGCCATCAGCACTGTCTCCTCAAGATATCCCATGTTATTTAGATTATGATTATCGATAACAAATCCTGGTAGGACTTGTAGTTCTTTTAAGATCGCTTTTTCTGTAAAGGTTGAATAAACCCGGTGAGGAAACACATCATCATCTTTCGCCCTTTTCTACTTTTGTCTAATTGCTTTCTATCCATTTCTTCCAGTATATATTCTGGATTATTCCAAAATATTTCTCAAATAAATCGAGTTTTCCTAGCAGATCCTAGTGCTGTACCTCGTGGACAACATTTCCATAGTCTATGAAAAATAGGGATACAATCTTCTCTATTCATATTGCTCTCTCTAATATCATTCCGAACATACATATCGTATTTCTTGTATCAGTGTCTTTAACGAAACTAAACTGTTCTTTTTTGGTCTACTGTGCTCTCGAGATATCAGAATTATGAGCTTGGTTATGAGGCATATGTAGCTGATTATCCAAGGAAGTTTGCATTCGTTTGCGCCTGGTTTCTGAGGCATCGCTACGGAAAGGCAGGGGTCGGCAACCCTTGGCATGCGTGCCAAACATTGCACACCGATGACATGTTTCTGGCGCGCGAAACTTATTCATTAGATTCCCTTTTATTCTTTTCCTCTTTCATGTTTATTTGACTTCTACTTTTAGAGACACCCTAAGCCACGGGTGGGCTACCCTCGGCACGCGTGCCAACACGGCACTCCGATGACTTCTTTCTGGCACGCGAAACTTATTCATTAGATTCCCTTTTATTCTTTTCCTCTTTCATGTCTATCATTATCTCATGTATTTTTGTTTTCTTCCCTTTACAGATTGTGCAGATTGTCACGGTAATTAGCTAAGAAAAGATGTCATTCAAATGAAGAAGATATTAGAGAATTTAAAGAATACTGGACTGAAAAATGTGGTTTGTGTATTTTCTGTTCCGAAACAATCGTTTGTAGGACTTCTTTTGATAAGGGACAGTTTGAAAGTGGCCATAAGAACTTAAACAATAAAACTTAAGAGGAAATGAATTTCTTCTGAACTGAGCAAGACAAAAAAAAACAGGCTGATACTTTAATGAACTTTATTTCAGGAAGGCCCAGTTCCAACTTAGTTGCTGCTAGTTTTGAGGTTTCAGAAATTTTTGTTGGCACATGGAAAAAAATTGTGTCAGACATTTGACCAATTTTGGCACGCACTCTCAAAAAGGTTGTCTAACCCTTACCCTAAGGTCTTCCGGTATAACACCGCTGGCGTTTATTTATTATTTCTGTAATTTATCAACATCGAAATCATCAAAGACTGCTAGCATCTCTAATACAATTCCATCTGGCCCTGGTCATTAATTCCTGTTCAATTTGTCTTGTGCCGATCTTCAATGTATTTATTCCATAACAGTTTTACATTCATATCACGTTGAAACACCGGTTCTCGTACGACTGCCGAAGTTGAGCAACGTCGGACCGGGTCAGGTGGGTGATCGTTTGGGAATATCAGGTGTTGTAAAATTGGATTATCGGGTGGTTCAATGGAGAACGGCTCAGGATTGTTAATCGGAGAGCCAAGTTCCAATTCCAATTGGGTTCGTTATATTCACTTACGCACAAATAGCCTCGAGAAAGGTATGAATCCACCCCTTCTCCTGACAACTATGGGTTAATTAGTAGTTTTTCTGTTATGGTCCAAGGTAGAACCAATGAAGAATAACTCGAACACAGGTATGGAATAACACAGATATATTACAAACAGAATATGTACAAAAGAATTAGGATTGTTAGTTATAACAATCAGGTTAGGTTAGAGAGAACTATGTGGTCTCGACCAGTAATCGTCTGACGCGACTCTGTCTCAAACTGACTGACACTGACTCTCAATGCTGCTTCCTCTTGAGGCGCAGTATTTATGGTGTACGGGATAGTCCATTAATATTATGGGTAAGTAAGAGTTTCTATCAGTAAATCATTATTAATTTTAATAAAAATTCCAATTTAAAAATATTTTTTCGCTTTGAAATAATCCACCAAGAGTTGATAGACAGTAAAATACAGATTAAACCATATTTAAAGTATTTTTGTATTATGTGCATTCTTCATTTGATTAAGATGTATTCTGTTGACCAGCACGCCTTTTGTTCTGTTCTTTTTTTAATTCTTTTATGCTTTATTCATGATACTCATTCTTTCTATCGCTACGTTGAGTCATTCCTTTTTTGCTTGGTTGCATTTACATTGTCCGGACTATCGTCCTCATCTTTGTTGCTATATTTATCGCAACGTTTCGGCCTTCTTCAGGCGGTGGGAATGTCGAAATGAACCCTTTATTTCGCTCGCTGGGGTAGACTGTTCTAGTTACACGTTCCATGTCTAATGGATGTCAGTTATCAGTTATCTCCGTTTAATTCCCCTCTCCAAGTTCTCCACCGCTTTAACAGGTATTGAACTCACACTCTTTGGGTTCTGTCACTGGATCTAACTAACGCCTTTATCCACTGTGCCATGTGTCCTTGATGACCCATGTCTAATGGATGTCAGTTATCAGTTATCTTCTATTAATTCCCCTCTCCAAGTTCTCCACCGCCTTAAACATGTATTGAACTCACACTCTTTGGTTAGTTGCCATTTCTTTCTGCGGTAGACTAGTTATCATCCAAGGCTATAGAACCCAGTCTGCCCTGCTATTTACCCATAGCTGGAGAGAGAAGAGGATTCGTGTCTTTCCCAAGATTATTAGCACGTAAGTGAATGTAATGGATTTGACTGGAATTCGAACTCGGCTCTCCGATTCCTCAATCCGAGCCGCTATAGGATCATAAACAAAAATTGCAATCACTCGTGGACTAACAACAACAATAGCAACAACTAAAATGGATAGCACATGTAACTCGAAGACAAAATAATGACATAATTAAGATGTTGACATTTGACATTACTTCAAACAAAAGGTTAGGAAGGAAACTCCTGTCAGTACTGGAAAGAGTGATTAAAGCTACCGGGCTTGAGAAAATTATTGTTCTAAGAGAAAGATTTCATAAATTTCAACAAAAAAAAACCGGCTGCGCGGCCAGTAAATGCCAAATGTTTCCTTGTAGGGAAACGGTTAATATTAAAATTACCGTCACCATTAGCTTCTGATAATTTTGTCCTGATCCTAAAATCTTTAGGCTACTTCTATTAAAACGAGTATGCATAGATGGCTACTCGTATTCGAGGATACCCGTCTACTAGGGCGGCTAGCCAATCCCTATTGCAGACGCTCGCTCAGGCGTATTTGTATCTCGTCAACACCCTGTGGTTTATACTGCAAATATGCTGAGCAGACCTTAGTTACAGTTTCTGGGAAAGAGCATGTTATCTAGCGTGATCAACAATTTGAACAAGGCCAGCACGCTCAAGCTATCGGCCGCGATGATTTGTGACTGTATTTCACTCATAATGCCTGGATTAACCCGTGGTATGGTTTTCAGGCTAGGACCGACCATGGTGAGATTCGAACCTGGGTCTCAGGGTCAGAATGAGAACGTTCTAACCACTCGGCCACGTGCCCATATATTACAACGAGTAGTTTTACATTATCTATCATCAATAGATTTCTTTCTTTCTTTCTTTCTTTCTTTCTTTCTTTCTTTCTTTCTTTCTTTCTTTCTTTCTTTCTTAAATGGCCACAAAAATGGCTCGCGAAAAACAGAAACAAAAACTGGATTCAATTAAACAGCATTCGGCAATGTTTGACAAACATCTTGACAAAGAAAAACAAAACAACAACAAAAACAAAACAAAAAAATAAAATGTTTAACAACACGATTAACGGATAATTGCCAATTTTTATTGTTTTAAAAATTTATTTTTAGAATAATCTCACTGAAGTTAGACACTAGAATTAGACATTTACTTTTTTTTCGTAAAAATTGACAAAAACCAAACAAAACAACAAAAACACTTATGTACCAGAATAATTTTATATTTCTTCGTCTTTATGTGCCGTGTCCATTTAGGACGTAGGCGATCATGGCTCTCCGCAATTTCCTATCTTTTGTGGCTCTTAATAAATTTTATATTATTGTTATTTCTCCTAAATCTCAAAATATATAATTATTTTTTATAAATAAACAATCTAATAAATAAATAGTATTTAATATTTTTGTTGTCAATTTTCAGGAAAAAATAAAAAAGTCAATGTACAAATTTAGTTTCATATGTTTGGGTTTTATTAAAATCTTCCAAATAGTTTTTTTAAGATAATCAAAATTACCGAGGGAGTATACTATAGGTGGTGTCAAGATACCCCCCACCAAAAAAAAAAAACTGTCATATAGCCCGACGTGCTTTACCATATAGGATACAGGTTCGGTTCCTGTCGGAGGAAAATTTCTCGAACATTCAGGCCGGTAAATGTCATTAATACTGTTTATTATAAACAGAGCATTTACTTAAATATTTGTTTAAATAACCTATAAACATAAAAACAATGTCTTAAAAATAATTGTCGAACTTTGGACATTTCATAATGCGTGACGTCATATATATATAAGTATATATGGTCGATTTGTATATATATATATATATATATATATATATATATATATATATATATATATATATTGATACAAAAAGTAAATTATTAAAGTTAACGATATAAAATGGCGAAATCCCTTCGTTAACAAAATTTTAAAGATGCATTAACCTACCAATCACTCGATGAATGTTAGGATCCTTGTTTTTTAAAATTATAAACTGTATTAGGCCTTCCTTAAACACGCAAGTACTTTCGACTGTACGTTCATCTTCTGGCATGGAAGTTATTTTGTTTTTGGTAAAATTCAGGTAGCATCCGAGACGAAAAAATATAATCCGAATCAAAATAATTGATATATATATATATATATATATATATATATATATATATATATATACAAATACAGATCGCTCAGCATTTCTTGACATAGATAGTATACATATGTGTGTGTGTGTGTATGTGCGTGTGTGTGTAATGACTATTTTATATGCATATTGTTCAAAACATGTACAAGTCATCAATTGGTCACCTATATTTAGATTTCGGACCCTTTTCCCCCCAATATCCATTTTCTTTGCTGGAATAGACATAATTGGTTGAATTATAACAGCTTTCGCCGCCTTCTCCCGGTGGTGTAACCACGTATTAGTGGTCCGGTCCTCAGTGTCTTAGAAAAACGTTTTAACCACGGGGCTAACTCTGCGCTGGTCAATGCTGACACTGGTCTAAGCCGGCTGTTGGTCGATCGCCGCTTCGATCCACACCCCTCTGCCCACGTTGTGTTCTTGATCTCAGGGCAATGGAAAATCTATGGTCGTATTCTCGCAGAGCTTTCACGCCGTGACGGGTGCTCTATTAAGATAAATATATCTTCACGACGAAAAATAGAAAGAGAGATTCGTGGGGTTAGTGTTCAATTGGTTTATTTAGCTCTTGGTAAAATAAAAATTAACCCTTCCCGCATCAATCTCTACAATGATACTCGGCCTTGTCTAAACTTCTGGAGATATGGTTTCGATGTCTTGGAATCAGGAAATCTGGTTGGCAGCTGACGTGGATTTCAGAGGCACTCAATGTGGGATCTCTGCACAAAGTTTCCGATTTCCTCAAAGTCATTTGCTTATATTCACTTCGGCCCAAAACTGGCGTGGTGTGAAAGGGTTGTGGGGATTTGGTGATTCCCCAATTTGTATGAATTCCAATAAAGTTTTTCTTTGTTCCCTATTTCTGAATTCTAAATCAACTTTACAAATTTGGAGAATTATCCAATTTCCTTTGGAGTAGTCACAGTGATTGCTTCTCTCTTAACTCCAACCTGCTTCATTTCATATTTCGCATCGCTACTCCGCACAGGCGGTGCAGAATTGTGCCCCTTCTTCCTTCCTTCACGGTATTCTAACTCTGTTCCCTTCTCGGGGCTGGCATAGCTATCACTGTGACAGATTTAATTTTTAAAGTGCGTAGGAAAAAGGGCGTGGTTTATTTTCCTCATTAATACCAATTATCTGACTCTTTTCCTGGACCCACTTGTCCAGCGAAAAAGACAAATCAGATAATTTTAAACGACAGATAAAAAGTATGTCGAAATTTGTTTTCGTCAATGAAAATATATTTGTTTACCTACATTTTCGTCAGAGAAACACGCTGTTATTCATCCCTGGGCCGGTCGCTGTCTTAGTGAAAACATAAACCAGATCACCTGCCTGTTATGATGGATCGTTTTCTATAATCCTAACCCTCACATCGTGTCCATTCTCTGTTTTCATTTCACAATTCGTTTTTTGCTAACGAAAATATAATTCCTGTCTGCTTCTCTTTTTGCCAACGACATGTGTTTTTCTAATTTCCCAAGAAAGAGATAAAACCAGTTCCTAATTTGCTTTAGCCGCATGCCAGATTTTCGATAGATAAAAAGTAAACTCTTGGAGCATCGTTCCAAATCTGTAGCGGGTGAGGCAACCCAGATGGGCTTCTTTCACTTCCACATTCTCAGGGAAAACGTCTTCCATTCTCTCTCACTATCTTCCAGTTTATATTTCATTTTGGGCTTAACCCTTTTCTGCCTAGAATTAATGTTAAACCACCTTACAGCCTCAGTCTCACAGAATTTGTTATAACAATTATAACAATTTGTGCATTGTGGTATTGGATTATTAATCTTTTTCTTATATCGGTATATTAAGTGTATTATAAATACTATATTACTGCATAAGGAGGAGAACATGATTTATTATGAGTAGACACACACACACACACACACACACACACACACACATATATATATATATATATATATATATATATAATACATGAATCATTCATGCAAAAAGCAGATAGTGAAGTTAATGATATAAATGGCAAGAATCACTCTCGCAAACAATTTTTAATAAAATACAT
>OZ038482.1:21552349-21667349 GCA_964036315.1 Acanthosepion esculentum
AAAATATACTTTTCTGAAATTTTACTTGAACAATATTAACTGATTTAAAGTTTAATTAATCTGATTTGAAACAAATATTACTAACTTTTAGTTTAAAATATCATAGATAATGATTTTTAACACGGAGATTTTAACACGATTTCTCGATATATTTATGCTTGGGAATTTTTTCTAAGGCTGACATAACTGTAACAATTCCATGACAAGCGACTTTATTTTATATATATTTTTTAACTCTCCAGTTATGTTAAGAATTTAGGAAAATACTCTAATATTTTATTGAATTTTAGACTACAAATTGACAGAGAATTTTAAAAACTTTAAAAGTTGAGAAATTATTCTAATTAAAATTAAAAAGATGAAAACAATGAAAAAGAAATTCATATAAAGTTCATTAATCTTCGAAATAAATATTCGTAAGATAATTGTGTCCGTAATCGCCTTTTTTCATTTTATGATACAGAAAAGATATTCTATAACTGTGTGTCCTGTTCGATCAAAAAAAAAAAATTCCTGAGTTAAATTCTCCGAGGAATTGTCCTTATATCTAATATAAACATGAAGTTCTACAAGAAAGAATGTCTGGGTATAAGTAAGTTTAACACATAAAAAAGAAGAAAACTAATTACATAGATTTTCTAAAAAGAAACAGTTTCAAGATAATATAATTCACATGTGAATTAATCGTTAATGTTTCATTAAAATCTGATAATTATCTGATTTTTACAAGAATTTCTAGATCAGTAGTTTTGCATCCCCAAAAAACAGGCGCTCAAATTTCCAATATACATTCATAGTCACTCACTAACGGAAAAAAATAATGCATATATATTTAAATAAAATTTCGAAGGTTCTAAAAGGATAATAAAATACAATCTAATATATATATATATATATATATATATATAAAGAAAGAGCAGTAAGATATATAATCCGGTGTTCTTATAGATATTTTTATTTTTATACAATAGTGCTCAATGTAAATTTACAGAGCATTAATATTATAAATTAACTGATTTAAAATATGTTTTTTTCGCTACACAGTAATAACATCGTTTCAAAAATGGAAGCTAAAAGCTTCGAATTTCATTTTGTTATTAAATTAAAGACATTAGTTCCATTTCCTCGTCAAGCGAATTTTGGAGTAACTTATTTATGTACTGATAACTTAGAAAAATTATTAAGAAACATAATGCTAATATCTTAAATAAGCACTTATAACAGAACCAAAATATTTTAGACAATGGAAAAATAAAAATAAAAACTGATAAGGATAAACAAAACTTATGTAATTGTAGAAACCCTCAAAACTGTCCTCTACAAAATAAATGTTGCACGGAATCATTAGTATACCAATGCAATATATCTTCTATAGAAAATCCTGAAAACATAAAAATATATATAGGTTGCACTAGCCATGAGTTACAAAAAAAGGTTCAACCAACATCAAAGTCCGTTTAGGATAAATAAATATAGAAATCAAACATCTCTCTCGAAGTACGTCTCGCACCTAAAAGAATCCAATAAAACACCTACAGTAAAATGGAAGTTAATATGAAAAGCTAGAATATGTAGGTCATTAAATGACCCATGTCCTTTATGCATACATGAGAAACTATATATTACTAAGTTTATAAAAAATAAAAATTTACTGAATCAGAGAAATGAAATAGCTATTTTGTGCCGTCATTGTCAAAAGTTTTCTTTAAATAATATTTAAAAATTAAATTAAAAACAATAAGACCTGGTAATATACATACTCATATTTGATGTAAATAAATAATTTTAAATACTGTAAGTAATTCAATTTACATTTACTTGTTTTATGAAAAAATATAGTCGATTAAATTTAACAGTAAAAATATTTTAAAATTGGTTTTAAAATTGTAATTAAATAAAACGGATTCTAACCTAAACATCTTTTAAAATTGTAATTAAATAAAACGTACTGTAACATTAACACCTCTCTCAAAGCAATTAAAACACTTAAAAGAATCCAATAAAAGACCTAAAGTTAAATTAAATTAATATAAGTTAGAATATGTAGGAAAAAAATGACCCATGTCCTTGGTACATACATGATAAAAAATTATATTACTAAGTTTATAAAAAATAAATGTTTAATGAATCAGTGAAATAATTTAGCTATCTTTGCCGTCATTGTCATAAATTTTACATAAAAAAAATTGTAACCTGGTAATACACATACTTATACTCGATATGAAAAAATAATTTTACATACTGTAAGTAATTCTAATACATTTACTTGGTTTAAAAAGAAATATAGTCGATTAAAAATTAAAAATTAATTTTTTTTAGAATTGTAGTTAAATAAAACATATTCTAGCCTAAACAGCACGCCCAAATCTTTAAGTATACAAATAGAAAAATACCGTAAGAATTTTTGCCGTTAAAAATAAATTTTTTTATAAAAAAACCCAGACGACATGCATTTAGCGGATGTCAGAATTTGTTGAAAAATACATCCCTACCTATCCCTAAACATAACCCCACTTTCGAATGTAACTATTAACTGATACAACGAAAATTGAAATTGAACTAGCTACCACCCCTTGTCTAGATGAATGGATTTCTCTGTATCCTTAGAAACACTCAATTATGAATTGTAACCTGGTAATACACATAATTTACAGTTTTAAAGGCACGGCAAAGTGCCTTTAAAACTGTAAATTTAAAAAAATAAGTTACGCCAAAATTCGCTTGACGAAGACAAGGAACTAATGTCTTTAATTTAATAACAAAATTAAATTCGAAGCTTTTAGCTTCCATTTTTGAAACATGGTTATTACTGTGTAGCGAAAAAAAACATATTTTAAATCAGTTAATTTATAATATTATATATATATATATATACTTTATTTTTTAATCCGACATATTTTTATTAACCTCCTATATTCTTTAATAAGTTAACTTGAATCTGAAAACCGGTAGACGAAATAAATATTGGTAAAAAAAAAATGAGATATGGGTGTCCACTAAAAATAATGTTTGACATAAACCTATAAATATATAACCCAAAAGAAATTTACAAAAGCGTATACAATATGAAACATCAAGACAAAGTGGTCTATTCTAAAAAGCAGAGCATTATATATATATATATATATATATATATATATATATATATATATATATATATATATATATATATATAAGGCTCAAACACTAATATTCCATGGTTATAATTTATTACATTGGAATCGTAATCACGATTCAATTCATCAGACCTACAAATTCAAAAGGTTCTTGTTTGAACCTTTTATATTATATTCTTACTCTGTCCTGGACATTGAGTTTTACCTGGATTCTGTCCCCTTGGGAATTTATATATATATATATATATATATATATATATATATATACTTGGTCTGAAGATCTGACTGATACGTGAAGTTGATATTCGTCCAGCAATGTTGATCTTTATGTCTACACTGAGTACATCTATCTATAAATTCATATATATATATATATATATATATATATATATATATATATATATATATATATATATATATATATATATATATATATATATATATAATGTAAATCTATTTAAAATCGGAGGGTGAAAAAACCTGAATAGCACAATTTTCAAATAAATTGGCATCCGAGGAATAATGGAGAAAAAGAAAGTACCAGACACCTCCGAACAAAGCGAAAGAAATTGTCCAGTACCTTAAATCTCTTGTACAAAGAAAAAAAAAACAGTGAGTAATAAGTTAAGTTATACACTAAGTAGAGCAAAAGTAAAATAAATAAATCCTAATGTGCCATGTACTACCTACCCAGGTTTCACCATATGTGGTCATCAGGGTGATTCCATGTGGTGAAACCTACGTAGGTAGTACATGGTTTATTAGGATTATTTATTTTATATATATATATATATATATATATATATATATATATATATATATATATATATATATATATATATATTTTTTTTGAAGTCCGACAATTTATTTAAAGACATTTATGATATGTTTAACGTTCTTTTTATAGATACATGTATTTAAGCAAATATTTGATTAAATACTTGTATCTATAAAAAGAACGTTAAACATATCATAAATGTCTTTAAATATATATATATATATATTCCAGCATGTTTGGTAGAACAATCTGGACTTATTTTCTCTATTTTTATTTTAATGTTCTCAAATTCACAGATGAGTTTCTTAGTGATGTTACAATATTGATTAAGAAAGACGACGTAGTTTTGGTCATGTCTTTTATTTTCCCAAGTACTTTCAATCTCAGCCTAGATCATCTTCAGGACTGAATTGACAAGACAAAAAAATTAATGTATTTGACGGTTGTGATGTTTTTGTAAATGTACATGAAGCGCGCTCCTTTATTGACAATTTCCAAATTAAAATTAAGAATATGTAAGGGAGATAACTTAATTATATTTTCATTACTAATATCTAAAATCTTTTTTTTACAATTTGAGCATTCCAAAACATTGCTTTTATAGACATTTTAAAACATTCTTTCTATATTCATAATTAATGTTATTGCATTTAAAAAAAAAAAATATAAAGCGCTTGAAGAATTTGAAGATTTTTTAATTATTATCATGGTGGAGCATACTTGTATTGTCAATTGATATTTCTCTAAAACGTAAATGTGAGCAGGAATTTTCAACCAAAATGTGTAACGTAAGCCATCTAGATAATGTGGTCAATAAAGTGATGACTGAGCAGCTCCTGCCCAAATATAGCTACAGTATTGCATTTTCATCCTTATCTTGCTCTTGTAAAGGTAGAGGATAGCATGAGGTATCAGGTACTGACTGGAGCGTTACAAGGAGCCGACCATTTTACTTGCATCTTTAGCAATGGATTGTATGAGTTCCACTTGAGGTCAGGTGCGAGTTTAAGGTCCAATATTCTCCCAAGGTACGATGCCTCCTCGAGGGGAAACTCGTTCGTCATAACTGGTGCTAGTTCGCGGTCCGATCGGCAGGATGGAATGAAACTAGTTTGGTTTTTAAGGCATTGAATGTAACCATTTAGTTTTTTCCCACTGGGAAGTTAGTTCACTATTTTTAGCCAGGACCGTAACAGGTGCGATCGCCCAAGGTCAGGGTAGACTTGGAAACGACAGCAATGAGAAGTGGTTCCACGCAACTCAAAACCTCTAATCTGCCGATCAGAGACCTTGATGCCGATGTCGTTTGTCGTCATAACTAGCACAGGAACCCAAGCGGAGAATACATTTTCTTTGCTAAGATTTCGCGAATGCTCAGAGCAGTTAGAGTCGGATTAACTACACCCTTGTGCAAATTAATTGAAACAACCACTTTGGTTACCTTTCTTTCACCATACGGTCAGTTTTAGACACACTCGAGTGACAGGGTGTAATTAATTTCTAGTTTTTCCTCAGATTTGGTCATTTACAATAGTGGGCAGTGATATAGATCTATTTTCGGGATGTATGATGGAATTTCTTTGGCCTTGAAAAATATTGCGTCATCTGTGACTGCATCACTTTCATCACGCCCATACACTATTGTATCGACTTTCGATTAGTTGTCCTATGGCCATTGCCTACGATGGACATTACTCCAAGAAAGCGTACGAAAATTGTAACGCTGCAAGAACACACTGGCAAGCCTTCCCAGTGAGCAAATCAAAGTATTATAGACTGACCCGGAAACTCTCCTAATTTAAATCCAATTGAGAGTCTGTGGTCAATCTGCAAAGAAGGACTCCGTGGAATGGACATATGAAGTACTAACATGTGTACTGGGTCATGTTTCATTGGAAAAAAATACGAACAAAAGACTAAATAATAATGGAATTATTCATTTTGTTTCAATTAATTTGCACAAGGGTGTACTTTGAGGAATTGCACAACCTGGGTGCCAATGTCTGATTTTTGATAGCAGACATGTTGTTGCTACTTCTGCTTCTTCTCATTTTTAAAAAATTTTCGAGCCAAAGAAAAATGTGTATAATTTAAAAATTTGGAAGAGAATGATCAGCGTTGGATTTATATTTCCCGATATAATCGATTGAAAGACCAGAGGGTGAGAATGGGGGTGAACTTCAGGCGATGGTCTGTCTTGTATACCCAGCGGCTCTGTGTATTATCGTCATTGTATTGGGGACGGAGAAAAATATTTTTATAGTACAAAATTATTAGATTTTCGCATATGACGAGGTAACTAGTTATGTTATTTGAAATGGCCGAACACGGTTCCGGATGTCAAAGGTCGAGAATACTCGTGTCTTTTAATATATTAATTTTATATTAATTTTTGTTTGGTCGATTTTATTATATCTGGCCTCCAGGCACTTACGCATGCGACTTCCTTTCTACGTTTAAGTATACCTACATACACAATATATATTGTCTCCCTCTTTCTCTCTCTCTCTCCCTCGATATATATATATATATATATATATATATATATATATATATATATATATATATATATATATAGTGAGAGAGAGAGAAAGAGAGAGATAGAGAGAGAGAGAGTAAACAAATAAAATGTCCAAGCGTATCGTGCGGACTGTTAATGTAGTTAGATACAAAGAGTATGCTATTGTTATGGCGTTAGATAGTAAGTTGAATTTATTTACAAATAATTGTAAATAAATTCAATTAACTTTCTGTTGGAAGGAATCAGTATTAGATGATGGCTGTCCGTTTCATGGCTCTGTGCAATCATTTTGCGCTGAACTCGGCACTGAGACTTCAAACTGATTCAACATTCAGTGTTGATTCTGATTTTCACACTTTAAACTATAAACGATATATCTATGATATTGCGCATTCTGTCCTTATAAAAGCATGTTTGAAGGTAACTTGACGTGTGAAACTGACAGTCACGATGCAATGTTGATTCCAATATCGTCACACCCTATATTTACAAACGCTCTAACTACGATATTCAGCCTTTTTCAAATAAAGATATACCTCGTTTTAGCCAATATATATGTATATATATATATATATATATATGTGTGTGTGTGTGTGTGTGTGTGTGTGTGTGTGTGTATGTATAATTATTGATTCGAAAATTATAACATGAATATGTTATATAATCACTACAAAAATAGCCATTTTGTTTCAACACTTCTGGTGTCTTATCAAGTGATGCTGTATGTAGAATAAAGGGAAAACTTTTATTATGCATTCAACACTTTATTCTACATTCAACACCTTTACTTGATAAGACACCGGAAGTGTTGAAACAAAATAGCGATTTTTTAGTGATTTTATAACATATTTATGTTATAATTTTCGAAAAAAATATTTATATTTGCTCTACTCTGTATTGAGCACTCTTTTAAGAATAGTATTTTTTGGTTACTGGAATTTATTCCGTCTACACCAATCCTATACTTGGGTATATATATATATATATATATATATATATATATATATATATATATATATATATATATATATATATATATATATATTGATAGAGTACATAGGAATCAACATTGCATGGTGACTGTCAGTTTCACGCCACAAGTGATATTCTTATTACATAGTCTGACTACCGTTTGACACGTGAGTCTGACAATCACATTCTAGTACTGATTCCTATGTCTGCACTGTTTTGATCTGTAAACGTCTTATTTCTGATGTTGAGTCCGTGCGATAAGTTTGCTGACTACCAATTTTCACTATTTTTTATATATAGATGAGATTGATACCATCAATAAAATCGTCGCCTGACGAATTTACCAGCCAGAACGAAAACTTCACTACTCAGTTTTCCATCCTGTCATTCATTTACCCCCACCCCCCACCCCATATGTATGTTATTAAAAGGAATTAATTTTCCTTGTGTTTTTATGTTAAACATTCTCTTTTTTGTGTGGCTATATATATATATATATATATATATATATATATATATATATATATATGTGTATAATTTGGCAGCAACTTTTCTTTTAAACATCTAGTATTGAATGTTAAAGACAACATAGTCTTGCATATTTTCTTTTGAATTTTCTCATATTCTCTAATGAGACTTTTTATTTGAAAATACATATTTCGAAATCATTTTCAAATAAAAAGTCTCATTAGAGAATATGAGAAAATTCAAAAGAAAATATGCAAGACTATGTTGTCTTTAACATTCAATACTACATGTTTTAAAAAATAATATATATATATATAACCACACAAAAAAGAGAATGTTCAAATGTAATGTCAATCGATATCTGACACCCTGGGCTTGTTCCGCGCCCTTCTCTGTATCCTTTCCCCAAACATGCCTCTTTACTCTTGTTCTCAATCATCTGTAACCCCTTGCGTGCTAGTGGCATATATATATATATATATATATATATATATATATTAATACATGTCTCATTAAATAATATAGATAAGCGTTGTCTATATATTTTATGTAAGTTTTTTTCATATAGTCTGATAATCTTAATAACATTATCATTAAATAATGAAAGAAAATCACAATATTGATACATACTTTTTTTTATTTAATCCAATCTGAGCTTTCGGCTTACATAAGCCATTATCAAAGATGACAATTACACAATATATTTATGCAATACACGAACAAGAAATTGATGATAGTATTATTTGTTTACATGGATGATTTCCAAGCAACGATAAACACGTGCATATAAAACGCTGAAAGCGAAAATCGCACGACAGCTCATGACGTCACACATGACCACGCGAGAGTGAATCCGATGAGTAGTGAGTATGGAAAGCCGTCGGTATGAACCAATGACTTCTGTTACTAATTATAGGCATTTAAGGATATTTTTGGAGATTTCATAGTTTATTTTGTTCAGGTTAGGTTTCAACTGTTTTATGTATATAGCTTCAAGAATTTTTAATTTTTGTTTATTGTTTTCATGTTTAAGTATAGTTGTGTTTTCGACGAGGATTTTCCGGAATTGTGTATGCGGCCAGGCATGTTGTTTTAAATGTCTAAAAATGTTAGAGTTATCATTCAAATGTAGTGTCAAGCGTCGTGAAAGTATGTATATATATATATTAAAACATTACAGATGATTGAAAACAAGAGTAAAGAGGCATGTTTAGTGAGTGAAAGGATACGGAGAAGGGCGCGGAACAAGCCCAGGGTGTCAGATATCGATTGACATTACATTTGAATATTTGAAGATTATAGTCATCAGGGAAGCAAGTAAGGGGAAGAGAGTTCCTCAGACGGAAATTGCGGGAGAAGAAGGTGTTTGAGTAGAAGAGACGGTTACATTTAACCGTTTTGGCAGTGAAAAGGTCGGACCGAGATGCCAGTCTGGTAGCTCACTTAAATTCATGCAGTCCGGGAACCAGCGAAAGTAGCTCGTCGGAACAGTTGCCGTGAAAATACTTGTAGAAGAGGCAGAGGTAGGCCACGGAACGTCTGTGGGTCAGCGATTGTAGACTAGATGCCAGATCAAGACCTATCATCTTGCATATTCGTATGGTGTCTCAAAAAATCTATACACAATAACCATGACCCTGCAATAGTATAACATATCCAAGATTTAGAGGAGTTTAAGGAGATAGAGAATTTTATTTTCAGCAAGATGGAGCGTTAAATCATATATATTCGTACCTGAATGAAATCTTGCCAAAGAGATGGACTTGAAGACGTGGTTCTGTAGAATATCCTACGCGTTCACCGGACCTCACCCGTTTAGCCTTTTTCTTGTAAGTTGTACATAACAGATAAAGTCTTCGCTACAAAGCTAGCAGTAATCGGTGAAATGTAAGTTTCCATAGAGCATAAATGCAGCCAAATACCTATCGAAATATTGATTGCGTCTTGTGATTTCATTGTGTTGCGTTATCAGCAATGATTTGATCCTAACAGACATTCATTTGAAAACGTGTGATGAAAAAAATCTTAAGTGAATGAATTTATAATAAACACACACTTCATATGCCTTATTTAAATTAGATATAGTTGGTTCTAGTTGCTTGATTTATATCTTGAGTAAAATTCAAAATAAGTATAAATCTTTTTGAAACACCATATATATATATATATATATATATATATATATATTGAGAGAGAGAGAGAGAGAGAGAGAGAGAGAGAGAGAGAGAGAGAGAGAGAGAGAGAGAGAGAGAGTGAGTGAGAGTGAAAGAAAGAAAGAAAGAAAGAAAGAAAGAGAGAGAGAGGGTCCCGGTGGAGTAATAGATAGCGACTCGGATTGAGGAATGGGTGAGCCGATTTCGAATTCCAGTCAAATCCATTATGTTCGCTTACGTTCTAATACCCTTGGGAAAGGTATGAATCCTCTTCTTCCAACTATGGGTAGATAGAAAGACAGACTGGGTTGTATAGAAAATGCATTATATATATATATATATATATATATATATATATATAGAGTAATATATATATATATATATATATATATATATAGAGTAATATATATATATATATATAGAGTAATATATATATATATATATATATATATATATATATATATATATATATATATATATATATATATATATATATATAATGCATTTTCTCCTGTAAACACAACGAATATAAGAGCATATAACGGTCTACATTTTCTTGCGAGTTTAAAAATTTTCCGTTTAACTTTATGAGATTTATGTTCGTCGTTCAACTTTCAAAAATATTTTGAAAGTGAAGTGTATTATTTCTATGACTAATATCAGTAAAAAAAGGAATGTGCTGATACCATTTTAAACGTATTCTTAGTACTACCATTATAAAAATTTTGAACCTTCGGATTCGCGTTAAAAGAGTTGTATGTGTTTTTAAATTTTAAATTTCAATAAATCATCTCATAACCTGTTGTTTATTAACGCCTGATGAGATGTGTTGGTACACATCGAAACATGATTGTATTTACGTAGCGTTTACTTTCATGTTGACGTAATTATACTAAAATAAAGAATACCACTGTATTTTTTATTGAGACCTCTTTTAAATTAATGTTACGAACGTTGGAATTTATATTCGATTCGTTCTCATTTCATTTGTATATATATATATATATATATATATGGCAGCGGCATTGCCACAGGAGTTGCCAGAAATAAACTGAAGATGACATCTGTCTTAGGGACTACGTCTCCGGGTTTGAATTCAGGTTTTACTTCTCCTAGTTTGGTTGCCATCCACGGCTACAGACCGCAAACTGCCTTACTATTTACCTATTGTTGGGGGATTTTGAAATCAAAGTTTTTCATTCTCTCAGACCGGTTTCCATCCCAGGCTATAGAACCCAATCTTTTCTGTTATTTACACATAGCTTGGTGAAGCTATATATATATATATATATATATATATACATACACAGACACACGCACACAGACACACACATATATATATATATATATAGTCACAGTGGAGTAAAGGGTTGCGGCACGGATTGAGGAATTTCAAAGTCGAGTTCATTACATTCACTTACATGCTAATATCTTTGGGAAAGTTATAATTTCTACCCCACTTCACCAAGCTATGTGTAAATAACAGAAAAGATTGGGTTCTATAGCCTGGGATGGAAACCGGTCTGAGAGAATGAAAAACTTTGATTTCAAAATCCCCCAACAATAGGTAAATAGTAAGGCAGTTTGCGGTCTGTAGCCGTGGATGGCAACCAAACTAGGAGAAGTAAAACCTGAATTCAAACCCGGAGACGTAGTCCCTAAGACAGATGTCATCTTCAGTTTATTTCTGGCAACTCCTGTGGCAATGCCGCTGCCATGCTTTTATTGGTCTCTACCTTTCCCTTGGATAATATCAGTGGCGTGGAGAGGAGAAACGTGCATGGGAAACTGCCGATTTCTCATGAAAACCCTGCACAGGCCTGCGCCCTAGAGAGGTTATGACTCTTCGGGAAAAGATCCGTAATCTCTCGAAACCAATTTATGCCATACCATACATTATATATTTGCTCCCTTTCCTACTATATGTATGTTAGGGTATATATATATATATATATATATATATATATATATATATATATATATATATATATATATATATATATATATATATATAATAAAAAGGCTTAAACACTAATATAACATGGTCATAATTTATTCCATTGGAATTGTAAATACGATCCAATTCATCAGACCTACAAATTTGAATTTGTAGGCCTGATGAATTGGATCGTATTTACGATTCCAATGGAATAAATTATGACCATGTTATATTAGTGTTTAAGCCTTTTTATTATATCCTTACGCTGTCCTGGATATTGAGTTCTACCTGGATTCTATCCTCTTGCAATTATTTCTTATACATATATATATATATATATATGTATGTGTATGTATGTATGTATATATATTTATATATTCTAGATGTATGATTGCATATGTATGTGTATATTAAGCACTAATATTATCTATCTATCTATCTATCTATCTATCTCTCTCTCTCTCTCTCTCTCTCTATATATATATATATATATATATATATATATATATATATATATATATATATATAATTCGTGTTCATATCGACCAGAACATCAGAAATAACCAAAATATAAGTACCAACATACAACAAATATTAATGGTAATAAAAAAATACTATAGAGCGACAACGCAAGGAAATACTAAAAACCTTAGTAGCTATTACAAAAAAATCATTCACTACAGGAGATGGTATCTATAAGTTTGTAAAATTATTTTACATGCTTACAGTAAAAATACGCATTCCTTTTAGTGTTTTTGTCTCGCCATAACTTAAACGTTATACATGTCCTGATCATGGCTATTTTAAACATTCCGCCTTTTAAGAATACCACGATGTAGCCCATGAAATCTTGCCTAACGCACAGACAACAAATGGTCCTTGAAAATTACTGAGACGATCAAAAGTACTGAATAAATTTGAATTTCGGACTGTTATCGCAAATTTCGATACCAATATACAACATTTTATTCGACAATTGGAAAAGATGCAATAAAAAACTTCACAATGTCAATTGAATTGTGGTTGAATACTTGCTGACTAAATATATCTCGTAAATAGACACACACACATACACACACATACATATATATATTTATAATTATTAAAAAAAATGATTCCATCGCGACACAGAAATTACTAAGTTTCGAAACTGACTCAAGTCTTAATTTTCAATATTAAACTTAAAATTTAGAATACAGTTTCATTCTCAAGCGATGTTTTGAATAACTAACTGTGGAAATATTTTACTCATATATAGGTTGGAAATGGAGGTGGAATCTGTTTTTTTTTCGCGATGGAATCATATTTTAAAAAATAATTATAAATTTACGTTCTATTTCTGTATCGAACACTGTTTTTTTTTTAAATAAAAGCATAAATAGTAAAGAACTTTGGATCATTAATCTAACTGTTCTTTCCTATTACATCAATGAACACACTTACACACACACACACAAACAAACATACACTCACACACATAAACATCCCCCATATATATATATATATATATATATATATATATATATATATATATATATATATATATATATATATATATATATATATAAAGCATAATGAGAAGTCACGTATACTTTCTTAATATGTATATAATATAGAAAAAACAACTGAAAAGTTGCAAATTAAAAAAAATTGAATTTTTTTTTTGTGAAAGTATTTATTTATATTTTATATATATATATATATATTTGATATTTCACATCGGCCCCGATCTTTCATCAGAAATGGCTGTTTTCAGAAGTTTGTTTACAGTGAGTAGCGTCCGTCGCGAGACGCGGACGTCACGTGATATGGAATGCAATTGTGTTTGAATATTTCTAACGTAAATCTAACTTAGTAATATTTTAGATGTTACACCTTTACATTTTACATATATTACCAAGATATGCCTATCAATATGTGTGTATTGTGTAGGCAATGGCTATCGTTCTAAATTAAGTCCTACATTTATGTTGGCCAATCAACGATTTTCCCGTCTGATCTGAAGTAATGGTCTGACTGAATCTCCACGTAGCGGAAGTTGCTTTCAATGATGTGTATTCATCGTCACTCAACGCTCATGAATTCATTGATTTGCATCTCATATTAAACATATCTCCCTGCTTTCATGACGTGTCCCCAAAACCAACGAATGAAAGCAAAGAGGAAAAAATACTTTCAAGAAAAAGAAAGAAAAATGTCTTTTTTTTATTTCAACGACAAAAATAAAGGATAAATTAACAACAATTAACTGAAAGTAATAAAAAAATGCCCACATAAATTGTGTTTTCATTATAGATTGCTTGATAAATCAAACCATCGCCTGAAACTAAATTTCTAAAGACGCATGCGCAACAAGACAAGTGAAGGTTTGGAATAAGGGGCTCACTCTGTAATTAGTCGATTATTGATAATTTGAAAGATGCATGTGATAATCCTATCTGGGAGTAGGAATGGTCGCCGTTGTTGTATTTGGAATGTAACAGACACAATTTAAGAAAGTTGGTAAGTTTTATTTTCATTTAAAGATTAATATACACCTGTGAGGGCAGTGTAACGGTAAACGAACCGGAAAGCGAAATCAGCGAAACGAGACCGAACTTGTTGCATTCACTTTCGCGCAAATTCTTTCTCTCAGTAGTGGATTAAATGAGATGTCAACCAACCTAGAAGAAGGAAAAATAAGCGAAGCAAAATTAGTCTAAAGAGGTACCTCAGAGTACCTTGGCCTAAACACATCCACTGCTTCTACGACTGTAACTGGAGGTTTATGTAATTGATGTCGTGGTACACTTACAAAAAAATTGAAGCATATTTTAAATTTGTTTTTAAAACCTCACGTCAATACTATTTTTTTTGTGCTTTATTAGAAACAGTTTCCTGGTTTTGGTAGCATTTGTCATTTGATTTCGACCGATGTATTCTCTCGCCTAGATTTCTATCGTATTTGCTAATCAGGAATATTGAAAAAAAGAAAGTTATTTTTTTAAAACAGCAAAAGTATGTTTCTGCGAGTTCCCAAATCTATTTTCTGTGGTTCTTTTGGTATTCTGTGTTTAGGATGTAACATTACTCTGAGTTAGATAAGTGAAATTGTGAACCATATATATTAATCACTAAAACACTTCAGGCCAGCAAATAACTAATTTCTATTTTAAAACTGATCTCTGGTAATATCTGCTATCTAATCTAATCTCAGATTATCTAATCATATCAACTTACTCTCCAACGGGATTGAAATATGATACAAAATATTTTTAATGTGCGTTGCACTTACACAGATATGGGATTAAAGATATGAATTGTTCAACACCCTGGGAAAAGTAGATTTGGGCAGCCTAAGGCGTTCAGTTTTAATCTTAATTCTACCTGTCTTTGTGTAATTGGAAATCGTTACCTGTGAAAGTAAGGCTACAATCTGAAATCAATCAAGCAACATTTTTCAACCAATAAAAATAATCAGGCTTCAAAAATCAGGATTTCTTGTGTCTCTCTAAGGTCGTAAGTTTGGCGAAGTCGTTGCTTTATACTGCATACATGAATATATCCTCAATTATCACGTCCGCGACATAAACTTTTACGAAGATGTACTGAAATGTTGTCGGTACAACCAAAAAAGAAATTAGCTCGAGACACCGAATATATGTATTTTCCACACATTTTTTAAGTGTCTATAACACTTTAAAATATCCCGTTGTTTTATAACTGAGATGTTATTCTGGCTCAGAATTATTTGATTTTCTGATTGTTTTGTTTTATGGCATATCAAAACCTCAGTGGGTCATTTAATGCCAACCAAAATTTTGAAATAGATTCATAGCGATAGTTTGGTAAAAAAAAGTGTTTATGTATACATATATATTTGAACCATTTTTCAATTACTCATATTTTTGAGTACAATCCAACTTCTTTTAGGAAATTTACAACCTTGGATGGTTTTATTTTCATAAAATATTTTTTTTAAATTACTCACTTGGTAATATTTTGTTCGCACTAGATCAAAATCTAAACACTCTAACAGTATATGTTTCACTGTAAATTTGAATTATTGCTGATAATTTTTCCTTCAAAAATTATTGCTGGTAATTTTTTTTTTACAAAGCACTTCTGGTATTAAAACACATTTTTACACAAGTTTGGGTGTTAACTACTTGCCCACAGTTGGGACCCCAACAGGTGCCACCACCCCGGGTCAGGGCGGACCCGGGAACACCAGCAATTAAGAGACGGCTCCACGCTCCCGATCAGAGGCCCCGCCGTTGGATGCAGTTCACCGTCTTACCCAGGACACGGATGTAGTTTATCGTCATAGCCAGGACGGAGAATTATTTGAAAATCTTGGAATGCCAAGAGCTGTAAATGTGGATGTGCAGGTGGCTTAGCGGACAACGGCTCAGAATTGGAAATCGCAGAGCCGAGTTCCAGTTCCGGTCGCGTTTGTTATATTCCCTAACGCTCAAATACCATTGGGAAAGGTATGAACCGATGTCTTCTCTCTCTCTCTCAGCTATGTATCAATTGGTAGGATTTGTTTTACTAAATGATTATTATCACCAAAAAAATTCTTCAAATTAAAGAAATATATTTGCTGGCTTTAAATATCCCGTAAAAGGTTAATATACCGTAGATGACAAATCAAAGACCTGAAAATCTCTTTTGAAATAAAGTTTTGAAGCACAGAAAGAGGAAATGGATGGAGCAAGATGGCGTATCTGTCTATATTTCTGAGATGAGGTATTATGTACACTATTTACATTATTCGGACTATTTTCCTCATCTTTGTCGTCATATTTATTACAACGTTTCGGCCGTTGTACGCTCCGGCCTTCTTCAGGTGGTTGGAATGTCAAACTGAACATCTGTCTATATTTCTGAGATGAGGTATTATGTACACTATTTATATTATTCGGACTATTTTCCTCATCTTTGTCGTCATATTTATTACAACGTTTCGGCCGTTGTACGCTCCGGCCTTCTTCAGGTGGTTGGAATGTCAAACTGAACATCTGTCTATATTTCTGAGATGAGGTATTATGTACACTATTTATATTATTCGGACTATTTTCCTCATCTTTGTCGTCATATTTATTACGTTTCGGCCGTTGTACGCTCCGGCCTTCTTCAGGTGGTTGGAATGTCGAACTGAACATCTGTCTATATTTCTGAGATGAGGTATTATGTACACTATTTATATTATTCGGGCTATTGTCCTCATCTTTGTCGTCATATTTATTACAACGTTTCGGCCGTTGTACGCTCCGGCCTTCTTCAGGTGGTTGGAATGTCGAACTGAACCCGTTATTTCGCTCACTGGGGTAGACTGTTCTAGTTCCAAGTGCCATGTTTTAATGGATGTCAGTTATCAGTTATCTCCTGGTGTGTTGGGTGAATGGTTGGGCAATGAAACACCTGAATTTCTCAAAGCATCTATCGTATTGGCAACCATACAAATAGGTGAGTTGTTCTGAAAAATTGTTAAAGTGTTCTTTAATCGGCACATTGTGCTACAGTTTTTATTGTCGTTTGTACATTCTGAAAATAGTCAGTCATCAAAATATATTCACCCTTTATAAATTCGGGTAATGCTAAATTTTGAATACGTAACCCCATCGTTCATCATTAGAATAACATCGTTAACGCATATACAATCAGCCTCTCATATAAATTACCAAAAATAACAGCATAAGTGATGACATTTAATTCACGCAACAATTTTTAAAAGCATATTTTAATAAAAAAATTCATCTGTATTATTTATGATTAATTCACATTTGTAAGTGACATGTAAATGTTGCTATCGATAATTTTTTCCAATTCATTGTGTTTCTACAGAAATAATTCATATCTGCTTTGTCAAAATTCAGTCGGGAGTTACAAAAGCAACTACGTTCGCATTAACTATTGTCGCCGTCGGATATTTCACATTATCACAAATTAGTCGAATAGAACTGAAAAAAAAATATCTATATAAGTTAAGCTAAAATGTTTAATTTGATTTTCGAAAAGCTATCGAATTATTTAAGCAAATGAACAAATAGTAAGTTTACTGAATTCTTTTTTATATTATTATTAATATAAACATTAGACAATTATTAAAAAGCTTCTTTTGTACCCAGTTTATGTAACTACACCCTTAATCAAATTAATTATAGAGGAAGAGGTGGAGGGCTGTGATCACCTACACCCTTGTGCAAATTAACTGAAAGAAAACGAATAATTCCGTTATAATTAACGTTTTATTCATATTTTTCCAATGAAATATGACCCAGTGCACATGTTGTACTTCGTGTGTCCATTCTACGAAGTCTTTCCTTGCAGATTGACCACAGATTCTCGATTGGATTTAAATCAGGAGAGTTATGCATGTTTTACAAGAAAGTATTAGCGAAAGTTGAATTCCAAAAGCTGAACAAATCACTAAGAATCAGGAAGATTTCTTTACGAACAAATAAAAGCGGGCAGAATTGCTATGTAATACCAATTCCCTTGTCTGGAAACGAATGCTGGACAATCTCGTCACAGATAAAGAAGAAGCCTAACGCAAAATACGTGGTTCTACAAAAGGATACCGAGAATTCAATAGACAGAGCGAGTAAGCGATGAGTAAGTTTTAAAGAAAATGCTGACAAAAAAACACTTACACCTTTATGCAAATTAACTGAAAGAAAACGAATCATTCCGTTATAATTAACGTTTTATTCGTAATTTTACAATGAAACGTGACCCAGTGCACATGTTGTGCTTTGTGTGTCCATTCCACGAAGTCTTTCCTTGCAGATTGACTACCGATTCTCGATTGGATTTAAATCAGGAGAGTTTTCGAACCAGTCGATATTAACTTTGATTTGCTCACCGGTAAGGCTTGCTAGTGTGTTCGAGCAGCGTTACAGTTTTCGTACGCTGCCTTGGAGTAACGTCTATCACAGAAAATGGCCGTAGGACAACTAATCGACAATCGAGACAAGAGCGTCTGGGTGTGATAAAAATCTGATGCAATAACAGATGACGTAATATTTTTCAAGGCCAAACAAATTTCATCATACACCTCAAAAATAGATTCATATTACTGCATGCCACTGTAAATGACCTAATCTGAGTAAAAAAATAGAAATCAATTACACCCTGTCACTCCAGTGGGTCTAAAACTGACCGTATGGTGAAAGAAAGGAAACTAAAGCTGTTGTTTCAATTAATTTGCACAAGGGTGTATTTCCAGAGAAGGCAATTTATGTCGACTCAGTATAATGACAAAAATAACTTTAAAAGAATAGATGTTTTGCTGAAAAGGTTGTCGATACAGATATTTTACAGAAGAGAGTTCTTATGACAACTAACTTTCGGAAATAGGATATTTGACTTGTTATATGAAAAAAAAGCGAAACATTAGCCACAATCTTTCATGATGATTCATAGTTTTGAATTTCTTTCGTTGTAGAAGATCCGTCTGCCACCTAAGCATGAACTATTCTTCATTCCCCGAAAAACAGTGGTGATAAGTAATTCCAGAAACATCACTAGACCACTAAAAATTATGCAAAAAAATGTCCCTTGATATCACCGCCCTGGGTATGAAAATAAACTACATCTGGCAGCAAAACCTCTGATCGTGAGGTTTCGAGGAGCGTGGAACCAACTCTTAATTACTGTTGTTCCCCTGACCAGGGGTGGTAGCACCTATTAGGGTCCCAGGTATGAACAAATAGTAAACCCCTAAACTGTGGTTAAAGCATTATGAAAATATAAAAAATAACATTTTTATAGCAAAATTACCAGCAATACATTTTCATAGCAAAAAAAAAATATAGCAGAAATATTTTCATATAGAAATAAATTAGCATCAATACATTTTTTAAATAAAAAAAAAAAAACTAACCGAGGCTCCCAAGGAAATTAAATTTCGGTATTAAATGTCCCATAAGGTCTTGATATGCCGTTAAACAAACAAAACCAGTATTATTATCATTTTTGATTGGCATTCAGTAAGTTTGGCCCGCTTTTGGTCAACAGCTTCTGAATACTAAAGTAGGAACTACGAGAACTATACACAGGTAACCCAAGTGTCTTTGCAATTCTGTTAACTAAAATTCTTCAATCAGTCAGAATTAAGTGATGACCATTAATTAACTATCCCAGAAGCTTCCCAGAACGTGCTTACAACGTGGCTCTTAAAATCTTCAAGCTGGAAATGAAAACACGATAGTTTAATATGATAGACACTTGTTACGATTAATTGCATCATAATCTTTGGATTCCCTTTGGAGTTTTCTGCAAGAACAAAGATTTCATGGCTACCCTCAGTTCAACACTTGAAAATTATACATTTTAAGTTGGCATGCTCAAGTCAATAATCTGAAACATTTGAAAAACAATCGCAGAGTTTTTGCAGATTGGTTCTTTATATTAGGAAAGAGACTCAACTGGAAATTGTCTTCTTTAGGAAAGAAACCGTTTTCAGACCCTTTTCTTTAAAAAAAACGGAATTTCTCTTCAGAGGCGATCATGACTTTCAACGCTAATATCTAATGCGTTCTCTGGAAAAGATAGTCGAGTGTTTTCTGCACGCCTTCTTCCGGTTTTGAATTAAGAGTTTTCCTTACCTTGAACGAAGCACGCAGTCTACCACGCTATTTAACGCATAGATGGGGAGAGAAGAATAGACAAATTCATACAGTCTTTCACTGCGATAGTGGGAAATACAAGGGCTGTTCGGTGATTATGGTACGTTACAAGTTTGGTTTTTGATCGATATTGAATGTGACCAGCCAGTTTTTTTCCCATTGAGTTTTTTTTAAGCCATCTAGACTTTTGGAAGTGTACCAGTATACCAGTATGTATCGCCTGCATAGATATTCACGAGCATATTCCGATCTATTTACATTATTCGGACTATTGTCGCCATATTTATTACAACGTTTCGGCCGTTGTACGCTCCGGTCTTCTTCAGGTGGTTGGAATGTCGAACTGAACCCTTTATTTCGCTCACTGCCATGTTTTAATGGATGTCAGTTATCTCCTGTTAATTCCCCTCTTCAAGTTCTCCACTGCCTTAACCGGGTATTGAACTCACACTCTTTGCGCCCTGTCACTGCATCTAACCAACGCCTTTATCCACTGTGCCATGTGTCCTTGAGAACATCTGTGTATGAATTTCTGGGCATTATAAACCTAATGTCTCAGCAATATTTTTTTACCAGTGCTCATATTGCAAGTTTTGTTGTTATTATCGCTTTTCTCTGGCACTCCTTAATACTGGTTCCCATATTGTATTCATTTCTATGCTTGGTCGGCTCAGGAGATTTTTGTGGCCTATCGTATTCCTTAAGTTTACGAATTTTCCAATGGTGTTCCTTGTCTATAATCTCAACCTAATCACACAGAGGGCGGTAATCTCCCTTCTCTCTCCATATGTGGTCATCCCCACCTGATTTTTTCACTTCCCTTCTTGTTACAGCTTTCTGGTATTCTTGAAGCCTTACCTTAAGGGGGTGGCCTGTCTCTCCTTTATATTTCTTTCTGCAGCTGCACGGGATAGAGTACACGCAGTCTTTAGTCATGTTCTCCTCTATGGGGGGGTCTTACTCAGGAGAGAAGTGTCGTCCAGGTTTTGAAGGTTGTCCTGATGTTATATGGACCGCAGATCCTTTGTATTTTCGCTGATAATCCCTTCACATAAGGCAGGCAGACTGTTTTCTGAGTGTTTTTGTCCTCCTCTTTTACCCGCATAATATATTTATATGTTATACTAGCCATTATCGTTGCTTTCATGGTCAAGGGGAGTAGCTTTTATTTTCCTTTTCTATCCAAAATTGCAGCTAGCTTAAAAGCTACCCTATCGGACGGCATTTAAGCTAGCTCCTCTAGAGGACTCTTGGTTTGGCCATCATTACAATAGCTAGGGAGGAGTAGATGCTATAGGCATCAATAAACTACTGAAGAAAATTGATCGCCGTATTTAAGTAATGAATTAATGTTTAAGCTCTTAAAAGTTCAACGATAATTCTTCTGCTGCCACTTCATTTAAAGACGATTTGATGTACGTAGGTCCTTATTTTCTGTGCAAACAATTATTTTTATTTCATGGGTGACAAAACAGGGGATAATTTATAAGATAAAATTAATATAGTGTAAAGATGGGAAAATAGAATTAGTTATGCATTCAACATTTGAAGAGTTAGAGAAACATAATAGCTAATTAAATAAAAACTATATTATGGAATCAATATGAATAAATGCGAAATTGGAACTCAATTCTCGCACGAATTCTGAGATTTAAAAAAAAAAGCTCTGCTTTATAGTAATTTACACACGGTATTGTATTTACTCTGTCTCACCACTAAGACGAGGTTTGACACAAGGTTTTTTAAGGTAGGGACCCGAGCACGAACACCCGGGCAAGGAACAAAAATTGCCCACAGCCCCCGCAACCGTCAGTTGCGCTGGCCTCGGTGCGAGTACCGATTCCTCTCTCTGGTGCCAATTTTCCTCAGTTGCCGCTCTGTCCTTAGACAGAGTAGCTCCTGAGCGCACTCTGCCCAAAGACAGAGACGCAACTGAGAGATGATAAGCCATGCGTTCGAAATTCCTCCAAGGATGAATTTACACGGTATTTACTTGAAACCCCACTGAGTCAGGTTGTAACACAAGGTCGGTTTTTAACGTGCGGACCCAAGTGTCTTCACTCGGGACGCTGGTCTTATCTGGTCATAGCTTATCCAACCTGGTCAGAGCTGGTCTAAGCTCGTCATAGCTGGTCTTGGCTTGTCATAGCTGGTCACAGCCGGTCCAAGCTAGTCATAGCTGTGATACAACCAGCGCAGGGACGGATCACTGTGACCGGCAAGTAGATATTTACTTGACCCACCACTGAGTCAGCTTGTGACACAAGGTCAGTTTTAACGTGGGGACCCGTGTGCTTTCACTCGAGCCACTGGTCTAAGCTGGTCTTAGCTTGTTAGAGTTGGTCTAAGCTAGTCATAGCTGGTCTTGGCTTGTCATATCTTATCCAAACTGGTCAGAGCCGGTCGAAGATAATCGTAGCCGTGACACCACGAGCACAGGGACGGATCCCTGTTGTCATAGCTTGTCCAAACTGGTCAAAGCTCGTCATAGCTGGTCTTGGCTTGTCATTGTAGGTCACATCCGGTCCAAGCTAGTCATAGCTGTGACACTACCAGCGTAGGGACGGATCCCTGTGACCGGCAAGTATCCGAATGTGTATACCCCTCAGGAGAGGGATTAACACGGTATTCACATGACCCTCCACTGAGTCAGGTTGTGACACAAGGTCGGTTTTTAACGTGGGGAACTGAGTGTTTTCACTCAGACTGATTGTCTAAGCTGGTCTTAGCTGGTCATAGCTTGTTTAAGCTGGTCAGAGATGGTCTAAGCTAGTCTTAGCTGTGATACTACCAACACAGGAACGGATCCCTGTGACCGGTAAATATGCGAATGTGTATACCTCTCAAGAGAGGGATTTACACGGTATTTACTTGACTCCCCACTGAGGCAGGTTGTGACATAAGGTCAGTTTTTAACGTGGGAACCTGAGTGTTTTCACTCGGGCCGCTGGTCTAAGCTGGTCTTAGCTTGTCCAAGCTGGTCAGAGCTGGTCTAAGCTAGTCATAGCTGGTCTTGGCTTGTCAAAGCTGGTCCAAACTGGTCAGAGCCGGTACAAGCTAATCATAGCCGTGATACCACCAGCATAGGGACAGCGCCCTGTGACCGATAAGTATCTGTGTACACCCCTCCAAAGAGGGATTTACACAACAATAACTTAATTTCTGTATAATATCTAACCTACTTCTAAGCAATATTCCTCATCAGCTTTAACTAATTTGCATTTTGCAAAAATTTTATTTCATTAATTAACTGTCTTTCATTACTTATTCTTTTATTGTTTTAATGTTCATTTAAAAAATAGTTCTGTTTAGGATTATCATCTTATATTGTGCAGAAGAGTATTTGAAATTTGCATTTTGCTTGGCCTTCAACAAGTTGGCATCTATTTGTAAAACTTTCCTTAACTATAACAAGTCAATTTATGAATGAAATGCCCATTTAAAATTTTGTTTCAAAGATTTCAAGTAGTGAATATATATTAATTTGCGAAGCGATAGCGAGCGGGTTAAGCCTGCTAGTATTCTGTACAGTTGTTTCACCCTAACAAATGGTGACATTAATTCGACTACTTACTTCCAGATGGTTTATTGTTTGCACTACAGTTAACATAATTTTCCAGATATTTACGCATCACGAGAAAAGTATAATTTACCTGAATATCTGAAATTTTATTGTCTGTAGAGACGAACAAAATATCCGTTATATTTGTAATCTTTAATAATCCGCCATTTCTTTTTAAGAATGTAAAAATAATACTACTGCAAGGAAGGCTACTTTTGGAATAACTAAACAAATGTTTAACATACAATTACACAATTGTATAGAATGTCTGTAGAATTATAATTTAATAATTCTCATTTGAAGTAGATTATAATATTTCTATAAAAAATGAAATTTTCACTGGATATTCTCCTTCGAATTCTTTGAGTTGTGACTATTGACAACAGAATAGGTTAATTACGTAAACATTAATCAGCAGGGTACTCGTAATCTCAGCGAAAGACAAATGATTTCATCGACGATATAGTCGACCAAAGGGAAATGACTCACTTTTGACGCCATGTTGGGAAAGAAGCGTGTCGCTAATTACAGACAACAGAAACCAAGAATAGAGATGAAGAAAAGTGGTACATAATAAAGGGGAAGATTCGCCGCGTCTTTTCGTAGCCAGCAGCCATTGTTACAGTTTGAGAACCAAAAGATCCACCGATTTATTTCGCTCTCATTGGGCAATGAGAAAAGAAAAGAAAAAAAACACACGACTGAATCAATAAAGAAAGTAGACAGGAAAAGATAAAGAAAAATAAAAACAAGGAGAAATCAAAGTGGGTGCAGGAAGAGGTGCAGGAAGAGGTGCAGGTTTATGAGAGAGGGTGGAATAAGAGGTAAGGATAGAAAACGAAAGGGAGAGAATAGGGAGAGAAAGAAAAAAGGAGAGAAATGATGGGGAGGAGAAGACGAAAAAACAAAAGGAGAAACGAAGGTAGAAGGGGGAGAGATAGAGGAAAAGAGAGAAAAGTTTTAAAAAAGAGAACGATAATTAGGGATAACGAAATAGTGGAAGAGAAGGAAGGAAGCAGAAAGGAAAAGGTAAAGTAAAAGAGAAAGGGAACGTAGGAAAGGAGGAAGAAAGAAAATATGAAGAGTGAGAAGAAGAGGGTAGAAAAAGGAAAGACTATAAAAGTGAAGGACGAACACGAAGCAAGAGAAAAATAGAGAGAGGTAGAGGGGAAAGGTTAGAAAAGGAAAAAGAAGGAAATTATGGGAGGAAAGGGTGAAGGCGAAAAAAAAATCAATCATTTTCCCCCTCACTATATATTTCTTTGCTTATCTCTCGAATGAAAATAAAAGCATTTTATTTTATTGTTTTTTAATGTCCATAGATTTCTATTTGCCGATTATTTTTCATTCATTATATAATTTTTCTTTTCTTTCCTTCTTTTCTTCTCACGTCATTCATTCCTTCTGTCTTCGTCTCTTTTTTCTTTCCCCTCTTTCTTCTTTTTCTTTCCTTTCTTTCTTCTTTTTCTTTCCGTTCATCTATTTTTTCTTTTGTCTTTTCTGCTATGTACATCTCATTCCTTTTTATTCTCTTCATTTTCTATTCCCCTTATCTTGATTTAATCTACCTTTTTGTTTATTTTAAATTCTTTTTTTCTATTTCCGCTTCCTATTTTTCTATTTCCGTTTGTTGCTTTAGCATCCCACACTTTCTTCTCATTCTTTTTCTTCCTTTCACCCCCCCCCTTGCCGCTCTCTTTCTTGCACTGCCAACTATCGTGATCCCTTTCTTCCACTTATTAACTTCTTGCAAATAGCGAGAGTAATTAGTACGACACTAGATTCGTTCACCTCTTAACGGAGCTCTCTTTATCCCAATCAGTTTTGACAGGTTTCACTCTTAATATTTTATTTTAGTTCCTATTGCTCTAAAATAGTACAATCACTAAAAGGAAAGAATAAAAATTTACTAAGTTTACAAACTGATATATTTAAGAGACAGTTTCTATTTTGATTTAATATACAATTCTTTAATAGTCTGTGACAGTAGTCTATTTTGTCGTGCCAAAGATGAGCATTTTTTTTGGTTTTATGTATGTGCGGCACATGGCTTGCTTTTTTTTTTTTTTTTTTTTTTTTTAATAAAATTCCGTCCTCAAATATTTATGACATTAGACCCTTGGAATGCTTGTGTTTAGTAAAATTGTGCAGGATCATGTAGCGAAATGTCGTCTTGCAATATCGCATAGCTGGCGACACAAAGATGCGAAGTTTTAATGAATCTTTGAGGAAGACAGATTTTTGTTCGGGATCAATTGTATCTTCCCAAAGCGATTAGCGAGATGAGTGACATTTTTTGGTAGTGATGTCTATTTACCTTCGTGGTGGTGCTTCAGAATCCAGGTGCAAACGAATGCGAATTGCATCGAATAATGAAGTTAATCAGCCAGGTAACTAAGTGATGTGATGGAATAACCAGTCATGTCCATGAGTGATTACACTATAGGTAGTAAGTACCTATAAAGTCAACTGTCTACGGTAGACGTGACAGGAGGAGGAAGAGAGAGAGAGAGAGAGAGAGAGAGAGAGAGAGAGAGAGAGAGAGGACGCAAGCACGTCCGACCTCCCAATTAGTGACACTCACTACTAGATTGACATGTGTGTATAACAGTACCGTATTTCAAATTGTACTTGTGTACAATAAATCTTTCTTCTATTATCTACCTGGTGTTAAGTATTTATTCCCTTAGCACGGAATATAACACTAAGCTTATCATTCGGTTCGTATTAATAGTGCGTTTAATGAAATTATATCAGAAACACGACAAGAACGGTGTGGTTTCCTTCAAGATACTGAAATAATATTTATGATCAGAATGATATCAGCGCTCGCAATACAAATGTAAAACGTATATCTATGTTTTGTAGACTACAGAAACGCATTTGATAAAGAACGACATAAAGACCTATTTGAACTACCAGGAAAGCTATTAGAATAAGATGTGGGAAGATATTAGAATAACCCATAAGAATTACTGAGAGTAAACTGCCTGCATGCAGATAGAAACTGTACTGAGCATGTACAGAGAGAAACAGATGACAAAGATTTGTTTTCTTTTGCGCTGGATTTATTTAAACTTTACTGCTAGGCCATAATACGAGAGCTAGAAACCGTACCAAGATTTAGGCACGATCTTAACAACACATGATAAGCAGATGAAACCCTGCTGATGACAGACACAGAAAGAAAACTATTTCCAAGACAAGGTAGAAAAAAGAAGCAGGAAAAGAGGACTAATTCTTTTGCTTTTATATGCTGTATCCCTTCAGAACGTAGGCGATCACGGCTCTCCACTTCTCCCTATCCCTCGTAGCTCTCAATATGTTTTATCCTTTTGCTACTTATCCAAAACCCTGTTCCGCCATCCACTTGCTTAAGCCCGCTACGTATGCCACGCATTGCTTTCACTTGTCTCTCTTTCCCTCTATCCGCCCTGTGAGTATCAGATTCTTCAAGCCTTCCTTTCTTCTTAAATGTCCCAGAAATTTCAGCTGCCTCCTCCTTATGTTAAGCATAAGCTTCCTCCTTGTTTGCATTCTCTCCAGCACCTCATCGTTTCTCACATGTCCGATCCATGGTATCCTCAGCATCCTCCCGTTGCCTAGAGTCTCTTCTTCATCTTTGAGGAGACCATCCAACATTCGCTGCCGTAAAGGAGGACAGATATCACGTAGCAGTTCACTACTCTTTTCTTTGTTACCAAAGATATCCTCCTGTCTCGCAATACTATGCACAGCCTTTAGAATGCGTTTTTGACCATCGCAATACGTCTTCGGACCTCAGCGTCGCACTTACCGTCCTCTGTCAGAACACTTCCCAGATATTTAAATTTCCGCACCCGCTTGATTTTAGTATCCCCCATCTGTACATTTCGGGCTCATCTTTTTATTGATGACCATGCCTTCTGTCTTCTTGTAGCTTATGCTTAGTCCTTTCTTCTCGCTCTCCATCGCTACCTTCTGTAGGAGGTTTTGTAATTTCCTTTCCGTGTTTGCTATCAGTGTCATCTGCGTATCTTATGCTGTTAAGATTGTGAGTGCCAATAATAAATCCTGGTAGGATTTCCAATTCTGTCAGAATTGCCTCGCTGTATAGGTTCAATAAGTCCGGTAAGAAGACCCATCCTTGCCTTACGCCCCTTTCTGTTTTTGTATATTTGCTGAACTCATTCTCTGTCCGCATCCAAACCGTTTGCTGCCAGTATAGGTTCTTGATGATTCTAATAACTTTCCCAAATATATCAAGGTTGCTGAGCAGTTCCAACAGGTCTTTGGGGCATATTTTGTCAAACGCCTTTGTGTAGTCTATGAAACATAGGTACACGTCCTTCTGCATTTGTATTTCTCTTTCTGATAGCATTCTGAGCATGAATATCACATTCCTTGTTCCGGTGTCTTTGACGAACCCGCACTGTTCTTGTCCTATCTCTGGCCTGATTCTATTGCGCGCTCTATTCATCAGAATATGGATGATGAGTTTTGCAATGTGGCTCATTAGGCTGATTGTTCGGTGGAGTTCCCATTCGTTAGCGTCTGGTATCTTAGGCAGTGCTATGAAAATAGATCTGCTGGGCTCTTCTGGTATATCCCCACTGTTGTAAATTTCATTTATTATTTCTGTGATCTTGTCCATGTCAAAATCATCTAAGGCTGTTAGCATTTCTGTCAGAATTCCGTCTGACCCTGCCGCCATTTTTTTACTTGAATTTCGCCAGTGCAGCTTCTACTTCGGTTTTTTTTTTTGAATAAACACAAATGTATAATTATGAAATGGACAAAGTCCGACAATTATTTTAAGACATTTTTATGTTTAACATTCTTTTTATAGATACAAATATTTAAGTAAATGCTCTGTTTTATAATAAACAGTATTAAACAATATTTACCGGCCTGAATGTCCGAGAAATTTTCATAGAAAATATTCGTCCTCCGACAGGATTCGAACCTGTATCCTATACGGAACCGTCATATAGCTTGACGTGCCTTTTTAACCGATTCGGCCACAGAGGATCGTTCGGTTATAAACTTATCCATGATCAGGCTATATGACGGTTCCGTATAGGATACAGGTTCGAATCCTGTTGGAGGACGAATATTTTCTATGAAAATTTCTCGGACATTCAGGCCGGTAAATGTTTATTATAAACAGAGCATTTACTTAAATATTTGTATCTATAAAAAGAATGTTAAACATAAAAATGTCTTTATATATATATATATATATATATATATATATATATATATATATATAATTATTTATTTAAATATTATAACATAAATATCTTATAAAATCACTACAAAAATAGCCATTTTGTTTCAACACTTCTGGTGTCTTATCTGGTGCTCTACATTCAACATCATCACTTGATAATTAACCAGAAGTGTTGAAACAAAATGGCTATTTTTGTAGTGATTTTATAACATATTTATGTTTTAATATTTAAATAAATAATTATATCTGCTATACTCTGTATTGAGCACTCTTTTTAAGAATAATAATTGTTGGTTATTGGAATTTATTCCGTATATACCAATCCTATATAGTTGAATATATATATATATATATATATATATATATATATATATATATATATATATATATATATATATATATAATCTGTTTTCTGTAGTCAAAAAGTACAGCTGTATTTAAAATGAGCATGATTTTGATAAAACTGATGTTTTACTTAAATATATCCAATAATAATGCATGTAATATTCACATATTGCTATCGTATTATAAAATACAAACATCGTGAATTTGCATCTTTTCCATTTTTTACGTTTAAACAATATAAGATGTTTATCCTTTTCTCGTTCGGGTGTTTATGGCTGTACGCGTTTACTCAACGCGTATAGCGTTAATAACGATACTTTTATCATTCATTTTTAACTTATTTAACAAGAAGATGGGATAAAGAGATAGAGGAAAAGAGGTTAGTCTATTGTAATTTGGTCTCTCAAAAAAGGAACTCGCATGATACAAGGAATATATAATAAAATATTTTTTATAAGTGAAAATTTGGGTCTCGTACGATACGCGAGATCGCGCGTTACACGAGTATATACGGTAAGTTATTTTAATAAAAGAAGATTTTACACTGCTAGCATGAAAAGTACACAAAGAGATCTCAATGAATCATTATAGCGATGATTTTATCTATTGCATCTATAATTTACCTTTGATTACGCCTAAGACTTTAAATATTACCAGATGCTATTAAACGATTATATCACAGATTTTACATATAATTTTAAACTTTATGCATAGCATTATATCTATGATTTTACCTATCATCTAAACAAATAAATGTCAAATTCTGTCTGTCCGTCCATGTGTCTGAAATCCATCAAACTCGGACCACATTTACTCTATGTAGCCATATTATATCCGCTTGGAGTGAGGATGATCCAAGGATTGAAAATCTGCTCTTCTGGTGCTTGAACATACAACATTAGGATTTGTGTTCGGATGAGGAGGGAACAGTTAAAAATTTAAAAAAAACTGAAAAAAATTATTGATTTCAAATGTTTCTTTTTAATTTGTATTGAGTTTAAAGTAATACAAAAAGTTTGTAAATTAAAAAAAATGTTTTAAATTCAGTTAAAATATCTCGAAATCTTTGTGAATCGAGGAAATCAGTTTTATTTCTTCAAAATGCCAAAGAATCAGAGGTTTCGTGATGTGAATTTTTGAAGTTTCGCAGGGTTTTGAAAAACTCAATACAATTAAGGTTTCATGGAGGATGTGATTTGAAGCCTGAATTGGAATTTCGGACCAAATCGGTCTTTTGACAGAATTGGACTTACAGCCCGAATTAGATTTAAAGTGAGGTTTTTGAAGTTCTATGGAATGAATTGAGGAATTCAAAGTTATTTCTTCAAAATTATCATTGCTGTTTTCTACGCTGGGCCAGAGATTCCATTAGTTTTGGTCCGGAGGCCCAATTAGTTAGCTTAAAATTTCGCATGGACCACGGCTTTTAAGCTACTTTTAAATATAACTAGAATTAAACCTACGATTTTATTTATGATTTTAAATATTATTATATTTACTATTTACATTATTCGGACTATTGTCCTCATCTTTGTCGCCATATTTATTACAACGTTTCGGCCGTTGTACGCCGCGGCCTTCTTCAGGTGGTTGGAATGTCTTACTGAACTCTTTATTTCAGTCACTGGGGTAGACTGTTCTAGTTCCACGTGCCATGTTTAATGGATGTCAGTTATCTCCTGTTAATTTTCCTCTGAGAGTTCTCCACTGCCTTAACCAGGTATTGAACTCACAGTCTTTTGGGTCCTTAAAAGTAAAGAAATAGAAAGAAGTGTAAAGAAATAGAAAGATGCGTAAAGAAATGAAAAGAAGCGTAAAGAAATAAAAAGAAGAGAAAAAGAAGTGTAAAGAAATAAAAAGAAGAGAAAAAGAAGTGCAAAGAAATAAAAAGAAGTGTAAAGAAATAAAAAGAAGAGTAAAAAATGAAAAGGAGTGTAATTAAATAAAAAGAAGTGCAAAGAAATAAAAAGAAGAGAAAAAGAAAAAAAAGAAGTGTAAAGAAATAAAAAGAAGTATAAATAAATAAAAAGAAGTGTAAATAAATAAAAAGAAGAGTAAAGTAATAAAAAGAATTGTAAAGAAATAAAAAGAAGCGTAAAGAAGAGTAAAGAAATAAAAAGAAGTGTAAAGAAATAAAAAAGAAGAGAAAATGAAATAAAAAGAAGCGTAAAGAAATAAAAAGAAGCGTAAAGAAATGAAAAGAAGCGTAAAGAAATAAAAAGAAGTGAATAGATGTGTAAAGAATTAAAAAGAAGAGTAAAGAAATAAAATGAAGCGTAAAGAGATAAAAAGAAGCGTAAACAAAGGAAAAGAAGAGAAAAAGAAGTGTAAAGAAATAAAAAGAAGCGTAAAGAAGAGTAAAGAAATAAAAAGAAGTGTAAGCAAATAAAAAGAAGTGTAAAGAAATAAAAAAGAAGAGTAAAGAAATAACAGAGAAGAGTAAAGAAATAAAAAGAATCGTAAAGAAATGAAAGAAATGTAAAGAAATGAAAAGAAGTGTAAAGAAATAAAAAGAAGTGTAAAGAAATAATATGGAGCGTAAAGAAATAAAAAGAAGAGAAAAAGAATTAAAAAGAAGCGTAAAGTTATAAAAAGAACAGTAAAGAAATAAAAAGAAGTGTAAACAAATAAAAAGAAGCAAAACGAAATAAAAACAAGAGTAAAAAATAAAAGAAGTGTACAGATATAAAAAGAACCGTAAAGAAATGAAAAGAAGTGTAAAGAAATAAAAAGAAATGGAATAGAAGTTGAAAGAATTAAAAAGAAGAGTAAAGAAATAAAAAGAAGAGTAAACAAATAAAAAGAAGCGTAACGAAATAAAAAGAAGAGTAAAGAAATAAAAAGAAGTGTAAAGAAATAAAAAGAAGAGAAAAAGAAATAAAAAGAAGCGTAAACAAAGAAAAAGAAGAGTAAATTAATAAAAAGATGTGTAAATAAATAAAAAGAAGGGCAAAGAAATAAAAAGATGTGTAAAGAAATAAAAAGAAGTCTAAAGATATAAAAAGAAGCGTAAAAAAGTGTACAGAAATAAAAAGCAGTGTAAAGAAATAAAAAGAAGTGTAAAGAAATAAAAACAAGAGAAAAAGAATTAAAAAGAAGCGTAAAGTTATAAAAAGAACAGTAAAGAAATAAATAGAAGAGTAAAGAAATAAAAAGAAGTGTAAAGAAATAAAAAGAAGCGCAAAGTAATAAAAAGAAGAGTAAAAAAATAAAAAGAACCGTAAAGAATTAAAAAGAAGTGTAAAGGAATAAAAAGAAGTGTAAATAAATAAAAAGAATAGTAAAGAAATAACAAGTTATAATATTAATAAAAATAAGATTAAGCAAACAAATAAATGTGTAAATAAAGAAAAGATGAGTAAGGAAATAAAAAGAAGTTTAAAGAAATAAAAAAAGATCTGTAATCAAAAAATAAAACGAGTGAAGAAGTAAAAAGAGAGTAATCATATAAAAAGATATGTAAGTAAGTGTGAGTAATTAAAAAGAGATGAAAGGAAATTAAAAGGGTAATGTAATAAAAAAGGGAAATAAAAGATTTATGACAAATAAAAAATAATAAAAAAAGATAAAGGAAATAAATAAAAAGATTAAGAAAATAAAAATAAAAGTGAGGAAATTAAACGGAGAGTAAAAACGAAAAATCAAAAAGATGTTTAAGCAAATAAAAAGAAAAGGAAATAAAAGAAATAAATACGAAGCAAAATAAATAAAAAGACATACACACCTAATTTAACCAGATCGCCCGTCGCACCACTCGCATGTGACATCATTCTTAACCTCTTCAAGTTTAGAGTCGACAGTTATCTTTTCTTTATTTGCACAACTCCTCCTCATATCATAGGGCTATCTCTCTTGCGCATACATTGGTGGACACAAGGCCGTACTCTACGTGTTCCTGCACTTTCCATATAGTCAGGAGAATTGCGTTTCAACCATTGTTCCGTATGGAGGATCTTTCTGCATGGCACCATAGCATTTCCCTGTCACAAATCTGGTCTGTTTGATTCTGGCTTTGGTGGCCAACATTATTTTGCCGATGTCTTCACAGCAACCCAAAAGGCAAAACGTGACTCAGAGGTTTCCTTCTAGACTGGCTGCCAACCGCAGCTATAGAACGCAGCCTGTTTTTCTATTTAACCCGCGGATGAGGGACAACAGTTGGATTCGTAACTTTCCCAAGGATATTTTCGGCGGAGTGTAACGAATCCAACTGGAATTCGAACACGGCTCTCCGATTTCTCATTTCGAAGCCGATATCCATTGAATTACCGGCACAATCAAGACACATACTGCTACCACCACCACCAACAACAGCACCCGACTATTGCTGCTGCTACTACTAATAATAATACTAATAATAATCTATATCTATAATTCTCAAAATTTGTGTGTGATCGGATGTTGTTTATGCATTTCTACAGTTTTCATCCGATTTCGATGACTTCTTTGTTTGATAGATAATTTTCAGTGCTGGCTTGAGTCCAAACTGTTGACGACAATGGCTCTCCACTACTTCTTGTCCATTATAACTCTCAGCAACGTTTTACTATCTGTTCTTGGATATATATCTTAAAACTTTAATAAAAATAATTAGTTTAAATTATTACAATAATAATTACAATAATATTATTTATTATTATACTGTTCCCTTTTCAGATTGTTAACCCCCCATTTGGGGATGTGCCACATTTGCACCTAATTGTTGTTACTAATGTTGATTTTCGGGTGGGCTGACTTTAAACTTAAACTGCTCCAATTGTACAGCAAAAATTCCCAGTAATGAAAGACCCGGTCAAAGACGGGCTATACTGTTAGTAATGAATAAAAAACAAATGAAAAAATAAAAGAGCAGAATTTTCCTTACAGAATGGGAGGGAATATCAGACAAAGTCATAGCCAAACAGGTTGGCACTGAATGAAAAAGAATAAAAGAAATAAAAGTGTAAGTGTAAAACAAGGACAAAAGGAAACAACTCCAATTTAATCTCTCTCACTATATATATATATATATATATATATATATATATATATATATGTATGTATGTATGTATAATTTCGACTCCTTTCAGAGCCTAGAATAATCACGGTGTCTACATTCAACCAACATCGAAAAGAAGATAAAAGATAAGTAAAAAAAAAAAAAAAAAAAAAGAAAGAAAAAAGAATTCTAATATTGCACGCGAAAGTTGAGCGGAAGTCAAAGATCTCTGAAAGAAAATATTTTCTTGTTTGGCAAGTACTGCATTTCCGGTTGTAAACCAATCTGGGCACTGATTGACCAAGTGCATCTAGATGTTCTAAAGTGCCTAATCTTGTCGTAACTCATGTTGAGAAAGGAAAGCCTTCGCTAGTCTGAAGCCATGACTTCCTGACCATCAGGAACAGAAGTAATAAAACTTTGATGCGATATAACGAATGATCAGGTTGGGAAAGCTGGCCGCATTTACCCCCCCCCCAAAAGTAAGACAAACTTTATAGTAGAGTGGTTTAAGAGGACAGTATTTATGTGCTTGGCCCCTGGATTTCAGTTTTATATTTTAGAACATCGCAGATTTTATAAGTATTAGAATCTTTTTGCAAAACGCTGATGCCTGTTGAAAGACTCAGAGTATTTATTGAAGTTATCGCTAACATTTTTGTAGAGATTTACAAACTGTACGTTTTCGTTCAATTTTGCAAACCAATTGAAGTTTGAATGGACTGATTTGTTTGGAAAAATACTTTGACAAAAAATCTGCTTTTTACCCACCCTAGTAAAACCAACTGTAGATTTATTTGTACCCACTTACCTATTTGCACTTCTCGCCAAGATTTGGTTTCGATTAGTTAATGTAAGGCTATTCTAGACGGTGTGTCGGACGGACTAACAGAAGTCACAGAATTTTATATATAGATTTGAGTTATTGCTCAGACACATCATCAGAGAAATGGCTAGATGTAACCGTAAATTCTATGCTAACAATTTCTTTATACGCACTTCTCGTTTGTAGAACACCCTTCCGGCATCTTGCTCTCCAGCCAACTTTGACCTTAAAAAATTAATGCAATGTAAATCGTTATTTTCTATCATCTTAATTCCTGTATTTTGTTATCGGATTCTTCTCTGGATTTTATCGAAAATTTAAAAATATACAGCAGGACCACCGGGCAATATGTGGTAGTAATATTCAAAGCATGGACGAATGGTAGACTTATAGATATGTAAAATAGATCTGGAGATAGAATTGTCTATCACGACACAGTGAACCAATTTTCTTAGCAGCAGACCTAGCAAATGATTCAATATAATCTTTCCACTTCAAGACAGCTGAGAACGTTAACTCGAGAAAACTCAATAAGTTCCGCTGGAGGTTAGCATCAACCATGCTGATGGAAGGCAGAGAGGGGTCTCTTGGATGATTAATAGAGAGAAGCTTCGTTTGGGTGGCGTTGAAATTAACAAGCCATTCCTTGTCCCAGTTAACAGCAGATTAAAGCATAAACAAGGTTGAGTAGAAGGAAACTGCATGTGAAATTAGTTTATCATCGCTTCTACCCGACAATGTCTCGTTTATAGCGCATTTTATATATTAATTTGGAAAACATACAAAGGGGGAATGTGAACTGAACGCACAGTTCCATCATCTGCAGTAGTCTTTTAATCAGGAATTTCAACCTTTCTTTATATTGCACTGAAAGAGATGGTCAAAGACGGGTTCAACATATCAACAGAAAACGAAAAAGAATGGATATCAGAAAACGAGAAAACAGTACCAATACTTTTATGGTGTTCTCCCTCTAAAGAATCTATGTTGGACTCTTCCGCCTACTATAAGATTAGTAGGAGAGAAGGCCTTGGCGGAACAGTCGAATAGATTGAACGCTGGGTCAACCGACACACACTCACTAGTCGTGTAATACTCTTCTGATGTACTTACTGTTTAATATATGATATATCTGCAACACTTGTTTTGTTATTTCTTTAACCATTTACTTGGTGACAACAAATACCAAAACTAGTATTCCACCCACAGAAATTCTGACTTTGTGTCTGCAGGAATACGATATGTGTCGGCCATCAGGACTTTATCTTTTACATAATATTGTCTCAGGATTCTTGGAACTATCTAGCTGTAGAGTTTTAAATAAACCCAGTGAGAAAGACACTCCCATGTTGTCCTCCGTTTTCTATTTTGGTGTACACGCTTGTGCAAACTGAAACTATCGCTTTAGTTTCCTTTCTTTCACCATACGCTCAGTTTTAGACCCACAGGAGTGACAGTGTGTAAACGATTTCTACTTTTTCCTCCGATTAGGTTATTTGCAGAAGTGTACAGTAAAATGAATCTATTTTCGGGGTGTATAATGAAATTTGTTTGGCCTTGAAACATATTGCATCATAAGTGATTGCATCATATTTTTATCACGCCCAGACACTATTATCTCAAATTAACTGTCGATTAGTTGTCCTACGATGGACGTTACTCCAAGGAAGCGTAACAAAATTGTAACGCTGCACGAACACCCTGGTAAGCCTTACCAGTGAGCAAATCAAAGTACAATAGATTGACCCGGAAACTCTCTTGATTTAAATCCAATCGAGAATCTGTGGTCAATCTGCAAAGAACGACTTCATTGAATTGACATACGAAGTACTAACATGTATACTGAGTCATGTATCAGTGGAAAAATACGAAAAAAAGTTAATAATAACGGAATTATTCGTTTTGTTTCAATTAATTTGCACAAGGGTGTATTTTCTAAAGGCATTTTCTACCGACATGCATACATTTAATTTCAACTATGGGTTGTGAAATGTCCGATTATCTTTTCCGTGTCGACATCTCTAATATCTACAGGAATTTGTCGTGTCTTACCTTTTTGAATGAACGACTTCATGAAATATTTCGACATTTTTCTTGCTCGTTCAGATAGCACTGTCGCCATGGAAATTGTATTTCTTAAAGAAAGCCACATCAGTCATGCCCTTTTTCCAGTTTAATTATGCAACAAGCTCTATTCATTAGATTTCTATTGATTAGTTTAGTCTTATAGCTCATCAAGTTAATTCTTTGATCAAGTTCGCATTAATTTACACTTCGCTTCTTTGTCATCTCTACGAAGATTAATCTACTGAGGTCCTCTGGTATTTCGTTGTTCTCATATATTATCACTTCGATATACTTATCGAAATCCAAATCGTTTGAGGTTTTCAACAAAAGTAATGAGTTGAGAAAGTACAAAAGAATAGAAAAGGGCTTAATTAGAAAACGTCTTCCAAGTACTGACTCCATTACATCTCTGGAAATGACTGAGGAATTATATCTGTCCACAGATCGTACATGTCTGATGAAGATGCCAATACGGAATCATTTCAAACCTCATCAGAAGCTTGACAAGGTGGAGATAAGAACGCCAATCTATTTAATCTCTTTCTGGACTATGTTCTACACATGTGCAAACACAGATGTAAAGAGATGGACGCTGATAATTTAATCATTCCATACGACATGACAAAAAAATATGCACCCTTTTTCAAATTAATTGAAACAAAACGAATAATTCCGTTATTATTTACATTTTTTCGTATTTTTCCAATGAAACATGACCCAGTGCACATATTAGTACTTCGTATGTCTCTTCCACGAAGTCGTTCCTTGCAGATTGACCACAGATTCTCAGTTGGATTTAAATCAGGAGCGTTTCCGGGCCAGTCTAGTACTTTGATTTGCTCACTGGTAAGGCGTGTCAGTGTGTTCTTGCAGCGTTGCAATTTGCGTAGGCTTCCTTGAAGTAACGTCTATTGCAAACAAAGGGCCGTAGGACAACTAATCGACAATCGAGACAATAGTGTCTAGGCGCGATAACAATCTAATGCAATCACTGAGGATGCAATATTTTTTCAAGGCCAAACAAATTTCATCATACACCTAGAAAATAGATTCGTATTACTGAACACCACTGCAAATGACTAAATCTGAGGAAAAATAGAAATTGATTACAGCCTGTCACTCCAGTGGTTTTAAAACTAACAGTATGGTGAAAGAAAGGAAACTAATCCGTTTTTTTCAATTAATTTGCACAGGGGTGTAATAATAGAAAAAGCGTTCAAGTTTTCCCTCCCGAGATAAGTGTAATGGTGAAGACAGTGTTATGCTGCTGATATACATATTTATATTTGGGATGAAAATTATTTTGAAAAAAACACCAAAATTCTCTTCCAAGTGTCTAAGGAAATAAGAGGCTATTTTTCTTCTATTTCAGAGTTTTGAATTACCAATGATATTTCGTGGTAGAGATGGTTGAATTCTTTTTTCTTTGTCTCCGCCACGGTGATTTTATTGTGCCACTATCTATAGATAGCATGGATATTGACGCTAGAGTTCATCCATTCATTGATATGTATTATATATATTTGGTAACAGCTCTCCAAATCCAAGCTGAAGCAGGTAAGTCAGTTTACCTGCCGACGGGTTGAAGAAAATGAAAAATATTTTTTCGATGCATCTCGTTAAAGTTCAGGGAAAAACATATCTTTACTTTCCTCAAAGAAAGAAAGAAAGAAAGAACGACAGTAAGAAAGAAAGACGGGAAGAAAAAATAAGAGAAAAAGAAGGAATAGAAAAGGAAAAAGAATGAATATATGAAAGAAAGAAAAACATCAAGCAAATAAATAGATAAAGAATGAATGAATGAATGAATGAAAAAGAAAAGGGAAAGAAAAAAAGAAGAAAGAAAGAGAAAAGCAGTGTAGAGCAGAGTAAGATAGAATGATTCAATGAAGAAAATAGACAAATTAAGCAATCAAGACAGAATGAAAGAAAGAATGAATGAAAGAATGAAAGAAAGAGTGAAATGAGGAAAAAACAAAGAAAAATGAATGAATGAAGAAAAAAATAAAACCATTAAGAGCTAAATGAATAAGTAAGGAAAGAATGAAGTAAAAAGCAATGAAAAATAAATGGGAAGTGTAAAGAAAAAGAAGGGAAGAAAAAAGTAAAAGATTCAGTAAGAGGAGAAGCAAAGAAAGAAAGAACGAATGAATGAAAGAAGAAACCATCAAATAAATGAATAAAGAATAAATGAATAACGAAAAAGTAAAGCAAAATAGAAGGAAAGTAGAAAGTAAAAAGAAAGAAAAAAAGAAATGAAAAGTAAAAAAAAGAAAGAAAGAATGAAAAACAAAAACGAGAAAAATCAAGGTAAAGAAAAGCTGAAAGAAATAAAAAAGAGGAAGTAAAGAAAGAATGGGCATAACAAAAAAGAAAACTCAATCGAGCAAGGAAGAAAGAACGATAAAAATGGAAGGAGAAGGAAACTAATAAAGAAGGGAAAAATAAAAACAAAAATAAAAAACAAGAAAAGAAAGAATGAAACGAAGAAGGAAAATAAATAAAGATAAAAGAATTGAAAAAACAAAGCAAAATGAATAAAGAATGAAAGAAGGAAATAAATAAATAAAAAACAACAAATATAAAGAATGAAATATGTGAAAGGTTTTAAAAATCAACAGGAAAAAAAAAAGAAATTAACCCTTTCCCTGTCCAAGGTATTCTCATGTATACTATCCAAACGTGTTTGTTTTCAGATTTATAGTTATTCAAAGTCAACACAATATTTGGCATATAGAATATGCTGATATATAGTGTTCACATAAAAACGTACAAATCATAAGTTATTAACACTAGCTCTGTGCATCAAATGTGATGCACACGTCTGAGTTATGCGAAGCATTATATAACACAAATGCAAGAAAGCTCATTAAGAAGATACATGGGAACAAAGAAAATCCTTTTCCACCAAGCAATTCGTAATAACAAATAAGGAAAAGAAGACGTGATATTTAATGTCAAAGAAAGTGAAAAAATAACAAAAGAAAACAGCGATATATAAATATCTAGCCTTTTGCAACACTTAACTATGCTTTGTATATATCGTCAACTACAAGTCATTACATACATATCAAACATTTTGCAACACTTAAATATGCTTCGTACATAACGTATCTGACCTTTTGATACGCATAACAATGCTTTCTACATATTGTCAAATATAAGTCATTCGAAAAAAATCTGTCCTTTTGAAACTCTAAACTATACTTTGTACATATCGTCAAATATAAGTCATTACATAAATAAATGGCCTTTTGCAAAACTTAACTAAAAAATATCGGAAGTATTGCAACACTTAATTATACTTTGTACATTTCAAATATACGTCATTACAAAAACATCTACCCATGTGGAACACTAAAATACGTTTTGTACATACTGTCAAATATAAGTCTGTTCTTTTGGAAAATTTAATTAAGCTTTGTATATATCGTCAAATATAAGTAATTACAAAAATATCGGTCCTTTGTCAAAACATAATGCTTTGTACATATCGTCAAATATAATTAAGTACAAAAATATCTGGCGTATTGCAACACTTGACTATACGTTGTACATATAGACAAATATAAATCATTATAAAAACATCTGGTATTTTGCAAAACATATGTATGCTGTGTACATATCAAATAAATGTCATCATAAAAATATATGAATCTTGATACATATAACTATGCTTTGTATATGTCGTCAAATACAAGACATTAAAAACATCTGGTGAATTGCAACACATAATTATGATATGTACATAGCCACAAATATAAGTCATTAAAGACAATATATGGGATTTTCAAACACATAATTATGCTTTGTATATATCGTCAAATATAAATCATTGTAAAAATTCTTGGCCTTTTGTAACACATAACTATGCTTTGTACATACCGTCAAATAAAAATCATGACAAAAATATCAGGGCTTTTGCAACGTTTAAATATGCTTTATACACATCTTCATATATAAGTGATTACAAATACACCTGCCGTTCTGCAACACATAACTATGCTTTATACATATTGTCAAATATAAGTAATTACAAAATTATCAGGCCTTTTGAAACACTTAAATATGCTGTTTACATATCGACAAATATAAGGTGATTAAAAAAATATCTGGCCTTTTGCAACACTTCACTATGCTTTGTATATATAGTCAACTACAAGTCATTACAAATATATCAGGCATTTTGCAACACTGAAATATTCATTCAACATATCGTCAAATATACAAATATACGTGATTACAAATATCCCTGGCGACACGAAACACTTAAATATGCTTCGTACATATCGTAAGATGTGTCTTTACATAAATATGTGGCCTTTTGAAATACTTAAATATGTATTGTATATATCGTCAAATATACGAATATACGTGATTACAAATACCCCTGGCGACACGAAACACTTAAATATGCTTCGTACATATCGTCGGATATGTCATTACATAAATATGTGGCGTTTTGAAATACTTAAATATGTATTGTATATATCGTCAAATATACAAATATACGTGAATACAAATACCCCTGGCGACACGAAACACTTAAATATGCTTCGTACATATCGTCAGATATGTCATTACATGAATATGTGGCGTTTTGAAATAATTAGATATGTATTGCAAATATCGTCAAATATACAAATATACGTGATTAAAATACGCCTGGCGACACGAAACACTTAAATATGCTTCGTACATATCGTCAGATATGTCTTTATATAAATATGTGGCCTTTGAAATATTAAATATGTATTGTACATATCGTCAAATATACAAATATACGTGATTACAAATACCCCTGGCGACATGAAACACTTAAATATGCTTCGTACATATCGTCACATATGTCTTTACATAAATATGTGGCCTTTTGAAATACTTAAATATGTATTGTACATATCGTCAAATATACAAATATACGTGATTACAAATACCGCTGGCGACACGAAACACTTAAATATGCTTCGTACATATCGTCAGATATGTCATTACATAAATATGTGACCTTTTGAAATACTTAAATCTGCATTGTACATATCGTCAAATATACAAATATACGTGATTACAAATACCCCTGGCGACACGAAACACTTAAATATGCTTCGTACATATCGTCGGATATTTCATTACATAAATATGCGGCCTTCTGAAATACTTAAATATGTATTGTACATATCGTCAAATATACAAATATACGTGATTACAAATACCCCTGGCGACACGAAACACTTAAATATGCTTCGTACATATCGTCAGACATGTCATTACATAAATATGTGGCCTTTTGAAATACTTAAATATGTATTGTACATATCGTCAAATATACAAATATACGTGATTACAAATACCCCTGGCGACACGAAACATTTAAATATGCTTCGTACATATCGTCAGATATGTCATTACATAAATATGTGGCCTTTTGAAATACTTAAATATGTATTGTACATATTGTCAAATATACAAATAAACGTGATTACAAATACTCCTGGCGACACGAAACACTTAAATATGCTACGTACATATCGTCAGATATGTCATTACATGAATATGTGGCCTTTTGAAATACTTAAATATGTATTGTACACATCGTCAAATATACAAATATACGTGATTACAAATACTCCTGGCGACACGAAACACTTAAATATGCTTCGTACATATCGTCAGATATGTCATTACATAAATATGTGGCCTTTTGAAATACTTAAATATGTACTATACATATCGTCAAATATAGAAATATACGTGATTACAAATACTCCTGGCGACACGAAACACTTAAGTAGGCTTCGTACATATCGTCAGATATGTCATTACATAAATATGTGGCCTTTTGAAATACTTAAATATGTATTTTACACATCGTCAAATATACAAATATATGTGATTACAAATACTCCTGGCAAGACGAAACACTTAAATATGCTTCGAAAATATAGTCAGATATGTCATTACATAAATATGAGGCCTTTTGAAATACTTAAATATGTATTGTACATATCGTCAAATATACAAATATACGTGATTAAAATACGCCTGGCGAAACGAAACACTTAAATATGCTTCGTACATATCGTCAGATATGTCTTTACATAAATATGTGGCCTTTTGAAATATTAAATATGTATTGTACATATCGTCAAATATACAAATATACGAGATTACAAATACCACTGGCGACACGAAACACTTAAATATGCTTCGAACATATCGTCAGATATGTCATTACATAAATATATGGCCTTTTGAAATACTTAAATATGTATTGTACATACCGTCAAATAACAAATATACGTGATTACAAATACTCCTGGCGACACGAAACACTTAAATATGCTTCGTACATATCGTCAGATATGTCATTACATAAATATATGGCATTTTAAATACTTAAATATGTATTGTATATATCGTCAAATAACAAATATACGTGATTACAAATACCCCTGGCGACACGAAAGACTTAAATATGCTTCGTACATATCGTCAGAATTGTCATTACATAAATATGTGGCCTTTTGAAATACTTAAATATGTATTGTACATATCGTCAAATATACAAATATACGTGATTAGAAATACTCCTGGCGACACGAAACACTTAAATATGCTTCGTACATATCGTCAGATATGTCATTACATAAATATGTGGCCTTTTGAAATACTTAAATATGTATTGTACACATCGTCAAATATACAAATATACGTGATTACAAATACTCCTGGCGACACGAAACACTTAAATATGCTTCGTACTTATCGTCAGATATGTCATTACATAAATATGTGGCCTTTTGAAATACTTAAATATGTATTGTACACATCGTCAAATATACAAATATACGTGATTACAAATACTCCTGGCGACACGAAACATTTAAATATGCTTCGTACATATCGTCAGATATGGCATTACATAAATATGTGGCCTTTTGAAATACTTAAATATGTATTGTACATATCGTCAAATATACAAATATACGTGATTACAAATCACCCTGGCGACACGAAACACTTAAATATGCTTCGTACATATCGTCGGATATGTCATTACATAAATATGCGGGCTTTTGAAATACTTAAATATGTATTGTACATATCGTCAAATATACAAATATACGTGATTACAAATACCCCTGGCGACACGAAACACTTAAATATGCTTCGTACATATCGTCAGATATGTCATTATATAAATATGTGGCCTTTTGAAATACTTAAATATGTATTGTACACATCGTCAAATATACAAATATACGTGATTACAAATACTCCTGGCGACACGAAACACTTAAATATGCTTCGTACATATCGTCAGATATGTCATTACATAAATATATGGCCTTTTGAAATACTTCAATATGTATTGTACATATCGTCAAATAACAAATATACGTGATTACAAATACTCCTGGCGACACGAAACACTTAAATATGCTTCGTACATATCGTCAGATATGTCATTACATAAATATATGGCCTTTTGAAATACTTAAATATGTATTGTACATATCGTCAAATAACAAATATACGTGATTACAAATATCCCTGGCGACACGAAAGACTTAAATATGCTTCGTACATATCGTCAGATATGTCATTACATAAATATGTGGCCTTTTGAAATACTTAAATATGTATTGTACATATCGTCAAATATACAAATATACGTGATTAGAAATACTCCTGGCGACACGAAACACTTAAATATGCTTCGTACATATCGTCAGATATGTCATTACATAAATATGTGGCCTTTTGAAATACTTAAATATGTATTGTACACATCGTCAAATATACAAATATACGTGATTACAAATACTCCTGGCGACACGAAACACTTAAATATGCTTCGTACTTATCGTCAGATATGTCATTACATAAATATGTGGCCTTTTGAAATACTTAAATATGTATTGTACACATCGTCAAATATACAAATATACGTGATTACAAATACTCCTGGCGACACGAAACATTTAAATATGCTTCGTACATATCGTCAGATATGTCATTACATAAATATGTGGCCTTTTGAAATACATAAATATGTATTTTACACATCGTCAAATATACAAATATACGTGATTACAAATACTCCTGGCAAGACGAAACACTTAAATATGCTTCGAAAATATCGTCAGATATGTCATTACATAAATATGAGGCCTTTTGAAATACTTAAATATGTATTGTACATATCGTCAAATATACAAATATACGTGATTAAAATACGCCTGGCGAAACGAAACACTTAAATATGCTTCGTACATATCGTCAGATATGTCATTACATAAATATGTGGCCTTTTGAAATACTTAAATATGTATTGTACATATCGTCAAATATACAAATATACGTGATTACAAATACCCCTGACGACACGAAACACTTAAATATGCTTCGTACATATCGTCAGATATGTCATTACATAAATATGTGGCCTTTTGAAATACTTAAATATGTATTGTACACATCGTCAAATATACAAATATACGTGATTAGAAATACTCCTGGCGACACGAAACACTTAAATATGCTTCGAAAATATCGTCAGATATGTCATTAAATAAATATGTGGCCTTTTGAAATACTTAAATATGTATTGTACATATCGTCAAATATACAAATATACGTGATTACAAATACCCCTGGCGACACGAAACACTTAAATATGCTTCGTACATATCGTCAGATATGTCATTACATAAATATGTGACCTTTTGAAATACTTAAATCTGCATTGTACATATCGTCAAATATACAAATATACGTGATTACAAATACCCCTGGCGACACGAAACACTTAAATATGCTTCGTACATATCGTCAGATATGTCATTACATAAATATATGGCCTTTTGAAATACTTAAATATGTATTGTACATATCGTCAAATAACAAATATACGTGATTACAAATACCCCTGGCGACAGGAAAGACTTAAATATGCTTCGTATATATCGTCAGATATGTCATTACATAAATATGTGGCCTTTTGAAATACTTAATATGTATTGTACATATCGTCAAATATACAAATATACGTGTTTACAAATACCCCTGCCGACACGAAACACTTAAATATGCTTCGTACATATCGTAAGATATGTCATTACATAAATATGTGGCCATTTGAAATACTCAAATATGTATTGTACATATCATCAAATATACAAATATACGTGATTACAAATACCCCTGGCGACACGAAACACTTAATTATGCTTCGTACATATCGTCAGATATGTCATTACATAAATATGTGGCCTTTTGAAATACTTAAATATGTATTGTACATATGGTCAAATATACAAATATACGTGATTACAAATACTCCTGGCGACACGAAACACTTAAATATGCTTCGTACATATCGTCAGATATGTCATTACATAAATATGTGGCCTTTTGAAATACTTAAATATGTATTGTACACATCGTCAAATATACAAATATACGTGATTACAAATACTCCTGGCGACACGAAACACTTAAATATGCTTCGTACATATCGTCAGATATGTCATTACATAAATATATGGCCTTTTGAAATACTTCAATATGTATTGTACATATCGTCAAATAACAAATATACGTGATTACAAATACTCCTGGCGACACGAAACACTTAAATATGCTTCGTACATATCGTCAGATATGTCATTACATAAATATATGGCCTTTTGAAATACTTAAATATGTATTGTACATATCGTCAAATAACAAATATACGTGATTACAAATATCCCTGGCGACACGAAAGACTTAAATATGCTTCGTACATATCGTCAGATATGTCATTACATAAATATGTGGCCTTTTGAAATACTTAAATATGTATTGTACATATCGTCAAATATACAAATATACGTGATTAGAAATACTCCTGGCGACACGAAACACTTAAATATGCTTCGTACATATCGTCAGATATGTCATTACATAAATATGTGGCCTTTTGAAATACTTAAATATGTATTGTACACATCGTCAAATATACAAATATACGTGATTACAAATACTCCTGGCGACACGAAACATTTAAATATGCTTCGTACATATCGTCAGATATGTCATTACATAAATATGTGGCCTTTTGAAATACATAAATATGTATTTTACACATCGTCAAATATACAAATATACGTGATTACAAATACTCCTGGCAAGACGAAACACTTAAATATGCTTCGAAAATATCGTCAGATATGTCATTACATAAATATGAGGCCTTTTGAAATACTTAAATATGTATTGTACATATCGTCAAATATACAAATATACGTGATTAAAATACGCCTGGCGAAACGAAACACTTAAATATGCTTCGTACATATCGTCAGATATGTCATTACATAAATATGTGGCCTTTTGAAATACTTAAATATGTATTGTACATATCGTCAAATATACAAATATACGTGATTACAAATACCCCTGACGACACGAAACACTTAAATATGCTTCGTACATATCGTCAGATATGTCATTACATAAATATGTGGCCTTTTGAAATACTTAAATATGTATTGTACACATCGTCAAATATACAAATATACGTGATTAGAAATACTCCTGGCGACACGAAACACTTAAATATGCTTCGAAAATATCGTCAGATATGTCATTAAATAAATATGTGGCCTTTTGAAATACTTAAATATGTATTGTACATATCGTCAAATATACAAATATACGTGATTACAAATACCCCTGGCGACACGAAACACTTAAATATGCTTCGTACATATCGTCAGATATGTCATTACATAAATATGTGACCTTTTGAAATACTTAAATCTGCATTGTACATATCGTCAAATATACAAATATACGTGATTACAAATACCCCTGGCGACACGAAACACTTAAATATGCTTCGTACATATCGTCAGATATGTCATTACATAAATATATGGCCTTTTGAAATACTTAAATATGTATTGTACATATCGTCAAATAACAAATATACGTGATTACAAATACCCCTGGCGACAGGAAAGACTTAAATATGCTTCGTATATATCGTCAGATATGTCATTACATAAATATGTGGCCTTTTGAAATACTTAATATGTATTGTACATATCGTCAAATATACAAATATACGTGTTTACAAATACCCCTGCCGACACGAAACACTTAAATATGCTTCGTACATATCGTAAGATATGTCATTACATAAATATGTGGCCATTTGAAATACTCAAATATGTATTGTACATATCATCAAATATACAAATATACGTGATTACAAATACCCCTGGCGACACGAAACACTTAATTATGCTTCGTACATATCGTCAGATATGTCATTACATAAATATGTGGCCTTTTGAAATACTTAAATATGTATTGTACATATGGTCAAATATACAAATATACGTGATTACAAATACTCCTGGCGACACGAAACACTTAAATATGCTTCGTACATATCGTCAGATATGTCATTACATAAATATGTGGCCTTTTGAAATAATTAAATATGTATTGTACACATCGTCAAATATACAAATATACGTGATTACAAATACTCCTGGCGACACGAAACACTTAAATATGCTTCGTACATATCGTCAGATATGTCATTACATAAATATATGGCCTTTTGAAATACTTCAATATGTATTGTACATATCGTCAAATAACAAATATACGTGATTACAAATACTCCTGGCGACACGAAACACTTAAATATGCTTCGTACATATCGTCAGATATGTCATTACATAAATATATGGCCTTTTGAAATACTTAAATATGTATTGTACATATCGTCAAATAACAAATATACGTGATTACAAATATCCCTGGCGACACGAAAGACTTAAATATGCTTCGTACATATCGTCAGATATGTCATTACATAAATATGTGGCCTTTTGAAATACTTAAATATGTATTGTACATATCGTCAAATATACAAATATACGTGATTAGAAATACTCCTGGCGACACGAAACACTTAAATATGCTTCGTACATATCGTCAGATATGTCATTACATAAATATGTGGCCTTTTGAAATACTTAAATATGTATTGTACACATCGTCAAATATACAAATATACGTGATTACAAATACTCCTGGCGACACGAAACACTTAAATATGCTTCGTACTTATCGTCAGATATGTCATTACATAAATATGTGGCCTTTTGAAATACTTAAATATGTATTGTACACATCGTCAAATATACAAATATACGTGATTACAAATACTCCTGGCGACACGAAACATTTAAATATGCTTCGTACATATCGTCAGATATGTCATTACATAAATATGTGGCCTTTTGAAATACTTAAATATGTATTTTACACATCGTCAAATATACAAATATACGTGATTACAAATACTCCTGGCAAGACGAAACACTTAAATATGCTTCGAAAATATCGTCAGATATGTCATTACATAAATATGAGGAATTTTGAAATACTTAAATATGTATTGTACATATCGTCAAATATACAAATATACGTGATTAAAATACGCCTGGCGAAACGAAACACTTAAATATGCTTCGTACATATCGTCAGATATGTCTTTACATAAATATGTGGCCTTTTGAAATATTAAATATGTATTGTACATATCGTCAAATATACAAATATACGAGATTACAAATACCACTGGCGACACGAAACACTTAAACATGCTTCGAACATATCGTCAGATATGTCATTACATAAATATGTGGCCTTTTGAAATACTTAAATATGTATTGTACATATCGTCAAATATACAAATATACGTGATTACAAATACCCCTGGCGACACGAAACACTTAAATATGCTTCGTACATATCGTCGGATATGTCATTACATAAATATGCGGCGTTTTGAAATACTTAAATATGTATTGTACATATCGTCAAATATACAAATATACGTGATTACAAATACCTCTGGCGACACGAAACACTTAAATATGCTTCGTACATATCGTCAGATATGTCATTACATAAATATGTGGCCTTTTGAAATACTTAAATATGTATTGTACATATCGTCAAATATACAAATATACGTGATTACAAATACCCCTGGCGACACGAAACACTTAAATATGCTTCGTACATATCGTCAGATATGTCATTACATAAATATGTGGCCTTTTGAAATACTTAAATATGTATTGTACACATCGTCAAATATACAAATATACGTGATTAGAAATACTCCTGGCGACACGAAACACTTAAATATGCTTCGTACATATCGTCGGATATTTCATTACATAAATATGCGGCCTTCTGAAATACTTAAATATGTATTGTACATATCGTCAAATATACAAATATACGTGATTACAAATACCCCTGGCGACACGAAACACTTAAATATGCTTCGTACATATCGTCAGATATGTCATTACATAAATATGTGGCCTTTTGAAATACTTAAATATGTATTGTACACATCGTCAAATATACAAATATACGTGATTACAAATACTCCTGGCGACACGAAACACTTAAATATGCTTCGTACATATCGTCAGATATGTCATTACATAAATATATGGCCTTTTGAAATACTTAAATATGTATTGTACATATCGTCAAATAACAAATATACGTGATTACAAATACCCCTGGCGACAGGATAGACTTAAATATGCTTCGTATATATCGTCAGATATGTCATTACATAAATATGTGGCCTTTTGAAATACTTAAATATGTATTGTACATATCGTCAAATATACAAATATACGTCTTTACAAATACCCCTGGCGACACGAAACACTTAAATATGCTTCGTACATATCGTAAGATATGTCATTACATAAATATGTGGCCATTTGAAATACTCAAATATGTATTGTACATATCGTCAAATATACAAATATACGTGATTACAAATACCCCTGGCGACACGAAACACTTAAATATGCTTCGTACATATCGTCAGATATGTCATTACATAAATATGTGGCCTTTTGAAATACTTAAATATGTATTGTACATAACGACAAATATACAAATATACGTAATTACAAATACCCCTGGCGACACGAAACACTTAAATATGCTTCGTACATATCGTCAGATATGTCATTATATAAATATGTGGCCTTTTGAAATACTTAAATATGTATTGTACATATCATCAAATATACAAATATACGTGATTACAAATACCCCTGGCGACACGAAACACTTAATTATGCTTCGTACATATCGTCAGATATGTCATTACATAAATATGTGGCCTTTTGAAATACTTAAATATGTATTGTACATATGGTCAAATATACAAATATACGTGATTACAAATACTCCTGGCGACACGAAACACTTAAATATGCTTCGTACATATCGTCAGATATGTCATTACATAAATATGTGGCCTTTTGAAATACTTAAATATGTATTGTACACATCGTCAAATATACAAATATACGTGATTACAAATACTCCTGGCGACACGAAACACTTAAATATGCTTCGTACATATCGTCAGATATGTCATTACATAAATATATGGCCTTTTGAAATACTTAAATATGTATTGTACATACCGTCAAATAACAAATATACGTGATTACAAATACTCCTGGCGACACGAAACACTTAAATATGCTTCGTACATATCGTCAGATATGTCATTACATAAATATATGGCATTTTAAATACTTAAATATGTATTGTATATATCGTCAAATAACAAATATACGTGATTACAAATACCCCTGGCGACACGAAAGACTTAAATATGCTTCGTACATATCGTCAGAATTGTCATTACATAAATATGTGGCCTTTTGAAATACTTAAATATGTATTGTACATATCATCAAATATACAAATATACGTGATTAGAAATACTCCTGGCGACACGAAACACTTAAATATGCTTCGTACATATCGTCAGATATGTCATTACATAAATATGTGGCCTTTTGAAATAATTAAATATGTATTGTACATATCGTCAAATATACAAATATACGTGATTAGAAATACTCCTGGCGACACGAAACACTTAAATATGCTTCGTACATATCGTCAGATATGTCATTACATAAATATGTGGCCTTTTGAAATACTTAAATATGTATTGTACACATCGTCAAATATACAAATATACGTGATTACAAATACTCCTGGCGACACGAAACACTTAAATATGCTTCGTACTTATCGTCAGATATGTCATTACATAAATATGTGGCCTTTTGAAATACTTAAATATGTATTGTACACATCGTCAAATATACAAATATACGTGATTACAAATACTCCTGGCGACACGAAACATTTAAATATGCTTCGTACATATCGTAAGATATGTCATTACATAAATATGTGGCCATTTGAAATACTCAAATATGTATCGTACATATCGTCAAATATACAAATATACGTGATTACAAATACCCCTGGCGACACGAAACACTTAAATATGCTTCGTACATATCGTCAGATATGTCATTACATAAATATGTGGCCTTTTGAAATACTTAAATATGTATTGTACATAACGACAAATATACAAATATACGTAATTACAAAACCCCTGGCGACACGAAACACTTAAATATGCTTCGTACATATCGTCAGATATGTCATTATATAAATATGTGGCCTTTTGAAATACTTAAATATGTATTGTACATATCATCAAATATACAAATATACGTGATTACAAATACCCCTGGCGACACGAAACACTTAATTATGCTTCGTACATATCGTCAGATATGTCATTACATAAATATGTGGCCTTTTGAAATACTTAAATATGTATTGTACATATGGTCAAATATACAAATATACGTGATTACAAATACTCCTGGCGACACGAAACACTTAAATATGCTTCGTACATATCGTCAGATATGTCATTACATAAATATGTGGCCTTTTGAAATACTTAAATATGTATTGTACACATCGTCAAATATACAAATATACGTGATTACAAATAATCCTGGCGACACGAAACACTTAAATATGCTTCGTACATATCGTCAGATATGTCATTACATAAATATATGGCCTTTTGAAATACTTAAATATGTATTGTACATACCGTCAAATAACAAATATACGTGATTACAAATACTCCTGGCGACACGAAACACTTAAATATGCTTCGTACATATCGTCAGATATGTCATTACATAAATATATGGCATTTTAAATACTTAAATATGTATTGTATATATCGTCAAATAACAAATATTCGTGATTACAAATACCCCTGGCGACACGAAAGACTTAAATATGCTTCGTACATATCGTCAGAATTGTCATTACATAAATATGTGGCCTTTTGAAATACTTAAATATGTATTGTACATATCGTCAAATATACAAATATACGTGATTAGAAATACTCCTGGCGACACGAAACACTTAAATATGCTTCGTACATATCGTCAGATATGTCATTACATAAATATGTGGCCTTTTGAAATACTTAAATATGTATTGTACACATCGTCAAATATACAAATATACGTGATTACAAATACTCCTGGCGACACGAAACACTTAAATATGCTTCGTACTTATCGTCAGATATGTCATTACATAAATATGTGGCCTTTTGAAATACTTAAATATGTATTGTACACATCGTCAAATATACAAATATACGTGATTACAAATACTCCTGGCGACACGAAACATTTAAATATGCTTCGTACATATCGTCAGATATGTCATTACATAAATATGTGGCCTTTTGAAATAATTAAATATGTATTGTACATATCGTCAAATATACAAATATACGTGATTAGAAATACTCCTGGCGACACGAAACACTTAAATATGCTTCGTACATATCGTCAGATATGTCATTACATAAATATGTGGCCTTTTGAAATACTTAAATATGTATTGTACACATCGTCAAATATACAAATATACGTGATTACAAATACTCCTGGCGACACGAAACACTTAAATATGCTTCGTACTTATCGTCAGATATGTCATTACATAAATATGTGGCCTTTTGAAATACTTAAATATGTATTGTACACATCGTCAAATATACAAATATACGTGATTACAAATACTCCTGGCGACACGAAACATTTAAATATGCTTCGTACATATCGTCAGATATGTCATTACATAAATATGTGGCCTTTTGAAATACTTAAATATGTATTGTACATATCGTCAAATATACAAATATACGTGATTACAAATCCCCCTGGCGACACGAAACACTTAAATATGCTTCGTACATATCGTCGGATATGTCATTACATAAATATGCGGGCTTTTGAAATACTTAAATATGTATTGTACATATCGTCAAATATACAAATATACGTGATTACAAATACCCCTGGCGACACGAAACACTTAAATATGCTTCGTACATATCGTCAGATATGTCATTATATAAATATGTGGCCTTTTGAAATACTTAAATATGTATTGTACACATCGTCAAATATACAAATATACGTGATTACAAATACTCCTGGCGACACGAAACACTTAAATATGCTTCGTACATATCGTCAGATATGTCATTACATAAATATATGGCCTTTTGAAATACTTCAATATGTATTGTACATATCGTCAAATAACAAATATACGTGATTACAAATACTCCTGGCGACACGAAACACTTAAATATGCTTCGTACATATCGTCAGATATGTCATTACATAAATATATGGCTTTTTGAAATACTTAAATATGTATTGTACATATCGTCAAATAACAAATATACGTGATTACAAATATCCCTGGGGACACGAAAGACTTAAATATGCTTCGTACATATCGTCAGATATGTCATTACATAAATATGTGGCCTTTTGAAATACTTAAATATGTATTGTACATATCGTCAAATATACAAATATACGTGATTAGAAATACTCCTGGCGACACGAAACACTTAAATATGCTTCGTACATATCGTCAGATATGTCATTACATAAACATGTGGCCTTTTGAAATACTTAAATATGTATTGTACACATCGTCAAATATACAAATATACGTGATTACAAATACTCCTGGCGACACGAAACACTTAAATATGCTTCGTACATATCGTCAGATATGTCATTACATAAATATGTGGCCTTTTGAAATAATTAAATATGTATTGTACATATCGTCTAATATACAAATATACGTGATTACAAATACCCCTGGCGACACGAAACACTTAAATATGCTTCGTACATATCGTCAGATATGTCATTACATAAATATGTGGCCTTTTGAAATACTTAAATATGTATTGTACATATCGTCAAATATACAAATATACATGATTACAAATACACCTGGCGAAACGAAACACTTAAATATGCTTCGTACATATCGTCAGATATGTCATTACATAAATATGTGGCCTTTTGAAATACTTAAATATGTATTGTACATATCGTCAAATATACAAATATACGCGATTAGAAATACTCCTGGCGACACGAAACACTTAAATATGCTTCGTACATATCGTCAGATATGTCATTACATAAATATGTGGCCTTTTGAAATACTTAAATATGTAATGTACACATCGTCAAATATACAAATATACGTGATTACAAATACACCTGGCGACACGAAACACTTAAATATGCTTCGTACTTATCGTCAGATATGTCATTACATAAATATGTGGCCTTTTGAAATACTTAAATATGTATTGTACACATCGTCAAATATACAAATATACGTGATTACAAATACCCCTGGCGACACGAAACACTTAAATATGCTTCGTACATATCGTCAGATATGTCATTACATAAATATGTGGACTTTTGAAATACTTAAATATGTATTGTACATATTGTCAAATATACAAATATACGTGATTACATATACTCCTGGCGACACGAAACACTTAAATATGCTTCGTACATATCGTCAGATATGTCATTACATAAATATGTGGCCTTTTGAAAAACTTAAATATGTATTGTACATATCGTCTAATATACAGATATACGTGATTACAAATACCCCTGGCGACACGAAACACTTAAATATGCTTCGTACATATCGTCAGATATGTCATTACATAAATATGTGGCCTTTTGAAATAATTAAATATGTATTGTACACATCGTCAAATATACAAATATACGTGATTACAAATACCCCTGGCGACACGAAGCACTTAAATATGCTTCGTACATATCGTCAGATATGTCATTACATAAATATGTGGCCTTTTGAAATACTTAAATATGTATTGTACATATCGTCAAACATACAAATATACATGATTACAAATACCCCTGGCGAAACGAAACACTTAAATATGCTAGGTACATATCGTCAGATATGTCATTACATAAATATGTGGCCTTTTGAAATACTTAAATATGTATTGTACACATCGTCAAATATACAAATATACGTGATTAGAAATACTCCTGGCGACACGAAACACTTAAGTATGCTTCGTACATATCGTCAGATATGTCATTCCATAAATATATGGCCTTTTGAAATACTTAAATATGTATTGTACATATCGTCAAATAACAAATATACGTGATTACAAATACTCCTGGCGACAGGAAACACTTAAATATGCTTCGTACATATCCTCAGATATGTCATTACATAAATATATGCCCTTTTGAAATACTTAAATATGTATTGTACATATCGTCAAATAACAAATATACGTGATTACAAATACCCCTGGCGACACGAAAGACTTAAATATGCTTGGTACATATCGTCAGTTATGTCATTACATAAATATGTGGCCTTTTGAAATACTTAAATATGTATTGTACATATCGTCAAATATACAAATATACGTGATTAGAAATACTCCTGGCGACACGAAACACTTAAATATGCTTCGTACATATCGTCAGATATGTCATTACATAAATATGTGGCCTTTTGAAATACTTAAATATGTATTGTACACATCGTCAAATATAAAAATATACGTGATTACAAATACTCCTGGCGACACGAAACACTTAAATATGCTTCGTACTTATCGTCAGATATGTCATTACATAAATATGTGGCCTTTTGAAATACTTAAATATGTATTGTACATATTGTCAAATATACAAATATACGTGATTACAAATACTCCTGGCGACACGAACACTTAAATATGCTTCGTACATATCGTCAGATATGTCATTACATAAATATGTGGCCTTTTGAAAAACTTAAATATGTATTGTACATATCGTCTAATATACAAATATACGTGATTACAAATACCCCTGGCGACACGAAACACTTAAATATGCTTCGTACATATCGTCAGATATGTCATTACATAAATATGTGGCCTTTTGAAATAATTAAATAAGTATTGTACACATCGTCAAATATACAAATATACGTGATTACAAATACCCCTGGCGACACGAAACACTTAAATATGCTTCGTACATATCGTCAGATATGTCATTACATAAATATGTGGCCTTTTGAAATACTTAAATATGTATTGTACATATCGTCAAATATACAAATATACATGATTACAAATACCCCTGGCGAAACGAAACACTTAAATATGCTTCGTACATATCGTCAGATATGTCATTACATAAATATGTGGCCTTTTGAAATACTTAAATATGTATTGTACATATCGTCAAATATACAAATATACGTGATTACAAATCCCCCTGGCGACACGAAACACTTAAATATGCTTCGTACATATCGTCAGATATGTCATTACATAAATATATGGCCTTTTGAAATAATTAAATAAGTATTGTACACATCGTCAAATATACAAATATACATGATTACAAATACCCCTGGCGAAACGAAACACTTAAATATGCTTCGTACATATCGTCAGATATGTCATTACATAAATATGTGGCCTTTTGAAATACTTAAATATGTATTGTACACATCGTCAAATATACAAATATACGTGATTACAAATACTCCTGGCGACAGGAAACACTTAAATACGCTTCGTAAATATCGTCAGATATGTTCTTACATAAATATGTGGCCTTTTGAATTACTTAAATATGTATTGTACATATCGTCAAATAACAAATATACGTGATTACAAATACCCCTGGCGACACGAAACACTTAAATATGCTTGGCACATATCGTCAGATATGTCATTACATAAATATGTGGATTTTGAAATACTTAAATATGTATTGTACATATTGTCAAATATACAAATATACGTGATTACAAATACTCCTGGCGACACGAACACTTAAATATGCTTCGTACATATCGTCAGATATGTCATTACATAAATATGTGGCCTTTTGAAATACTTAAATATGTATTGTACACATCGTCAAATATAAAAATATACGTGATTACAAATACTCCTGGCGACACGAAACACTTAAATATGCTTCGTACTTATCGTCAGATATGTCATTACATAAATATGTGGCCTTTTGAAATACTTAAATATGTATTGTACATATTGTCAAATATACAAATATACGTGATTACAAATACTCCTGGCGACACGAACACTTAAATATGCTTCGTACATATCGTCAGATATGTCATTACATAAATATGTGGCCTTTTGAAAAACTTAAATATGTATTGTACATATCGTCTAATATACAAATATACGTGATTACAAATACCCCTGGCGACACGAAACACTTAAATATGCTTCGTACATATCGTCAGATATGTCATTACATAAATATGTGGCCTTTTGAAATAATTAAATAAGTATTGTACACATCGTCAAATATAAAAATATACTTGATTACAAATACCCCTGGCGACACGAAACACTTAAATATGCTTCGTACATATCGTCAGATATGTCATTACATAAATATGTGGCCTTTTGAAATACTTAAATATGTATTGTACATATCGTCAAATATACAAATATACATGATTACAAATACCCCTGGCGAAACGAAACACTTAAATATGCTTCGTACATATCGTCAGATATGTCATTACATAAATATGTGGCCTTTTGAAATACTTAAATATGTATTGTACATATCGTCAAATATACAAATATAAGTGATTACAAATCCCCCTGGCGACACGAAACACTTAAATATGCTTCGTACATATCGTCAGATATGTCATTACATAAATATGTTGCCTTTTGAAATAATTAAATATGTATTGTACACATCGTCAAATATACAAATATACGTGATTACAAATACCCCTGGCGACACGAAACACTTAAATATGCTTCGTACATATCGTCAGATATGTCATTACATAAATATGTGGCCTTTTGAAATACTTAAATATGTATTGCACATATCGTCAAATATACAAATATACATGATTACAAATACCCCTGGCGAAACGAAACACTTAAATATGCTTCGTACATATCGTCAGATATGTCATTACATAAATATGTGGCCTTTTGAAATACTTAAATATGTATTGTACACATCGTCAAATATACAAATATACGTGATTAAAAATACTCCTGGCGACACGAAACACTTAAATACGCTTCGTAAATATCGTCAGATATGTTCTTACATAAATATGTGGCCTTTTGAATTACTTAAATATGTATTGTACATATCGTCAAATAACAAATATACGTGATTACAAATACCCCTGGCGACACGAAACACTTAAATATGCTTGGTACATATCGTCAGATATGTCATTACATAAATATGTGGATTTTGAAATACTTAAATATGTATTGTACATATCGTCAAATATACAAATATACGTGATTAGAAATACTCCTGGCGACACGAACCACTTAAATATGCTTCGTACATATCGTCAAATATGTCGTTACATAAATATGTGGCCTTTTGAAAAAATTAAATATGTATAGTACACATCGTCAAATATACAAATATACGTGATTACAAATACTTCTGGCAACACGAAACACTTAAATATGCTTCGTACTTATCGTCAGATATGTCATTACATAAATATGTGGTTTTTTGAAATACTTAAATATGTATTGTACACACCGTCAAATATACAAATATACGTGATTACAAATACTCCTGGCGACACGAAACATTTAAATATGCTTCGTACATATCGTCAGATATGTCATTACATAAATATGTGGCCGTTTGAAATACTTAAATATGTATTGTACATATTGTCAAATATACAAATATACGTGATTACAAATACTCCTGGCGACACGAAACACTTAAATATGCTTCGTACATATCGTCAGATATGTCATTACATAAATATGTGGCCTTTTGAAAAACTTAAATATGTATTGTACATATCGTCTAATATACAAATATACGTGATTACAAATACCCCTGGCGACACGAAACACTTAAATATGCTTCGTACATATCGTCAGATATGTCATGACATAAATATGTGGCTTTTGAAATACTTAAATATGTATTATACATATCGTCAAATATACAAATATACGTGATTAAAAATACCCCTGGCGACACGAAACACTTAAATATGCTTCGTACATATCGTCAGATATGTCATTACGTAAATATGTGGCCTTTTGAAATACTTGAATATGTATTGTACATATCGTCAAATATACAAATATACGTGATTACAAATACCCCGGGTGACACGAAACACTTAAATATGCTTCGTACATATCGTCAGATATGTCATTACATAAATATGTGGCCTTTTGAAATACTTAAATATGTATTGTACATATCGTCAAATATAAAAATATACGTGATTACAAATACCCCTAGCGACACGAAACACTTAAATATGCGTCCTACATATCGTCAGATATGTCATTACATAAATATGTGGCCTTTTGAAATACTTAAATATGTAGTGTACATATCGTCAAATATAGAAATATACGTGATTACAAATACTCCGGCGACACGAAACACTTAAACATGCTTCGTACATATCGTCAGATATGTCATTACATAAATATGTGGCCTTTTGAAATACTTAAATATGTATTGTACATATTGTCAAATATAGAAATATACGTGATTACAAATACTCCGGCGACACGAAACACTTAAATATGCTTCGTACATATCGTCAGATATGTCATTACATAAATATGTGGCCTTTTGAAATACTTAAATATGTATTGTACATATCGTCAAATATACAAATATACGTGATTACAAATACTCCTAGCGACACGAAACACTTAAATATGCTTCGTACATATCGTCAGATGTGTCATTACATAAATATGTGGCTTTTTGAAATACTTAAATATGTATTGTACACATCGTCAAATATACAAATATACGTGATTACAAATACTCCTGGCGACACGAAACACTTAAATATGCTTCGTACATATCGTCAGATATGTCATTACATAAATATATGGCTTTTGAAATACTTAAATATGTATTGTACATATCGTCAAATATACAAATATACGTGATTACAAATACCCCGGGCGACACGAAACACTTAAATATGCTTCGTACATATCGTCAGATATGTCATTACATAAATATGTGGCCTTTTGAAATACTTAAATATGTATTGTACATATCGTCAAATATACAAATATACGTGATTACAAATACCCCTGGCGACACGAAACACTTAAATATGCTTCGTACATATCGTCAGATATGTCATTACATAAATATGTGGCCTTTTGAAATACTTAAATATGTATTGTACATAACGACAAATATACAAATATACGGAATTACAAATACCCCTGGCGACACAAAACACTTAAATATGCTTCGTACATATCGTCAGATATGTCATTATATAAATATGTGGCCTTTTGAAATACTTAAATATGTATTGTACATATCGTCAAATATACAAATATACGTGATTAGAAATACTCCTGGAGACACGAAACAGTTAAATATTCTTCGTACATATCGTCGGATATGTCATTACATAAATATGCGGCCTTTTGAAATACTTAAATATTTATTGTACATATCGTCAAATATACAAATATACGTGATTACAAATACCCCTGGCGACACGAAACACTTAAATATGCTTCGTATATATCGTCAGACATGTCATTACATAAATATGTGGCCTTTTGAAATACTTAAATATGTATTGTACATATCGTCAAATATACAAATATACGTGATTACAAATACCCCTGGCGACACGAAACACTTAAATATGCTTCGTACATATCGTCAGATATGTCATTACATAAATATGTGGCCATTTGAAATACTCAAATATGTATTGTACATATCATCAAATATACAAATATACGTGATTACAAATACCCCTCTGACACGAAACACTTAAATATGCTTCGTACATATAGTCAGATATGTCATTACATAAATATGTGGCCTTTTGAAATACTTAAATATGTATTGTACATATCGTCAAATATACAAATATACGTGATTACAAATACCCCTGGCGACACGAAAGACTTAAATATGCTTCGTACATATCCTCAGATGTGTCATTACATAATCATGTGGCCTTTTGAAATACTTAAATATGTATTGTACACATCGTCAAATATACAAATATACGTGATTACAAATACTCCTGGCGACACGAAACACTTAAATATGCTTCGTACATATCGTCAGGTATGTCATTAGATAAATATATGGCCTTTTGAAATACTTAAATATTTATTGTACATATCGTCAAATATACAAATATACGTGATTAGAAATACTCATGGCGACACGAAACACTTAAATATTCTTCGTACATATCGTCGGATATGTCATTACATAAATATGCGGCCTTTTGAAATACTTAAATATTTATTGTACATATCGACAAATATACAAATATACGTGATTACAAATACCCCTGGCGACACGAAACACTTAAATATGCTTCGTACATATCGTCAGATATGTCATTACATAAATATGTGGCCTTTTGAAATACTTAAATATGTATTGTACACATTGTCAAATATACAAATATACGTGATTACAAATACCCCTGGCGACACGAAACACTTAAATATGCTTCGTACATATCGTCAGATGTGTCATTACATAAATATGTGGCCTTTTGAAATACTTAAACATGTATTGTACACATCGTCAAATATACAAATATACGTGATTACAAATACTCCTGGCGACACGAAACACTTAAATATGCTTCGTACATATCGTCAGATATGTCATTACATAAATATGTGGCCTTTTTAAATACTTAAATATGTATTGTACATATCGTCAAATATACAAATATACGTGATTAGAAATACTCCTGGCGACACGAAACACTTAAATATGCTTCGTACATATCGTCAGATATGTCATTGCATAAATATGTGGCCTTTTGAAATACTTAAATATGTATTGTACATATCGTCAAATATACAAATATACGTGATTACAAATACCCCTGGCGACACGAACCACTTAAATATGCTTCGTACATATCGTCAGATATGTCATTACATAAATATGTGGCCTTTTGAAATACTTAAATATGTATTGTACATATCGTCAAATATACAAATATACGTGATTACAAATACTCCTGGCGACACGAAACACTTAAATATGCTTCGTACATATCATCAGATATGTCATTACATAAATATGTGGACTTTTGAAATACTTAAATATGTATTGTACACATCGTCAAATATACAAATATACGTGATTACAAATACTCCTGGTGTCACGAAACACTTAAATATGCTTCGTACATATCGTCAGATATGTCATTACATAAATATGTGGCATTTTGAAATACTTAAATATGTATTGTACACATCGTCAAATATAGAAATATACGTTATTACAAATATCCCTGGCGACACGAAACACTTAAATATGCTTCGTACATATCGTCAGATATGTCATTACATAAATATGTGGCCTTTTGAAATACTTAAATATGTATTGTACATATCGTCAAATATACAAATATACGTGATTACAAATACCCCTGGCGACACGAAACACTTAAATATGCTTCGTACATATCGTCAGATATGTCATTACATAAATATGTGGCCTTTTGAAATACTTAAATATGTATTGTACATAACGACAAATATACAAATATACGTAATTACAAATACCCCTGGCGACACGAAACACTTAAATATGCTTCGTACATATCGTCAGATATGTCATTATATAAATATGTGGCCTTTTGAAATACTTAAATATGTATTGTACATATCGTCAAATATACAAATATACGTGATTAGAAATACTCCTGGCGACACGAAACATTTAAATATGCTTCGTACATATCGTCAGATATGTCATTACATAAATATGTGGCCTTTTGAAATACTTAAATATGTATTGTACATATTGTCAAATATACAAATATACGTGATTACAAATACTCCTGGCGACACGAAACATTTAAATATGCTTCGTACATATCGTCAGATATGTCATTACATAAATATGTGGCCTTTTGAAATATTTAAATATGTATTGTACATATCGTCAAATATACAAATATACGTGATTACAAATACCCCTGGCGACACGAACCATTAAAATATGCTTCGTACATATCGTCAGATATGTCATTACATAAATATGTGGCCTTTTGAAATACTTAAATATGTATTGTACATATCGTCAAATATACAAATATACGTGATTACAAATACTCCTGGCGACACGAAACACTTAAATATGCTTCGTACATATCGACAGATATGTCATTACATAAATATGTGACCTTTTGAAATACTTAAATATGTATTGTACATATCGTCAAATATACAAATATACGTGATTACAAATACCCCTGGCGACACGAAACACTTAAATATGCTTCGTACATATCGTCAGATATGTCATTACATAAATATGTGGCCTTTTGAAATACTTAAATATGTATTGTACATAACGACAAATATACAAATATACGTAATTACAAATACCCCTGGCGACACGAAACACTTAAATATGCTTTGTACATATCGTCAGATATGTCATTACATAAATATGTGGCCTTTTGAAATACTTAAATATGTATTGTACATATCGTCAAATATACAAATATACGTGATTAGAAATACTCCTGGCGACACGAAACACTTAAATATGCTTCGTACATATCGTCAGATATGTCATTACATAAATATGTGGCCTTTTGAAATACTTAAATATGTATTGTACATATCGTCAAATATACAAATATACGTGATTAGAATTACTCCTGGCGACACGAAACACTTAAATATGCTTCGTACATATCGTCAGATATGTCATTACATAAATATGTGGCCTTTTGAAATACTTAAATATGTATTGTACATATCGTCAAATATACGAATATACGTGATTACAAATACTCCTGGCGACACGAAACACTTAAATATGCTTCGTACATATCCTCAGATGTGTCATTACATAATCATGTGGCCTTTTGAAATACTTAAATATGTATTGTACACATCGTCAAATATACAAATATACGTGATTACAAATACTCCTGGCGACACGAAACACTTAAATATGCTTCGTACATATCGTCAGGTATGTCATTAGATAAATATATGGCCTTTTGAAATACTTAAATATTTATTGTACATATCGTCAAATATACAAATATACGTGATTAGAAATACTCATGGCGACACGAAACACTTAAATATTCTTCGTACATATCGTCGGATATGTCATTACATAAATATGCGGCCTTTTGAAATACTTAAATATTTATTGTACATATCGACAAATATACAAATATACGTGATTACAAATACCCCTGGCGACACGAAACACTTAAATATGCTTCGTACATATCGTCAGATATGTCATTACATAAATATGTGGCCTTTTGAAATACTTAAATATGTATTGTACACATTGTCAAATATACAAATATACGTGATTACAAATACCCCTGGCGACACGAAACACTTAAATATGCTTCGTACATATCGTCAGATGTGTCATTACATAAATATGTGGCCTTTTGAAATACTTAAACATGTATTGTACACATCGTCAAATATACAAATATACGTGATTACAAATACTCCTGGCGACACGAAACACTTAAATATGCTTCGTACATATCGTCAGTTATGTCATTACATAAATATATGGCCTTTTGAAATACTTAAATATGTATTGTACATATCGTCAAATATACAAATATACGTGATTAGAAATACTCCTGGCGACACCAAACACTTAAATATTCTTCGTACATATCGTCGGATATGTCATTACATAAATATGCAGCCTTTTGAAATACTTAAATATGTATTGTACATATCGACAAATATACAAATATACGTGATTACAAATACCCCTGGCGACACGAAACACTTAAATATGCTTCGTACATATCGTCAGACATGTCATTACATAAATATGTGGCCTTTTTCAATACTTAAATATGTATTGTACATATCGTTAAATATACAAATATACGTGATTACAAATACCCCTGGCGACACGAAACACTTAAATATGCTTCGTACATATCGTCAGATATGTCATTACGTAAGTATGTGGCCATTTGAAATACTCAAATATGTATTTTACATATCGTCAAATATACAAATATACGTGATTACAAATACCCCCGCCGACACGAAACACTTAAATATGCTTCTTACATATCGTAAGTTATATCATTACATAAATATGTGGCCATTTGAAATACTTAAATATGTATTGTACATATCGTCAAATATACAAATATACGTGATTACAAATACTCCTGGCGACACGAAACACTTAAATATGCTTCATACATATCGTCAGATATGTCATTACATAAATATGTGGCCTTTTGAAATACTTAAATATGTATTGTACACATCGTCAAATATACAAATATACGTGATTACAAATACTCCTGGCGACACGAAACACTTAAATATGCTTCGCACATATCGTCAGATATGTCATTACATAAATTTGTGGCCTTTTGAAATACTTAAATATGTATTGTATACATCGTCAAATATACAAATATACGTGATTACAAATACCCCTGGCGACACGAAACACTTAAATATGCTTCGTACATATCGTCGGATATGTCATTACATAAATATGCGGCCTTTTGAAATACTTAAATATGTATTGTACATATCGTCAAATATACAATTATACGTGATTACAAATACCCCTGGCGACACGAAACACTTAAATATGCTTCGTACATATCGTCAGACATGTCATAACATAAATATGTGGCCTTTTGAAATACTTAAATATGTATTGTACATATCGTCAAATATACAAATATACGTGATTACAAATACCCCTGGCGACACCAAACATTTAAATATGCTTCGTACCTATCGTCAGATATGTCATTACATAAATATGTGGCCTTTTGTTATACTTAAATGTGTATTGTACATATTGTCAAATATACAAATATACGTGATTACAAATACTCCTGGCGACACGAAACACTTAAATATGCTTCGTACATATCGTCAGATATGCCATTACATAAATATGTGGCCTTTTGAAATACTTAAATATGTATTGTACATATCGTCAAATATACAAATATACGTGATTACAAATACCCCTGGCGACACGAAACACTTAAATATGCTTCGTACATATCGTCAGATATGTCATTACATAAATATGTGGCCTTTTGAAATACTTAAATATGTATTGTACATATCGTCAAATATACAAATATACGTGATTACAAATACTCCTGGCGACACGAAACACTTAAATATGCTTCGTACATATCGTCAGATATGTCATTACATAAATATGTGGCCTTTTGAAATACTTAAATATGTATTGTACACATCGTCAAATATACAAATATACGTGATTACAAATACTCCTGGCGACACGAAACACTTAAATATGCTTCGTACATATCGTCAGATATGTCATTACATAAATATGTGGCCTTTTGAAATACTTAAATATGTATTATACATATCGTCAAATATACAAATATACGTGATTACAAATACCCCTGGCGACACGAAACACTTAAATATGCTTCGTACATATCGTCAGATATGTCATTACATAAATATGTGGCCTTTTGAAATACTTAAATATGTATTGTATACATCGTCAAATATACAAATATACGTAATTACAAATACCCCTGGCGACACGAAACACTTAAATATGCTTCGTACATATCGTCAGATATGTCATTACATAAATATGTGGCCTTTTGAAATACTTAAATATGTATTGTACACATCGTCAAATATACAAATATACGTGATTACAAATACCCCTGGCGACACGAAACACTTAAATATGCTTCGTACATATCGTCAGATATGTCATTACATAAATATGTGGCCTTTTGAAATACTTAAATATGTATTGTATACATCGTCAAATATACAAATATACGTAATTACAAATACCCCTGGCGACACGAAACACTTAAATATGCTTCGTACATATCGTCAGATATGTCATTACATAAATATGTGGCCTTTTGAAATACTTAAATATGTATTGTACACATCGTCAAATATACAAATATACGTGATTACAAATACTCCTGTCGACACGAAACACTTAAATATGCTTCGTACATATCGTCAGATATGTCATTACATAAATATGTGGCCTTTTGAAATACTTAAATATGTGTTGTACATATAGTCAAATATACAAATATACGTGATTACAAATACCCTTGGCGACATGAAACACTTAAATATGCTTCGTACATATCGTCGGATATATCATTACATAAATATGCAGCCTTTGAAATACTTATATATGTATTGTACATATCGTCAAATATACAAATATACGTGATTACAAATACCCCTGGCGTCACAAAACACTTAAATATGCTTCTTACATATCGTAAGTTATGTCATTACATAAATATGTGGCCTTTTGAAATACTTAAATATGTATTGTACATATCGTCAAATATACAAATATACGTGATTACAAATACCCCTGGTGACACAAAAGACTTAAATATGCTTCGTACATATCGTCGGATATGTCATTACATAAATATGCGGCATTTTGAAATACTTAAATATGTATTGTACACATCGTCAAATATACAAATATACGTGATTACAAATACCCCTGGCGACACGAAACACTGAAATATGCTTCGTACATATCGTCAGACATGTCATTACATAAATATGTGGCCTTTTGAAATACTTAAATATGTATTGTACATATCGTCAAATATACAAATATACGTGATTACAAATACCCCTGGCGACACGAAACATTTAAATATGCTTCGTACATATCGTCAGATATGTCATTACATAAATATGTGGCCTTTTGAAATACTTAAATATGTATTGTACATATTGTCAAATATACAAATATACGTGATTACAAATACTCCTGGCGACACGAAACACTTAAATATGCTTCGTACATATCGTCAGATATGTCATTACATAAATATGTGGCCTTTTGAAATACTTAAATATGTATTGTATATATCGTCAAATATACAAATTTACGTGATTACAAATACTCCTGGCGACACGAAACACTTAAATATGCTTCGTACATATCGTCAGATATGTCATTACATAAATATATGGCCTTTTGAAATACTTAAATATGTATTGTACATGTCGTCAAATAACAAATATACGTGATTACAAATACCCCTGGCGACACGGAAGACTTAAATATGCTTCGTACATATCGTCAGATATGTCATTACATAAATATGTGGCCTTTTGAAATACTTAAATATGTATTGTACATATCGTCAAATATACAAATATACGTGATTACAAATACTCCTGGCGACACGAAACACTTAAATATGCTTCGTACATATCGTCAGATATGTCATTACATAAATATGTGGCCTTTTGAAATACTTAAATATGTATTGTACACATCGTCAAATATACAAATATACGTGATTACAAATACTCCTGGCGACACGAAACACTTAAATATGCTTCATACATATCGTCAGATATGTCATTACATAAATATGTGGCATTTGAAATATTTAATATGTATTGTACACATCGTCAAATATACAAATATACGGGATTAGAAATACTCCTGGCGACACGAAACACTTAAATATGCTTCGTACATATCGTCGGATATGTCATTACATAAATATGCGGCCTTTTGAGATAATTAAATATGTATTGTACATATCGTCAAATATAAAAATATACGTGATTACAAATACCCCTGGCGACACTTAACGCTTAAATATGCTTCGTACATATCGTCAGACATGTCAATACATAAATATGTGGCCTTTTGAAATACTTAAATATGTATTGTACATATCGTCAAATATACAAATATACGTGATTACAAATACCCCTGGCGACACGAAACACTTAATTATGCTTCGTACATATCGTCAGATATGTCATTACAAAAATATGTGGCCATTTGAAATACTCAAATATGTATTGTACATATCGTCAAATATACAAATATACGTGATTACAAATACTCCTGGCGACACGAAACACTTAAATATGCTTCGTACATATCGTCAGATGTGTCATTACATAAATATGTGGCCTTTTGAAATACTTAAATATGTATTGTACACATCGTCAAATATACAAATATACGTGATTACAAATACTCCTGGCGACACGAAACACTTAAATATGCTTCGTACATATCGTCAGATATGACATTACATAAATATATGGCCTTTTGTAATACTTAAATATGTATTGTACATATCGTCAAATATACAAATATACGTGATTAGAAATACTCCTGGCGACACGAAACACTTAAATATTCTTCGTACATATCGTCGGATATGTCATTACATAAATACGCGGCCTTTTGAAATACTTAAATATGTATTGTACATATCGTCAAATATACAAATATACGTGATTACAAATACCCCTGGCGACACGAAACACTTAAATATGCTTCGTACATATCGTCAGATATGTCATTACATAAATATGTGGCCTTTTGAAATACTTAAATATGTATTGTACATATCGTCAAATATACAAATATACGTGATTACAAATACCCCTGGTGACACGAAACACTTAAATATGCTTCGTACATATCGTCGGATATGTAATTACATTTATATGCGGCCTTTTGAAATACTTAAATATGTATTGTACATATCGTCAAATATACAAATATACGTGATTACAATTACCCCTGGCGACACGAAACACTTAAATATGCTTCGTACATATCGTCAGACATGTCATTACATAAATATGTGGCCTTTTGAAATACTTAAATATGTATTGTACATATCGTCAAATATACAAATATACGTGATTACAATTACTCTTGGCGACACGAAACACTTAAATATGCTTCGTACATATCGTCAGATATGTCATTACATAAATATGTGGCCTTTTGAAATACTTAAATATGTATTGTACACATCGTCAAATATACAAATATACGTGATTACAAATACTCCTGGCGACACGAAACACTTAAATATGCTTCATACATATCGTCAGATATGTCATTACATAAATATGTGGCCTTTTGAAATACTTAAATATGTATTGTACACATCGTCAAATATACAAATATACGTGATTACAAATACTCCTGGCGACACGAAACACTTAAATATGCTTCGCACATATCGTCAGATATGTCATTACATAAATTTGTGGCCTTTTGAAATACTTAAATATGTATTGTATACATCGTCAAATATACAAATATACGTGATTACAAATACCCCTGGCGACACGAAACACTTAAATATGCTTCGTACATATCGTCGGATATGTCATTACATAAATATGCGGCCTTTTGAAATACTTAAATATGTATTGTACATATCGTCAAATATACAATTATACGTGATTACAAATACCCCTGGCGACACGAATCACTTAAATATGCTTCGTACATATCGTCAGACATGTCATAACATAAATATGTGGCCTTTTGAAATACTTAAATATGTATTGTACATATCGTCAAATATACAAATATACGTGATTACAAATACCCCTGGCGACACCAAACATTTAAATATGCTTCGTACCTATCGTCAGATATGTCATTACATAAATATGTGGCCTTTTGTTATACTTAAATGTGTATTGTACATATTGTCAAATATACAAATATACGTGATTACAAATACTCCTGGCGACACGAAACACTTAAATATGCTTCGTACATATCGTCAGATATGCCATTACATAAATATGTGGCCTTTTGAAATTCTTAAATATGTATTGTACATATCGTCAAATATACAAATATACGTGATTACAAATACCCCTGGCGACACGAAACACTTAAATATGCTTCGTACATATCGTCAGATATGTCATTACATAAATATGTGGCCTTTTGAAATACTTAAATATGTATTGTACATATCGTCAAATATACAAATATACGTGATTACAAATACTCCTGGCGACACGAAACACTTAAATATGCTTCGTACATATCGTCAGATATGTCATTACATAAATATGTGGCCTTTTGAAATACTTAAATATGTATTGTACACATCGTCAAATATACAAATATACGTGATTACAAATACTCCTGGCGACACGAAACACTTAAATATGCTTCGTACATATCGTCAGATATGTCATTACATAAATATGTGGCCTTTTGAAATACTTAAATATGTATTGTACATATCGTCAAATATACAAATATACGTGATTACAAATACCCCTGGTGACACGAAACACTTAAATATGCTTCGTACATATCGTCGGATATGTAATTACATTTATATGCGGCCTTTTGAAATACTTAAATATGTATTGTACATATCGTCAAATATACAAATATACGTGATTACAATTACCCCTGGCGACACGAAACACTTAAATATGCTTCGTACATATCGTCAGACATGTCATTACATAAATATGTGGCCTTTTGAAATACTTAAATATGTATTGTACATATCGTCAAATATACAAATATACGTGATTACAATTACTCTTGGCGACACGAAACACTTAAATATGCTTCGTACATATCGTCAGATATGTCATTACATAAATATGTGGCCTTTTGAAATACTTAAATATGTATTGTACACATCGTCAAATATACAAATATACGTGATTACAAATACTCCTGGCGACACGAAACACTTAAATATGCTTCATACATATCGTCAGATATGTCATTACATAAATATGTGGCCTTTTGAAATACTTAAATATGTATTGTACACATCGTCAAATATACAAATATACGTGATTACAAATACTCCTGGCGACACGAAACACTTAAATATGCTTCGCACATATCGTCAGATATGTCATTACATAAATTTGTGGCCTTTTGAAATACTTAAATATGTATTGTATACATCGTCAAATATACAAATATACGTGATTACAAATACCCCTGGCGACACGAAACACTTAAATATGCTTCGTACATATCGTCGGATATGTCATTACATAAATATGCGGCCTTTTGAAATACTTAAATATGTATTGTACATATCGTCAAATATACAATTATACGTGATTACAAATACCCCTGGCGACACGAAACACTTAAATATGCTTCGTACATATCGTCAGACATGTCATAACATAAATATGTGGCCTTTTGAAATACTTAAATATGTATTGTACATATAGTCAAATATACAAATATACGTGATTACAAATACCCCTGGCGACACCAAACATTTAAATATGCTTCGTACCTATCGTCAGATATGTCATTACATAAATATGTGGCCTTTTGTTATACTTAAATGTGTATTGTACATATTGTCAAATATACAAATATACGTGATTACAAATACTCCTGGCGACACGAAACACTTAAATATGCTTCGTACATATCGTCAGATATGCCATTACATAAATATGTGGCCTTTTGAAATACTTAAATATGTATTGTACATATCGTCAAATATACAAATATACGTGATTACAAATACCCCTGGCGACACGAAACACTTAAATATGCTTCGTACATATCGTCAGATATGTCATTACATAAATATGTGGCCTTTTGAAATACTTAAATATGTATTGTACATATCGTCAAATATACAAATATACGTGATTACAAATACTCCTGGCGACACGAAACACTTAAATATGCTTCGTACATATCGTCAGATATGTCATTACATAAATATGTGGCCTTTTGAAATACTTAAATATGTATTGTACACATCGTCAAATATACAAATATACGTGATTACAAATACTCCTGGCGACACGAAACACTTAAATATGCTTCGTACATATCGTCAGATATGTCATTACATAAATATGTGGCCTTTTGAAATACTTAAATATGTATTGTACATATCGTCAATTATACAAATATACGTGATTACAAATACCCCTGGCGATACGAAACACTTAAATATGCTTCGTACATATCGTCAGATATGTCATTACATAAATATGTGGCCTTTTGAAATACTTAAATATGTATTATACATATCGTCAAATATACAAATATACGTGATTACAAATACCCCTGGCGACACGAAACACTTAAATATGCTTCGTACATATCGTCAGATATGTCATTACATAAATATGTGGCCTTTTGAAATACTTAAATATGTATTGTATACATCGTCAAATATACAAATATACGTAATTACAAATACCCCTGGCGACACGAAACACTTAAATATGCTTCGTACATATCGTCAGATATGTCATTACATAAATATGTGGCCTTTTGAAATACTTAAATATGTATTGTACACATCGTCAAATATACAAATATACGTGATTACAAATACTCCTGTCGACACGAAACACTTAAATATGCTTCGTACATATCGTCAGATATGTCATTACATAAATATGTGGCCTTTTGAAATACTTAAATATGTGTTGTACATATAGTCAAATATACAAATATACGTGATTACAAATACCCCTGGCGACATGAAACACTTAAATATGCTTCGTACATATCGTCGGATATATCATTACATAAATATGCAGCCTTTGAAATACTTATATATGTATTGTACATATCGTCAAATATACAAATATACGTGATTACAAATACCCCTGGCGTCACAAAACACTTAAATATGCTTCTTACATATCGTAAGTTATGTCATTACATAAATATGTGGCCTTTTGAAATACTTAAATATGTATTGTACATATCGTCAAATATACAAATATACGTGATTACAAATACCCCTGGTGACACAAAAGACTTAAATATGCTTCGTACATATCGTCGGATATGTCATTACATAAATATGCGGCATTTTGAAATACTTAAATATGTATTGTACACATCGTCAAATATACAAATATACGTGATTACAAATACCCCTGGCGACACGAAATACTGAAATATGCTTCGTACATATCGTCAGACATGTCATTACATAAATATGTGGCCTTTTGAAATACTTAAATATGTATTGTACATATCGTCAAATATACAAATATACGTGATTACAAATACCCCTGGCGACACGAAACATTTAAATATGCTTCGTACATATCGTCAGATATGTCATTACATAAATATGTGGCCTTTTGAAATACTTAAATATGTATTGTACATATTGTCAAATATACAAATATACGTGATTACAAATACTCCTGGCGACACGAAACACTTAAATATGCTTCGTACATATCGTCAGATATGTCATTACATAAATATGTGGCCTTTTGAAATACTTAAATATGTATTGTATATATCGTCAAATATACAAATTTACGTGATTACAAATACTCCTGGCGACACGAAACACTTAAATATGCTTCGTACATATCGTCAGATATGTCATTACATAAATATATGGCCTTTTGAAATACTTAAATATGTATTGTACATGTCGTCAAATAACAAATATACGTGATTACAAATACCCCTGGCGACACGGAAGACTTAAATATGCTTCGTACATATCGTTAGATATGTCATTACATAAATATGTGGCCTTTTGAAATACTTAAATATGTATTGTACATATCGTCAAATATACAAATATACGTGATTACAAATACTCCTGGCGACACGAAACACTTAAATATGCTTCGTACATATCGTCAGATATGTCATTACATAAATAAGTGGCCTTTTGAAATACTTAATATGTATTGTACACATCGTCAAATATACAAATATACGTGATTACAAATACTCCTGGCGACACGAAACACTTAAATATGCTTCATACATATTGTCAGATATGTCATTACATAAATATGTGGCCTTTTGAAATATTTAATATGTATTGTACACATCGTCAAATATACAAATATACGTGATTAGAAATACTCCTGGCGACACGAAACACTTAAATATGCTTCGTACATATCGTCGGATATGTCATTACATAAATATGCGGCCTTTTGAAATACTTAAATATGTATTGTACATATCGTCAAATATACAAAAATACGTGATTACAAATACCCCTGGCGACACGAAACGCTTAAATATGCTTCGTACATATCGTCAGACATGTCAATACATAAATATGTGGCCTTTTGAAATACTTAAATATGTATTGTACATATCGTCAAATATACAAATATACGTGATTACAAATACCCCTGGCGACACGAAACACTTAATTATGCTTCGTACATATCGTCAGATATGTCATTACAAAAATATGTGGCCATTTGAAATACTCAAATATGTATTGTACATATCGTCAAATATACAAATATACGTGATTACAAATACTCCTGGCGACACGAAACACTTAAATATGCTTCGTACATATCGTCAGATGTGTCATTACATAAATATGTGGCCTTTTGAAATACTTAAATATGTATTGTACACATCGTCAAATATACAAATATACGTGATTACAAATACTCCTGGCGACACGAAACACTTAAATATGCTTCGTACATATCGTCAGATATGACATTACATAAATATATGGCCTTTTGAAATACTTAAATATGTATTGTACATATCGTCAAATATACAAATATACGTGATTAGAAATACTCCTGGCGACACGAAACACTTAAATATTCTTCGTACATATCGTCGGATAAGTCATTACATAAATACGCGGCCTTTTGAAATACTTAAATATGTATTGTACATATCGTCAAATATACAAATATACGTGATTACAAATACCCCTGGCGACACGAAACACTTAAATATGCTTCGTACATATCGTCAGATATGTCATTACATAAATATGTGGCCTTTTGAAATACTTAAATATGTATTGTACATACCGTCAAATATACAAATATACGTGATTACAAATACCCCTGGTGACACGAAACACTTAAATATGCTTCGTACATATCGTCGGATATGTAATTACATTTATATGCGGCCTTTTGAAATACTTAAATATGTATTGTACATATCGTCAAATATACAAATATACGTGATTACAAATACCCCTGGCGACACGAAACACTTAAATATGCTTCGTACATATCGTCAGACATGTCATTACATAAATATGTGGCCTTTTGAAATACTTAAATATGTATTGTACATGTCGTCAAATAACAAATATACGTGATTACAAATACCCCTGGTGACACGGAAGACTTAAATATGCTTCGTACATATCGTCAGATATGTCATTACATAAATATGTGGTCTTTTGAAATACTTAAATATGTATTGTACATATCGTCAAATATACAAATATACGTGATTACAATTACTCCTGGCGACACGAAACACTTAAATATGCTTCGTACATATCGTCAGATATGTCATTACATAAATATGTGGCCTTTTGAAATACTTAAATATGTGTTGTACATATAGTCAAATATACAAATATACGTGATTACAAATACCCCTGGCGACACGAAACACTTAAATATGCTTCGTACATATCGTCAGATATGTCATTACATAAATATGTGGCCTTTTGAAATACTTAAATATGTATTGTACATATCGTCAAATATACAAATATACGTGATTACAAATACCCCTGGCGACACGAAACACTTAAATATGCTTCGTACATATCGTCAGATATGTCATTACATAAATATGTGGCCTTTTGAAATACTTAAATATATATTGTACATATCGTCAAATATACAAATATACGTGATTACAAATACTCCTGGCGACACGAAACACTTAAATATGCTTCGTACATATCGTCAGATATGTCATTACATAAATATGTGGCCTTTTGAAATACTTAAATATGTATTGTACACATCGTCAAATATACAAATATACGTGATTACAAATACTCCTGGCGACACGAAACACTTAAATATGCTTCGTACATATCGTCAGATATGTCATTACATAAATATGTGGCCTTTTGAAATACATAAATATGTATTGTACATATCGTCAAATATACAAATATACGTGATTACAAATACCCCTGGCGACACGAAACACTTAAATATGCTTCGTACATATCGTCAGATATGTCATTACATAAATATGTGGCCTTTTGAAATACTTAAATATGTATTGTACATATCGTCAAATATACAAATATACGTGATTACAAATAACCCTGGCGACACGAAACACTTAAATATGCTTCGTACATATCGTCAGATATGTCATTACATAAATATGTGGCCTTTTGAAATACTTAAATATGTATTGTACATATCGTCAAATATACAAATACACGTGATTACAAATACCCCTGCCGACACGAAACACTTAAATATGCTTCGTACATATCGTCAGATATGTCATTACATAAATATGTGGTCTTTTGAAATACTTAAATATGTATTGTACATATCGTCATATATACAAATATACGTGATTACAAATACCCCTGACGACACGAAACACTTAAATATGCTTCGTACATATCTTCAGATATGGCAATACATAAATATGTGGCCTTTTGAAATACTTAAATATGTATTGTACATACGTCAAATATACAAATATACGTGATTACAAATACCCCTGGCGACACGAAACACTTAAATATTCTTCGTACATATCGTCAGATATGTCATTACATAAATATGTGTCTTTTTGAAATACTTAAATATGTATTGTACACATCGTCAAATGTAAGTCATTGCAAAAATCTCCGACCTTTTGCAACACTGAACAATAATTTGTACATATCATGAAGTATATATCATTAAAATCATTATCTGTCTATATTTCTGAGATGAGGTATTATGTACACTATTTACATTATTGGAAAAATTGTCCCCATCTTTGTCGCCATTTTTATTACAACGTTTCGGCCGCTTTACGCGTCGGCCTTCTTAAGGTGTTTGGACTGTCGAACTGAACCGTCTTTAAGCGTAGAAATGAATACAATATGGGAACCAGTAATAAGAAGTGCCCGAGAAAAGCGATAATAACAACAAAAATTGCAATATGTGCTCTGGTAAAAAATATGCAATGGTAACATCAAAAATTACAATACGAGCACTGGTAAAAATGTTTACTGAAGACATTAGGTTTATAATACCCAGAAATTCATACACAGATCTTCAAGAACACCTGGCACAGTGGATACAGGCGTTGTTTAAATCCAGTGACAGGACCCAAAAAGCGTGAGTTCAATACCCGGTTAAGGCAGTGGAGAACTTGGAGAGGGGAATTAATAGGAGATAACTGATAACTGACATCCGTTAAACATTGCACGTGCAACTAGAACAGTCTACCCTAGTGAGCGAAATAAAGAGTTCAGTTCGACATTCCAACCACCTGAAGAGACGTTGTAATAAATATGGTGACAAAGATGAGGACAATAGTCCGAATAATGTAAATAGTGTACCAACTGACTCTTATGTCCGGACATTGTCTCTCTTAACATATAGCATATTATAAGGATTTGTACATATCGTGAAGTATATATCATTCAAATCATACTGGCATATTGCAAGATTTAACTATGCGTTGTATATATCGTCAAATATGTCATTGCAAAAATATCTGATCTTTTGCAATACTCAAATATGCTTTGTCCACATCGTCAAATATAAGTCATTACAAAAATATATGGCATATTGAAAAACTTAACTACTCTTTTTATATATCATAAAATATAATTCATTAAAAAATATTTAGTACATTACAACGCATAATGCTCTGTACCTATCATTAAATGCAAGTTATTTCAAAATATCTGTTCTTTTCAACACTTAAATATCGTCGGTCAGGGCTGACCATGGGTAGCACCCTAGTTGTCTGCTTGGCTGGCGCATCGACGTTTGTAACTGTAGAGGCCAATGCGGGAGTGACAATCTCTGTTGCAGAGGTCGCATGTGTGTTCAGTCTCTGGTCTGTTGGAGCTGTTACTTTGTTTTCTGAGGGCCAGCCTTTCCATGGCGACTTGTGTCAGCTTCTCCTCTCCTGACTTGAGGTGTTTGGTCAGGGTTCCTCTCCATTCGGATTGTATGGATGCCAGGCTCTCCCAGGACTGCGTTGATGTCCACAGCTTTCATATCGCGCCTCACGATATCGCGGTACCGCAGCTGTGGTCGCCTGGCTTCTAGAGGTCAGCTCTCCACACAGAAGGTCTTTGGAGATGCGGCCGTCTGGCATGCGGTGGACGTGGACCAATCAACAGAGCCTGAGCTGTATGAGCAGTGCGAACATGATGGACAGACCTGCTCGAGACAGGACGTCAGTGTCGGGCACCTCGTCCTGCCATGCTATTCCCAGGATGCGGCGGATACTTCTCATGTGAAAGTTGTTCAGACGTCTTTCTTACCTGGTGTACGTGGTCCAAGCCTCGCTGTCGTATAACAGTGTGCTGATGACGTAGGCGTTGTACAGTGGCATCTTGATCTTCACCGTCAGCTTGGGATTGGCCCACATACGTGCGGTGAGGCGCGCAAGGGTTGTCGTCGCGTTCCCGATTCTCTTCTCAATCTCTGCGTCTAAGGAGACGTTGTCAGTGATGGTGGAGCCAAGGTACATGAACTGATGGACAAGCAGCCATCACCATTGACGAGTATCAACTCGTCAATGGTGATGGCTGCTTGTGTTTCGGTACTTTGTCCCATTTAAGAATGCTTTTTTTATATATTGTCAAACATAATTGATTACAAAAACATCTGACCTTTTGCAGCACTTAATCATGTTTGAACATATCGTCAAAATATAAGTCATTACAAAAATATATTGCCTTTGACAAAACTTAACAATGCTTTTTACATATCGTCAAATATAATTCAGTACAAAATATCTTGCGTATTGCATCACTTAAATATGATTTGTACATTTCGTCAAATATAAGTCATTGCAAAATCATCTGGATTTTGCAACACATAACTGTTCTCTGTGCATATTGTCAAATATACGTAATTACAAAAATATCAGACCTTTTACAAAGTTCATCAATAATTTTTACATAACATCAAATACAACACAGAAAAAATATCTAACCAATTGCAACACTTAACTAAGCTTTGTACATATCGTCAGATATACGTCATTACAAAAGCATATGGCATTTTTCAATACCGAAATCTGCTTTTTACATATATTCAAATATAAGTCATTGCAAAAACATTTGGCCTCATGCAAAACATTACTATAATTTGTACATATCGCCAAATATAGCTGAACACAAAAAGATCTCTCCTTTTTAAACATTTAACTATGCCTTGTATATATCATCAAATAGAATTAATTGCAAAAACATCTGTCATTTTGCAACACAGAAATATGCTTTGCACATATAGGCCAATATAAGACATTACAAAAACATTTAGGCTTTTTAAATACTTAACACTGCTTTGTATATATCATCAAACATAAGTCATTACAAAAACATCAGGCCTTTTGCAACACTTAATAATTCTTTGTACATATCGTCGAATATGAATTATTACAAAAACATAGGCCCTTTTGCAATAAGTAACTATGATTTGTACATATATTGAAATTTATGTCATTGTAAAAATATCTGTCCTTTTGGAAAAATTAAGTATGCTTTGTACATATTGTGAAATAAAATCATTAGAAAAATATCTGTCCTTTTGCAACAATTTATTTTTTCTTTGTAAATATCGTCAAATATAAGTCTTTGTTAAAATATCTGGCATTTTAAGAAAGATAAATATCCTTTGTAGATATGGAGAAGTATAATTCATTACAAAAATATCTGGACATTTACAAAACTTAACTATGCTTTGTAAATAATGTCAAACATGAGTGCCATATAGGAATAAAGTGTCACTGCTGACACTTGGGTTTGAACACCGATCTTCAGAGAGCAAGCACAGTCGACCTCATCTTGAAATAATTAGATCATGGGATGGGTAAAGGGGACATATATATATGGGAATTAGCGGCGTTTGACCGAGTATTATTCGAAGGCGTTACTATTGTTGTATCTGTGAATTACAGAGTCTCTCCTACAACGGGCATTACAAATTTGGCGACGAGTATTGGTTGAACTTACACGAGGATAAAAATAAACTTATCCTACACGTCGTAACAGGATATTCAATAATATTTACCACTTCACTGAAGAGACCTCATATTTGCAGGACTACAGAAAAATAACCAGGCGACGTTATTCAAAAATTCATTTACAAAATGTTCATCATATTACAGCAAAATAGGAGAACTAAATGCTAAATGATTCAACTGTTGGCCCTATAAAAGCAACATCAAGAACAACAGTTGAAGCAACAACGACTACAACAAGAACAACAATTGCAGCAACAAAACAACATGAACAGTAATTACAATTACAACAACCCGCCCTTGGTAAGACGCTAAACTACATCAGCGTCCTGGGTAAGACGATAAACTACATCCAGCAGCAAGGCCTCTGATCAGGAGGCTTTGAGGAGTATGGAACCACCTCTTAATTGCTGGTGTTCCCAGGTCCGCCCTGACCCGGGGTGGTAGCACCTGTTAGGGTCCCAGCTAGGGGCAAATAGTTAACCTCTAAACTAGGGTAAAAACACTATGAAAGTGTAAAAATAGGTTTTAATACTTGAAATGCTTTGTAAAAAAATTATTGCGAGCAATAAATTTTTGAAGAAAAAAAAACAAACTATTACCAGCAATACATTTTTGAAGAAAAAATATTACCAACAATTTAAAAAAATATATTACTAGCAATACATTTTTGAAAAAAAAATATTGACAGCAATGCATTTTTGAAGGAAAAATATTACCAGAAATAGATTTTTGAGAAAACAAAATATTACCAGCAATAAAAAATTTTGTCGGCATTAAATAACCCATTGAGGTTGATATGCCGTAAACCAAACCAAACCATTTACTGTTAGAGTGTGTAGATTTTGATCTAGTGCGAACAAAATATTACCAAGTGAGTAATTTAAAATACATTTTTACGAAAATAAAACCATCCAAGATTGTAAATTCCCTAAAAGTTAGATTGTACTAAAAAATACGAGTAAATGAAAAATGGTTCAAATATATATGTATACATGCACATCTTTTTTTTTTAACCAAAATTTTGTTGGCATTAAATGACCCACTGAGGTTGATATGTCATAAAACAACCAATCAACCAATTACAACAACAACATTCTTTTAAATTATTTACTAAAACTACGGAAGAAAAGACTTCAGATTTATCCACTCCAGTTACTGTTGCTAATTCAATCAGCGAATTTGTATACAATCCAGACGAAGGGATGACTTTTCCAGGTAATTATAGAAGATACGAAGGTACCTTCAAAAGGGATTGTTCGCACTGAAATGATGATAAAAAACGTTCGTTTATTATTAAGGAAATTGTCCCCTAGTTGAACATGAAAAATATGTAAATTATATTTTACCTAAAAAACCAGGTGAGATAAATTTTGATGAAACTGTCGTAATACTATCAAAAGCTTTTGGAGATAGGAGTTCATTATTTAATACACGATGGCAATGTCTTAACTCAGTAAAGTGCGATGATGAAGATTTTGTCACTTATGTAGGAGTCGTGAATTGAGAATGTGAAAAGTTCAAATTAAATGAATTAACTCCAGATTTATTTAAATGCCTAATATTCGTACTGGTTTTACATTCTAATAAAGACGCTGAAATAAGATCCAGGATACTTGCTAAATTAGAAATGGATTGCAAATTAACTCTCCAGAAAATAGTGGAAGAATGTCAACGTATTGTACATTTAAAACCCAATACCGCAGGGATTGACGAAAAAGACATTTCACAAGTACATAGCGTCCGACCATCTCAGAGAAAAGACTGTAGACGTTTTTGCAACTCCTAACAGAACAGTTTTAAAAAGACGATACCCTCCTTCAATGCCTAACACTGGCCACGGTCGTGAAGGTAAGTATTTAAAAAGTAATTGTTTTTAAATGACAAAAAATGCTACGAATGTGGGATACCCTCCCCAAAAAGTACTTGTTGCAGATATAAAAAAAATGGAGGAAAACTAAAACATGTGTGAACAAGATAAATACATGGAGTAAAGATAAGCATAAAAAGAAAAGTAGCAAGACTTCGAACGTCTTTTTAATTGAATTAGAAAACTCTCAAAAGAGGAGATTTTAGTTTTTGTGGAAATTATTAATGTAAAAATAAAATTACAACTGGATACAGGATCTGATATCATAAATGAAAAGACATGTAGAAAAATGAGTAAACCCAGACAATTGACTTTTAATAAAGCTGCGCATGGACTTTCAGGAAAGAGATTGAACTTTTATGGGTGATTCACCTGTAACATTTCTTATGTTGGAAAAACCAAGAAAGCGGTGATGTTTACTATTTACATTATTCGGACAATTGTCCTCATCTTTGTCACCATATTTATTACAACGTTTCGGCCGTTGTATGCTCCAGCCTTCTTCAGTTGGTTGGAATGTTGAACTGAACCCCTTATTTCGCTCACTGGGTTAGACTATTCTAGTTCCATGTTTAATGGGGGTGTCAGTTATCTCCTGTTAATTCCCTCTCCAAGTTTTCCATTGCCTTAACCGGGTATTGAACTCACATTCTTTGTCCTGTCACTGGATCTAACCAACGAGTGTGAGTTCAATACCCGGTTAAGGCAGTGGAGAACTTGGAGAGGGGAATTAATAGGAGATAACTGATAACTGACATCCATTAAACATGGCACGTGCAACTAGAACAGTCTACCCCAGTGAGCGAAATAAAGGATTATGTTCGACATTCCAACCACCTAAAGAAAGCCGGAGCGTACAACGACCGAAACGCTGTAATAAATACGGCGACAAAGATAAGGACAATAGTCCGAATAATGTAAATAGTGTACACAATACGTCATCTCAGAAATATAGACAGATACTGCGGTGGTGTTTGTATTAAAGAATACTGCTAATTTATTTGGAACGGACTGGAGATGCATTATTTGATCTTTGGGACCTTCCAATTAACACTTTTTGCAAGCAAAGACATATTGTTACCTCTAATACGGCAACCGGAAAATTAAAGAATGAATTGAAAAAAGAGATTTCCAGAAGTTTTCTCAGAAGGTCTACTTACATGCGTAGAAACTGCTAAAAAGCTAAATTTGAATTTAAAGAGAATGTAACACCGACATTTAAGCCCAAAAGCAGTGTACCTTTTGCAGCTTTAGAACCAAATATTAGGTTGGTGCAAAAATAATGTCGTTTTCTCACATAAAGTTGAACGTCAAAAAACGACATTATTTTTGCACCAACATAATAATAAGGAATTCGACTGACTAGAAAAATTAGGTGAGATCTCAAAAATAGACTATTCCAAATGGGTATCACCAACAGATTTCGATAAAAAAATATAATAAAATCTGCGTATATGCGGGTTTCCAACGGGGTTAATGAAAGTCTAAAACAATATAATGACACATTAGCAAGTCCATTAGAAAATCTTGCCAAAATAAATGGTGGTAAATTTTTTTTTAATTGGACCTGTCAGACGCTTACCCACAAGTACTAGTAGACGAAGAGTACTCAAAACCGTTAACAGTTAACACTCATAGAAGATTACATAAATTTAACCGATTTCCTTCCGGTATAAAGGTAGTACCAATTATATTCTAACAGATAATGGATAAGATCCTTGCCGTCTTGGATTGCGCAAAAGCATATTTAAATGACGTACTTATTAAAAGTAAGACCCGAAAGCAACGTACGGAAGATGTAAAAAAGTATTTGAAAGAATTAAAGAATATTGTTTTAAGATCAGTGAAGGAAAATGCGAATTGTTTATGACCAGACTTAAATATCGAGGAAAAATTATCGATGAAAACGGCAGACGACCGAATCATTCAAGGGCGAGCGCTATAAAAGACATGGCCGCTTCAACAAATGTAACAAAGTTATATGCATTTTTAGGGTTTGCTAATTAATATTATATATAATATATATATATATTATAATATTATATATAATATATATATATATATTATAATATTATATATAATATATATATATATTATAATATTATATATAATATATATTATATATATTATAATATTATATATAATATATATTATATATATATTATATATAATATATATATATATATAATATATATATATGTATATATATATATATATGTATATATATATATATATGTATATATATATATATAATATATATATATGTATATATATATATATGTATGTATATATATATATATATATATATATACACCAAATATTTACGAATTAAGACCACACTTGAATAACCTGTTAAGAAAAATGTGAAATGGAATTAGTCAGATAAATGTCAAAGTGCTTACGAGAGATCAAGAAAGTCTTAACACTGGATTTGTCACGAGCTCATTTTGACCCTAAATTAAAGATTTTGGTTGAATCAGATGCAAGTTATACGAGTATTGGAGCGGCGAAACTACACAAATATGAGGACAGAAAAACTAAACCAATAGCTCATGCTTCAAGGTCATTAATTGCAGCTGAAAAAAAAAGCTACAGCCAGATAGAAAAGGAAGCATTGGTCATAAATTTACCATAAAAACAGTTTTATAAATTCATACATAGTAGAGAATTCATACTACAGACAAACTATCGTCCATTATTGTCCATATATGGATCTGTTATATAGGAATAAAATGTCGCCACCGACACTTGGGTTTGAAGACGGATCGCCAGAGAGCAAATACCGTCGACCTCATCTTGAAATAATTAGATCACACGACGGGTAAAGGGAGATATATCTATGGGAATTAGCGGGATCTGACCGAGTATTGCTCGAAGGCGTTACTATTGTTGTATCTGTGATTTACAAAGTCTCTCCTACATCTGGCGTTACAAAAATAAGTCATTACAAAAATATCTTCAATACTTAACTACGCTTTGTACATACCGCCAAAAAACAAAAAGTAATTACAGAAACATCTGGCCAGTTGATTATGCTTTCCCCATATCTTCAAATATATGTCATTACAAATATTTGGCATTTTGAAACACTTACATATGCTTTTTACATATCGTCAAATATAAGTCATTGTAAAAATAACTGACATATTGGAAAATTTAAATATACTTTGCACATATGGAGAAGTATATCTCATAAATAAAAATCTGGGCTTTTGCAAAACCTATTTATGCTTTGCACATGTTAAATATATGTCATTACAAAAGTATCTGGGCTTTTGCGATACTTAACTATGCTTTGTATATATCGTCAAATATAAAGCATAACAAATCCCCCCCGGCGATTTGCAACACTAAATTATGCTTTGTGTATACCGTCAAATATAAGTCATTACAAAATTATCTGTCTTTTTGCAACATTAAAAAAAGCTTTGAACACAAATAAAAGTCATTAAAAAAGCTCTGGTCTTTTGCAATACTTATATATAATTGTAAAAAACATTGGCCTTTTGTAAAAACTAAACTAACTTTTTTATTTTTCCTGAAATATGAATAATTACGAGGCCTGTTGTAATGTTTAAAAATGCTTTTTAAATGTCGTCCAATGAGAGTCATTACAAAAATATCTGGCCTTTTGCAACATTTTACTATGCTTTATCGTCAAATATAAATTATTGCAAAATTAACTGGCCTTTGGGAAAACTTAACTGTGTTTTGTACATATCGGGAAGTATAAATCATTACAACAATATCAGGTCTTTTGCGATACTTAATTATGCTTTGTATATATCGGCAAATATGTGTCATTACAAAAAATATCTGTCGCTTTGCAACAATTAACAATACTTTGTATATATCGTCAAAAAAATGTAATTACAAAATATCTATAATAACTATCTTTTTTACATATCTCCAGATATACGTCATTACAAAAATATCTGGAATTCAGTTAACAATGCTTTGTACATATCGTGGAGTATTAGGTCATCCCATAAGTTCTGTCCGAATTTTAACTTTTTGTTAAAATGAACGAAATTTAAAAAGTATTTCATAATGTCTAATGGAGCTGAACATTATTTCTATGTTGAGATGCATTTAAACTGATCAAATTTTATTTCAGAGAACCATAAAATTAAATTTTGTTTGATTAAAACCCTGCTAACATGGAAGTACCCAAGAATCGTTTGAGGCACATAATGCTTTATGAGTTCAAGAAAGGAAACTCAGCAGCCGAAGCGGCTAGAAACATTCACTCAGTTTATGGAGAGAAATGTGTGAATGAAAGAACTTGCAGAAGATGGTTTGCAAAATTCAGAGGTGGAGATTTCACCCTTGAAGATAAAGATCGAACCGGACGTCCAGTTGAGTTTGATGAAAAGCTTCTTGAAGCAGCCCTTGAAGAAAATCCTGCTTTATCAGTTGAGAAATTGGCAGTGGCTCTCAGTTCAAACCATACAACTGTTCATCGTCATCTTCAACAACTTGGAAAAGTTCCTAAACTTGGAAAATGGGTGCCTCATAAATTGTCTGAAAACAACCTCAAATCCCGAGTTGACATCTGCTCTTCTCTCCATTCTCGCCAACTTGTTTCACCTTTTTTGGATAGACTTGCAACTGGCGACGAAAAATGGATCTTTTATCGAAATGTTAAGCGTCGTAGACAGTGGCTTGGTAAAGGGGAAGGACCCCAGCCACAGCCGAAAATGGAACTTCATGGGTAAATGTTCTTTCAATCTGGTGGGATTGCCAAGGAATAATACACTTTGAATTCTTACCACCTAATGCAACAATTAATGCTCAAATATACTGTCAGCAATTAGAGCGTTTGAAGCAAGCTTTGAATCAAAAACGGGTGATGTTTCATCAGGACAATGCGCGACCACACACAGCAAGAATCACGTCACAAAAGATCGAAGAACTTGGTTGGGAGAAAATTCCTCATACACCTTATTCTCCCGACCTTTCTGCTTCAGACTACCATTTGTATCGTAGCTTACAGAATCATTTGGAAGAAACAGCTTTTGTAACATAGGAAGGGGGTAAAACTGACATTGGTGAGTTCTTCGAATCAAAGCCAAAAGAATTTTACAGTAATGGAATTAGAAAGCTTGTTAATAGATGGAAGGAAGTCATAGATAATCAGGGAAAATACATTGTTGATTGAATCTGTAATTAAATGTAACATTTGGTCACTTGTTTTCTTTATTCAAAATTCGGACATAACTTATGGGATGACCTGATATAAGAGATTATAAATAAGAGATTAAAAATAAGTGGCGTATTGCAACAGTTAACTATGCTTAAATATATGTCATTACAAAACATCTGGCCTTTTGAAACATTTATCTATGCTTTCCTTATATAGGCAAATATGTCATTACAAAAACATGTGTCCCTTTGAAACATTATCTATGCTTTTCTTATATAGTCAAATATAAGTCATTACAAAACTATCTGGCGTTTTGAAACACTCATCTATGATTCATCAAATGTACACCATTGCAAAAATATTTGGCTTTTGCAACACTTACCTATGCCTTTTAAATATTGTAAGATATAAGTCATTAGAAAAACAACATCTGACATCTGTCCTTTTCCAATCCTTAACTATGCTTTGTAGATAACTTCAAATATAAGTCATTAGAAAAACATTTGGCCTTTTCCAACACTTATGCTTTGTACATACCGCGAAATATAAATCAATGTAGAAGTATCTGGCCTTTTGGAAAACTTCCCCATAATTTGTTCATATCGTGAAGCATAAGTCATTAAAAATATCGGGAGTATTGCAAAACTTATCTATGCTTTGTACATATCGTCCAATATATATCATTATAAAAATATGTGGCTTTTGAAACACTGAAATATTCTTTGCACACATCGTCAGATATAAATCCTTACAAAAACGCATTGCCTTTTGTGACACTTAATTATTCATTCTACGTATCTTCAAATGTATGTTATTACTAAAATATCTGAGCTTTTGAAACACTCAACTGTGCTTCTAGCATGACGTCAAATATATATCATTACAAAACTATCTGGTTTTCTAGCACTTAACTATGCTTTGTACATATCGTCTAATAAAATGAATTACAGAAACATCTGGACTTTTGCAACACTTAAATATGCTTTGCTCATATCGTCAAATGTAATTCATTACAAAAATATCTGGCCTTTTGAAACAGTTATCTATGCTGTGTACCCATCCCCAAATATGTCTTTGCAATAATATCTGGCCTTTTGAGACATATGCTTTGTACATATCATCAAATACAAGTAATTACAAAAATATCTGGTTTGCTTTGGTTGTTTTGTTTTACGGCATATCAACCTCAATGGATTATTTAATGAGAACAACATTTTTTATTACTGGTAATATTTTTTTCTTCAAAATCTATTAATGGTAATAAGATTTTTTTCCACAAATCTATTGCTGGTAGTATTATTTTTCTTCAAAAGTTTATTGCTGGTAGTATTATTTTTCTTCAAAAGTTTATTGCTGGTAATATTTTTTTCTTCAAAAGTTTATTGCTGGTAATATTTTTTTCTTCAAAAGTTTATTGCTGGTAATATTTTTTCTTAAAAAATCTATTGCTGGTAATATTTTTTTTCTTCAAAACTCTATTGCTGGTAATATGTTTTCTCCAAAACTCTATTGCTGGTAATATTTTTTTCTTCAAAAATCTATTGCTGGTAATATATTTTTCTTCAAAAATCTATTGCTGGTAATATTTTTTTCTTCAAAAATCTATTGCTGGTAATATTTTCTTCTTCAAAAATCTATTGCTGGTAATATTTTCTTCTTCAAACATCTATTGCTGGTAATATTTTCTTCTTCAAAAATCTATTGCTGGTAATATTTTCTTCTTCAAAAATCTATTGCTGGTAATATTTTCTTCTTCTAAAAACTATTGCTGGTAATATTTTTTCCCTCAAAATCTATCGCTGGTACTATTTTTTTCTTCAAAAATCTATTGCTGGTAATATTTATTTTTAAAAAACGTATTGCAGGTGATAATCTATTTCTGGTAATATGTGTTTTACAAAAAAGTATTTCTAGTATTAAAACCTATTGTTACACTCTCATAGTGTTTTGACCCCAGTTTAGGTGTTAGGTTGGGACCCTGACAGGTACTACCACACTGGGTCAGAGTGGACTTGGTAACAGCATCAATTAAGAGATGGTTCTCCTCAGAACCTCTTGATGCCGGACGTAGTTTACCCAGGATGACAAAAAATATCTGGCATTTTGCAACACTTAACTATGCTTTGTACATATCGTCAAATACAAGTCATTACAAAAATATCTGACTTTTGCATCACTTAACTAAACATTGTTTATATCATAAATATATGTCATTAAAAATATCTGGCGGATTAGAACGCTTTACTATGTTTTTTACATAAGTTATTGCTACAACATCTTGCCTTTTGCCACACTTAACTATGCTTCTTACATATGGTCAAGTATAATTCATTACAATAATATCTGGTTTTTGTAACACTAAACTATGCTTTGAACATATTGTCAAATACAAAAATATGTGGACTTTTTCAACACTCAACTATGCCTTGTACATATCGTCAAATATAAGGCCTTATGAAAACATCTGGCCTTTTGAAACACTTATATATGCTTTCTAAATATCTTAATATATAAATGAATGAAGATATCACAAAGCATAAATGATTACAAAATTATCTGGCGTTTTGCCAAGCTGAAATATGCTTTGTTCGTATCGTCAAATACTTATCATGACAAAAATGTCGTTTTGCAACACTTAACAATGCTTTGTATCTATCGTAAATACATGTAATTACAAAATATCTAGCGTTTTCTAACCCTTAAGTATCCTTTTATATATATCGTCAAATACAAGTCATTATAAAATATCTGGCTTTTTGGCCTCACTTAACTATATTTTGTTTATATCATCAAATATATATTATTAAACAAAATATCTTGCAGATAGGAAGAATTATCTATGTTTTGTACATATCGTCAAATATAAGTCATTACTAAATCATCTGGCCTTTTGCCAAACTTAACTATGGTTTTTACATATGGTCTAGTGTAATTCATTACAAAAATATCTGCTTTTTTAACATTTATTTATGCTTTGTATATATCGCCAAATGTTTGTCATTATAAAAAATCCGTACATATCGTCAAATACAAGTAATTACAAAAATATGTGTTTTTTATTCCAACACTGAAATATGCTTTGTCGATATCGTCAAATATAAGTCGTTACAAAAACATCTGGCTTCTTGCAACACGTATCTATGCTTTGTACATATCCTCATATATAAATCATTGCAAAAGTATCTGGCCTTTTGCAATACTTAACTATGCATTTTTCATATCAAATACAAGTCATTATAAAAACATATGACCTTTTACAAAACTTCAATATGCGTTTACGTTATCGTTTAATATAATTAATCACAAAAATATCTGTCGTTTTGCAACACTTATCCATGGTTTTTGTTTATCGTCAATTACATGTTGTTTCAAAAAAGTCTTTGGCGTTTTGCAACATTTAATTATGCTTTCTACATACCGTCCAATATAAGTAATTACAAAAACACCTGTTCTTTTGCAACATTTAACTTCGTATATAGTCAAATACAAGTTATTAGAAAAATATCTATCCTTTTGCAACACTTCAATATTCTTTATACATATCGTCAAATATATGTCACTACAAAAGTAACTGGTCTATTGAGACACTTAACTATGCTTTGTACATATTGTCAAATACTAGTAATTACTAAAATATCTGTTTTCTTTTTGCAACACTTAATTATACATTGTAAATATCGTCAATTATAAGTAATTAGAAAAATATCTTGCCTTTGCAACACTATGCATTTTTCATATCGTCAAATACAAGTCATTACAAAAACAGCTGACCTTTTCAAAACATCACTATGCTTTTTACATATCGTTTAATATAATTCATTACAAAACTCCCTGTCGTTTTGCAACACTATACTTTGTTCATATCGTGAAATACCAGGTACTACACAAATATCTCTCGTTTTGCAACACTTTACTATGATTTGTACTTATCGTCAAATATATATAATAACAAAAATATAAATCATTGCAAAAATATCTGGCCATTTGGAAAGCTTAAATATGTTTTGTATATATCGTGAAGTATAAATATTTACAATAATATTTGGCATTTTGTCAACCTTAAATATACTTTGTTCATATCGTCAAATACTAGACATGACAAAATATTTGCCTTTCTGCAAAACTTAACTATACTTTGTACATATCTTCAAATACAATTAATAACAAAAATATCTGGATATTTGTATCACTTAAATATACTTTGTTCATATCATTAAATATATGTCATTAAAATATATTTGGCAGATTAGAACAATTTACTATGTTTTGTAGACATCGTCAAACATGAGTTATTACTAAAACACCTTGCCTCTTGCCAAGTTAACTATGATTTTACATATGGTCAAGTATAATTCCTTACAAAAACATCTGGCATTTGCAACATTTAATTATTCTTTTTACATATCGTCATATACAATTTATTACAAAAATATATGGCTTTCTGCGATACTGATATATGCTTTGAACATATTATCAAATACAAGTAATTGCAAAAATATGTGTTTTTCCAACACTGAACTATGTTTGTAGATATCATCAAATATAAGACATTACATTATTTTGCAACACATATCTATGCTTTGTAAATATCCTTATATATAAATAATTATAAAAATATCTGGCCTCTTGGAAAGCTTAACTTTGCTCTTTACATATCGTGAATAATAAATCATTATAAAAATATCTGTCGTTTTGCAAACGTTAACTATGCTTTGTTTATATCGTGAATTATGAGTCATGACAAAAACAGTTGTCCTTTTGCAACACTTAACTACGGTTTGTACATATAGTTAAATACAAGTCATTAGAAAAATACCTATCCTGTTGCAATACTTAAATATTCTTTTTACATATAGCCAAATATATGTCACTACAAAAATATTTGGTCTTCTGAGACAGTTAACAGTCGTTTGTATATATCGTCAAATATGTCATTACAAAAACATCTGCCTTTTTGCAACATTCAATTATACTTTGTAAATATCGTCAAATATAAGTAATTGCGAAACATCTGGCCTTTTGCAACACTTAACTATTGATTTTTTATATCGTCAAATACAAGCGATTGCAAAAACATCTGGCATTTTACCAAACTTCACCATACGTTATACATATACTTTGGTATAATTAATTACAAATATATCTGGCCTTTTGCATCAGTTAATTATGATTTGTACATATCATAAAATATATGTCATTATCAAAATATCTGGCCTTTTGCATCATTTAACTATGCTTTTTACATATCATCAAATATATATCCTTACCAAAATATTTAACTATGCTTTGTACATATCATCAAATATATGTCATTACCAAAATATCTGGCCTTTTGCATCATTTACCTATGCTTTTTACATATCATCAAATATATATCCTTACCAAAATATTTAACTATGCTTTGTACATATCATCAAATATATATCCTTACCAAAATATTTAACTATGCTTTGTACATATCATCAAATATATATCCTTACCAAAATATTTAACTATGCTTTGTACATATCATCAAATATATGTCATTACCAAAATATTTAACTATGCTTTGTACATATCAAATATATGTCATTACCAAAATATCTGGCCTTTTGCATCATTTAACCATGCTTTTTACATATCATCAAATATATATCCTTACCAAAATATTTAACTATGCTTTGTACATATCATCAAATATATGTCATTACCAAAATATTTAACTATGCTTTGTACATATCATCAAATATATGTCATTACCAAAATATCTGGCCTTTTGCATCATTTACCTATGCTTTTTACATATCATCAAATATATATCCTTACCAAAATATTTAACTATGCTTTGTACATATCATCAAATATATATCCTTACCAAAATATTTAACTATGCTTTGTACATATCATCAAATATATGTCATTACCAAAATATCTGGCCTTTTGCATCATTTAACTATGCTTTTTACATATCATCAAATATATATCCTTACCAAAATATTTAACTATGCTTTGTACATATCATCAAATATATATCCTTACCAAAATATTTAACTATGCTTTGTACATATCATCAAATATATGTCATTACCAAAATATTTAACTATGCTTTGTACATATCATCAAATATATGTCATTACCAAAATATCTGGCCTTTTGCATCATTTACCTATGCTTTTTACATATCATCAAATATATATCCTTACCAAAATATTTAACTATGCTTTGTACATATCATCAAATATATATCCTTACCAAAATATTTAACTATGCTTTGTACATATCATCAAATATATGTCATTACCAAAATATCTGGCCTTTTGCATCATTTAACCATGCTTTTTACATATCATCAAATATATATCCTTACCAAAATATTTAACTATGCTTTGTACATATCATCAAATATATGTCATTATCAAAATATCTGGCCTTTTGCATCATTTAACCATGCTTTTTACATATCATCAAATATATATCATTATCAAAATATTTAACTATGCTTTGTACATATCATCAAATATATGTCATTACCAAAATATTTAACTATGCTTTGTACATATCATCAAATATATGTCATTACCAAAATATTTAACTATGCTTTGTACATATCATCAAATATATGTCATTACCAAAATATTTAACTATGCTTTGTACATATCATCAAATATATGTCATTACCAAAATATTTAACTATGCTTTGTACATATCATCAAATATATGTCATTACCAAAATATTTAACTATGCTTTGTACATATCATCAAATATATGTCATTACCAAAATATTTAACTATGCTTTGTACATATCATCAAATATATGTCATTATCAAAATATTTAACTATGCTTTGTACATATCATCAAATATATGTCATTACCAAAATATTTAACTATGCTTTGTACATATCATCAAATATATGTCATTACCAAAATATCTGGCCTTTTGCATCATTTAACCATGCTTTTTACTTAATTATGCTGTGTATATATTGTCAAATATATCATTATAAAAACACAGAGAAATCGGCCCAAAACCAAATCCTAAAATTTAAAGAAATCCACTATTAAGCAAAGTTACGAAGACAGAACGCCAAAAAGAAAATAAATCAATGTTTTTTTTCTTCTCTTCGTTCTGCGTCATATCGATGGTTAAGAAATGACAAAATGTTTAAACAAATGATCATACCAAATTTGCGTTCGGAATTACGGTCATCCTGCAATTAAACATGAGGAAAACTTTTTGTCATTCAATGAACGGATAGATACAGACGCAAATTAGTGTTTGTGGTCTCGCCTAAAATCTAAAATTTAAAGAATGTTTGGTTCAGAGTAAGAGACACTTTAAATCTATTTTTGTGAATTTATGTATCGAGACTAAAAGAAAGAAAATCCTGGAAAATTCATTTTTTTCAAAATTTATAATTATTTTTACTAGTCTTTATATGTTTATTTAAATTTTCTTGTTCAAAGACGTCTTCACAAATTTATGAATAAAAACATTTATTTTAATATTTATTTCTTTGCTAAATGGTGCAAAAATATTTCATTATAGATGGTTCGCATATTTTTGTAATTTTGTAAATATAAATTTATTCTTGTAAATAAGCAATCTAATAAATATTAGGTTGGTGCAAAAATAATGTCGTTTTTTGACGTTCAACTTCATGTGGGAAAACGACATTATTTTTGCACCAACCTAATAAATAGTGTTTAATATCTTTGTAGTCAATTCTCAAGAATAAAGAAAACGTATTATTAGGTCATTTTGAAGAGCAGCGGTTAGGTTAACTTTGTCATCTCTGACAGATTTGTATTGAGACAAGAGTAAATGGTAGTGTCATCTGCATAGATGTTTACTTGGGAACTGATGACATCAGGAAGATCATTGATGAAGATCTGAACTCAGGATAGAGTCTTGGGGAATATCCGCGTTCGTGTGTGTGCGTGTGTGTGTGTGTGGGAGAGAGAGAGCGAGCGATAGAGAGAGAGAGAGAGAGAAACTCCCAGGCAATGTATGTGAACATTAGAGTCCTTTCTAAGGAGATGAAAGTAGCCAGGAATCGAGAAATCAAAGGAGGGAATTGAAGAGTTAAGATTAATTTCGCAGAGAGCTAGGATGTCTTCTCCAAGAGGAACGATTCCAAACTGCAGATATTGGTAGGAATATTACGAATGGTGGAGAAAGAAAGGTTAAGGGGTTTAGTGTTTTTTGTTGAGCTGGTTTCGGTGTATATCTTCGGTTGTTTATAGTCTTGATATGTTATTTTGGTAAAGAAAGACCTAGGGTCGTAGTAGCATTCGGTTGTCTAATGTAACAGGTGCAGGAAGGGAACTGGCGCAGACTGCAATATAGTGTGGCCTCAAAGTTGCCCACCGGAGGTGCTTGCAGGGACACCTTTCCATGCACGACATGACACTGCAAGAACCCTGATATTATGCAACTGGTGATCAGAGAAGCCTCTCAAGATGCTACGCAAGAGTTCTGGTTCCTAAGTACCAGTTGAAACCAGCACCACCATTAAGCCCAGAGAAAGGGAAAGGAACCGGAAACCCCTCCCTAGACAGGAAACAAGGTATGGGCCTCTACTCCTGTTCAAGAGAAGTGGGGAGTATGGACTGACCTTTCTACTCCAATTATTAACACACACACACACACACACACACACATATATATATATATATATATATATATATATATATACAAAAAGAACAAGAATAAAAAAATAGAAAACAATCCCGGTTTTTGATTTCAGATAAATTATTTCAAAGAGTCGATCTGCGGCCCACAGATACCACAAACATATATACATAATTGTGTGCCCGGGGAGTCAAAAATAAAATAAAATAATTAAATTTTAACTTAGTATAAGTCCAAATATCAACTCCTTCAAATTGAGCCCTCATAATACCCAGTCAGTAACCACGAAAACGAAAAACAAACTTCATTAAATGCCGCGATCCCAATCAATTAACATTACGTTAAAGAAATACGTTATCAGTACGAACGTATATATATATATATATATATATAGTATATTAGGGAGCAGATCATTATTCAAACATATATTGTTAAATATAACAGATAACGAATGTCTATTATGTTTGATCACGAGCCGTTTTAAATTTCGAATAGTTGCTTTGATTTCGGGAGAAAATAAAGACAAATATTGTACAACATTTGAATATTTTTTTATTACGCTGTTCCTTGATCACATGTGAGCCGAAAGCTTAGATCAAGGAACAGCATAATAAAAAAATATCAAAATGTCGGATAATTTTTATCTTTATTTTTTCCCGAAATTAAAGCAACTATACGAAGTTTAGAACGGCTTATGATCAAAGATAATAGACATTCGTTGTCTGATATATTTAACAATATATGTTTGAGAATATATATATATATATATATATATATATATATATATATATATATATATACGTACAAGCAAATGTAGGAAGATATTGCAGAGAATCAAGTGAAAGAAATATTAAATTAAAAGAAAAACATTACATTTCATTCCATAGTGATTGAAATCGTCCATTTTAAGACCGGCAAGTTTTTCTTAACAAAGAGTTTTAACCAAAAGTAAGAATTCTCGGATATACCTTTAGACACAAAAGTGTTGGGATTAATGAGGAGGAGGTGCGCAGCTACGGCCTTTTACCTCATCCATTTTGGGGGTGGGGCTTGTCTGTCCTACATTTGACATATTTTTCTTTGTTTTTAATAAAGAAAAAAGAAATACCAACTTACTCAAACTGTGTCCTCATAATCAAGAGAAAAAAATATAAAATTTAAACTAAAACGTTACATTTCATTCGAAAGTGACTGAATTCGCCCATTTTAAGACCGGCAATTTCTCTTCTTAACAGGGAGTTTATGACCGTTATTGGATTCATTCAGCTTGACTAAATTTTCCGGCGAAATAGTAACATCTCACAACGGCCATATCTTTACAATTCTGGTGGAGTGTTCGACATAAACTGACACATTAAGGTAATGAACACTACTATTATTTCTATGCAGTGCATCCCTTCAGAACTTGGTCGATTATGGCTCGCCACAACTTCTCCTTCGTAGCTATTACCAATGTTTGTATTTTGCTATATCTTCTGATTCTGTTCTGACAGCCATTTATACAAGCTCGTTAAATAGCTTATTCTCTGCTTTCTTCTGTCCTCCTTGTCATCAATATATCCTGTGCGCGTCAAATTTTCTAAGCCTTCTTTCCTCATTATGTGCCATAGAAATTAAGTTGTCTGTTTCTGATTCTAAGTGTCCTTTTTGTTTCACATGCTAAGTCTATGGGATTCTCAGTATCCTTCTGTTGAGCCACATTTTTTGTTGTCGCATGTCTTTTCTTTATTTGTGAAGAGATCGTCCAGCATTCACTGTCGTAGAGGAGTACCAATATTACATAACATTTCAGTACTCTTTTCTTTGTTTCTAACGCGATTTTCATGTTTCTTAATAATTTGCTTAGGTTTTAGAAGGCATCTTTCGCTATTCCAATAGGCCTCGTGTTAATGATTAATGAATGAAAAAAAACGCTGCGATCTGTAATTCAAGTTGGTAGTGTTTCTTCCTCTACTTTCAGTCACTTATGGGCTATGCGTGATACACGCTTAGACGATCATTTAACTTTCGATACCTGACTGACGAGGTAGATTTTTCCCCGCAGTAGGTTGCCATTTCTTTCTGCGTTAGACGAGTTGCCATCCAAGGCTATAGAACCTGCTCTGCTCTATTATTTACCCATAGCTGGAGGGGAGAAGAAGAGGATTCATACCTTTCACAAAGGTATTAGCACGTAAGCAATGGATTCGACTGGAATTCGAACTCGGCTCTCCGATTTCTCAATCCGAGCCGCTATCCATTACTCCACCGTGTTTTAAGATATTTATGTAATATTCCCTTTACCTTATTGCTGAAACAGAGCACTATACAGAATCTTCTGATTTCTTTTGTATACAACTGCTATATTGCTTGAAGATATTCTATGGCTCAGTCTATATAATTCGATAATGGATACATTATTTAATCCTTCCCACAGTTTCTGTACCTGAAGGGCATTGGCTGTCCCTAGGTGTTTACTTCCACAACGTTTTTTTCTCTCACTTCTGTCTGAGCATAAGTCGAATTAGTTTACCCACCGTCACAATGATTGCACGTACGACCGGCCGCTAGGCAAAGCGATCCGCAGCTGCTTCCAGAATTCCACCCTGATATTAGCGGATTCCAGTCACGTTTGCAGGTTTCACAATATCGCAGCGGGCCATGGCAGAGAGCCGCTCTTCCTGTACAGAATGGCTCTCAGGATGCGACCTATATTACAAATGATAACCTTACTCTATCTATATTTCTGAGATGATTAATTATTTACACTATTTTACATTGTTCGGACTGTGGTCCTCATCTTTGTTGTTGTTTACAACGTTTCGGCTGTCGTACGGTCCGGCCTTCTTCAGGTGACTGGAATTTCGTAGAGTGTTCTAGTTCCATAACACTTTCGGATGTCTCAGTTTTCTCCCTTTAACTCAACTCTCCACGTTTTTGCAGTAGTCAAGAATTGAACTCACAACTATTTGGGCCAAGTCATTGGAGCTAACCAACGCTTTTATCCACTGGACCATGTGAAACGTCGGGAATATGGAAACAAAGACGTGGACAACAGTCCGAACATTGTAAATTTACAAATCCTGATCTATATTTCTAACTATTGATAATTATTTTTCTTCCACACATTTATATAGTAAAAACATTTCCAATGCATTTTACAGCAAAAACATTTCATATATAATCCTTTGTAAATACATTAGCAATGCATTTACATTATACATATAATGTCTTTTTTCAATAACTCATATATTAATACTTGACAAAGGCCACTCGTCTACTTTTCTATTTTCTACTTATAATTTAAAAATATAATTTTTATCATTTTTACAGTAACATTATTTACATTGTATTCGATATTTTTCATTGTATTCTATTTTAATTCATCGATTAAACATTATTTTGAAAAACAAAACTGCTCTCTATTGCTCACCACAGAGAACCATCCCTGCCCCCCACCCCATTAGAAAGTCTGACGCTCAACTTCTCGAGAGCTCCTCTTTGCGACTACTCGGCCTCACACATTAATGACCTATTGAAGTTAATAAGCTATAAAACAAAACAAACCAAAACGTACTTCCTGAGAGGCTTGTCACAAATACATCTCTTTTTAGCTGTTAGCATTTTTTTTCTTTTCACTATCTCCCCTAATCCCTTTTCTATCAACTATTTAGAGAAGATTCCTAGGTAGTTTAGGCCGTGCCTTCCTCTTGCTTTCAATATGCCTTGTGAGTATCAAATTGTCTAAACCTGCTTTCCTCATTATGTACCCATGAAATTTCAGCTGTCTCTTTTTGATGTTAAGTATAAGCGTTCTTTTTTGTTTCCATTTTCCCTAAAACTTCTCAGCATCATATTCTGTAGAACCACATATCTGTTTACTCGCCTCTTCTTCATCTGCGGTGAGAATGTCCAGTATTCATTGCCACATAGGAGGACCGATATTACATAACAGTTAAGTATTCTTTTCCTGTTTCTTAATATTTCGATTAGCTTTTTTTTTTAAAGATCTCTTTCGATATCTCCATGCGCCTTCAGTTTTCGGTCTCATACTTTCTGTCCTTCGTTAAAACACGACTGAAGAATATTTAGCTATATAAAGCAAGTAACGTTTATCCATACATTCAAGTATACATTTTACCTATGGTCATAAGTATATACTCGGGCACTGCTCATATATAGATACAAGTATGTACCCACCACCAATTTGTTTTTTCGACACACGTATAGACCTTATCAATGTTTACTCACATACACAAAAAGCTTTCTATTTTTAGTTATAAACTCAGTTATAAACCCAAAGTTTACCCATAGCAAACTACCAATGTTTAGCTACAAACTCAAATATTAACCCGGGTAATGTTTCTTGTTGGTTAGTCTTCCAATAGTTGCACATCTTCATCCACAAGAAACCTTTTTGCTGCACGTCAATGTGTGTCAAGGGGCATCGTCATGATAAAATATGTCTCCATCTTAGATGTCTGGCAGAATATTGAACAGTAGTAAGCTTATATAGTTTTCACTGTTTAGGTCTTCATAATAAACGTTTAATGATTCTATTCTATCATCGCGTGTGATGCAAATCGACATCATTACGTCTCCATCACTAAATTATACCGTCTTTGTGGGTGTGTCTTGCATTGTTTGTTTCATCCACTGGTCTTCTTACATATACGGTTGCATTGGAATGGAACTCTATTTTGCATTCATCACTAAAAATGACATCCAGCATCTCATGTTAGATTTTCTTTTCAGAAATTTTGTTTTCTATTCCTATGATTTTTCTGCTATATGCCCGTTGAAATTGTTGTTTTTCGAAATCGCTGTATACTGTATAATTAAAAATAAAATAAAAACAAGACGATTTCGAAATTAAATAACCTAGCAAAGGTTAATATGAAGTGAAATTCAAGAAAAAAAAACTCTCGCTGTAATTCTAGTAAATTAACACGAGGGGATTTCCTTCCTAACCTTTTGTTCGAAGTAATATGGAATGTCACAATCTTGATTATGTAATTTTCTCTCCGAGTGATAGTCACTTTAGTTGAAAGTTCTCGAATGATGAGGTTTCCGTTGCTTGGTAGGTAGTGCTTTTTGTTTATATTTCTGTAGCGCCAGTCCTCAAAGAGGCCACATTTATAAACATAGATCGAATCATTGGGGGAAAAAATGTGTATTCTATGGAATGTCGTTACGCAAAGAAAAACAATTTTACCGAATTGTGCGAAAATTACCCACTGGCATCAATCCTTACCGCCTGCGTGAGAAGCAAGGAATGTTGGCGCAAACTTTCTATGAAGACGTGTTTATAGCGCCCGGTGAAAAAGCTAATTATTTCAAATTAATCTTTTTAAAATGACTCCTTTCGAATTCATAGTCGATGACCCTAAATAACCCGAGTTTATTTATAAAATTGAAAGTGAAAGTGAACAAACAAGCTACTGTTGTGAAGTGCGCCTGAACTATATACGTCATCTCTTGGCTTCTCGCCATGGCCGGATACTGGAATAATTTGGCAAGTAAATCCAGTCTGCAGGCGGTCGCTTTTCCAATTTACATTTAAGGTCTCAATTTTCAGGTTAATTAATACTCTAAAAAGGAGCCAGATTTCACGCCAGTCCACGACTGTCGTCGTAGAATTACTATCTATATCAGTCCCAATAATAACGTCATGATTACATGAACGTCTGACATGGAAGACAAGGAGGAAAGCTTTACTCTCGCAGGTCGTTGGTAGTGAATTTGACTGTCTCATTGCTTTAGTAATACGAATAGAGACATTTGCGAACGGAGATCAAATAGGGATCGACTTAGAAAATATTCAAGTTGACTTGTACCACGTGTTCAAGGCTAAAAGAATTAATTCACTGATTGATAAGCCATGAAAAAAAACAACAAATTAACCTTTCGTCACTTACTTAAAGCTAGAAAATATTTTTAGATTGTTATATATCATTTTGTTTTTAGAGATAATAACGATTTCATTGATAGAGGTCCTACAAATTAACCCATATCTGGAGGAGATGAGATGGATTCATAACCAATCAAAATTTGATAAACACACAAGAAATGTAGATATAAAGTGGGGGATCAACTCTACATTCCAATCGATATATAAACTGATCCTGATTATGTGACCACGGTCGTTTTTATTATTCCAGAGACGGCATATATAGCTGGCCACTCGTATTCGACGATACCTGTCAACAAGGGCGGCTAGCCAATCCCTATTGCAGACGCTTGCTCAGGCACATTTGTGTTCATTCAACACCCACAGAGCCCATTTGTGATTTATACTGCAGCTTCTGGGATCAACAATATGAACAAGGCCAGAACGCTCAATCCATCGGTCACGATGACTTGTGACTTCGTGCTAGCTATTGACGGCACCCAAGGATTCCGTCTACCCAATTTCACTCACAAAGCTTGGGTCAACCTGTGGTATGGTTTTCAGGCACTTTCCAAAGGTGACCCAGTCCGATAACATCAGACAAATCGACTATAGTTAGATTCGAACCCGGGTCTCATTGTCAGAATTCGAACGTTCTAACCACTCGGCCACGTGGCCTTATTCAGAGACTGTAAATAAATCTATGGAGTTAATCAGTATTTCAATGATTGATCGATTCGTTTTCTACGACATATCAACTTTTTGCTTGTTATTTAAATCCAAAAAAATATTTTTAGATTGTAAGAATTTCTTTGGCGGAGATAATAAAGATTCAGTGTTACCAGTCTTACTAATTAACCCATAGCTGGTGGGAGAAGCGGTGGATTCATACCTTTCCCAAGGATATTTGCGCGTAAGTGAATATAAAGAACTCGACTGAAATTTGAACTTGACTCTCAGATTCCAATTCCGAGCTGTTATCCATTATACCATCCGCACAACGAAGTTCACAGCACCTGGAAATCTCAATCTTTGACCCATATAGGTACTGACAAGGCTCAACGTTGCTTAACTTCGGTGATCGTACGAGAGCCGGTATTTCAACGGGATATAACCGAACAGAGGCGAATAGAGAAATTGTTTGGCAAATAAAATAGTTATGTATTTATATAATTATTTGTAACCTGTAAAATTATCCACTATGTCATCATGCTGCTTTCCTCTCAAACAATGACTGTATCTTCTCATTCTGTCCCTAAAGGGTTTCAATCTTAGTTACCCGTTCATGTTTTGTATCGAAACAAGGTATATTTTTCTCCCCGGAATCGATCCTTCAAATCTACAAATCAACCATTATCCCTTGCATGGAGTATTGCTGCCATATATGGTATGGAGCCCCATCTGTTTGTCTCGGGGTTCTTTATAGGATCCAGAGACGGATATGCAATGTAACTGGCTCTGATCTGGTATCTTGTCTGCAGTCGCTCTCTCACAGACGTGCCGTCGCCTCTCTCTGTCTTTTTAAAAAATGCTTTCATGGTAATTGCTCCGATGAGCTGCTTTCGCTGGTTCCCAGACATCATGAATTCAAGCGTCCTACGGGGTTGGCACCCCCTCTCACTCTTTCACTGTTGAAACTTTTAAATGTAGCCGTCTCTTCTACTTCAATAGCTTCATATATCGCACCTCTCGCCTGTGGAACTCCCTTCTATTTTCCTGTTTCCCTGATAGCTATAATCTCCAATTATTCAAATGTAATGTCAATCGACATCACCAGTTGCCTTGATCTATCCACTATCCTTCTCCTCATTCTTTCCTCTATCACTTCTATCTGCTCTCGCTCCAAATCCTCTGTAACCCCTTGCGTGCTAGTGGCTTCCCGCCTTGCTTGGGGTGAAATGCTTATATATATATATATATATATATATATATATATATATATATATATATATATATATATATATATATATCTATTATGTGGTACGTGTTCAATTTATATAACATAAATCATTCATACGAATAACAATTAATAAAGCTAATTATGGCAAGAATCACTCTCGCAAACAACATTTAATAATAAAATATAATCAACATCATATCCGTTACTGAATGGTACGACCCTTGTTTATAAATTCTGGTGTAGAAAAATAAGACCACTCAACACCAGAATTTATAAACAAGGATCGTACCATTCAGTAACGGATATGATGTTGATTATATTTTATTATTAAATGTTGTTTGCGAGAGTGATTCTTGCCATAATTAGCTTCATTAATTGTTATTCGTATGAATGATTTATGTTATATATATATATATATATATATATATATATATATATATATATATATATATATAAACAGGAATAAGTCTCAGATACAAAAATAAATGAATGAATTAATAAAAAAAGAAGAGAATGAAAATAAGTAGTATATATTAACAGATCGTGACATCTATTAGGGAGATGTGATTAAATATACTTAAATCTTTTAAAAAATTATTCAGTATTATTATTGTTTAGGTAATAAGCACAAATTGTGGAAAAAAGGAATCTTCGACAATATACCCATTTTTTACGTATTTATGATTATTTGTTTTTACTTTTATCAAAACCGATATTCTTGTATTTTTAGTTATGTATAATATTATTCATTAATTATTAATTTTTTAAATTATTAACTATTTGTGCTCAGTTGTTGACGTAAATAGCTATCTGCTGACGTGTTAAAATTTTGGAATAATGCAATAATAAAAATTTCATCTCTCTGGTAGATGTCGCCATCTGTTAATAACAATATCACCTATCCGGGAAAAGAACCTGTGAAGAGCCATGATCGCTAACGTCCTGAAAGGACACGATGCATAAAAGATTTCATTCATCTTATTTTTTTCTTGTTTTTCATTGCAACGACTGGACCGACTATTCCAATGATTGACGATTTTTCGTTTACAGATCACGACAGCTGTTAGGGAGATGTGATTAAATATACTTTGATGCTTAAAAAATTTATTCAGTATTATTATTGTTTAGGTAATAAGCATTATAACATAGCATGAATAGCTATATTGTGGAAAAAGTAATGTTTGACAATATACGCATTCATGGTTATTTTTTTAACTTTTATCAAAAATGATATTCTTGTACATGTAATTATGGATAATATTATACATTATTTACTAATTGTTTTAATAAATAAGTATTTATGCTCAGTTGTTGACATTAATAGTTATCTGCTTAAAAGTTTGGAATAAAATGCAATAATAAAAATTTAAATTTCATCTTTCTGATAGATGTTGCGATCTGATAAACTAAAACTTGGTGGCGGTGGTGGGTCGGGATGGAAACTTTTATACGAACCTAATAGATGTAAAGTCCTCAAATAGACATCTATTGGATGAGCAAAGGTTCCCAATGTTTTTGTTTTTTTGTTTGTTTGCTATTTTTTTTTTACAGATCGCGACAGCTATTAGGGAGATTTGATTAAATATACTTTAATATTAAAAATAAATTCAGTATTATTATTGTTTACGTAATAAACATTATAACAGCACAATACCTATATTGCTGTAAAAGGAATTTTTGAACAACATACGCATTTTTTAAGTATTTATGCTTCTTTACTTTTATCAAAAACGATATGTATATGTAGTTACGGATAATATTATACATTAATTACTAATTTTTTTAATTAATAACTATTTGTGCCCAGTTGTTGACATTTAATAGCTATCTGCTGATGTGTTAAAATTTTGGAATAATGCAATAATAAAAATTTAAATTTTATCTCTCCGATAGATGTCGCCATCTGAAAAACAAAACTCGACTGCATAATTTCTTTCATCTTTCTTTTTCTCTGTCTCTCCATAAAGAACTTTTGTGCCTCGTAAACATTAGTCCTTTCTTGAACTCCTACTTGTCTTTCAGCCTTTCGCGCATTGTCTCTTGATATATATCCAACGACTTTGTCTTTCGATCGCTTTCTTTCGACGCAATCTCGCTTCTCCCTCAGAGCTGATGCAAACTGAAAACGTCGTTCTCATTTGATTACCGAAGCTAAACAGTGTCAAGCCCGGTCGGTATTTAGATGAAGTTCCGCTTGGTTTGGTTTATTTAGTTTAATGGCATATCAACCTCAATGGGTTATTTAATGCCGACATCATTTTTAGGATAGATTCGTATGAATAGAATATGTATTCTTTGGTTTAGATTGGTTTGGTTTATTTTGTTTTATGGCATATCCATCTCAATGGGTTATTTAATGTCGAAATCATTTTTAGGATAGATTCGTATGAATAGAATATGTATTCCTTGGTTTAGATTGGTTTATTTATTATTGGAATCGAACCTGTATCCTATACGGAACCATCATTTCGCGTGATATGAATAGAAGAGATTCATGGAAGATTTAAGTTTAAAGATAGTAAAATCGACCTTGCTAACCAGACGCTTCTTCGTGGCCGAACGGTTAAGGCACATCACGCGAAATGATGGTTCCGTACAGTACCAGTACTGTCGGAGAACGAAAATTTTCTATGAAAATTTCTCGGACATTCAGGCCGGTAAATGTTATTTAATACTGTTTATTATAAAACAGATCATTTGCTTAAATACTTATATCTAAAAAAAGAACGTTAAACATATTATAAATGTCTTTAAATATATCTATCTATCTATCTATCTATATATATATATATATATGTATATATATAAATATATATATATATATATATGTATGTATATATATATATGTATATATATGTATATATATTTATAGATGTATATGTATATATATATGTATATATATATGTATATATGTATATGTATATATATGTATGTATATATATATATATGCGCAGTACTTAGTATAATGTGCTCAATATCAGTAACAGAGCTAACATATTCAGTTGTATTGATATTAGTTTTAATATCCATACAACTGAATATATATATATATATATATATATATATATATATATATATAGATGTAAAGGGTGTTTCATTAAGAGGGCTCTTATAGAAGGGTGTTTCATTAAGACGGATCAAAGTAAGCAGTAAATAAATCAGTGTTATTGGAGAAAATTTATTTATTTCTCTATTGGATCATGTTATTTTAGTCATCAATTTGGTTTACTGTCTCACCGGGCTTGTTTGGTTTGCTCGTCATATTGAGGAACCTTGATGGTAAATAGGGTACCCATTGTACAAACTACAACCACTGGCCACCTGACGATTGCGTGAAAACGCATGAAACTAGCAGTCCTTGCCAGTCACTGCCTATCTGGATTTTGATTTAATATATGTATATATATTAAGAAATAATAAATCTTATATTTGTCTTACGTACATGACAATATGCATCTTTGTATAAAAAGATAAAATATTGAGTGAAATAAGGTACTATATGGGTTCCCTGATTTTGTTGAGAGTTCGATTGTACAGCAGAGAGTGCAGCAAACATTGTTGTGTGTGTCCGAAAGATCGAAATAATATACAGCGGAATATTAACTGATTTCATCTTTCATTACAGAGTGATGTTTTGAATTAAGGTGCAATTAATTCATTGTAGAGAAATTACAGGCTATGGTGGTTACACCTCGAGTAAAGATTTGCATTCTTTCAATGTTTCAGTGTGCATCTGCAGCTAGGACTTTCACATTAAAAAAATCTCTTATTTGAATCTTTTCGTGATCTGCATCAATCATCCGAAAAAGTGCAGTCAAATTATTGATAGAAGCTGACACATATACTTCAAGAACGCACATATACCTTGGTTTAAGTACGTCGACATATATATTAATACTTATATGTGTGTGTGTGAGAGAGAGAAATGAGAGGAAAATACGTCAGTATGTGTCAGTTTCATTTTGGGCTTTATTTTTTGACGAAGGATTCGGGTTTTTACGAGCAATGAGAAATTTACTTACGCGGATAAACATGAAACTTGTTTAATGAAAACCGACGTCCAGGAGCTGACCGAGCCTAACTCAGATGGAAAAAAAAAGATTTATAAAACGTGTAAATAATAATAATAATAATAATAATAATAATAATAATAATGACGATGATAATAAACCAGAATAGAAGAGATAAAATATAATAAAAATCTTACGTGCATTCTGACGAAAACAAGGAACATCAGAGAAGAGTGTACATTATTTCCTACTGAGAACAGTGGTTGTTGTTGGTAAAAAAAGTGATTTTCAAAGCAGATTAGTAGGCTGAAATTAATTAGGAAATTGTTGCAATGCAATCTTCCTACCAAGTGATTCTTCATTTAGCTTAGTACAGGACAAAGTCAGGTTTAGTCAATTTGAATAATGGATAAATAGCGACTTGCGTTGTGGATGAAATAGTTGCGAATATTGTAGGTATAACGATGGAAGAACTTCTAATGTTTAAATTTAACCTGGCACTTTGTTTTGTGTGAAGCTTAGTAAATTTGACAATTAAGACCGATGAAGTGAATTAAACGAAACGTTAAAATATATGCAAAATGATTACGAATTGTTGAGTCTTGACTCAATGTTGAATCTCGCCTATTGCATGGAATAATAATGCAACACAAAATGTACTTGGAACAAGAATGTATTATAACAAGAAAGTGTACACAATAAGTACATATAGTATTTCTGTATATTTCTGGGAAGACGTTCCTGGAGAATGTGTTGACTAGTCGCAGTCGATCAGAGTCTCTAGTTGGATCTCGTGATTCTTCTTCCCTTCTCCCGTCTTCCGGTATCAACCATTATTTATATAGTTGGTAGTCACCTATGCAGATTAGGTGGATTCCACCACAACACGAATATAGGAGGTAGGGAACAGAGGAGAAAAAATAATTTATGCCTGAAGATGTAAAATGAAGTATTCTCTTCCTCGGGATATTCAGACTGCCCAGAATGAGGAATCTGCGAGCCGGGTTCAAATTACAGTCGAGCCACCCGAGTTTATTTCCACAGAAATTTATCCGTGGCATAATAACATCGTAGTTTACGGACGAAACAGAATAACGGAAAGGAATGACAAACATGATTTGTTCGCAGAGTGACTTTTATGCCACTAAGACATACACAAAACTATACATACATATTTTACATATGTCCCACTCAGAGAATAATGTATCTTATATTTACACAGCAAAGGAGAGTGCAAGGTGAACGACAAAACATAGTCTTACGTATAATATAGAGATTCTACTGCGTTTCTGGAGAAGCCATGTTTAGGACTACAGATTCAAATGGGTCGAATTTATCTACTATGTCCGAGGCGAGGACATATTCTGTGAACGGGAAACGGCGAGTCTTGATTTTTACCAAATTGAGAACTGCGAGCTGGACTTTCTTTTTATATCTGGGGAAGAGATTCCCAAAGAGAAAAGGCTCCATAGACTTGTGAGTAGAGGGGAAAATTTAGCCTCAGCCCGGGATATGGTGGTGTTAGGGACGAGGTATGGCTAAAAAAAATCAACCTCTCGTTTTGGCTTCTGTAAACCGACTGAAGGACTGGTCACTCTTGTCAATGTATGGAGTGAGATATTCACTAAAAACCCCACGCAGTCGGATGCGGCACAAGGCCAAGTTTATTGTAGGCTCGGTCAAAAATTCCCCGCAGACCCCGTAAAAAACGGGGCCGGGTAGCTGTCTTATGAGACGAGACTTTGCCCTTCGACATAGCCTCGTCTGGGGATCCTCTCTGCCCGGAGTCAACGAGTTTGACTAGCACACTTCTGAAGTAATCTGTATGGAGTGACAACATTAAGCGTCTGTGACGTGATCCACGTGTCTTATCCCGACCAAATGAAGATTATCGCCTTTTTTGTCCCTACATTCCCGTAGAAAAGGCTTTCTATTGTGTACAACTATTATCGCCAAAGTCCTAAAGGGACGAAGATAAAATAAATCCTACCAGTATAAATGCTTTCGTACGTTCGATCAATATACTTCTTCCGGTGATCTATCCGTTCTTCCCTGGACAGCATTAAATCTTTGAGATAATGCATTGTCATTACTGCAGGAATATCACTATGGTTCTCGTTTTTTGTTAATTTCATCGTTTCGGCCGATGTGTTCTTCACCATTACGCTGGCGTATTTGATATGCGTCTGGGTAAATTTTCACCTCCTCAAATCGAGGATCGCTGTTCACAGGTTGCCCATCTGTGTGACACAGTCTCGTGAACGCGTGACTTTGCTGATCTGAGCGTGTAAATTTGGTTAACACGAGATTTCGATGCTAGCTTAAATAATTCGGAAGAACTGCAGAAATGTAGCGTGGGGAGCAGATGAATGAAAAGGAAAGGAAGACGAAGTTGACGATAAAGAAGGAGTTGAAGTGTGAGATAATAAAATATGGAGGAAAAACGAAATTCCTGGAAAGGAAAAGAAAGAAAGGAAGGAAGATTGCAAGAAAGGAAGAAATAGAAAAAAAAAAGAAGAAATTGAGGAAAGACTAAAATAACCAAACAATTAAACATGACGCAAATATATTGGAAACAACTGGCGGAACCAAAGTAGAAACCAAATAGGAAACGTTTGCAAATTAAAATGTTTTGCTTTTATTTAAGCTTAATCAGAAAATAAAATACGGAGGAGAAAAAGAAAATTCTGGTAATTTTTATTTTTCTATTGTTTATCTTTCATTGGTTAAGCAGTCCTCGCGTGTTTCTGTCATGTCAAGCAGCATTTCTTGTGTCAGATGTCCTGGAAAGAAACAGTTATTAAGAAGAAGTGTTGAAATCATTACATGAAAAATTCCACAGCTCTAGCACCACACTTTCATAGTCATCCTATAAACTTTTCAGCACACCCTCGGAAAGATTATTTAAAATAATAATAATAGCTAGAAAGTTCTTTCTGCGTGCCGCGTTCAAATTACAGTCGAGCTACCTGAGTTGATTTTCGCAGAAATGCCTACAATATTTTCTATTGTTTATCTTTCATTAGTTAAGCAGTTCTCACGTGTTTCTGTCATGTCAAACAGCGTTCGTGTGTGTATTTCCTGTGTGTATGTATTTCACAATTCTAGTTGGTCTAGAAAAATTGAGAATCTTGAAGAAAGACAGGAAGAAAGAAAGAACAATTCGAAATCTCGAGGAAAGAAAGATTGTTTTTTTTGTACGGCTTATCAATGCATTGCAGATTATTTAAATCCAGAAATATTTTTTAGATTAAAAGTTTTTGAGCGACAATAATTACTTAATGATACAAATCTTCCTAAGTCACCCATAGATGGTGAAAGAATAAGTGGATTCATGCCTTTCCCAACGGTATTTGTCCGTATGTGAATATAACGAACCCGACTAGGATTGGGACTCGGCTGTACGATTTCCAATTCGGAACCGTTATCCATTACACTACCCGCTCATCCATGCTTACAGCACCTGATATTCCCAAGCAGTCGCCCATCTAGGTACTGACTAGATTCGACGTTGCTTAACTACGGTGACTGTACAAGAACCGGTGTTGAAAGAAAGAAAAGTGAATACAAAAGAAAGAAGGACACATTTGGAATACAGAGCAAGGAACAATTTTGAATCCTAAAGAAAAAATGTGAATACAGAAGAAAAAAAGAAAACAAAAATGTGAATACAACAGAAAGAAAAATTGAAAGAAAGGAAAATGTGAATACAGAAAATGAAAGAAAAAAATATGAATACACCAGAAAGAAAAATAAGAAAAAGAGAAAGAAAGAAAAAGAAAAGTAAAATCGTGAACAGAGAAGAAACAAAGAAAGGTTTTGCATATAAAAGAAAGAAAGAAATGGAAATCGGAATACAGAAGTAAAAAAAACAACAAAAAACAAAAAAACTTGTGAATATAAAAGAAATAAAGAAGCATTATGTATCATGAAGTAGGAAAGAAGGAAAAACTGAATTCTGAAAAAGAAATCTAGAAGAACTGTAAAGAGAGAGAAATAGAGAGAGAAGAGTAAGAGAAAGAGAAAAAGAAAAGTAAAAGAAAAAGAAAGAGAAAAGAAAAAGAAAAAGTAAAAGAAAAAGAAAGAGAAAAGAAAGAGAAAAGAAAACGAAAGAAAAAAGAAAGAAAAAGAAAGAGAAAAGAAAGAGAAAAAGTAAAAGAAAGAGAAAAGAAAAAGAAAAAGTAAAAGAAAAAGAAAGAGAAAAAAAGAGAAAAAGAAAGTGAAAAAGAAAGTAAAACTGGAAATAAATCAAAAGTGTGAAGAAAAGCAAGAATCAAGAAGAAAATGAAAAATGGTGAGGTGACAAAGAAAGAATTTCAAACACCACAAATGTTAAAAAAAAATTTGGATGATTTAGAATTGTATCAATCATTTTTTATGCTATCGTCAATTCGAATCTTGTCACAAACAAAAAAGGTTTTACAATCTTTGACACCACCTGCGATGAACACTGACAAGCCAAGCATGTTTCGCTGTATCTCCTTTTGTGCCACACACAGAAAACAACTTTATTGCATTTTGAATGCAGGCTGCCTATGCAAAAATACATTCTTAAATAAGTAACTTGTTTTTTTTTATATTTTGAGAACAAGCTTTCACCTGAAATGCGCAAATGGATGCTTGTGTCATTCTAGCTGAATCTACCTTTAGATTTCAATAAGTATTCATTTTATGAATCGATCGAACATGAAATGGCTAATAATGTAAGACGAAGAGTTTAATGTAAATTAATTGCTAATGATTTTACAAAAGAAATGCATTGTAAATTATTATCATAAAAAATAACAACGAGTAAATATTATTGTCAGTGATCAGGTTTCAATGTTAGTGC
>OZ038482.1:21672349-21674849 GCA_964036315.1 Acanthosepion esculentum
TAAATTTCCGTACTTGTTTGATTTTGGTACGTCCGATTTGCAATTCACACTTCACTTTCAATAATAGTAAGCATATTTGTTTGTGGGGTGGGGTTGGCTATTTTTTGTTGAATCACATTCTTCAAAGTCACAAGCTTCACCATTGTCTCAGCAGATATTTTAGTCATAATTTTAGTGTAAGGCGATTTAGATGACAATCCCCCCATTGAGTCAGGTTGTGACATAAGGTCGGTTTTTAACGTGAGGACCCGAGTGTTTCCTCTCGTGCCGCTGGTTTTAACTGGTCATAGCTTGTCCAGGCTGGTCAGAGCTCGTCTAAGCTATAAATAACAGTGATACCACCTGAACCATGTAAGACGATTTATTTGATCCCATCCCCTACTGAGTCAAGTTGTGATACAAAATCGGTTTTTAACGTGGGGACCCGACTGTTTCCACTCGGGCCGCTGGTCTATAGCTGGTCTTAACTGGTCATAGCTTGTCCAGGCTGGCCAGAGCTCATCTAAGCTAGTCATAGCCGTGACACCAGTTAAGTGTCCATAATGTCAGTGTAAGAAATAAGGTAAGTATCCAAAATGTTAGTGTAACAAATAAAGCTAGAATGATTTTCACAGGCACGTTACACTCATGCTAATAAGACGAATAAATCCCTACTTAGAAATTTGCATATTATAATGACATTATCACTGGGTGCCCAAAAATTTATTTAAATAAATATTTAAATTATATAATAATATGTAAAATATATAATAATTTATTTAAATATTAAAATATTTTAATAAATATTAAAAATAAAATATTAACTATTATAATAATTAATAATAATAATTTATTTAAATAAATATTTAAATTATATAATAATATTTAAAATATATAATAATTTATTTAAATAACTTTTTAAATAAATTAATAAATATTAAAAATAAAATATTAACTATTATAATAATTAATAATAATAATTTATTTAAATAAATATTTAAATTATATAATAATATTAAAAATATATAATAATTTATTTAAATAAATATTCAAATAAATTAATAAATGTTAAAAATAAAATATTAACTATTATAATAATTAATAATAATAATTTATTTAAATAAATATTTAAATGATATAATAATATATAAAATACATAATAATTTATTTAAACAAATATTTAAATAAATTAATATATATTAAAAATAAAATATTAACTATTATAATAATAAAAATTTATTTAAATACATATTTAAATTATGTAATAATATTTAAAATATATAATAATTTATTTAAATAAATATTTAAATAAATATTAAAAATAAAATATTAACTATTATACTAATTAATAATAATAATTTTTATTTAAATAAATATTTAAATTATATAATAATATATAAAATATATAATAATTTATTTAAAAAAATATTTAAATAAATTAATAGATATTAAAAATAAAATATTAACTATTATAATCATAATAATTTATTTAAATAAATATTTAAATTATATAATAATATTTAAAATATATAATAATTTATTTAAATAAATATTTAAATAAATTAATAAATATTAAAAATAAAATATTGAATATTTAATATTTAACTTACGTTTGTTTTGATGTCCTTTCTGGCAAAATGTAATTACTTACCGAGCACCTTAATTGGACAGATATTTACCGTTTACCTGTCCGTCCGTGTTACTGAAAGCCCTCTAACCTGGCACATACTTACTCTATATAGAAATATTATACCTTTTTTGAAATCAGGATAATCCCGGGATTGGAAATCTGCTTTTCACCTGGTGCTTGAACATCCAGCATTGGGATTTGTGTCCGGATGAAGTGGGTACAATTAAAAATTCAAATTTTAACAATAACTTGAAAGAATAGTGATTTTAAAAGTTTTTTTTTTTAAATTTACATTGAGTTTAAAGTAATACAAAATCATTGTGAATTTTAAAAAATTCGATTTAAATTCAGCTTAAATCTAACGTCTATCATTCCACACATCACCGGTGCTCACATTTATGCTAGACCTCGTGCGAGGATCATGAGAGCCTAGCAAATGAGCTGCTACTTTCACTCGCTGTATTTTTGCAGTCCTGTTCTAGAAGATGATATAATCAATAGAGATTACCTCCGTAAATATCCACTGTCATACGACGAGCTTTCAGAAAGTTATTGAAGGTGTCGTCATGATAGCATCATCTCGAATCATTGCTTGTCATTCTTTGTTGTTATTCTCTGATTCTAATCAACGCCAGATTCTGTTCAACTTAATTAGTTCATAGCTACGTTATATTTAGAAATTAATTAATTACATTTCGTTTTCTACTGGCCTATGATCTTTAATCTGAAAAGGAAAGGGCCAACTGAAAAGGTTATCTTGGTTTTAAGAATCTATAGTTTTATTATAAGCGTGAATCTTTTAAAAAAAAAAGCTCTATTAAATAATCAAATTCTATCTTTCACACGTCGATCGCCTTTGCATTTTCTATTAAATTATCAGTCGATATCCTA
>OZ038482.1:21679849-21862349 GCA_964036315.1 Acanthosepion esculentum
CAAAGTACCCGCACCAGGCTGTCCAAAAGAAACCTGCTTATTACCAATGGAATACGAGGGAAACAAGTATCGTTCGACCCTGTGTACCTGGCATGATGTATCTTAGATGTAAACGTCTGAACTGGTACAACTAGGGAATGTAGACCATTTTCCATAGAAACAGCGACAGCATAGCAATTTGCATGTGACGAGTTTATTGGAAAAGGGGTTGTAGGGTGGAAAATAATCCATCACCTACAAAAGCTCTTGAACTCTGCCGAGACTGGTAAGAGAGGACTGAGCAGTTTCAGCCCAGATATGGCTACAGTACCCTATTTGAGTCTACGATTTTACTTTTGTAAATATCCAACATGACAGATCGAGTCAAATGGAATACATATTTACTTACAAAAGAGCAGTAATATTGCCTTTTCAAAAGTTGATGTACACCGAGAAAGATATAAAATGTATAAATAAACAGGCAAAATTTACACTTTCAAATCTAGAGTAAACAATTTTGATGCATCCAAGAAAAAGGAATCTAACCAGTATATATTGACGTGAAATTGTCTTTAAAAAAATCCAGACACTTTTAAATTAGACTAAATTACATTTGCAGTTGGAAATATTTTGTTTGATGGTGAGAATAGATGTTTTTCATATTGAAACACAATCGGTTGTTGAAGCTAAATTTTGTGGACTTGTGCTTGAATAAGATCGATCAAAATATCTCTTCTGAACGTATGAACTTGCTTTAGTTTTCAATGCGTTCACTGAAGAATTTCCTTCTGAAGAAACGCATCAGACCGAGTAGAACAACTCAAAATAAAATAATAGACATCAAACAAGATTAGAAAATAAGGCATTTCAAAGAATAAACATACATGATATGCACAACTCATCCAACTAGTCGACCAAAATGACATACTGATATAAAGAAGAAGTGTCGGTTGCAGGTGGTGAGATTTTGTCGGAAGGAATACGGATATGTTAGGTGGGGGAGTGGGGACAACATGACTTCGGAATCAAATGAAGCGTTCCGTTTGACATTATCAGAAAGTTAACGAATGTAATAGTAGCCGTAAGAAGGCTGAAGATTAAAGCGATCGATATTTTGTTGTAAAACAGCAAAAAACGATATAAGGGGTTGAAAGAATAAATGTATAATACTAGCAACATTTCGCCACAGAAATTCAGATAGAAATTTTCGTAATTATTTGTCGTTATTATTATTATTATTATTATTATTGTTGAATAAAAGAGGGGGCATTCAATGCCGCCGTGGTACAAATATATGAATACGATACGCGCATCATGACAACCTATCTGGTAAGGGTATATCAGTTGCATCCATCACAGCCAAATGTGCTCGAAACGTTAACAGGTTTTGATAAAAGCAGCCCATCACCATGCATACATTGAGACAGCTACCCAATTGAGGGTGTTCCTATATATCTAGTTGTGACTCAAAAATTGTCTGTTTTAACCGTTTCATCATCATTGCTTCTTTTATCTTTAAAATGGCGTGTTGATATTGTTCGGCTCATGTGGATATGGTGCCCAGTCAGTGGTGAACTCGTCGACCTTTTAGAAGTTACCTCATAATCTTTTTCAGATTCAGGTCAAAGAGGAGCAGCAAATGCATTTTGGATTTACTGTGAGTTCAATGTTTATGCAGGAAATCTTTTTGTTCATTATTGTTGAATCAGTCTGTTCTTCTGAAAATGAAATTTATTTTACGCCAAAGTGGATAAATATATCAGTTCCTCCGTTCTTGTTTTGTACTCCATCAAATCTTAAACTGTCGAAAGAATTATGAATCTTGCAAAGAAAGAAGGTAACCGATAGCAACATTGAACCTACATACAGATAAAACAGTAACATTAACGTTTTCTACAAAAATCTAATGCATGGAAACTATGAACAGGATGAATCTTCCCTTAGAAACATTATAAAGAAATATACAACCCCATTTGAAAAAAACAAAACAAGAAAATTAAATTATCTACTATAAAAGATTTAAAACCGCTAACCTCATCGTCAACAGTAATAATCCACCTGCAAGATCCAAATCATAGAGAACCAATATTATTTACGAATTCACATGTCCCTTTAAGATCTGTGTTCCTGATCAAATTCACAAAGAATTATACTCGATATACTACAACATACCTAACAAGAAGGCTCATATTACATATCTCTGACCACAGCGTAATTAGGACTTATTTAAATACACGTGGAGACCTACCAAAACTCTATCCGCAACATACTCGTTGACAATACAAATAAAATAGCCTCGTCAATAATTTAAAAAAGGCTAAAATTAATGTTAGCATTATTAATAAAGAAGAAAAACTCAACGCTCATTAACATCAACTATGGGCACCACCAAAATGTGCTGATCACCTTTTTTGAAATTAAAACAATCCTATAAATCTAGATACATCCATAAAAATCCATACATTCAGTTTAAAGTGAAAAATAAAATCGTCCTTGATAATGGGTAAAAGTATATCTGAAAGCGTTCAGACAGACAGAAGATTCGGACAATTGTTACATAATTTATGCCCAGAAAAGAAAAAAAAATATGAAAAATTAAATAAAAAAATTAACCACAGAAGGATTGCTGCCCAAATACCCAATTTATGCTCCTGAAAAATTTATTTCTGTTGAGCTCTCTGGGGAGGATGTGTGGGTTTGTAAACAGTGACTATTACGGCTAATAATGCAAGACTCTTCGGTAAATCGAATTGAGTTCTCTCATTCACTGTGTGTTTATCTAAAAATAAATACGCTTAAATTCACCTTCTTCTCTGCCGTGCGCCAACGGCTTCAGGGTAAAATTTCCGACTGCCGCGAATTCAGCCGGTTTTCGATTCTAGCCAGAGGCAACCGGACGTCTAGCCACACTGATGAGCTGTCTGTCTGTGGATGACAATATATATATATATATATATATATATATATATATATATATATATATATAAATAACATTTTGAGCGTGTTTTGAAACATTTTATAAAACATACATATAACAAACTATTTCTAAATCTAACAGTTGAAATATAATCCTTGAAAATGGTTAAATGTATAGCCGAAAGCGCTCGGATAAAAAGAACATTCGGACAGTTTTTATATAATTTATCATCTGAAAAGAAAAACATTATTAGATCGCACGAGAAATTATATAAAAAACTAAACAAAAGCACCTTGTCAGTCGTTTTTAATGAAATGTGCATGAAAGAAAGATTGCTGCCTAAATACACAAATATATAGTAAAAGTAACAAATCCGTTGGTATATATCTAGTGGATATGAGTAATATAAAATATAAAATATTAAAACGCATCCACAAAAAAGAAATTAATGTATTTATTATTACAGAGCAAAATTAATATACAAAAAATACAAAATTATACTTAAATGTACAAAGTCATATTCAAAAACAATTTATATTAAAAAATAAGATATATTAAATAAGTTATATTTAAAAATAAGTCATATTTAAATATTTTATAGATAAAAATAAATAAAATTATATTTAAAAATAAGTTATATTTAATATAAAATAAATAGGTAATATTTAAAATAAAAATATATTTAAAAATAAAAATATAATAAAATAACTTATATATTTAAAAATAAAAATATAATGAAAATTACATTTAAAAGTATCCAAAAACAATTTATATTTAAAAATGTAAAGTTATACTTAAAAATACAAAGTTATAATTAAAAATACAAAGTTATAATTAAAAATACAAAGCTATTTTCAAAAACCTCCGTTAAATATATAAAGAGATGTAAGTGATAATACTAATTCATTTCTTTGATTCAATAGTTGGCTTAGATTTTTGTCTTTTATTCTATTTTTTTCTTCTAAACATAAGTCACACCTATGTCTAAGACTATTAGGAATATGTGTGGAAGATGTAATCTTTTAAACTATCTGTGGGTTCAAACTTTTCTCATTCAATTCCCAAAATTTCTTTGAAAGAGCTATCTGGGATTTTAATTTAGGGTTAGAAAATGAGTGCCTATGGGTATAAAATCTCTTTTTCCATTCCCCCGCAGATATCCCAATGTAAACATTATAATTTTTCATATTTTCTTTGTAAGTAATGGTTGTTAGGGGTTTCGGTATTTCCCCTATCTTGCGATAAGAGCCTCTTTGTTGGCTGGCTCTAAATAATTAATCATACCTCCAAATTTGGAGAGATTCCTTTTTCGACGGGTAACAGTCACAGGATATCGATCCACCCAACTCTTTCCTTGTATTATTCGTATCTCGCACTAACAATTCCCAATGGGCGTAGGCAATTCTTCCGCCCTTTTTGGTATTTCCACTGCGCCTGTCACCTTCGTTGTCCTTCAACGAATCTGGTTCTCAACTGTGTAGCCTGGCTTAGTCCACGGTCATTAATTAAAATTATCTTTTTATATTTCTCGTCGGCAAAATTTCCCAGCTTGGTTTTGTATATACAATTAGAAACTTACCAGCTGTTTTTTTCTGGTCAGTTATCTGTCTGTTTTGTTAGGGTCATTAAACAAAAAAAAAACATTACATAAGGAAATTCTACCTTCTTGACTTGTTTACAATTTCCAATTCTGCCCTGTCTTTAAAATTGCCAAATTTCTATCGCTCGATTTGTGTTTTCGTAACTGGCACTCTTTAGTCAGTGTCATCAATCAGTTGTCAGCTAAGTATCTCCACATGTCCTCTGTGGCAATATCTTATAAACAGAATCATTTTTCTTCGAGTTATCTTTGCTCTAAAAAGAAATAGACTTTCGAAACTAAAAGAAACATTTGCTGTCTCTCGTTCTGTTCTTTAACACTTTTCGTCTTGTTCCAAGCTTATATTTTTAACTTAACTCCTTTATTTCCGTTTTCCAGTGTCACATAGTGTAACACTAATGTATTTTGCCATCTTGACGCACGAGGAAGAAAATAAAAATAAACACAGGCAGTAACTCTGTTGATTCTAACTTGTTTATCGCAGTATGTATTTTAAAAGACAATGAAAAGGTGTTATTTTTACACACATCCAGCATTCATTTTGTGTCCATCACTCTCCCCGACAAGATCATAATCATTTATGTGTCATGTTTAAGCACGGAGCGTAGGCGAACATGGGTCACCATATCTTTCTCTTCTTCGTATCTTTAAGCAAATTTGCCTCGTTATCCTCCCTCAGTTTTCAAGTCGTATACTCTGTCCACACAAACACATTTGGCATGTCGTTTGCTGTTTTCCTCTTCTCTTTCTCTCAATACGTCATGTGAGTATTACATTTTCCAGGTCGTCCTTCCTCATAAGGTGTCTAGGAAATTTCAAATGTCCCTTTCTGATGTTAAATAGGGGTCTCTTTCTGGCTCCCATTTTCTTAAGGACTTTCTCTTTACTCACGTGTTCTGTGCATAGCAGTCTCAACATCTATCTGCAGAACCACATCGCTGCCTCTTCGTGTCTTTTCTTCATCTGCAACGAAATTGACCAGAATTTAAATAAAATAAATCCGGTAAGAAAACCCATCCTTGAGTTACCACAAACACCGATAAGAAAAATAAGGCAAAAAAAGGAATGAAAAATGAAGTTAGTATAATGGGAGATCTTGGAAAATGTTTATTCTCCCATTACGTTTTCCCCATTATGGACATTATTATATCAGTGATATTTTACGGACGGAACGGAATATCTGAAAAGAAAAGGAAATACAGACATGCTTGGTTTTCAGACAGACGTTTATACTACCAGACACACACAAAACTATATATACATATTTACACATGTCCCAAGCAGAGAGAAAATATAACATATATCTACACGGAAAACAGAGTGAAAGGAGATGGAAAAGATAGGGTTTAAATAAAATATGGAGATTCTTCTGTGTTTCTGGAGAAGCTATGTTTAGGACTCTAGATTCAAGCGGGCCATATTTATCTGCTATATTCCAAGCGAAGACATATTCCGCGAACTGAATAACGTGAGTCTTGGGTTTTTCCATTTTGGGAACTGCAAGCCGGAGTTTATTCCCAAATTGAAAAGGCACCATGGTCTATTAAGCTGCTAGGTGAGGCAGATTTAGCTTTAGCCCGAAGCCTGCTAGGTTTGGGTACTGTAAACCGAAAGAAAGAAAGAAAGACTGACCACTTTCGTCAAGGCATGAAGTATCGTCACTAAGTTGCCGTCATGTGACCCATGTGACTTATCTCGACCAAAGGGTGATAATCGCCTTTTGTATCTCTATATTAGGATTGTCAGGGGTTAACCTAGAGAGAGCATCGAGAACTTGGCACCTCTTGAAGGCAAGAAGAACAGAGGAAAGCAAGGAGTAACCCACCTCACAGATTTGTGAATATAAATGGCAGAAAATGAATTAAAAAGGATAGCGAAAAGATAAAGCTTACTATGAACTGCAACGTGCAAGTAGTTGTGGAGAACCATTATCGCCCACATCAGGAAGGTACACGGTACATAGAAGAACATCGTAGTTAACATGTGCATTCAAGAACTGGTATTGGGTGGAATAGACAGGACGAAGACTTTACTCAGATCAGAAATCAAATGTCTTTTCATGCCAATTCGACTCATAGAAACTGCACTTGATTCAATGGATAATCCCGGAAATTCTATGTGGGAATTCGCCAAATGCCAGAGGCATTAATACAGGTTCTTCACGCAGAATTCTTCCAAGGGACAGTAGCCTAGTTGATTTAATAAACTAGACAACCGTCTTTGGTTCGTGAATTTAGGTGAATAGTAATTGTGCGTTCAATCCCTGGGTCGGACAGTGTGTATTGCCCCCAAGGGAAAAGGAAAAAGCAATAACTGAGTAGTACTAAAAAAAAAGAACTAAGCGAAATATCACAAAACATGAACATCGGAACGAGAACAATTTACCTCCGTAGATTAAATAAAGGGTTCACTTCGAAATTTCCTTTCGGTTACTCGGATCGACAGACGTGAAGGCCTGACAACGCAGCGATCGAAACTTGTGATAACTATAACAAAGATGAGGAAAATAACCTGCACGTAAATAATGTAAATGATGATAATTATTCATCCTAGAAATTCAGACAGAAGGCGTATCAGGTGATAACACCAACAAAGATAGGGACAATATTTTGCATTTAAATAATTTAAATCATTATAACTCATCATCCCAGAAATTCGGATAGATATTTATTGCTGTTGTTTTTAAGTATCTGACATTGTGACAACAGAAGATTTGTTAAGCAAAGGGAAATGCCTTTAGAACCTGTCCTTAGTAGATTCAGTAATCAGAGCACTTCCTATACATGTTCGCCTTAAATTTTTCCCTTTTAATTAAATTTTAATTTAATGAAAGCAGCGTTTTTTTAAAGTAAATAGATAGAAATAATTTGTAAAAAGGATTAGAAAGAAGTAAATCTATATTTTTTAAGGTTTTATTGAAATTTTATTTAAGTTTTCACATGTTCTCCATCATGAGCAATCCGAAGGGTAACACGATTTTGCAGTTCACGGAAAACATTTGCCAACTGATTTACAGTAATGCCTGAAATCACATTAGTTATTTTAGCTATACTTAAAACTTAGTACATTAAATTTTATAACATTTTTTACAGATTATTTCTACACTTTATTGATACTCTGTATTAAACAATATATATAGTTGTTCCTGAAATCTGGATTTTTCATCTTGTCAGGGTTCGGTATTCAAGGCTAGGTTTGAAGCCAGTCTTTTGAAAGCAAACTTTTAAGGCAGGCAGAATATTTTTACTTGGAAAATTGGTGCAACACCTTAATTTTGCAAAGTCTGTTACTGTGATCCAAGTTAAGTTTAGGATATAAAAATGGCAAGTTCCATACGTAATATCCACTTGTGCGATCATATCTCTTTAATTCATGACTGACTAGACAGAAGATTTCTTGCAGTAGGCTGCCGGCTCTACGACCCTGTCTGTACTGTTATTCAGCTCGTAGCTGGGATGGAGGAGAAGCGAGGGATTTATACCCTTTTTTAAGATTGTTTGCGCGTAAGGGAATATAACGACCCCGGCTAGAATTCGAACTCGATTCTCTGATTTCTCATTCCGAGCCGTTATCCTTCATACCACAGCACACACTCTAGCTTAGTATACAGAGTGCGATGGGTAAATTATCGCCATTTTATATTTTTAATTTCGTGCATGAGCGTTGTTTGTTTTTGATTTTATCGACTGCATTGTGTAGTAATGTCAGTTGGGAACCGTCTGTGAGAAAAAGAGCACCATGATGCAATTCACTCCGCCAGAAATTTGGAAATGGTAGGCTGTACTGATTGGCATTCGCGCCGGAATACGAATATTTCCAAGTGTTTGGGCGTCAATCCGAGGACAGTGCAAAGAATTCGGAAAGATTTGAATGAGTCTAATTACGAAGGAACAGCAACGCGGAAAACTCACTCTGATCGTTCTGATGTGAAAAGAACTCCCGAATATTTTGATGAGGTCTTGAGATTTAACATGGAGGCCTATATCTAGTGCCTTGAAGAGATAGTGCTGACCTAGGTCAAGATGGTGGCTGATGGAAGTCTCTATGTCTGGCAACAGGACTCTCCACCAAGCCACACAAGCAGGAGAACCCAGTCATAGTTGTTAGACAATATCTGCGACAACATCACCCCTTACATCTGGCCACCTAACTCCCCAGACTGCAACCCGATTGATTATTATGTGTGGGGCACAGTTGAGTGAGAAACTAACGAAAATTCTTTAAAGACCAAAGATGAACTAATGGCAAGTATTATAGAAGCATTCACCAACTCAAACAAGGAGACCGTCCTGTGTAATTTTGCTAAATATATCAGTTAAAATGAGATGTCAATGTTATATTTATGTTTGCGTTATTTTAGACGACAATTTATCCATCGCACCCTATACAGGGTGCGGCTGGTATTTGAGGACATACCGATTTAAGATTAATAATGCTTTTATTTTCAGAAATCAAGAATGGCAAACCCTATGATAACAAATGAAATGAAAAGGCATGCTGTGATTGTGGCATTAAAGGCTGATCATAGCGATTTGGATATTGCACGTTTTCTCAGAGTTGCAAGAATGGACGGCTGACCATTTGTACGACAACCTCACACCCAATATTTGGCCTCCTAACTCTCCAGCTCTCAATCCACTAGACTATTATGTGTGGAGCGTTGTTGAGAAGGAGGTTAATAAACAGCCTCGTAACACCAAAGACTCTCTTAAAGCTGCAATGGTTCGAGTAATGTCTGACATAAATAAGGACCAATTAATCAGAGCTTGCAGCCGATTTCGACCTCGTATAGAGGCAGTTATTGATGCTAATGGTGGTTTTATTGAATAAAATTAAATAATAGTTAGCTAAATTTCAAGTTTACTTGTTTGTAATCAAATATAATTATATTCATTTGTTCCGCAAGTTGTTTTTACTAATCCATAAAATCTGTCCTCAAATACCAGCCGCACCCTGTATACATACATACATACACACACACACACACACACACACACACACGTATATATATATATATTATTTAGACGATAATTTATCCATCACCCCCTGTAGATATTATCAGAGTAAATAGATGAAGATTATTTTATTGTTGTGTTGAGCGTCACTTATCTACCATTTTGTTATAGAAAATGAGACCTTGTGTGTTAAGTAGAATTTTAGCATTCATAAATATTGAGGCTAATTGGATTTATTGATTGATATTTTACGGTTTAACCACCTTTTGCAGATTATATATAATAATAATTTACTGATACAAATTCTGCTAATTAATCCATAGCTGTGGGGAGAAGAGGCGGATTCATACCTTTCCAAAGGCTATTTGCGCGTAAGTAGATATAAAGAACCCGACGGGAACTGGAACGTGACTCCCTGATCTCTAAATTCGGGCCGTCATCCATTAAACTACTCGCATACCTTACAGCACGTGGTATTTTGAATTAGTCACCCATCTAGGTACAGACCAGGATCGACGATGCCTAACTTCGGTGATCGTAAAACAACCGGTGTTTCAACCTGATATGGCCGCAAGCTAAGGCGAATTGGACAAAGAGTGAAAATGAAACGAATATCCTTTTTATATTAAAATCGATAGAGCATCGCTAGAAACGTGGAATGGGACGTGCTTTGTGTGTGAGTTCAACGGGGTCCGTGTCATCCGTTTTCTATTGACGTCGTCTCGAGACGTCAATAACATAAAATGTTGAAAGTTCAGTCGTGTGAATTGATTTTAAATCGTGAAGCCAAACGAATTCCTTTGAGCTTTTCTCATCCTGACGCATTTCAACACCATTCCTCCACGGAAAGATGCATTTATCACCCGAAATTCAAGAAAGCCTTCCAAGATCTTTATCAAACATGCAGGACCAACGTCTTTTCATTCAGCCTTTATAAAATTCGACAGCGAATTATAAAATAAAAATCAACTTTCAGAAAAAAAAAAAATAAGGAAGTCAGATGTATTAAATATTTGTATCAGTTTGCCTAAGCCTACTTGTAAAATCCGACGTATTCGAAGAAGATTTAACAAAAAATATAAATAAGGAACACATATAATGATTTTTTAAAATAATGTTCACTTTGTACAAGGCCAAAGAGCCACTCTAGTTTACGGAGTAAGAGGCACTGTTAATGGGGATATGTAGGCGAATTTAATGGTTGATCTTAGACAATGAACAGATTAAGGTTGTAGTGATCTTGGAAGCATCCCCATGGGAATCGGTTGCAGCGGTTCGTAGAAAGAAGCTTCTTAAGTGGAAGTTAATCTCACCGATTGTATACGAAGAAGAATGATGTTAGTTCGCTAAAATGTGCGTGACATAACGGGTGTTAGCCATGAAGGGTAGAACTGTAGGAAGTAAGGAATGTGGTCCATCTGAACACTTTCCATGGAAGTAGCGATAGAACAGCGTGAGGCTTGCAACCTTTCGTCTGTCGGAGAAGAGTTGTAGGGTGAAAACATTCGTCATCCACAAGCATGTGGAAACGCTTTTGGATTTTATCGAGACTGAAAATTTAAGACTGCGCAGGTTCTGCCTGTTCTGTTTCTTGTAAACTTAGAGGATAGCAGGAAGAGTCAGGTACATACTGGAGCGGTACAGAGACAGGGAACCGACCATTTTTCAGTATCTTTAGCGATGAATTGTATGTACGAGTTCCACTTGAGGTTTGGGTTCTGCTTAAGTCCCAATAAACTAGGGTTTCTCAACAAAGTGGCGAGGGATTCCTCCCAGGAAGGAATGTCAGTGTTTCAAGAGAGGAGGGGAAAATCTAATTTTTCTTGTTTTTTTTTTTTTGAAGATGCTATTTTACCGGCATTGGTAAAATAGACAAACATGCTTTTAAGCTTATTTTAACAGTCTCGGTAAAATAGACCCCCCAGGTTATTTTGCCGGTAAATATTATTATTAGGAAGGCAAGTCATGTTAAAAATAACAACAAAGAGATTTAATACAGACATTTATTTTTTCATCATCAATTGTTAAGACAATTTAAAATATTTTTCACCATCATTTAACATAATTTATTCACCATCAATTGTTAAAAGAAATATAGAACTTTCTGGATATTTAAAGCACCTCAGGCATAATTGTCTCTGTAAATCCCAAATTGCTCTTGGGCAAGTTTCTCTTGTCTATATACTTCAGGTGCAACCAGTGAAGACAACAGTCCCAGGCCACAGAATCAATGTTGTTCAAACTCTGCCCACACAGCTCACACATCTACTATGATGACGATCTCAAATATAATATAATCCTAGTTTTAAAACACTGTTCGTATTTATCGGCAAATTAGCATTGATGTCGATTTTACTGGGACCGGAAAAATAGCCTATTCGTTATAATTTACAGAATTTGGGACCATAATGAATGTCAAAAAAAGACTGTATGATGAATCATATTCATATGGATTCACCCTTAACCTTTATTGAGCATTTTATTCCTTAAATTGAAATACACTGGTATTCAATTGAACTTTTATTTATTGAATTATGTTTCAATTTAATTGTTTATGAACTGAAACAAATTATTGTAACGTCTATTCACGTTTACACACGATCAGCATTTTTTATTGATATTAAAATTGTAAAAGCCCTCCATAAAAGAAATTCATATAAATTATGTACAAATATTGAAAAGAATTAATAATTTAAATAATATATGCATATTATTTGGAATGCACCTTTTAATTCAGACAATTTTGAAAAGGAGGAATGACATTCGTAGTGAAAGGGGTACATTGAGCAGAAAGGGTTGAGAGCTATTGCTGTAGGCGTTCAAGGCACGGGACCCCCCTGAGAGAAAACCTGTCCATCGTGAGAGGTGAATGTTCAGGGTCTTCCCGATATATCGTTCAGCAAGTGAACATGTGAAAATATCACATTTTCTTTCCCCATGTAACTCTTGGTTTTCTTTAAGTTCTTTATCAAATAAGTAAAAAAAATATGGACAATTATTTATATTTATTCAATAAAAAGTATTTCATGCTACTCACAACTTTTCTTGTATTCACGATTCTTATAATATCCAGCAAAAAATAAGAGATGGTGAATTTTCATTAGAGACACAGAAAATATTGACCAATGTCTAAGATATATCGATCTGCCTATATCCCAGTGAGTACTGGACCATTTCCTTATAGATAAAGGGGAGATCTGATGCAATATAAAAAGAGCCTGAAAAACCATAGACGTAACTAGTCAGTAACGAGGAAGCTTCAATGAAATTAGGAACGAAAAGAGCCCTTTACATCCGAAAACGCATTGAAATAACGTGGAATGCCTTTCAGAAACTTAGTAAAGTATAAAGAGATAGGGAAATTTCGTTATAAACAAGGAAAACTATGTTGAACTGCTATGTTTATCTAATCACTTGTATTTTTTTTAAGCTTTTCACCCCAGGCAAGGCTGGAAGCCACTAGCACGCAAGGGGTTACAGAGGATTTGGAGCGAGAGCAGATAGGAGTGATAGAGGAAAGGATGTGGCGAAGGATAGTGGATAGATCAATGCAACTGGAGATGTCGATTGACGTTACATTTGAATAGTTGGAGATTATAGTTGTCAGGGAAACAGGAATGAGGAAGGGAGTTCCACAGGTGTGAGGTGCGAGATATGAAGCTATTGGAGTAGAAGAGACGTCTACATCTAACAGTTCCAACGGTGAAGGGGTGGGAACGGGATGCCAGCCTCGTAGGACGCTTGAATTCATGGTGCCTGGGAACCAGCGATAGCAGCTCATCGGAGCAATTACCATGGAAGTATTTGTAGAAGAGACAAAGAGAGGCGACGGCGCGTCTGTGAGAGAGAGAGACTGCAGACGATAAGCCAGATCAGGGCCAATTACATTGCATACCCGTCTCTGGATCTTATCAAGAACCCCGAGGCAAACAGAAGGGGCTCCAGACCATATATGGCAGCAATACTCCATGTTATGGCGGATGGTTGATTTGTAAATTTGGAGGATCGATTCCGGGGAGAAAAATTTCCTAGCCCAGCTCAGGGAGCCAACTTTCCTTGCGGTGGATGAATGGCAATGAATGCGTGACAATTTCCTTAAAAATACGAAAAATACACTCGAAGCAACAGAGATATTATTCTACGGAAGAAGTTGAGAAAATTCCATATGCAGACCATCTGAGCACAGAAAATAAAGACATTTATAATGGAGTCGGGTAGGGACAGTTGAAATTTATGGGGCGCACAATGAGGAAAGAAGGTTTAAAGAATTCGACCCTCACATGACATAGTGAAAGAAAAAGTGCAGAAGAAAACTTCAAGTAACCTGCTTAACGAGATTGTGTGAATGGATTGCAAAGTATACACTGTGAAGCGTATTAAGGGGACAAACGTGGCTAGTCGAGGAAAGGCAGAAGAAAAGACAAACTACCAGTTGTAGGTAGTCAGAATGTATAGTCCTTATCAACAGGAGCAGCTCAAGAAGAAATATATAGAAAATACGTTTAAGCTCCTTCACTGTTCTGATTATTTTGTATTTAATGCGAAACGGAAAGCTCATCAAAATTATAAGAATAAGAGAATGATATAAACAAACAATAAAACTAAATAGATTATAATACCTACATAGTCTATCAGAACTAGAATTGATCCTTACCGGGTGCTCCATACCGAAAAGAGCACTTCGACGTAGTGCAATAGTTAAGAAGCTTGTCTCGCCAGATCAATTACGACTGAGTAGTGAGTTCGATTCTCACTGGATGCCCCATACGTTCGGCCTAGGAAAATCATTGGGCACTTCGACGTGATGTAATGGGAAGAAAGATCGTCTCGCTTGATCAATTCCGAGTGAATAGTGAGTCAGATTGCCACTGGGAGCTCCACACATTCGGCCTTGTGCCACATCTAAGGTACGCTTAGAAAAAAGCACCAAAAGGTTTGCGTCATTGCGTAGTGTAATTTTCAAGCGCTCTCCTAGTGTCACATGCTGAGGTCGTCTCTCTAGGTCAATAGAATCACCTTGTTGACAAATCGACCACAGTGAGTCATACCAGTTTCATGGTCAGAAAGCTTACCTTCACATATAACATACGATAACTATAAAGCATAGTAAGATTAATAATATTGTGAAGTCCTACAGTCTTTTTGTATGTAGTGTGTAAATTTGGAGTAATTTTCTATAAAAAGAACCACCTAAAAAACAAAAACAAAAAAAAGCCTAAAAAACGAAAATACTCCTGATACACTCTTATATTCTTGCACCTTGACAAAGCACCATCTCAATTCTTATAAATAATTTCTTCCTATTTAAAGAAATGTATCGACTGAACTGGCAATTTCGTATTAACTGGAGAAGATTTTATCTGCGATCGACCTGTTTAAATTTGTAGAAATCTATAGAAAAATGGGAGGGTGCTGCAAAACCTGCATTTTCAACTGATTCAACTTTAGCAATCCTATTTTCGCAGCATGAAAGTGGGTGTTATCACGCACCAAAATGTCACTTTTTTTATCTTTTCTCTGAACTAAACTGGATAATTTTAATTTAAATTTTTACTTCGGGTATGACGAACTTATTTCGATTGATGTTTCTACTCCTCATCCGTATTCAGTTAGTGTTAAAAAAATATTATATAAAATTCTCTAATTTTTTGATCACGTCATAATATATAGCAGAGATCATCATTAATTTACTTATTTAGTCAGATTACATTAAAACAAATTAATTGAACTGTTTTCCGTGTGAGGTTTACTTTTATTTGAAACGATTCTAACCATTACATGGGAGATTGCTCTTTGCTATATGACAGAGGTGTTTGGATAAATTTTCTACCACGGCTTTCAAACCTTTTTAATTGATGGAAGATTTTGGTTGACTATTTTCTCGATTTTGAAAAAAAAAATATCACGTTAGAAATTGTTTGAAATTGAAAAAATATTTCTTCAGTATTAAAAAAAAGTAACTTTAAACAAAATTAGATTTACTTTAAGAGCACTCAAGATTTACATGAGGAGGAGATATACATTGAAAATATATTTAAGCTCCGTGAACATCCAGATTATTTCATATTTACTTCGAAACGGAAAGCTAGTCAAAATTATTTAAAAAAAAAAGTATGAAGTACACAAACTTAATAAAACAAACTTAATAAAAGTAAACTCATTATACTACTGTTATGGTCCAATATCCTCGCACCACGGTTATGATCCAAGGTTAGGACCAAGGAAGAACAACACGAACACAAGAGTAGAAAATAACAAAGATATATTACAACAGAAATATAATACAAGAAGTTGAAGATGTTAGTATGACTGGCAGTGTGGTTTAGAGTGAACTAATATTGTCTTGACTCATTAGGTCTCGACTCGTTGCTCCCCTCTCTCTCAGAGAGGCGCAGTATTTATAGAGTCAGGAAGAGTCCATTATCGTTATAGGTACGTTCCCATAACAACTACCTACTTAGTCTTGTAGAGGACTGTGGGTTTAAGTAGTGTTAAATTAGGAACACGTGCTGTTTAATCCTGCTAGAAGGTCTAACTACAAGAACATGGCGGTGTCCAACCGAAGATGTAAAGAAACCAAACAAGAGTGATATATATGCCAACAAATATATGTATTAAACAACAAATTTACAAGTGGCAAAGACATCAACATTTGTGTTTGTGTGTGAACGTGAGAGTTCGTACGTACGTGTATGTGTGTATAATGTTCATGGCGTCTCCCACAAATGGGAAAACGCTATCTTCTGCGAGATCTTACATTGTAGATGTGTTCGCTGAAATGAAGAAATGAAAAAGTGAACAAGGCAAGAAGTCGCCCAGTATTTATAGTGTAGGGAGAACGACCCCTAGTGACAATTAGGAAATTATGAAAGAGCTAACTTCGACAGACTATTACAACTAAAATTGAAACAACATAATCTAAAATTAATATGAATTTGCTGCAACTACTTCTAAAACAATAATAAACGTAATTAATACAAAACAAAAAAATAACTGCATAAAACAGGAAATAGTAATTTACATTACAGACGGTGATAATTGCCACAAGAAATACATAGGTGAGACTTTCAGTAATTTAATAATGGATTTATGAACACGAAAGTGATCTTTCGCTAAACAACCCACCGGTGCATTATTAGTTCATAGAAATGAATCTGACCGTAATACCGACTTAAAAAATGCTGCGTTAATCAAAAAAATCAATTAATTTATTAAATGTTTTAACGTATAGAAAGTGCACCGATTTCTGAGTATTCTATGAGTTGCATTCAGGTTTAAAGGGGAGACGATTTATATAATTGTTCCCATTTTATCATTATTTATTAGCAAAAATGGTTTTGATTATAAAATGGCTGACTACTCGTATCGGATGATGTCCGTCTACTAGGGCGGATAGCCCATCCCTTTTGCAGTCACCTGCTTAGGCATATTCGTATTTGTTTAACAGCCACAGAACCTACCTGTAGTTTATGCTGTAAATATGCAGAGTGGACTTTAGTTACAGTTTCTGTGAAAGAGCGCGTTATTTAGCGTGATCAACTGTATGAACAAGGCCAGTACGCTCAACCCCCCGGTCACAATGACTTGTGACTTTGTGCTAGCACATCCTGCGATGGTTCCCAAAGAGTTCCGTCTCACAAGCCTTGGATCAAACCGTGGTATGATTTTCAGACACTTTTCAAAGGTAACGCATGCGGAGATTACCTCTCCCATAGCGATAACATCAAATCGACAATGGTAAGATTCGAAACCGGGTCTAACCACTCGGCCATTTTGATATATAAAAAAATTAAGTATATCCTAATCAGAATTTACAGACAAAGCTATAAACTCTATTTTCGGGGTGTATGATGAAATTTGTTTGGTCTTGAAAAATATTACGTCATCTGTGATTGCATGAGATTTTCATCACGCCCAGACACTATTGTCTCGATTGTCGATTATTTGTCCCATGGCTTTGTCTGCAATGGACGTTACCCCAAGGAAGCGTACGAAAATTGTAACGCTGCACGAGCACACTAACGCGCCTTATCAGTGAGCAAATAAAAGTACTATAGACTGGCCCCGGAAACTCTCCCGATTTAAATCCAATCGAGAATCTGTGGTCAATGTCCAAGGAACAACTTCGTGGAATGGAAATACGAAGTACTAACATGTTCTTTGGGTCATGTTTCATCGTATTTATTCATTGGAATAAATACGAAAAAAGTAAATAATAACGGAACTATTCATTTAGTTTCAATTAATTTGCACAAGGTTTGTAGGCAACCTTGACAAATTTGGGAAGGATATTCGAACAATCCAGTAACTCTACTGCTAGCAAACAGTCGGCATACAGATTGAAAATTGTTTTCACTAAATATACAAAAATATAAAGGGTCGTAAGATAGTGATTTGTCTTCTCAATGGAATGATTCAACCTGTACAGTGAGAAGATTCTGAGAGAATTACAAGTCCTACAAGAACTGATTATTGGCGGCCAAAACCTTAACCCCATAATATATGAGGAGCGCACAGTGTTGATGGCAGGCACAGAAAGAATAAGACAAGAACTACAGATGGTAGCGAAGGGAAGCAAGAAGAAAGTATTAAAAAGCAATTATAAGACGGAATGAATAGTTGTTAGCAAAAGGGATAGTCCAACATGCAAATTACAAATTGGAGATGCCAAAATCAGACAAGTACAAAAGTTTAAATATCTAGAAAGTATTTTAACAGAAAACGGAGAGTGCAACGCTGAAATCCCAAGGCGCATTGAGACAGCGAATGGTGCCTTCCAAAAGATAAGCAAAGTATTAAGAAGCATAAAACTTTCGTTAGAAACAAAAAGAATACTGAACTGTTATGAAATATCAGTTCTCCTATATGGCAAAGAATGAAAAATCTCATCACAGATGAATACGAAACTTGAAGCAAAAGAAATGTGGCTCTACAGAAGGGTGCTGAGAATACAATGGGCCGAATATGTGAGAAACGACGAAGTTTTAGAAAAATGGTAACAAGGAGAACACTCAAGCTCAACATCAGCATGAAAGAGTTGACATTTCTAGGACACATTCTGAGTAAAGAGGGCTTGGAGAATTTGATACTCACACGACAGATAGAAGGCAAGAGGGACAAAAAACAACAACAACACATAACCTACCTAGTGAGCTGGAGTAAATGAATGGTGGAGCAAGTTTTAGGAGAGATAACAAAAAGACACACTTTATTAAGAGCTACAAAGGACAGGAAATTGTGGAGAGACATGATCGCCAACGTCATGAAGGGACGCAGTATATAGACTCTAAGGATCAAACTCACTACAATATTAACATGCTAGAGACATTTGCTAAATGCTGATAGCATTGTCCCCAAACGGAATTTATATTCAAAGTAACTCCAGTTCTGTTATGTCCTAGTCTGTACATATATATTAATTGATTGATTCATTCGTTTCTTTACAGCAATATCAACCCTTTTTAGATTTCTTTTGAAGATAATAATGGTTGACTGATACTATTTCTATTAAGTAACCTGTTGTGGTAGGATCCACCTAATTTGCATAGCAGAGTACCGACGATATAAATATGGTTGGTACCGGAAGACAGGGAGGCGAATCAAGAGATCCAACTAGAGACTCTGCCCGACTGCGACTTAGTCAACACATTCTCCAGGAACGGTCTTCCCAGGAATATACAAAAGACTATATGTAAATATTGTGTACACTTTCTTGTTTCAATACATTTTATTCTAACTACATTTTGTGTTTGCATTATTATTCCATGCAGTAGTCAAGTTTCAACATAACCCATAGCTGGGGGATAAGAAGTGGATTCATATTTTTCTAAGGATATTTGCGGGTAAGTGAATATAAGAATCACGACTGGAATTAGAACTCGACTCTCCGATTTTGAATTCCAAATTACATTTTGAATTAGATCACCCGAACATCCAAGCGGTCACTTCGATGATCGTACGAGAACCGGTGTTTTAATGTTATATGGCCGTAATCTTTATAAGATAAAGATATATGAAGCAAAATAATTTAAAAAATTTGCCCAAAATATAAACATTTGAGACAGGAAATTATTTTTTCGTAAATAATAAACTATACATAATGTAGGCTGCCAATTCCGACCTTAAATTCTCCTCAGTGCACTTTAATCGCATAGTGTGTATCAATTTCCCCCTGAAGCCCTTTGTATTGGAAAAATTCTCCGCTCACTCGATCGCCCAAGGAGACACCTGACTCGTTTAAAAACTCTATTTTTACCAGATTGAGATTAAACGAAATCATGGAGTATTGCTGATATATCTCGGCTGAAACTAGAGCAATATTCGTTTTGCAGATTTTATACCGTTTAAAGACAACCTTGTGTGAAGGGGACCTTATTCTCCACTTTGTAGCATCTTATCCTTCAGACGCAAGCTATGGCAACTCTATTGCTATTTCCAATGCTAATGATCAGATGAGCTGAAACCCTTACAATTAGAACACACCATCGACGGAATTGAATCATCCTCATTTCCACTGTGCTTCAAATGCAAGAACATTCAACTCAGCTTCCTCAAGAACTGCCACTCCTATCTCTCTGATCCTCTAGCAGACACGCGTTTATATGTTCCACTACGATATTGACTCTTCAATTTAAGGTTGGCTTGTTGTTTTGTTTTGTGGCATATAAACCTCAGTGGGTCATTTAATGCCAACAAAATGTTTGAAATAGATTCATAGCGATAGTTTGATTTGGTTTGTTTTACGACATATCAATCTCAATGGGCTATTTAATTCTGACAAAAATTTATTGCTGGTAATTTTTTCTCTCCAAAAAAATGTATTTCTGGTAATATCTTTTTTCAAAAATATATTGTTCTAAAAAAATTTTTTATAAATTATTTCTGGTATTAAAACCTATTTTTAAACTTTCATAGTATTTTGACCCAAGTTTGGGTGTTAATTATTTGCCCATAGGTGCTAACACCCCGGGTCAGGGTGGACCTGGGAACACCAGCAATTAAGAGGTGGTTCCACGCTCCTCAAAACCTCCTGGTCAGTGGCCTTGCCGTTGGACGTAGTTTATCGTCATACCCAGGACGCGGATGTAGTTTATCGTCATACCCAGGACGCGGACGTAGTTTATCGTCATACCCTGTCAATTTAAGGATTAATTGTTATCTATCCGCTTTATCCTCACAATTACATCTGCTATCATACATATAATACAACACATTTATCATTACCAAGTTAACATAAGCCTCTATCAGAAGAACGAACGTCAGCGGAATGAAACAAGCTAAACTGGCCAGCATTGAAGTCCTCGTCATAAAAAAAATCAACTTCGATGAAGTGACATCTGTTGCGAATGGATGACACCCACCCCCGGCTACCGAAGCAAATCTTTTACTCCCAACTCAAAGAAGGAAATCAGAAAATAGGGGGTCAAAAGAAGAGATACAAGGACGTTCTAAAACAAAACATGAAGAAGTGTAACATTGACATCAACAGCTGGGAATCCACAGCAAGGGACAGGAATCCCTAGAGATCCATTGTCAGAGACTGAAGAACAATCTTCGAATCTAAACGATCAGACGAATTAGAGGAAAGAAAGAAAACGTCGGAAAGAAATACATCAACAACTAAGGCCTAATCCACCATCTGCAACAACCTGCCCTCAATGTCGACGGAACTTTCAAGCAAAAATCGATCTCATTATCCATCTCAGAGTTCACAAACACAACTGACTGAGGCAAACAAAACAAGACCATCATCCTCGACGGATAGCCACTAGGATCTTGAGATCTGAATCGGGCGAATTCTTGTTGAAAATAGAATATGTTTCGGGTGATCGCCGAGAAGCTCATCTTCAAAAATAATTGTTTAATAATTGGGAAGTTCTATTATTATTGGGTGCCTTGTATATGCAGCTTTGTGCGAGTCAAAACTGAATTTATTTAGTAAGCCTTAGCGCACCGCTTGGCCTGTCCACATTTTTTATTTTGATAACCATCTCCTTGAAACAAAGCATGGACAAAACCAATTTTAAAATAACGCCAACATTTCTTTTTTATTCTTTTCTATCGTTACAAACAAAAACAACATTTCTTTAATATGAAGCAAAAATATGACATTGAAAACCTCAAACATGGAAGGCGTATTACGAAGGGAACATTATACGAATCTGAGCAAAGCAAATAAAAACAGACGACAAAATTTCGTGGTCTTGTAAAAAGTTTCGCGCGTTCGAGACTCATTATTGTTGATTTGCATTAGTAAAAAATATGAGCTGACTATTCGGGCTCTTTTAACAGTGCGGTTAGTCGGTTTTCAGAACCCGGTTGGAAACCAGGAATAAAGAATGGTGATTTTGACGTGTAAGACAACACACCTTTCTTAGTTTCCCTCTAGCTGCATCTGGCCATAGGCTAGACTGATTGGAACTGTTTTTACTAAAAGTATATCTTAAATACATCATTCAGTAAAAAAAAAAAAAAAAAAGGTTTTTAAAATATAGTCGGCAATTTAATACTTCACACTAATACTTCAGAGAAAATGCATGAACCCACTTCTCCCTGCACTTTGTCCCAGCTTCACATAACTTTACAAAAATATTTTTTCACTTGTATGTCAGAACGAATTTCTGTAAAGAGGCTTTGGAGAATTTAACTTTCCCAGGACATAGTGAAGTCAAGGCGGAAATACTGTGTAACCTACTTAACAACTCTACGGAGCTTACGGCCATATCAAGTTGAAACACCGGTTCTCGTACGATCACCGAATTTAAGTAACGTCGAGCGTGGTCATTACCAAGATGGGTGACCGCTTGGGAATACCAGGAGCTGTGGATGTGTGGGTGGTGTAATTGAAAACCGTTCGAAATTTGAGATCGGAGAGCCGGGTTCCATTTTCAGTCGGGTTCGTTATATTCACTAAGGTCCAAATATCCTTGGGAAAGATATGAAGCCACATCTTTTCCTCCCAGCTATGGGTTAATTACTAGAAATTGTACCAGTAAATAATTATTATCTCTTAGCAATAATTCTTTAAATAAGCCAGAAAATGTTTTAGACTGTAAGAATTATTGCAGTCTGCAAAGGTTGATAAACCGTAATAAACAAATCATTCAATCACAAACAAATTTACGTGAATGGATGGCAGAATAATGACAAATGATGAAAGGTAATATATTACTTTGAGAAAAAATAAGGAAGTTGTGGAGAGTTGTAATCGTCCACATTTAAATGGTAGATGGTGCATAAAAGATGTGGTATTGGTGGATGAAATAGAGCGTGAGGACTCAATTAAACTGGAAGGATGGTACCCCGTATTGTAGAAGCAAAAATAAAATAAAATAAAAAGAATGCATAAAACATCTTCTACATTCATTGCCAACCTTGACAGAGGCCAAGTGGAAGAAGATTATTCACGATAACTGGTATTCTAAAAGGAAATGACACTGCAGAGCAACTCTGGTTGCTGTCGACTGTTTAAGTTGCAATTTGGGAATTTGACTTCATGATATAAGCCAGCTGTCTCGAAGGGGAAAAAAGTCAACCTTTTATCTTGTTTATATATAAAGCCGATGTTTTATTTTTCGAGCTTGCGAGACAAAAAATGGGCGCTTCTGTTTCAAATCAAGTGTAATAGTCCCTCTCAAAATTGACAATGAGCATTCTGATTTACGGTTGAAGAGGAGTTAGATAATATTAATATGTTCAAGTCCTACGCTCTTTACTATGAGCCATCGTGACATCCCAGGAACAAGACAATTTTTTTTCATTGATTTTCATTGGCTTGGGCTAATTTCCCCACTTTAAGTTTTCTCTTTATCCTATTCAGTCTCTTGTATTTTGGGATCAACAACAAAAGAGAACTTAATAGATGAAGACCGGTGAATATCTAACTGAGAAGGCAACAGAAAATGCAGGAACACAGGAGGATATGTGAACGAAAAGGCAGCAGAAAACACGGCCCAGTTATCATAGCTATTATGTGTCAGCGGAAGGGTAAATTAGCACTAACTGTCTTGGCCTAATTTTACTTCGGACTAATGGATCTTTAGGATGTGTGGGTAGTGTAAGGTTATCATTACAGAATGTGGAAACGTTGAACCAAGTTCTAATATATATATATAACTAGGATTATTCTATACAAGGAATCATCAATTTCTTTCCATCAGCGAAAATATGGATTTTGTTTTAGCAGTTACCAGGGAAATCGTGTTCACTAACATGTGTCATTTGCAGACATCAACGGCTACCACTGAAAGTCGACTCAGTTATAACAGTCTTTTGACGTTATCATGTAACCTAGTACATCTCAATGCTTTTCCCTTCCATAAGAGGGGGGTGTTACTGACTAGCCTTTCTGACAGAGAAAATGCCACGAGAACCTAATATCGTTTCGCTTTTCTTCTGAATATGGCCTGATTTGACGTCAAGACATCTTTACTCCGCTTAGCATAGGAATCCCGAATATGCATGTTGTGTTCAATTATGCACCGCTTCTCTTGAGAAATGCCTGGATCATTCTTTTCTCCCCTGCTCCAATTTTGCGTTAAATATCAGGTTAGAGCAGGGGTGGCAAACTACGGCCCGCGGACCACATGCGGCCCGCCAAACGATTTCGTGCGTCCCGCTTTAAAATGTTATTTATTAAAACTATATTTTTCCTTTAAAAGCCCTTTATTTTGCCAATTTTAAATATCAATTATTTTGGTTTATATATACTATGCGGCCCAGTAAAACTATAAGTTTTTAGAATGCGGCCCTTGTACTAAAAAAGTTTGCCCACCCCTGGGTTAGAGTGTAATCTCTAGACGTGAGTAGTAACCAGTGTAGGAAAATAAAATCTGTTAAATCCGAGCCATGGACAAGGCATCGTTAAACTACTTAAGTATCTTTCACAAGAAGTCATAGCAATTCTCAGATCATAACAAAATGGCATCTCTTGTAATCAATGATATCCGACATCCTAACGGGACATAGCCTTTAAGAAAAACAAACATTACGCTGATTGCAGCTCAATGAAAAACTCTTTGGAAAGATTTTTAAACAATGCCACTGTCCAAAGATTATTAAACAAAAACAATATTTTATCAACCGGCAGCAAGATTTATGTTGAAAATCTCAAAGAAGGAAATATTGAGAGTTTTGTGTTTCACGGCTTATCATATCTTTTGAAGGTTATTTAAAGCCAGATTTAGATTATAACATTTTTTGAGATTGTTTTTTTTTATAGTTTAACTGAATATCAAACACTATGGGTTATTGTTTGTGGGGCTCTTCTTTTTTTTACACAAGATGGACTCGTCTAAAGTATACTTAGACTGACAGAGTGGAGATACGTTGAGTACACAGGGTGTTCACAAAGAGATACGTTGAGATAAGGTTGAGATACGTAGTGTCCAGAGAGAGAGAGATAATTACGGCTTCACTTACAGACTTGTACATATACTTTCTACTAACCCGTATTCCTGGACTACTAATCTTCATTTCAAGTTTGTATTCTTACGTTCAATACACTTATTTTCCTATTTCAATTACTGGCGTTGCTTATTTATTTGTGCAGGATTCCATCCCCGGAATCCACAACAGTTATTTAATACCGTAATCTAATTTTTTTTTTACGCAGTTTTTATTTTTATATCTTGGACATAATAATGATTTATTGATCCTAGACTTACTAACGAATATTGGAACTCGATTCCCTGATTAACAATATCGTTCTGTTATCCATTACACCAACCGCACATCCAAGCTTACAGCGCCTGGTATTCCGAAGCGGTGACCCACACAGGTACTGACAGGGCTCGATGTTGCTTTGATTGTACCGGAACCGGTGTTTCAACGTGATGTGGCCGTAAGCCGGAGATAATAATGATTTACTGACACACCTCCTTCGAATTAACCCATAGCTGGTGGGAGAATAGTTGGATTCATAGCTTTCCCAAGTCTACTTGCCTGTAAGTGAATATAAAGGGCCCGACTAGAATTAGAACCCGGCTTTTCGGTTTCCAAATCTGAACCGTTATCGATTACATCCCACGCACATCTACGCTTACAGCACCTGGTATTCCCAATCGATCACGCATATAGGTGACCGGGTTCGACGTTGCTTAACTTAGTCACCTTACGAGAACCGGTGTTTCAACGTGATTGTGTCGGAAGCAAGGAGAGTATTACCCACCAATGAAGAACATATTTAAAAAAGATAATCGATTCAAATTTTATAGAAAGAGAGAAAATACCATTTCAATCAATTCGAGCGATGGGGAAAAAATCATCCCAATATACAGAATATAATGGTTAATTAATCCTTGGAATCTTTTGAAAGTTAATAATAAATCACTCATAACCGTGACGTGGCTTCCCTGGGGCTTTTCCCGGTATCTGTTCTGATGAGTTTTCGCCCGTGGTACCTCGACCGCATGAATTTAAGCGGACTACTTGATGGGCAACTAGGTCTCATCGTTTCACTTGATATAATTAGATGTAACTAATTTCTATTCTTATAGATTCTGTTCTCGCAATTCTCGCCTGTTGAACTCTTTTCCGGTTTCTCGACACTTACAATCTACAAATATTTAAATGCAACATCAATCGCCATTTTCTGTCCTTCTGAATTCTGTTCTTTTATTGTCCTTTCTCCTAACTAAAGTCTGCTAATTTTCGTTCATTCTCTGTAACCCCTCACGCCCGAGTGGAATTCTCGCCTTGCCTCGGAGGGCGGGGTGGATGGCTAAATAATAGCTAAATTATAGAGTAGTAATAGGGTTGTAATGCTTCACCTGTGGGAAAAGTGGGTGTTAGGACGGAAAATAATTAAATCCCTGCAAGTCCGAATAAGCTTAGAAAGGGTGGAAAGTGAGGATTGGGCAGTTGCAGCCAAGATATGGCAGCAAAACTCAATGTTTTGGTCTGATCTGACTCTTGTCAAGAAAGAGCATAGCAGGAGAAGTCAGGTATCCCTGAGTGATAAAACGAGCCGGCTATTTTACAGTATTACACAGTGGAGTAATGGATACCGGCTCAGTTTGAGGAATCGGAAAGCTGAGTTCGAATACCAGTTGAGTTCATTGCATTCACTTACGTGCTATTACCCTGGGATATGTATGAATCCACCCCCCACTTACCGGATATGGATAAATAGCAGGAATGACTGGACCCTATAACCTTGGTTGGCAACCAGTACAGGAGAAGGAAAATTCTGAATTCAAACCGCCATGTAAGTGTTGCCTCTTTAAACTTCTGAGAAAAATGTATTGCTAGTATTAAAACATAGTTTTACACTTCCATACTGTTTTGACCCCTGTTTAGGTGATAACTATTTGCACATAGTTGGGACCTTAACAGGTGCTACCATCCCGGGTTAGGGTGAACCTGGAAGCAAGAGCAATTAAGAGGTGGTTCTACGCTCATCAAAACCTCTTGATCAGAGGCCTTGCAGCCGTATGTAGTTTATCGTCAAACCCAGGAAGCGGATGTAGTTTATCGTCAAGCCCAGACAACTTACTCCTCTGCAGAGGTGCGGTCGGCGTATTCTGAAGCCGCAACCGACAGGGCGATTACTGTACGGATTTACATTAACGGAAGTGGAGGCAAGAAGAGTAGTTTATGAGATTATAGTAAAAATAACGGTGAAAGCCAGACTTGAAGAGTTTAAGATTGTAGTGATCGGGAAAACATCCTACCGGAAGTCTGATCCACAAAGAAGCGGTCCTTCGAAAGTATCTGCTCGAGTAGAAATTACTTCTTACTAATGAAATACAAAGGGAATGGGGGTGATTTATCCTCGTGTATGTGGCATGTCAGGTTCCACCTGCAAAGACCAGGAGTAGTGGAACCAAGGGATCGATCGCCAACAGGGCCGCAAAGACGCTTTGGAACTCAATCAAGACAGGCAAATCAGGACTGGTCAGTTCCAGTACAGATATGGAAGCAATGCTCCATTTTTGGTCTGATCTGGCTCTTGTAAAGTTAGAGTATAACAGGGAAGGGGTCAGATACTGGATCGCAACAATGAACTGATCATTTTCCCAGTCTCTTTAGAATAGATCGTATTTATGAGCCCCACTTGATGTCTGCAATGGGCTTGAGTCCCAGTAGACGACCAAAGCAAGAGGCTTCCTTGAGAGAATACACATCCATCATGCTAGGTGAGAGTTCAGGGTCTGCTCTGTGATGGTCGAACGTTACTCGTTTGGTTTTGGACGTATTGAATTTTACAAGCCAGCCCTTCTCTCCTTGATGCCCTGTCGGTTGGGTCTTCATAAAGCGCTCATTGCGTCCCGGGTATGACGATAAACGACGTCCAACAGCAAGGCCTCTGTTCAGGAGGTTTTGAGGAACGTAGAAGCACCTCTTAATTGCTGACCGGAGGTGGTAGAACTAGTTAGGGTCACAGCCATGGGCAAATGGTTAACCGTCCCTAAATGGGAAAAAATTATGAAAATGTCAAAATAGGTTTTTATAGTAAATAATGTCAGTAATATATTTAAAAAATTACCAGTAACGCATTTGACTCTCAATGAAAACCATCTTTAAAACATACGCCAATGGAACCTTGTCTACAAACTGATTTCTTACAAAGAATACATGTTGTATTCATACGAACCTATGCTCAACATCTTGTCGGCATTAAATAACCTATTGAGGTAGATATAACGTAACACGAAATATACGAAATCAAACCTTCCCTCATTGCGCCACAAGGGCTAGATTAGAGGAAAGGTTCTGATCATCTAAACCTTTGGAGGTGCCTCTACTTAAGGATTAATTAAGACCCTCACTTTAACTACTACCTACTTTATTAAAGAAAAGATTAAATGGTACATTAAAAATGATTTGATAATATTTGAAACTGTATTTAAAAATACATGTCTTGAGAAAGTTGGTAAATCAAAACTGCTCTCTATTAACCACCAGAGAGATCCATTCCTGTATCCCATTAGAATGTCTGAAGACCAACTCGAGAGCTCCTCTCTGCGGCTACTCGGTCTCACGCTGTCCGTTGATCTGAGGTGGAACAAATATATCGAGTTAATTGCTTCATCCACCGCAAGGAAAGTTGGCTCCCTGTGCCAAGCCAGGAAATTTTTCTCCCCGGAATCGATCCTCCAAATCTATAAATCAACCATTCGCCTTTGCATGGAGTATTGCTGCCATATATGGTCTGGAGCCCTTGCTGTTTGCCTGAGGGTTCTTGATAAGATCCAGAGACAGGTATGCTATGTAATTAGCCCTGATCTGTCATCTCGTCTGCAGTCGCTCTCTCACAGACGCGCCGTTGCATCGCTCTGTCTTTTTTACAAATACTTTCACGGTAATTGCTCCGACGAGCTGCTTTCGCTGGTTCCCAGGCCTCATGAATTTAAACGTCCTACGAGGCTGGCATCCCGTTCCCACCCCTTCACCGTTGAAACTGTTAGATGTAGACGTCTCTTCTACTCCAATAGCTTCATGTCTCGCACATCTCGCCTGTGGAATTTGATTAGTCATTGAAAGAAGTTGAAATATATACGAAATGCGTGTAGCAAATGTTTTCAAATTCGGACAGCCGGAAGCAGGAACATCAGACGTGCCCGGCCATCAGTTATAAGCCTGACAGCTGTGAGAAAGATGGAAGTGTCTAGAGATCTCGTTCGGGGCTGTTTGCTTTACGACTTCAAAGTGGGCTTATCAGCAGCTGCATCAAGTCGCCGCATATGTCAAGCGTTTGGGGATAGTGCTGTGGATGAACGTACTGCAATGCTTTGTGTCTGGTGGACAGGTCGTCAAGTGGTTCATTATGTACTGCTACCAACGGGCCAAACGGTCACTGGAGACCTATACTCACAGCAATTGAAACGTGTGCAACAGGCATTACGCAAAAAGGAGCCACCACTGGTGAATCGCAAAGGCGTGCTTTTCCTCCATGACAACACCAGGCCACATGTCGCGCGAGTAGTCAGGGATACCATACAGCAACTAGGGTGGGAGACTTTGTGCCATCCACCTTATTCACCTGATCTCGCGCCATCCGATTACCACCTCTTCCACTCCCTGAATAATCATCTTTGTGGGAAATCCTTCACCAATGAAGCAGAGTTGCGCAAAGCCCTCACGGACTTCTTTGCGTCAAAACCCCCTCCGAGTTCTACCGCAAGGGCATTGAACAGCTGGAGACACGTTCGCAGAAGGTGCTGGATGCCGATGTGCGATTATTTCGAAGACTAAATGTAAGTTACACATACTGTGAAGCGTTTTCTTTTTTCCTTTAAAAACGGACAGAACCTTTTTGGTTACCTTGTATTAAAATTGAAACAGCTAAATATCTTCTTTGTGTTGTAGTAGTTATTGGTTCGGACTTCGTGATGTAACTTACGGCTGCGTGGCATTGGAAATTGCTTTTATTCGAATTGTAAATTGTTCGAATGAAAATTAATGGAAAGGACAATTATACTAAATGATAATTATTCGAAATACCTATGTTTGACATACATATGTGGTCTTGCTTTGAGAGAGTCAATATTGATTTATCTAGAACTAATAACGCCCTTGAAGGGTGGCATAGGGCCTTTTTGCAGCAAGTGTCAACCCATGATCCCATAATATGGAAATTCTTAGACGCTCTTAAAAATAACAGGACTTGCAAGAAAGTGATATTGCAAAAGTAAGGTTGCCAAAATATCAAGAACGCCATGAAATATCGCTACGTAAATGGAAAACTTAAAAGTTAGTAAGATCTTTCAACAAGTACTCTTTACTATTTGCGTGCAGTGTTATATAACTTAAGGTTTGTCTATATCTCTGAGATGAGGTATTTTGATTACTTATTTTCATTGTTCGGACTGTTATCCTCATTGAAATATTCACAACGTTATTAGCTTCAGGCTTCTTTTTTCTTCCTTTATTTCGTACCAGGTAGATTCTTCTAGCTTCAGGTGCTCAGTCTCTTTTAGATGTCTCAGTTAATTTACTTTAATTCCACTTTTGGTTCACCACTGCTGTGGCCTGGTATTGAACCCTCAACTCTTTAGGTGTAGTTACTGTGGATCTAACCGATATCTTTATCTACGGGGCCATGTGTCCATGAGATCATCTGTATATGAATTTTTTGGACATATATCTAATGTTTGAGCACCGTTTTACCAATGCTCATATTGCAATTTTTTGTTATTGCTTCATTTTTTTTACCCTAGCTAATAACGCAATTTTTTTTCGTTATTCATTGTTTCTATCTAGCACTTCTTATTACTGCTTCCCATATTGTATTCATTTCTATGCTTGGTCGGCCCAGGAGATTTTTGTGGCCTAGCATATTTGCTGATTCCTTATGTTTTCGTATTTTCCAGTGATGCTCTCTGTGCATTGTTACAACCTCATTCCATAGGTGTCGCTGACCCTTTTTTCCCTCCATATGTGGTCAGCTACGCCTGATTTTTCTATTTCCACTTGTGTTACTGCTTTACGATGTTCTCTTCTCCACTAACTCTGGTTTGAATAGCAAGGAAGACTGAGTCCTGTAACCTGAAAGAACGTGTGGATTAATTTAAAAAAAGGCTAAAGTTATATCTTTCTTTCCAGCCATTCTGAAGGGTTGCATGACAAACTGCCTTAGATTCATTTCAGAAAAAGCTAAAGGAATTTCTTACTTTCCAGCCATTCTGAAGTATTGTATGAGGAATTGTCTTGGACTCATATTTAGAAAAGGCTAAATGAATTTCTTACTTTCGAGTCATTCAGACGAATTGCATGAAGATTTGCCTTGGAATCATTTCGAAAAAGGTCAAGGAATTTCTTACTCACAAGCCATTCTGGAGGAGTGTGTAATGAAGTGCCATGGATTCATTTCAGGAAATGAATTTCTTACTTCCGAGTTATTTTGATAATGAGAGGATTTGCATTTAATTCGGTACGATAAGCTGGGAAATTACATTTACAACTTTCGACTCGAAATAAGAGTAAAGAAAAGATACTAGAATAACATTCGTTTATTTTCTTTCTTCTTTAATCATGAGAAACACCAGCTTAGGGGAAAAACTACTAAGATTCATTATTGAAGCACACCCATAAATACACATACACACACATTTCATTCTTTCTTTTTCGGAGTTGATGAAGCCTTAAATGGTGAAATGAATTATCAAATCTATTTTTAAATGATTCTATTTCCATGAAACCTTTCCAATTGTCAAAATTTAAAATCTTTATCAGGATTTTAATATATATATATATATATATATATATATATATATATGGGAAAACAATATATACTTTTTATATACCAGGAACTAAATGTTTAAATCCCGCATATCCGGACATAATTTTGATGTATATTTGAACTATTTGGGTGATATGAAACTGGTTTGAAATTTCTGTTTTTCAGGAAGTTCACTTTGGATAACTGCTTATGCTTATTTCACCCTAGTGGCTTGTATTGTTGCAAAAGATGATGGGGATAAGAGGAAAAGAAAAACTTTGGAGTTATCGGAAAAAGTTGAAATTTTAAACAGACTAGACGCTGGTGAAAGTTCATTGTAACTAATGGCTGAGTTCAACATGGGAAATTCAATATTGTATGATATAAAATCTTGCAAAGAAACTATTTTCCAACATTCACGTGTCACATTGAACAAGGAAATAAAAAAATATGACAATGATGAAACCTGGGCTGAAATGTAAAAAAAGCTGTTGAAAAATTTGTCAGTTTTATGAAAGAAAGCTAGCATTCCGCTATGGCGATTGCAATAAGGCACGTAAGATTAAAAAATTGTCTTCCGTTTAAAAAAATTCAAGAAATGCGGAAAAAGTTGAGAATGACATTAGAAGAGAAAGAATCATCATGCAGCAGCGATTAAAATAATCCCTCGTTACATTATTTGTTTTGCATACGAGACATACTTAATTTAATGAATTTTCATTAACATTACATAATTTATTTCTTTTTCCTTAAAATCAGTTCCGTTATATTCCACTCACCATTAGCTTATTTTGTTTAGTATAAAAAAATTACAGTTCTTTTATTTTAATCTACATACAACCTCTTATATCCGGACTTTGTAACCAGTTGCTCATATCCGGTTGTCAAGGATTCTGCTGCATATATATATATATATATATATATATATATATATATATATATATATATATATATATTAGATTTAATACATTTCTATTCCGATCATAACAACAAAATAAAAACATGTCGTAATCATTGGATTCTGTTTAAGAGCACTCAGAATTTGCAGCCCTCAGTATTTACAAGAGGAGAAATGCACTGAAAACACTTTCAACTTTCTCCACTATCCTAATTATTATACGAATGGCTCGTAAAATATTCAAAGATAGACAAACAGTTCATCTTGACAAACCCAATGAATCGAAAACTATATTATCCTACCCACTAAGTCTATCGCACATATAACTGAACATATCTTATCTGAAACTCAACATAAAGTCTGTTAGTACTACATATAAAACAATAAAATACTTAATCAATACTAAAAACAATAAGCTAAAACTTCAAGGTGAAATATCCTCCATCGCCTATAATAATTGTCACAAAAATACATAAGCAAACCTCAAGGAATCTAAATAAAGGATTATATGAACACAAAAGGGACATTTTACAAAACAATACAACAAATGTACCACAATTCTGACATAAAAAATTCTCCTCTGATCAATGGAGAAAAACAATTCATTAAGGCAAAAATGTCTAGAGAGTTAATGATCGCAAGGTCATCTACAATAAATTTACACCCGGGCTCTTACAACATTTCAGCATTGCTGGAAGATATTTTATTATCACAGTATTGGATAACTATTTACAAAAGTGAAGGGGGAACGAATGTAAATGAAATCGGTTAGATTTTATACCAAAAGAATAAAAAGTTAACATTTGAAATTCGCATCATCCCCAGTTCATATTCATATGGAGTCGCACCAACATAACAAATTTAGTCGAAAGCGATTTTTTTCCATTTATATATATATATATATATATATATATATATATATATATATATAAAAGTGGACATGGAAGTCAGCACTTAGAGGCGACAGTCTGTTTCATGCTAGTGCAATCGTCTGACGATTGCACTTGCATGAAACAGACTGACTTCCATGTCCACTTTTATATTTACACACGCTCTATCTCTGATATTGAGCACTTTATCCCATAAATATAGCACACTTTAAGACTATATTTCTTCATATATATATATATATATATATATATATATATATATATATATATATATATATACGAACCCTATTTCCGAAATTGATGTATGTAAGATTAGGCAGATAGACAGACAGCAAATATAGAGAGATGGATAGATACGAACAGACTGATAGATAGATAGATAGATAGATAGATAGATACGAACAGAGATCGCTAGATAGATAGACACAAACAAAATGCGATAGATAGATATGAACACACTGAAATAGAGAGACACGAACAGACTGATAGATAGATAGATAGATAGATACGAACAGACTGAGATATATAGATACGAACACACAGAGATAGATAGATACAGAGACAGATACGAACAGACTGATAGATATATAGATACGAACAAACTCAGATAGAGATAGATACGAACAGACTGATAGATAGATAAATAGATAGATTGATACGAACAGAGATAGCTAGCTAGCTAGAAAGAAGCTGACTGAGATAGATAGTTACGAACACACTGACATAGATACGAACTGACTGATAGATAGATAGATTGATAGATAGATATTTTGTGGAGACAAGCTTACATTCGACAACTGGTTGCAATAGAAGTTGACAGTTATCTCCTGTGTATTCAAAAATGTATCTTCACATGATAGCAATATGAAATATTTCATTCTAAATATTGTGAAGGCTGGATAGGATTTTTTTCTCAATCTAGACTCGCAGAACTGTCTGAATCACGGATTAATAAAAAACCAAATAAAATGAAAATTTCCTCAGAATACAAAAGAAAATTTAACAAATCCCTAGTTTTTCAGATTTAGAGATATGAAAAATGACAGCGGCACACTTCTTAAAATGTTTGTCCATTTTTCAATTCTAAAACACAGCCGTATATGTTTATCACGTTTTCTCTTCCAACTCTCCCCCTGATATATATATATATATATATATATATATATATATATATATATATATATATATATATATATATATATATATATATATATATATATGCGTGTGTATATATATATATATATATATGTGTGTGTGTGTGTGTGTAGGTATGCAGAAAAATAGGAAAGAACACGTTAGGTAAATAATCTGGAGTTCCTTAGTATTTTTGCTTTTATTTTTAAAAAGACAGTGCTCCATACAGAAGTAGGGCATATATTATAATAATTTTTTAAAAATATGATTCCTTCGCTACATAAGAGTTCTCATGTTTCAAAAGCTAGAGCCGATACCCTTAATAATAATTTTTGAAATTAAGTTGAATTAAGGTGTCTGGTCTCGCTTCCTCGTCAAGCGAGAATTTGGGAATAAGCTATCTTGTGGTTTGCGCGTGTTTATAAGTATGGTCGCTTGCAACATTAGTTACTATGGAAACGGCTAGGGTCGGCTATATTGGTTAGGTTGTCGAAGAGTTAAGAATTATTTTTTCATCTACAGACTAGTCCCCTTCAGAAAGTTTATGTCAGGTCATGTTGGGGTCCCTATTTCAAGTCTGATAGTAGCCGTCGCCGTCTAGTTGCTCTAAAGAGGCATTTTATGGCCTTGCGGCAGCTCGTTAAGTGTCGAGAGGATTGTGTTTCATTATTATCTGTCTATTAATCTCTTTATTTATTTGTTTATTCGAATGGCTATTTTCTTTTACAAACGTGTTGAAATGAATTACAATTTGTTTTTTGATGACTCCACAAAGGGTTTTTCTATTTAATGGTTAGGCTGAGCTTTTAAGGCTTTTATTAAACTATAGAATTTATTTGTTTATATGTTGTTGTTTTTTTTGTCTGTTTTTTGTTAATTATTTAATGCGAAAATTTGTTGATGTCGGCAAAAGACTGTTAACTCCTGTCTATGGTTTAATAACTTTTCATTATTTAGAAACTTAATGATGTGTAGTTTTTCATGTAGGCATAAATGGCAAGGTTCGTCCCAGCTTTTACAAGTTCTTGTTCTATTTATTATTTTCTATTTTACTTTCGGTGTTTTATTCGTTTCTTTTAAATGCTAGTAGTATTGCGATAGAGATGTCTGATTTCTATTTTGGATATTGTTGAAGGAGCTCTTGTGTTGTCTACATTTAATTATAAATTTATTCTTCGTTGACCCAATGTATATCCTGTCAGTGTTAGGACTCTCAACGGACGAGATGGTGCATTGGTATACCACGGATTTAGTGAGGCATTTATTTTCTAATGGACAGTCATTAGGGTTTCTACAATCACATAATTTTTCATTATCTTTGTCTAATTGCAGTTTAGGAGTTTTATTGACACTGGTTTTGGCATGCGTGTTTTTCCAGGATTTTATTACTATGGTTTTTTATGATTCTTTCTAGATTTTCGGTGCAGCTGTAACTTAATTTTAAGGTGTTCTTATTAAAGATCTCGCTAAGTTTGCTATTTGTGGCAAAGTGTTTTCCAATTAAAGCTAGGAACTTATGCCCAAGTTTATTACTGACCATTTGGTTGAACGGAGGGGTATACCATATGATCTTTCTTTTCCTGTTTTTCTTACTATTGGTACTATTGTTTGTATAGCTTATGTTAGCGCTTTTGTATCCGCTATTTTTCAGGGCTGTGTTATAAAAATTACTGTGTTGTCGGAATATTTCCGTATTTGCGGAGTTCATGCTTATTCTTTTCTCTATTGATGTGGGTATATGCTTAATTATAGATGGAGGGTGGTTTGACTTAGGGTGCACATACAAGGGGTTAGTGTTAGGTTTTCTGTGGGGTGTGTAATTGTTGTTTATTAAGTCTAGAGTTACGTCGAGGAAGTTTACCCTTTTTAATGTAGTGTTTACTATAGTTTTTAGATCTAGTTTTCCGAATTCACTATAAATTATTTTTCTAATCTTATCTGTTTTAAAATTTGTGGAGCTCCTCACTACCATGAGCCCGTCATCTCGGTATAGCCCGATGTCCTTAATGTCTAATTTGCGTGGTTAGATTGTACAGTATAAATAGACCGACAAGCTCTACTTCTGTATGGAGCACTGTCTTTTTAAAAATAAAAGCAAAAATACTAAGGAACTCCGGAGTATTTACCTAACGTGTTCTTTCCTATTTTTCTGCATACCTGCACATATATATATATATATATATATATATATATATATATATATATATATATATATTAGCTCCCAAATTAAGTTTGTGCATTCTGAACCTTTATTTTAAAATAAGAACTTTAAAAATATGGAAAAAAACTAATTTCGACATTTCTCTGAAGAATATTCCACACACAAACAAACGGAATTATTTCGTCAAACTTTTACAAAAAACAGAGGAATTAATAAGAAGAATGAGATGGAAAACATTCTTCTTTCTACGAGGGAATAACTTGACAAAAAAAGAACATGAGGTTTACGGCTTCAAAATTAAAAAAGTTGCACCGTTCAACAAGAACCTACAGGAATTCGAAAGGACATACTCAACATAATCAATACCATCTCCTTTCACAAAAAGAAAAGCAACTTCCAGAAGCATCTAGACCAAATAGTCAAAAGCATAAATAGCAGCGATAAAATACTAGTTAAGTCCGACAAAACGGGCAACTTCTACAAGGTGATGGCTGACGACTACAACAAATTAATTAAAAAAAAATTAACTAAGACTTATAAAAAAGCCCATAATAACAATATAAATATGGTTGACAGTATCAATAGAACAAGTAAAATAATTACTGAGAAATTAAAAATAAGTGATAGAGTTGGAAAACTGGCTGAAAAGGAATGCTACATCACGCTTAAGGACCATAAACAAGATTTTGAGGAAAACCCCACTAACAGAATGATTAGCCCAACTAGACCCGACATAGGAAAGATCAGCAAAAAAATTCTAGAAAAGATCACCAGCCAAATTAAAAAAAACAACTCGGATTAACACTCTGGATAAATACCAGAGAAGTCATCAACTGGTTTACCAACATCGACAATAAGTCTGATTGCACCCTAATTCAGTTCGATAGTGTGGATTTCTACCAGTTAATATCAAAAGACCTCTTCACAACTGCTCTGGAGTTTGCTACAGTATATTCTGACTTAACTAAGGAAGAAACAAACATAATCCTTAGTGCCAAGAAATTTGTCCTCATCCATAATGGGGACCAGTGGATTAAAAACACTACTGACAATTTTGACATCACCATGGGATCTCTGGACTCTGCAGAATATTCGGACCTTGTCGGTCTATTTATACTGTACAATCTAACCACGCACAGTGATTTAGACATTAAGGACATCGGGCTATACAGAGATGACGGGCTCATGGTAGTGAGGAGCTCCTCAAATTTTAAAACAGATAAGATTAGAAAAATAATTTATAGTGAATTCGGAAAACTAGATTTAAAAACTATAGTAAACACTACATTAAAAAGGGTAAACTTCCTCGACGTAACTCTAGACTTAATAAACAACAATTACACACCTTACAGAAAACCTAACACTAACGCCTTGTATGTGCACACTAAGTCAAACCAATCTCCATCTATAATTAAGCATATACCCACATCAATAGAGAAAAGAATAAGCATGAACTCCGCAAATAAGGAAATATTCCGACAACACAGTAATTTTTATAACACAGCCCTGAAAAATAGCGGATACAAAAGCGCTAACATAAGCTATACTAACAATAGTACCAATAGTAAGAAAAATAGGAAAAGAAAGATTATATGGTATACCCCTCCGTTCAACCAAATGGTTAGTACTAAACTTGGGCATAAGTTCCTAGCTTTAATTGGAAAACACTTTGCCACAAATAGCAAACTTAGCGAGATCTTTAATAAGAACACCTTAAAATTAAGTTACAGCTGCACCGAAAATCTAGAAAGAATCATAAAAAACATAATAATAAAATCATGGAAAAATCCGCATGCCAAAACAGTGTCAATAAAACTCCTAAACTGCAATTAGACAAAGATAATGAAAAATTATGTGATTGTAGAAACCCTAATGATTGCCCATTAGAAAATAAATGCCTCACTAAATCCGTGGTATACCAATGCACCATCTCATCCATTGAGAGTCCTAATACTGACAGGATATACATTGGGTCAACGAAGAATAAATTTCAAATTAGATGGAGACAACACAAGAGCTCCTTCAACAATATCCAAAATTGAAATCAAACATCTCTATCCCAATACAACTGGCATTTAAAAGAAACGAATAAAACACCGAAAGTAAAATGGAAAATAATAAATAGAACAAGAACTTGTAAAACCAAGGACGAACCATGCCCTTTATGCCTACATGAAAAACTAAACATCATTAAGTTTCTAAATAATGAAAAGTTATTAAACCATAGACAGGAGTTAACGGTGTTTTGCCGACATCAACAAATTTTCCCATTAAATAATTAACAAAAAACAAACAAAAAAACAACAACATATAAACAAATAAATTCTATAGTTTAATAAAAGCCTTAAAAGGTCAGCCTAACCATTAAATAGAAAAACCCTTTGTGGAGTCATCAAAAAACAAATTGTAATTCATTTCAACACGTTTGTAAAAGAAAATAGCCATTCGAATAAACAAATAAATAAAGAGATTAATAGACAGATAATAATGAAACACAATCCTCTCGACACTTAACGAGCTGCCGCAAGGCCATAAAATGCCTCTTTAGGGCAACTAGACGGCGACGGCTACTATCAGACTTGAAATAGGGACCCCAACATAACCTGACATAAACTTTCCGAAGGGGACTGGTCTGTAGATGAAAAAATAATTCTTAACTCTTCGACAACCTAACCAATATAGCCGACCCTAGCCTTTTCCATAGTAACTAATGTTGCAAGAGACCATACTTATAAACACGCGCAAACCACAAGATAGCTTATTCCCAAATTCTTGGTTGACGAGGAAGCGAGACCAGACACCTTAATTCAACTTAATTTCAAAAATTATATTGAAGGCCTCGTCTCTCGCTTTTGAAACATGAGAACTCTTATGTAGCGAAGGAATCATATTTAAAAAAATATAATAATAATATATATATATATATATATATATATATGTGTGTGTGTGTGTGTGTGTGTGTGTGTGTGTGTGTGTGTGTGCGTGTGTGTGTATTTTGTCATGCCAACGAAAACTCGTTGCTACTTCTGTAATGTCAAGGTATACTCGTTGTCACTTAGGTAATGGTCGTTGTAGTAGAAATTTCATAATCACTGATACAACTATAGTACGCCCTTGACAATTCTGGTATATATATATATATATATATATATATATATATATATATATATATATATATATATATATATATATATATATATCCCCCTCCCCGGTCCAATGGGTGGGCACGGCTTCGGGTAGCTGTTCCCCTGGGTTGGCACTTCTCAGTATAATTTTCCTTACTTTGTCCTCTGACGGAGCCGCCTCTGAGCGCACTCTGCCCAAAGACAGAAACGCAACTGAGAGATGGTAAATAATTGGTGACAATCTACTCGAGAGTGCAATTTACAATATTTACTCTGTCTCCCACGAGTTGTAACACAAGGTCAGTTTTTTAAGGTGGGGACCCGAGCGCGTACACCCGGTCAAGGAACAAAAATTGCCCGCAGCCCCCGCAACCGTATACGACAATATTCCTAAACAGAACTATTTTTGATATGAAAATGAAAACAATACTCGATTAAAAAAACAGTAAAAAAGGAAAGTTAATTAATGAAATCAACTTTTTTTAAAAACAAAATGCAAATTAGTTAAAACTGAAGAGTTATATTGCTTAGAAATAGATAATATATAAAACAGATATTGAGCGTTTACTTTGTGACCGTCTCTGTGCTAGTGGCATCAAGGCTACGACTAGCTAAGACCAGTTTGGACCAGCGGACCGTGTGAAAACACCCGGTTTTCGGTTAAAAACTGACCTTGTGTCACAACCTGTGCGGGGGTCAAATAAATACCTGCTTACCTGGCACAGGGATTTGTCCCTGCGTTGGTAGTATCACGGCTACGACTAGCTTGGACCGGCTCTGGCCTGAACAAGCCATGACCAGCGGACCGAGTGAAAACACTCGGGTCCCCACGTTAAAAACCGACCTTGTGTTACAACCTGACTCAGCGGTCAAGTAAATACACTTACCTGGCACAGGGATTCGTTCCTGTGCTGATAGTATCAGACCAGCTCTGACAAGCTAAGACCAGTTTGGATCAGCGGCCTGAGTGAAAACATTCATGTTCCCACGTTGAAAACTGTCACAACTTGACTCGGGGGGGGGGGGGGGCGGTTCAAGTGAATCCGTCCCTGTGTTGGTTGACCGGCTTGGACAACACTCGGGTCCCCACGTTAAAAAATAACCTTGTGTCACAACCTGACTCATTCTCATCTCTTACTGGGCGCAGGGTAGTATCACTATGACTAGCTTGGAACGGCCCTGACTACCTATGACAAGCTAAGACCAGTTTGGACCAGCGACCCGAGTGAAAACGTTATAAGCATTTTATGTTATATTTAACAATCTACCTCATGTAATGTTATATATAGCAGATGTAACCTGGTCACATGCTTTATGTATACGTATGATTATGTAGCATAAACCGTGAAGACTTAAGTATTAAGTATAAAGTATAATCTACTACTTCTTAGTGGAAGAAGAACAGAGAGAAAAGAATATCCGAACCGTATCCGTTGGATTTTCCGTACATCTTCAGTTGGTCAGACGAAATAGATTCCTTGATTGAGAAACAAAAATCGTCTACTTTATTTTATCTCCAGACAAGACCACATATATTTTTAAATTGATTTTTATTTCTAACTGAATATAATTCTCCAGCATAACATAAAAAGGGAAAACATTGCTCCACAAACCTTTTCAAAAAAAAAATAAAAAAATCGTTCTTCCATATTCTTCATACTCATTGGATTTAGCATCTAAAAGATTTGTTTTGTTTCTATCCTGATTTTTTTGTTTCTATCCTTCCACGCAAATGAATTAAACCAATGTTACACGTGGCTCAATGGAGAGCAGAACACATAACCAGATCACAACATCTGTATAAACGACGACACATTTAGAATCTACGTAGTTTAAAGGCTTTCATTCAGTTCTCTTCTTTTCGAGGAAAATAACAGGTTTCTTTAAATGTGGAACTGAATCCTCTCATTGGGCTGAAGTCGTTGAGAATGAAAATTATTATAGTTCTGATAAATAATATTTCATAAATATAACCTATATATACTTTTATATAATTTCTGGTAAAAGACATTAATTTCAGAACACAAGCGTTAAAAATAAAATAAAAAAGTAGAAGTCAACACTCAATAACGTCAACTACGAACAAGGCCATAATGTGCCGTCTGTGTTTGGAAAATAATAAATATAATAAAAATATTAAAAGAAAAACAATTCCTATCACTCCAAATACATATAGAAAATTCTACACATTCAGTTAAAAAGTTATATACGAAAACATCCTTGAAAATGGCTAACAGAATAGCCGAAAACGCTCAGATATATAAAATATTTGGACAGTTTTCAGACATTATGTTCAGAATCACTTATACGAACAGAAGAAAAATTGAATAAAAAGCTTAATCGCAGTACCTTGTTAGACGTCTTCAGTAAAACTTGTATAAAAGAGGGGTTGCTGTCCAAATACACACGCATGCACACACACACACACATATATATATGTATGCATGTATTATATATATAAATATATATCTGTGTGTGTGTATGTGAATACAGACCAACATGCTTAAACACATTATTCAAGCCATACGCTCTATCACTCATATATATATATATATATATATATATATATATATATATATATATATGTGTGTGTGTGTGTGTATTTTGGCAGTAATCCTTCTTTCATGCGCATTTCACTGAATACGACTGACAAGGTGCTTTTATTTAGTTTTTTATACAATTTCTCATGCGATCTAATAATTTTTATTTTTTATTTTCGTATGATAAATTATATAAAAACTGTCCGAATGTTCTTTTTATCCGAGCGCTTTCGGCTATACATTTAGCCATTTTCAAGGATTAAATATTTTAACTGTTAAATAATATGTATACATACATACATACATACATACATACATATATATATATATACATACATATATATATATATATATATATATATATATATATATATATATATATATATATATATAATAATCATATATATATATATATATATATATATATATATGTGTGTGTATATGAAGAATTTCAGCAATTATTTTAATTAGACATTTTATTACTTCAATCTTTATATTAGTAGAGATTTTCTATTTTAAATAGACACCGCATGTTTATTCATTAAGCAGTCTATCGGCCTGAGCGTTCCTCTGTAAGATTTCTCGAATGCGCAAACCGTCAGACGTAACACACACTCTTTAATAAATAAGCACAGAGCGTCTATTTCACATACGAAAAATCTACTATACTAACGTTTAAAATAACACACACACTCGCTCACACACACACACACACACACACACACACACACATATATATCTGAAGAGCTATTTTCACTGGTTCCCCAAATTGCATGAATTTAAACGTGCTACTTGTCTGGCATCTCGGTCCTAGACTTTTACTGTCGAAACAGTTAAATGTAACCGTCTCTTCTACTCCAACAGCTTCTTTTCTCGCACTTCCTGACAGTGGAACTCACACTTCCTCTTACTTGCTTCCCTGATAACTATAATCTTCAAAAATATATATGTAATGTCAATCGATACCTTGATAATCGATAATTGATGCCTTGATCTTGTCCCCGTCCTTCTCTTTATCCTTTCCTCAAAATCCCCGCTTTTCTCTTACTTTCACTCTCTGTAACCGCTTGCATGGTAGTGGCGGCACACCCGCCTTTCTCGGAGTGAAATGCTTAAATACACACACACACACACACACACACACGCATATATATATATATATATATATGGAAACCTGCGCCACTTACTGTCATCCTGTCCGAAGGCACTACAGAACGGCTGGTACACCTTCAGACATAACTTGGTTCTGGAGGTTGTTGCAGCCGCTGTGAGAAGTCCTAGTATACCCTCGACGGACCTGTGAAGGATTGCTTCAGTGGGTCGTCCTGGGTATGACGATAAACTACATCCACGTCCAGGGTAAGACGATAAACTACATCCAACGGCAAGCCCTCTGATCAGAAGGCTTTGAGGAGTGTGGGACCACCTCATAATTGCTGATGTTCCCAGGTCCGTCCTGACCCGGAGTGGTAGCACCTGTTAGGGTCCCAGCTATGGGCAAATAGTTAACCCAGAAACTGAGGTAAAAGGCATTATAAAAGTGTAAAAATAGGTTTTAATACCAGAAATACTTTGTAAAAAATTATTACCAGAAATAAATTTTTGAAGAAAAAAAAACTATGACCAGCAATACGTTTTATTGAAAAAATATTACTAGCCATACGTTTTTGAAAAAAATAATATTACCAGCTATACATTTTTGAGGAAAATTATTAACAGAAATAGATTTTTGACAAAACAAAAATATTACCAGAAAGAAAAAGAAGAAAAGTTGTCGGCATTAAATGACCCATTGAGGTTGATATGCCGTAAAACAAACCAAACCAAACACTGACTTCCCACTGGCAGGGATAACAAGAAAGGTTTCCTTGACAGTTACTATCATTGCAAACAGTATAGTTGAAATCGTTTACCCAAGTGTTAAGGATTCATCTCTTATTCCGCCATTACCGAAAGCCACTGATTAGACATCTTTTGTCAACTTCAAATTCCAGCGTAGACTGAGTAATGCTCAATTTCTTCCTCTTCTACTTGAAAGGGCATAAAAAACATTTCTTCTTCTTCAAGCAATGTGTTAAGAAGCAGATTTGGGTGAACCGCCGTTGACTTGTATGTCAACCGGTCTAGGAGAACGTTTACCCTGAAATTCAAAACTATGGATAATCCAAAGGAAAGCATTCCGCTATCTCTCCGGAAAAATCGTGGCAATTTACTGACATTAAAAGCAAAAGGAATCTGTAGAGGGACTTGGTCACTTACATGCAGAAGAGACAAAGCATTTTTTTAAATTCTAGCATTTTGAAAGAGATCGAGGAGAAAGAGTGTAAAGGGAATTAGTACAAAATGAATTTAAAAAATCTCGGCTGAAACTTGATCAGAATCCTATTTCCGCCATTTATTTATGTATGATTAGATAGATAGATAGATAGATAGATAGATAGATAGATAGATTAAAACAGATATCGTTAGATAATACTATAGACTAAATAGAGAGAGAAATGTGAGCAAATATAGATACATGGGTAGATACGAACAGACTGAGATAGATAGATACATAGTTAGATAGATATATAGATAGATAGATAGATAGACAGATAGATAGATTAAAACTGAAATCCTTTGAGAATACCATAAATTAAATACAGAGAAATATGAGCATAAATAGGTAGTATAGATATGAACAGAATCAGATAGATAGATAGAAAGGGAAATAGATACGAACAGGCTGAAATAGATAGATAGATAGATAGATAGATAGATAGATAGATAGATATGAACAGACTGAGATAGTTAGATTAAAACTGAAATCGTCAGAGAGCACCATGAGCTAAATACAGAGAATTATGAGCATAGATAGATAAATAGATAGATAGATTGTTAGATACTAACAGACTGAGATATATAGATAGATAGATAGATAGATAGATAGATAGGTATGAACATACTGAGAAAGATGGATAGATAGATAGATATGAACAGACTGAGATAGATAGATAGATTAAAACTGAAATCGTTAGAGAATAGCATAAGCTAAATACAGAGAAATATGAGCATAGATAGATAGATAGATAGATAGGTACGAGCAGAATGAGATAGATAGGAAGGTAAATAGATAGATACGAACAGGCTGAAATAGATAGATAGATAGATAGATAGATATGAACAGACTGGGATAGATAGATTAAAACTGAAATCATCAGAGACCATGAGCTAAATACAGAGAATTATGAGCATAGATAGATAGATAGATACGAACAGAATGAGATAGACAGACAGACAGACAGACAGATAGATAGATAGATAGATAGATAGATAGATAGATAACAAAACTGAAATCGTTAGATAATACCATAGGGAAATCATCTTGACGCACTTCTCGGCGCCGAATAAATGCACTTCCCGGATGGCACAGAACTTGTATAAACAACAAAGAGCATTTATCAATAATTTCCCGAAGGATGAACCCGTATATGATATATGACCAACTTCAAGCCATCTCAAGCTGGTCGAAGTGCGAGGGGCGTGGGTGCGCCAGTGTAGACCGCTAAGTGCACCCGCTTTAAGTCTTAGCCATCCGGATGACTGGCCAAATGGAAGTCTGATGCTTACAAATACTCCAGGTATTGTAATCACTTTACTGCTATAAATATCAGTTTTGTTACCATTATCATCATTAATCGATATTTTCATGCTTCACGGTGGAACGCTTTTACTTTTATTTCTCAATGAATGGAAGCTCCAAGATGGCCTCCGTGTACAATGGCGTGCGGAAGAAATAAGACACCTTACTAAACGATTAATTTGAGTAATTTTTACTCAGAAGCAGGAAGCGATCGATAATGTTCTTTCAGAAGTAGAATCCATTGACATTCTTCTACTGGAATAATAATGTTCAAATTAGAATTGACAGAATATATATAGGGCTGAATGCATTCTGGTGTAGAAAATAGGTCATGCATAAGGGTTTAGACACTAGAAGTAAAGTGACATCAAAGTTATTAACTGACAAGAAAATTCATAATCAATATTTAGTATGTTTCTTGTTGGCAGGAACCATGGACTCAAGTTGATATTTGATATAAGGTCAGCACTTGCTTTAGTCGTTTCGTTGACATGTGGAAGGCACGGTTTGAGAGAGAAGCAGACTATAATTGAAACCTGTGAGGAAGAACACCAGGCAGCTCAATAACAGCAACAACAACAACAGCAATAATAATAATAATAATAATAATAATAATAATAATAATAATAATAATGATATATGTTGCACGATATTGGCACCCACTGAATATAAAAACCGGCATGACAGAATGGGCCAATATTTCTTTACTGGAAAATCTGCATCTTCTACGGGAAGGAAACTGAAAGAAACTGGTACGAACACCACCCAGACCCGGTTACGGAGATAGGATCTGTTACAATTCTATGGGACTACACAATACACACTGACAGAACAATCAAAAACAACTGCCCAGTCATTGTTATTAAAGACCACAAACAAAGAAAAAAATGCTTCCTTATTGATGTGGCAGTCCCTGCAGACTGCAATGTATCTTTGAATATATTCGAATATTCGAAAAGCTGTCAAAATACAAGGACCTTGAAATAGAAATCTCAAAAATGTGGCACATGGGAACATCAGCAGTCCCTGTTGTAGTTGGAGCCTTAGGATTGATTGGAAAAGATTCCAGTAGAATAATTGAAGGGATCCCTGGAAGTCCATGGAAGAGATACAAAAATTATTCTGACAAGTACAGCCCACACTTTACGAAGGGCATTATCTATGTAATATTTTTTTTTTCAGTGGAAAGTGTCATGATACCATTTCTAAGGTCCGTGGGCGTGACCCCGAAAGAAATGTGTAAACGGCAGATATCAAAGGAAATAATAATAATAATAATAATAATAATAATAATAATAATAATAATAATAGTGATGTACCCCATAAAGTTTGATTATTATTACGTTGTGAGGAAAGCAACCAAGATGAGGAAGTCAGTCCGATTAACGAAATCCATAATTATTACTTTTATTGGCGTAAGCAAGTTGAACATTTTCATTTTGGGGTGATGTCACTCAGTGTTCGGATTTCAAAAAGTAAACTATGTGAAATTCCATACAATTTGAAATAACATTTTTTTCTTTTTAATTTTATTTTAAGTTTTCTTTGACTTTATTTAAATTTAATTCTTTATTTTTATCTTTATTTATTCTATTTTTTTAGTTTTTAAAAATTTTCCACATTTCCAGCGAAACTGTCCGTAACTGAATTCGGTTTTTATCTAAACATAATGAACCTTTTTTGATTTCATATATATATATATATATATATATATATATATATATATATATATATATATATATTAAACATGTTGTGTTGAATGTTAAAGACAACATAGTCCTGCATAAATTCTTTTGAATTTTCTCATATTTTCTAATTTATTTCGATATCATTTTCAAATAAAAATCTCATTAGAAAATATGAGAAAATTCAAAAGAAAATATGCAGGACGATGTTGTCTTTAACATTCAACACAACATGTTTAAAAGAAAACTTGCTGCCAAATTACAAACACACACACACACACACACACACACACATATATATATATATATATATATATATATATATATATATATGTGTGTGTGTGTGTGTCTGTGTGAGGATTGTATTGGCTGATTACCTTTTTTTTCTTTTTCTTCTTTCTTTCTTTCATTTTACTTTGTTTGTTCCTTTTGGCTGCAATTGAAATTGGTGAAGTTTTTTGTGTGAGAATCTTACTTTTTAGGGTCCCGTATTATGAGGAAGGTGACAAATGACCCAAATGTAAAATGTTAAAAAAATTTTTTTCTTTGTTTAATGAATTCTTTAATGATCCCTCCGCTAACTTATAGTCTGGGGGTGGGGGTGATCTACCCTATAAAATGTGATCATTATCATTCTTATTGGCGTAAGCAAGTTGAACATTTTAATTTTTGGCGGATGCCACTATGTGTTCACCTTTCAACATGTAAGTTATGTGAAGTTCTATACAATTTGAAATTACATTTCTAGTCCCTTCCACTTTATTTAATTTATTTTTTTAATTTTCTTTTAATTTTATTATTTTTTTGTTTTCGAGATACCCGCCATTGTAAATGTATGTCCAGCTCTGACCTTTCATATGATAGTGGTCATTCAAACTTAAGTTAAAACTTATTATAGCCAGTACTATTCCATATCCCTATGTTACCTCCCTGAATGCGGGTAGTAGAGGAACTCCCTGCCCTGGACATTTGAATATAACTCATCTATTTTATGGGTCGGACGAGCATATTTACCTTGGTCGACAGTCGTCTTAGAGCTGGTATCTTGAAGAAAGTTACCCCTTGGAGATCAAGGACAAAACGCAAATAAGAGGGAAAAATAACATCAATCTCAATGCTTACAAATAATCATAGTGGATTCGCCGTCACCCGGATCAACAAGGGTCGCGTCACTCAGAGAGATACTAGTCTGGGGCTGAAAAGTCACTGGAACAAACACTTCCAACAACGATGAGGCAACTGGCCAGAAAACCCGGACTTTTTCAACCATGGACCAAGTGATTCAATACCAAGTCAATTAATAAAAAGAAAACGAAGGAAATGGCATCTCGAAGAATATCAAAAAGTCAGGGCATCCTTTTTCAACACACTTGAAAAAGCGCTGATAAGACATACCAAATTATGGTAGGAACTGGAATGAGACTCTATCTCAGTCCAAATACGCAGAGACTTCGTGGAAAATAAAAGACTCTCAAATGCAGTAATAGATAAGATAATACTAAATATAAGGCAGAATAAAATAACCCATCACTCAAACAGTAAAAGATGAGACGGGAAATAAATAATATGACAGGATGAGATAAAATCTAAATTAAATGAGATACGAAATAATAATCTCTGAAAAAATAAAACTGAGGAATCTACATGCGACATAAACTGCATTTATTCAGTTTATGTCACTGGAGATGAGTCAAATGAAATTAGTGCAAAATCCCTTGAAAACAACAGCGGTGGAATCACCGAAGCGTAAAACCACATGATTGAACAACTCAACAGAGTAACTCGTAATGTCAGACAGAGAACAGCTCCCAAAATTTCATATGACAAAGTCCAGGAAACATATTATGCAAATATATAACGCTGCAATGCAAACACTGTTAATAGATAAACAATTGGGAAATATCACAGTAATAAATAACGTCATATACGCAACAGCTTTAGCAGCTACTGGGAAGGTTGGGATCAAGACAATGAAAAGACCAAACAACAGACAAACAGAGACAGCTTGGAAGGCAAAATTGAAACGAGAAATAGATAAACTCAGATGTAAATTATTGATATTAGATGTGATCTCAAGAAACCTAAATGTTTCAACACGCAAATGTAGTAAGATTAAGGGCAGATATAAAATTAAACAACTAAATGAAATTTCACCAATCAAGGAAATGCTAAAAAAGAAACTGCGGTTAATGGCACAGAGAACGAGATGATACAAAAAAGTTGCAGCTTCTCTCGTCAAAATAAGATATTCCAAACTCACCATAAGAAATTTTACAGGCAAATTGGAAAATGAGTTATAGATGTCTAGAAGCTGGCATCTATTGAAGAAATGCAGAAATATCAGCGATAATATTTGGAGAATCCCAAAGGTATATAAATCCAATGCAGAATGGATCCAGCGAGAAGAACGAATAATGGATAAACCTCTACAAGAATGGGAAATTATAACCAACAATAATGTTAGGCAAGCTATAAATTTTTCAACAAGCAAATGCAGAAAGATTAAGGAAACTGAAAGAAACTGGTACGAACACCACCCAGACCCGGTTACGGAGATAGGACCTGTTACAATTCTATGGGACTACACAATACACACTGACAGAACAATAAAAAACAACCGCCCAGACATTGTTATTAAAGACCACAAACAAAACAAAAAAACATGCCTCCTTATTGATATGGCAGTCCCTGCAGACTGCAATGTATCTTTGAAGATATTCGAAAAACTGTCAAAATACAAGGACCTTGAAATAGAAATCTCAAAAATGTGGCACATGGGAACATCAACAATCCCTGTTGTAGTCGGAGCCTTAGGATTGTTTGGAAAAGATTCCAGTAGACTAATTGAAGGGATCCCTGGAATAAACCTGTACAAGAATGGGAAATTATAACCAAAAATAATGTTAGGCAAGCTCTAAATGTTTCAACAAGCAAATGCAGAAAGATTAAGGGGAGATATAAAATTAAACAACTAAATGAAATTTCACCAATCAAGGAAATGCTAAAAAAAAAAACTGCGGTTAATGGCACAGAGAACGAGATGATACAAAAAAGTTGTAGCTTCTATCGTCAAAATAAGATATTCCAAACGGACCTTAATATTACAGGGAAATTGGAAAATCAGTCTATTGAAAAAGTGCAAAAATTATCAGAGAATATTTAGAGCAGCCCAAAGGAATATAATCCCAATGCAGAACGCATCAAAGAGAAAAGAACGAATGATGGATAAACCTCTACAAGAGTGGAAAATTATAACCAAGAATAATCTTAGGCAAGATCTAACGAAATACAAAAATTGAAATCCCCATTGAAAATTGAAATTGAAATTTCTATTAATAATCCTAATGAATTCCTAGAATGTATCATTGAAGGTATTACTTATCTCCTGCTAAAAACGAGTGAAACAGGCCAATAAAATATCTTTCCACCACGTATAAATTGATCATGTATGTACTGACGGACTGTACTTACTCTCCTATAGATGAAAACAACATTCTTCACCTGGAACAGAATGGATTCCGTAGAGTTTTATATGGTTGCAAAGATCAACTATTGCTAAACAAAATGATCTTGGAAAATTGCAGGAAATGATGTAGAAATCTTAACACAGCATGGATAGATTACCGTAAAGTCTTTGCCACACTCTTAGACCCTTAAAACTTTGGAAATATACATAGACTTTTCGGTGATAGTAAATTCCCTTAAACGCAGCATGGGAATATGGAAAACCACACTATACCTAAATCACTCCAGAGGCACTGCCACACCCAACCGCCTGAATATCCGACGAGGAATCTTTCACGTAGGCTCCGTGTCACCTCTTTTGTTTCGTCTGTCCTTAATCTCCCTTACGCATGAGATAAACAATAATAGCTATGGATACAAACTAAACAAGAAACTATTCAATCACCGGCTATACATGGATGATCCCAATACTGCCAAAGACGACAATGAGTTGAAGGGCCCCCTCAATAGTGTAAAATGTTTCAGCGATAACATAGGTATGGATTTCGGATTAGATAAAGTAACATTCAAGAAAGGGAGAATTGCAGAAATACACTAGATCTAGCTTTTCTCACAATGATTATGGAACTAGAACAAGAAAAAGCCTGTAGGTATCTAGGAATTAGCGATGAGATGGAATACAGCAAACCCAAATGAAGGAGAAAGTAAAAAAAAGAATACTACAGGCCTGTGCCTCCCGTACTGAATACCGAGTTGAATTCAAAAAACAGAATAGCAGCCATAAACATCTTGAGTGTCCCCGTAGTTCATTACAGTATCAATATCCTTAACTGGACCATAGCTGACATTAAGCGAATGGACGCCAAAACGAGAAAACTTTTCACTTGCCACCGAATATCATATATGCAACAATTTTAGCAGCTACTGCCAAACTTAATGTAAATAAAATAAAAGAATGTAGAAATCAATGGAAATAATAATAATAATAGCAATAATAAAAATACTACTACTACTACTACTACTACTACTACTACTACTACTACTAATAATAATAATAATAATATTGATCTAATATCAGATTCCATAGCATTGGCACCCACTGAATAAAAAAACACTGCATGATAGAGTGGGCCAATATCCACATTGGAAAATCTGCAACACTTACGGAAAGGAAGCGTCCTGGGTAAGACGATAAACTACGTCCAACAGCAAGGCCTCTGATCAGGAGGTTTTGAAGAGCGTGGAACCACTTCTTAATTGCTGGTATTTCCAGATCTACTCTGATCCAGGGTTGTAGCACCAGTTAGGCTCCCAGCTATGGGCAAATAGTTAACACCCAAACTTGTGTAAGCGTCCTGGGTATGACGATAAACTGCATCCGCGTCCTGGGTAAGACGATAAGCTACGTACAACAGCATGGCCTCTGATCAGGAGGTTTTGAAGAGCGTGGAACCACCTCTTAATTGCTGTTATTTCCAGGTCTACCCTGAGCCAAGGTTGTAGCACCTGTTAGTCTCCCAGCTATGGGTAAATAGTTGACCCTATATAACCTGACTGAAAACACTATGAAAGTGTAAAAATAGATTTTAATACCAGAAATACTTTTTAAAAAAATCAGTACCAGCAATAAATATTTGAAAAAAGAAAATGTTACCAGAAATAAAAATCTTGTCAGCATTAAATAACTCATTGAGGTTAATAGGCCACAAAACAAAACAAACCAAAAACTATATACCCATATCCAATGAAAATCAGTGCTTATTGTGCGGATGTAGACGAACAGTAGACATTTGTATGAAATGTATTGAATTTGGAAATCACAAATACAAAGTCACAAGTCAGGAAAACTGAACAGATCACGATCGACGCTAGAAAGGGCAGATCTTGTAAAAGGCAAAATGGCGCTCGCAAATATCAAAATGATTGGCCCTGAATTTTAAAGAAATCATCGAAAGATCTCAAACATTCTTTTATTCTAGATTTTTTAATTCATCAGTTATTTCTGGATGGTCTTTAAAGCTTCAATACAAATTTCGTAATAATTTCATTCATAAATCATCTACATTTTTTCGATTTAGCTACCAGGGCAAAATACTAACATCGTTCGGAGTCTACTAACTAAAGTTTATTATTTCTATTATATGTCTTAGTGTATATTTAAAAATAGTATTAGTTCTCCTTATACACCCTTACGCAAATTAATTGAAACAATTAATATGAAACAATATGAATTTATTTTCGGGGTGTATGATGAAATTTGTTTGACCTTGAAAAATATTGCGTCACCCGTGATTGCTCAGATTTTTATCGCACCCAGACACTATTGTCTCGACTGTCAATTAGTTGTCCTACAGCCATTGTAAACGATGGATGTTACTCCAAGGAAGCGTACGAAAATTGTAACGCTGCACAAACACACTAGCAATCAGTGAGAAAATCAAAGTTCTATCGACTCGCGCGGAAACTCTCCTGATTTAAATCCAATCGAGAATCAGTGATCAATCTGCAAGGAACGATTTCGTGGAATGGCCATACGAAGTACTAAGATGTGCGCTTGTTCATGTTTTATTGGAAAAATACGAAGAAAATGTAAATAATAATGGAATTATTCGTTTTGTTTCAATTAATTTGCACAAGGGTGTATATGATAATGGCCCTCCACATCTTCCTCTATAGTTAATTTGCACAAGGGTGTAGATATAATTCTACCGCATGAACTACGACAATATTTAACCACACGGCCTGATTTGACGCAAACATATGAGAGACAAATATTCAAGGAATTTAAAGAATTTTTGTTATTTTGCGAACAGTCAGTTTAGATTATGGTGATTTTCTAAGCGTAACTTCGATGTGGCACAAGCCCGAAAGTATGTGGCACCCAATGAGGATCAAAACTCATCAATCAGTCATAATTGTTGTACGTCTAGATGCCTCAGTAAGTTTCCCAATTCAGTAAATTGCTACAAAACCAAAACAATAACCTGAAAACTCGTGGCATTTTCTTAAATAGCCTCGTCAGATCAAGATTTTCATATGAAAGTCAAGCATGGCGCCATATTTAAAATCTCAACTGTATAAACCTTTTTCTAAGATCAATGGTTAAAATGACATTAAGAGAATGAAGCCTGAAGGCCTTGGCAAAGTTTTAAATAATTTTAAATATCGTATTTGTCCTTAATGCAAGTTAAACAAACTCATGTTGTTTTTTGTTTCACAAAGAAATAATAATTTGTGGAATTTTCATTATAATTATTATTTTGCCCTCTCTAGTCTACGCTTTACATAAAAATATCCATCCACACCCGAGGCGTTTAAATTCATCGGTTATTTCGGGATGTTCATTAGATAGTGAAAAATTTCAACTCAAAGCTGCTATACTAATTTCGTAATAATTTAATTCGTTTTATCATATATTTCTGTTAATTTTTAATGTTATCATCTTGTATTTTTCTTGCAACCCCCAAATTCCTTTTACAATTCTACGACAGGTTATAAATATATAAATAGAAAGCCTGGAAGAATAGTAGTTTTACTGACAACGTTACGATTTTTTGATCGGTTTACCTACCAGTGCAAAATACTAACGATATTCGGAGTCATTTCAATTATATGTCATAGTGTATATCTACAATTAGTTTTCCTAACAGATATAAGTCTACTACATCAACCATCACTTTGACGCAGGCCTGTTAATGACACATAAGACGTTCCTCTTACATTATCTGGCTCTTTTATCCATGGGTATTTAATAAAAATCTGTCCGTTTTAATTTATAGCCTTTTTGGGCGTTACACCAAGAAGGAAATTTAAAAGAGCATATTTTCTAAATCAAGTGGCAAAATATTTTAAACCGTTCAGTGGCCCGACTTTAAAATATATCCATAAGTAAAATGAGATGAAATGGCAAGAGAATACATAGAGGCCGGTGTTTCAAATGTTCCTTGCACCGAAGACTACCGTAATATATCAAAGGGATATAGCAAGAAATAGCTAGAAAACTTCGCTGATGTATATGGGCGAAAATATAGCCGGCATAAGGATAGGCACGTGACGAGTTCTACATGATATTAACAGGAAACCTCAGGCCTACATAGATTTTTTGAAGGCACACGTGGTGCCATGGTTCAAGAAGCTTCAAGAAGATCCAGAAAGATGTTTTGTTTTTATGTTCGTCAAACTTCATTACATTCAAGAAGATTAAGCCAGGGAGAATAAATTAAGTTTCAAATACGCGTGTTTGATGAAGTGGCCAGCTTGTCATGTCTGGGATTGACACGACTGAAAATTAATTGACGAGTCAGGTTTGCATTTGCAAAATGCAATTTGTTTTCGACAATTAACTTTGGATCGTTGGGATATTAGACAGTCGTGTCATATGAAGAAATACAACAGCTCACAAAATCAATCGACGAATGTTACAGAACTAGACACATACAAGTCTTTATAATAGCAATTCAGTTTCTGTTTGAAATATCTTTGTCAATTTTGCCCATGTTTTGCAATACATTTTTTTATTTACATAAAGTTTCTTGGCACTTCAGTAACCTGGCTAATATAGTGTAATTAAGAAAATCCTGTGAAACCCATAAAATGAGTTCCATATAATAAGGATTTCATATAGCCACCTATAATTTACATGGACGTGAAATAACATACACACTCATAGCAAATATTTTCAGAATACTTTTAGTATTTTTTATCGTTTCACCCCAAGTAAGGTAGTAAAGTCACTAAGACGAATTTGCTCTAGATATTGACTTCAATGTCCACTTTTAAGGTGCGATCGGTAAATTGTCGCTATATGATATTTTTAATTTCGTGCATGTGCATTGTTTATTTTGTCGACTGCACAGTATAGTAGGGTCAGTTGGGCACCATCTGTGAGAAAGGAGCACCATGACGCAATTCACTCCACCAGAAAATTGGAAGCGGCATGCTGGACTGAGTGGCATTCGTACCGGAAGCTCCCACACGAATATTTCAGTGTTGTTTGGTGTCAACTTTAGTAGAGTACAGAGGATTCAGAAAGAATTGGATGAGTCTAATGGTGATTACGAAGGTACGGCAGCTCAAAAAACTCACTCTGGTCGTTCTGATATGAAGAGAACTCCCGGATGTATTGGTGAGATCCAGGCCATGAGTGACAACAATCCCTCCAAGTCAATCAGGTCTATAAACAGAGACGCAGGAGTATCTGGCTTCGTTACCAGGCAGTTATTGCATGAATACATTCGGTCTTTCTTATTCAAGATTAGAAAGGGCCAATTGTTAAGCCAAGCCATGGACGACAAGAGAAAAGACCGTGTTACGAAGTTACAAATTCAAGCATCCTCTTCAACCGAACATGCTTTGTTTTGTTTTTCTCAGACGATAAAAACTTCTGCTAGGATAAGATGATGAACACACAGAACAACCGCTGGCTTGCTGTGTCACCAAAAGATGCAACGAGAGTGATGAAAACCACATATCCAGTCAACATCATTTTGTTTGGAATGATTACTAGTGATGGTTAAATAATGCCTCCGTACATCTTCCCACAGGGCCTCAGAGGCCTACATGAAGTGCTTTGAGGAGGCAGTGCTGCCCAAGGGCAAGAGGGTAACTAGTGGAAGACCCTATGTCTGACATCAAGACTCCGAACCATGACACCCAAGCAGGAGAACCCAGTCATGGCTGTCATACTATTTCTGTAACCACATCACTCCTTACATCTGAACACTCAACACACCCAGACTGCAACACCCTGCATTATTATGAGCGGGGTCCAACTGAGCGAGAGACCAACAAAACTCCTTGTAACACTAAAAATGACCTAAAGGTAAGGATTATGCCAGCATTCAGCAACTTATGCAAGGAGACCGTCCAGAAGAGATGCAGCAGATTCCGAAGTTGTCTGGAAGTCGTGGTTGAAACCAATGGCGATTTCATTAAATAAATCTACTTTTTAGTATTTCAAGATAATTTGAATAATAGTAATTTTGCTAAATATATCTGTTAAAATGAGATATATATATATTCTCATTATTGTAATTATTATTTTAATTTTTACTATTTCCACATCTGTCTATATTTCTGAGATGAGGTATTATGTATATTATTTACATTATTCGGACTATTGTCCTCATCTTTGTCGCCATATTTATTACAACGTTTCGGCCGTTGTACGCTCCGGCCTTTTTCAGGTGGTTGGAATGTCGAACTGAACCCTTTATTTCGCTCAATGGGGTAGACTGTTCTAGTTCCACGTGGCATGTTTAATGGATGTCAGTTGTCAGTTATCTCCTGTTAATTTTCCCTCTGAAAGTTCTCCACTGTCTTAACCGGGTATTGAACTCAAACAGATGTCCTCAAGGACACATGGCACAGTGGATAAAGGCGTTGGTTAGATCCAGTGACAAGACCAAAAAGAGTGTGAGTAATGCCACTAAGATGCAAGTGATGAATTAATTGAAGAGAAAGCAGAAAAAAAGGAGAGAATTCAGGAAGACAGGAGATTGCGATTGATGCTGCTTCTACATTTTTGAAGATTGTCGGTGGCAGGGAAGCAAGAAACCGGAAGTTCCACAGACGAGATGTGCGAGAAAAGAAACCAGACCAGATAAGGCAGAATTATTGAATGCACCGATGAATTTTAGATTTAGAAATGGGAAAAATAGAATCAACCCGCCTCAAAGCAAACCTTTGGCTTATACTGGAATGATACTGTGCGGATCTTACTGTTTATAGGAGGAAGCACAGAAGGTGACGTGATCCACAGTTTGAGCAAGGACCTTACGCGCAGACCCTCGCTTACAGTGACGTCAGTGCTAGCACAGCTTTCGACCACTTCCAAGCAGTTACTGATACCCAATTTCACTCACAGGGTTTGAGTTAACACGTGGATGGTTTTTAGGTACAAGCCGAGCGTTCGGGCCACCTACCCTAATGATAACATCAAAAAGTAACCGATCGTTCCAAATCGACCATAGAGAGACGCAACATTCTAACCTCTCGGCCACATGCGGTTACACATTGCTATCTTAACAACAACACAATAGAAACATTTGCTGATAGTGTCCGACAGGTCTAATTTCTAACTGTTAAACTATAATGTATAATGGTTGCTTTAACATTTCTGGTTAATTCTGAGGAGTTAGTTCAACTAAGAAACCTTTTATTTCGCACATCCGGAATTGGAGATACAAAAGTCAAACAGATGCAACACTTTAAATATCCGGGAAGTATTTTAAAAGAGAACAGAAAGTATGATATTGAAATCTAAAGGCGCAACAGGATAGTGAAAGATGTCTTTCAAAAGCTAAGCAAATTATTAAGCAACCGAAAATATCGTTAAGCATGAAGAAAAAGATTACTGAACTGTTGTTACCTAATATCAGTCCTCCTATATGTCAGTGAGTGCTGAACAATCTCTACGCAGATGAAAAACAGATTGAAGCAAGATAAATGTGGTTCTACAGTAGGATGCTGAAGATAAAATGGACCGAACATGTGAGCCAAAACAAAGTTTTAGAAAAAAAATGAAAAAAGAAAGGACACTTATACTTAACACCAGAAAGAGAGAGTTGACATTTCTAGGGCACACAATGAGGAAAGAGGGCTTGGAAAATTTTTATATTCCCCGGATAGATTGAAGGTAAGAGGAAATCAGCGAATAACCCACCTAGTGAGCTTGAATAAATAGAAAGCCGAACAAAGTGTGGCATAGAAAATAAAAAGACAAAGACCAGGGAAATGTGGTGAGATGAATAATAATAATAATAATAATAATAATGATAATAATAATAATAATAATAATAATAATAATAATAATAATAATAATAATTCTATGGGACTACACAATACACACTGACAGAACAATCAAAGCCAACCGCCCAGACATTGTTATTAAAGACCACAAACAAAATAAGTGCCTCCTTATTGATATGGCAATCCCTGCAGACTGCAATGTGTCTTTGAAGATATTCGAAAAACTGTCAAAATACAAGGACCTTGAAATAGAAATCACAAAAATATGGCACATGGGAACATCAACAATTCCTGTTGTAGTTGGAGCCCTTGGACTGGTTGGAAAATATTCCAGTAGGCTGATTGAAGGGATCCCTGGAAGTCCATGCCTCAGAGAGATACAAAAAATTGTTCTGACAAGTACAGCCCACACTTTACGAAGGGCTTTATCTATGTAATTATTTTTTTTGCAGTGAAAAGTGTCATGATGCCATTTCTAACCTTAGGTCCCTGGGCGAGACACGGAAAGAAATGTGTAAACGCCAGATATCAAAGAAAATAAAAATAATAATAATATTCTTTCTTTTTGTGTGCCGTGTCCTTTCAGGACGTAGGCACATAAAATCAGGTGCGGTTGTTGTAATGGATAATGGCTCGGAATTGTTAATAAGAGAGCCGTGTTCCAATTCAAGTTTGGTTCGTTATATTCCCTTACGCGCAGATACTCCTGGGAAAGGTATGAATACTCCTCTTCCCCCCAGATATGGATGAATTAGTAGGACTTTTATCACTAAACCATTATTATCTCAAAACAAAAAAAATGTCATCCAATCTAAATATATTTTCTGGCTTTAAATAACCTGCATAAAGGCTGATAAAACAAAGAAAACAATAGAATTTATCAATGTAAATAATGTAATCAATAGTTTTAAAGGATCTAACTATTTAGTTGTTTTAGGGCTTGGATTGCGTATTCACATGAATGATAAGGGGAAGTCTCCATTGATGTGGTTATATGCTGCAGTGAGGTTGACATTGCAGGTATACAGTCTTCAGTTAGCAAGGTATACAATATTCTGGAGTTATTTGATGACGTATATACGATCATGGCTCTCTACTTGCCCCTATCCTTTGTGGCTCTCAATAGGTTTCGTCCTTCTGCCACCTCCCCCCCAGACCATGTTCTGGCATTCACTTGCTTAAGCCTGCCAGGTATGTCACGCGTTGCTTTCCTTTGTCTTTCTTTCCTTCTATTCGACCTGTGAGTATCAGATTATCCAGGCCCTCTTTTCTCATTACGTTTCCGAGAAACTTTATCTAAACAAACACATAACGGCATGCAATGAATTTCTGAAGAAAAAAAAATGCAATTTTGGGGTATTTCTTTCATTTGCACTCGCAACATAAATTCCTTAACGCTTTGAGACCTGCGTTCCTGAACAATTTTAACCCTTCTGCCTGAGCTCCGGCGTCACAGTGGGCATTAAGTCATTTTTCTCTACGAAACGGTTAAGGGGTGGTCAGGTCTCAAAGCTTTAAATAAGATGTGAAACTCGAAAATGTGTATAAATGCAGTCTCACATGTTTGAGTTTTATTCTTTTCTGTTTATGTGCCGTATCCCTTCAGGACGTAGGCGATCATGGCCCTCCACTTCTCCCTATCCCTTGTAGTTCTCAATAAGTTTTGTCCCTTTGCTACTTCCCCAGACCACGTTCTGTCATGGACTTGCTTGAGCCCGTTAGGTATGTCATGTGTTGCTTTCCCTTGTCTCTCTTTCCTTTTATTCGACCTGTGAGTATCAGAGTCTCCAAGCCCTTCTTTCTCATTACATCCCATAAATTTCAGCTGCCTCTTCCTGATGTTAAGTATAAACCTCCTTCTTGTTTGAATTTTCTCCTAGACCTCATCGTTGCTCACACGCTCGGTCCATGATATCCTCAGCATTCTTCTGTAGAATCACATCTCCGTCGCCTGGAGTTTCTTCTTCGTCTTTGAGGAGACCGTCCAGCATTCGCTGCCGTAATGGAGGACAGATGTCCCGTAACAGCTCAATACTTTTTTCTTTGTTATCAAAGAAATCCTCTTGTCTCGCAATACTCAGCCCAGCTTTTGGAATGCGTCCTTGGCCATCCCAAAACTACTATAAATCTCCGTGTCGCACTTACCGTCCTCTGTCAAAACACATCGCAGATATTTAAATTTCTGCACCTGCTTGATTTTAGCGTTTCTGGCCTGCAAATCGCATTTCTGCTCTGATGACCATGCATTCTGTCTTTTTGTAGTTTATGCTTAGTCCATTCTTCTCGCTCTCCGTCGCCACCTTCTGTAGGATGTTTTGTAGTTTCTTCCCCGTGTCTGCTATCAGTCCTGTGTGATCTGCGTAACTTATATTGTTAAGGTTATGGCCGCCTATGGTGAAACCCGGTAGGGCCCCACTATTGTAGATTTCATTTATTAAGAAATAGAATAGTTTGTGGTTTTCAATGAAAAAGACGTCCTCTTTACAGCGGTCCTACTTTTGCTGCGATGACTGAACGCAATTTTCGCGTCCAGGCACGTCCAATAGTAAAGCCAGAAAAATCATCATCTCAGATGAATTCAATTGGCAACGTGTAAGAAATGCCCGAAGTAAGAGATTTCTAATTATGTCATTTGGAATACATTGAGACACGGACTATTGCAATACGTGCCAGCAAATATCTGTGTTTTAATTTATCATCAAACAGCTACAAGCAATCACGAAAGTAGTTAGCATTAAGGGCAAATGAATCATTGAAAGATATATATATATATATATATATATATATATATATATATATATATATATATATATATATATATGTATATATTGAAAGATAATATATATTGAATGATAATGCATTAAGGGCAAATAAATCATTGAAAGCTATATATATATATATATATATATATATATATATATATATATATATATATAAATAAAAAGACAGAACAGTGAGATATATAATCCGGTGTTCTTATAGATATTTTTTATTTTTACTTAATAGTGCTCAATGTAAATTTACAGAGCATTAATATTATAAATTAACTGATTTAAAATATGTTTTTACGCTACACAGTAATAACCATGTTTCAAAAATGGAAGCTAAAAGCTTCGAATTTAATTTTGTAATTAAATTAAAGACATTAATTCCATTTCATCCTCAAGCGAATTTTGGAGTATCTTATTTTTACATTTACAGTTTTAAAGGCACTGCAAAGATTCATAATTGAGTGTTTCCAAGTATACAGAGAAATCCACTCATCCAGACAAGGGGTGCTATCTTGTTCAATTTCAATTTTCGTTGTATCAGTTAATAGTTATATTCGAAAGCGAGGTTATGTTTAGGGATAGCTAGGGATGTATTTTTCAACAAATTTTGACACCCTCTAAATGCATGTCGTCTGTTTTTTTTATGAAATTTATTTTATTGTTAACGGCAAAAATTCTTACGGCTTTTTTTCTATTTGTATACTTAAAGATTTTTTGGGGATGTTTACGTTAGAATATGTTTTATTTAACTACAATTCTAAAATATTTTCACTTTTAATTTTTAATAGACTATATTTCTTTTTAAAACCAATTAAATGTATTAGAATTACTTACAGTATGTAAAATTATTTTTTCATATCAAGTATAAGTATGTATATTACCAGGTTACATTTTTTTAATATTATATATAAATATTATTTAACTAAAATTTATGACAATGACGGCAAAGTTAGCTAAATTATTTCACTGATTCAGTAAACTTTTATTTTTTATAAACTTAGTAATATATATTTTTCTCATGTATGTACAAAGGACATGGGTCATTTAATGAACTACATATTCTAACTTTTCATATTAATTTCATTTAACTTTAGGTGATTTATTGGATTCTTTTAAGTGTTTGAAGTACTTTGAGAGAGGTGTTAAGGTTTAGGTACTTCCAACAATTCGCTAAAAAATCAGTATAGCATAATGATAACAGGTCCGAAACTTAATAAAAACAAAGTTTTATCATTGAAATATTTATGTTATTATTAAGAGGAAAGAACAAAGTTTTTTAAAATATTTTTAAAGATTTTATTTTCTTTCTAACACGTTTTAAATTTGGGTAAAAATCTCGTTTTTTTTTCTGAAACCATACGACATGTGGTCATCGCCATTTTTAGTGTAGCAGTTTCGGGGGAAAACCCATTAATTTTGAAATTATTGCAAAAATCAAATAATTGTCTAATTTAAATGAATCTTTCAGGACTTATTCGAAAATGAATGCGTTTATTTTTGAAATTTTTATATTTAGAAAATCTTAGTAAAAATATTTTTTTGTTTACATCTGTTAACCCCCTCCTATAAATTAATTTCATTAAATTTTATAGAATTGCAAAGAGGTCGCAAACTTTTTTTTTATAAGCAGGACTCTTTGGAGAAGTTAAATAATCAATTTTGTTCCCCCAACTAATGCCAACTTTAAAAAGATATGCGATAAATCGTAAAATAAAAACTGCAATAAACTATCTAATTATCAAATTAGATAGGCTTTTATTTGCTTTTATAAATAATATACATTAAGGACATTATTATCTGAAGAAAATTTTTTTTTCGATGAACAAAGAATTTTTTTTTACAAGAATTGTTTGCATTTTCTTTTAATTTTTTTAATTTTTTTTTAATTTTAAAAAATGTTTTAAAATCCTTTCATGCAGCGCATGGGTTCCGTTATTAAGTTTTTAAATGAAGAATATATTTACTAAGCGAAAATTAAAAGCTTAATACAAATAATGTTACCAAAATCTTTTACAATAATTAAAAAGATTTTTTCTTGTGCGTCAAAATGTTATATTTTTTGTTTGTATGATATATCATAAGTGACATTATGGTTAAAAGTTCACGTGTTTCAAAGCTTGTCTCCCCCTTGGGGAAAGCCCCTTATCATGTAAAGGTCTTATCTCACTCTCAGTTATTAAATTAAAAATAAAAAATTAAATTGAGATAATAAAATTATCTCATTTATCAATTTAAACAATTAATAACTCAGTGAGATATTTTAATTATAATATAATAATAATTTTATTAGTTATTATCGCAGTTATTAAATTAAAAATATAATAACTTAATTTAATATTAATAATTAATAAATTAGTTATCATTATCTTAGCTATTAAATAATGAAAGAGATAGAAGTAACTCAACAATGTAAGAAATTTTTATAGTATTTTAAATTATTATAAGAAACAAAAAAACCGTTATGTCACTTTTGATGCACTGTACTAAACCTGTCAACACATTCAGTCATCAAATTATTGATGGAGACGTGAAAATAACAAGACCTCGAGGTCAAGAAATGTTTGTCTAGAATATTTTATGCTATAAATAAGTGATTTTTGTTTCAGAACAGATTAATTTAACTTTAAATTTGCTAATTTTACGAAAGTAACGTTTCAGAAATGTATATCTTATTTTAGGAGGAATTTTAAAACTGAAAAATAAGTTCGTTTACATTTTACTAAAAAAAGTTAAAAATGACGGTTTCGATTGTTTTTTTCTGAAGCGTCGATTAAAATCATTTAAATTTCTATTTGAAATACTCTACAGTATTTTATTTTTTAAATTAGAAAATTTAATCCTTTAGCTTTCAATTGAAGCGGTTGGAAAGCTTCTGAAAGGATTTTTCCTTTATGAAAAATACATTTAAACCTTAAGTATACCGAATTGTTGGAGGTACCTAGTTACGGTTAGAATACGTTTTATTTAACTACAATTTTAAAAGATGTTTAGATTAGAATCCGTTTTATTTAATTACAATTTTAAAACCAATTTTAAAATATTTTTACAGTTAAATTTAATCGACTATATTTTTTTTATAAAACAAGTAAATGTAATAGAATTACTTACAGTATTTAAAATTATTTTTTCACCTCAAATATATGTATGTATATTACCAGGTCGCATTTTTTTAAAATTAATTTTTAGATATTGTTTAAAGAAAATTTTTGACAATGACCGCACAAAATACCTATTTCATTTCCTCTGATTCAGTAAATTTTTATTTTTTATAAACTTAGTAATATATAGTTTCTCATGTATGCACAAAGGACATGGGTCATTAAGGACCTACATATTCTAGCTTTTCTTATTCACTTCCATTTTACTGTAGGTGTTTAAGTGGATTCTTTTAGGTGCCAGAAGTACCTTGAGAGGGATGTTTGATTTTATATTTATTTATCCTAAACGAACTTTGATGTTGGTTGAACTTTTTTTTGAACTCATGGCTAGTGCAACCTATATATATTTTTATGTTTTCAGGATTTTTAATAGAAGATATATTGCATTGGTATACTAATGATTCCGTGCAACATTTATTTCGTAGAGGACAGGTTTGAGGGTTTCTATAATTACATAATTTTTGTTTATCCTCATCAGTTTTTGTTTTTATTTTTCCATTGTCTAAAATGTTTTGGTTCTGGTATAAGTGTTTATTTAAGATATTAGCATTATGTTTCTTAATAATTTTTCTCAGTTATCAGTACAACTATAACTTAATTTTAGTGTATTTTTTATTGAAAATAGTACTTAGTTTGCTTTCACTTGGAAAATGCTTGACTATTAATGCGAGGAATGTTTGTCCTAATTTGTTCTTTACCATTTGGTTGTATGGGGGCGTATACCAAATTATTTTTCTAATTCTGTTTTTTCTATGCTTACTATTTTCATTTTTAATATAAGTTAGTTTTGGGTTTTTGTAGCCATTATCTTTTAGAGCTTTATCATAGAAATTAATATGTTCATCGAAAATCTTGTCATTTCCTGAATTTGTACTTATTCTTTTTCGGATAGATAAAGGTATATGTTTAATTATAGATCGAGGGTGATTTGATTTAGGGTGTATATATAAAGGATTGGTATTGAGTTTTTATAAGGTGTGTATGTTTTTTCTTTAAATCTAATATTATATCAAGGAAGTTAACATTTTTTAATTTAGTGCTAACGGTAAGTTTTAAACCCATTCTTTTAAATTCTTTATATATTTTTTCTAATTCTTTCTAATTTTATCTATTTTGAAGTTAGTAGAGTTTCTAATAACCATAAGGCCATTGTCCCTGTATAAAGCAATGTCAGTTATATCAATATCACGGTGCGCTGTAAGGTTGTAGAATATAAAAAGTCCTATGATATCAAAAGATTCAGCTGAGTCTAGTGATCCCATTGTGATGTCAAAGTGGTCATATGAATTCTTTATCCATTGCTCACCTTTATCAATCAGTACCGATTTTTTCGCAATTACAATAATGTTCTTTTCTTCTTCTGTAATATCCGAGTACTGGGTGGCAAAGTCCAACGCATTCATGAACAGTTCTTTAGATATTGATTGGTAATAATTTTCAGTATCAAACTGCATTAGTGTACAGTTGCTTTTTTCTTTTATACAAGTAAACCAGTTTATCGCGTCTTTGGTAAAATAGTAAAAGAAATTAACACAACAGATAAAATTTATTTTAATCAGACAAAACTGGAAACTTTTATAAAACATCCACAAAGGACTATAAAGAGCTAATAAATAAGGATTTACATAAGAACTACAAAAAAACGAATAACAGTGACCTCAATATGGTTCAGAATATCAATAATAGCAGTAAAAAATCACTGATAATTTGAAGATCAGTGATAGAGTAGGTCAACTATATGAAAAAGAATGCTATATAAACTTAAAGGACCACAAACCAGATTTCGAGGCAAATCCGACTACAAGGATAATTAATCCTACAAGACCTGATATCGGAAAAATTAGTAAACTGGTCCTTGAAAGGATAAATAAACAAAGTAAAGAAAAAATAGGCCTGAAACTTTGGATAAATGCCAAAGACGCGATAAACTGGTTTACTTGTATAAAAGAAAAAAACAACTCGTCAGGCCATTGCCGATTGTGTCTAGCATGAAACAGCCTGCCGCCTCTAAGTGTTGACTTCAATGTTCACTTTTACATATATATATATATATATATATATATATATATATATATATATATATATATATATATATATATATATATATAAGATATAATATAATTTTGAGATATGTTATATTTATGGGCTAAAGTGCTTAATATCAGGGATAGATCGTATGTAGATTTAAAATAGTAAATCTATCTATCTATCTATCTATCTATCTATTTGACAAAATTCAAAGAAGGGTTTATAATGTAATAGATCATGAACTGCCATTTCGACTTCAGTCACTTTTCCACCTGTCTCTTCTACAAATACTTAAATGGTAATTTTTCTTAAGAGCTGTTCTCCTTAGGCCCTCGTCTGCATGAATCCAAACATGCCACTAGATTGGCAACTGGGGCTCACTGTTTTACTGTTGAACTAGCTAGATTCAATCATTAGTTCTATTGTTTCTTTTCTCGCACTTCTCACCTGTGGAACACTCTTTTTATTTGCTGCTTCCCTGCCACCTGCAACCTTCGAAAATCTTATGTTTTCCTAAATATTGTCCCTGTATTGTTCTTTTCCCCACCTCTCCTCTCGAAAAGTTTCTGATTCTCTTTCACTCACTGTAACTTTCTGTATCCTAATGGCATCGTCGCCTTGCTTAAAATGTCTATTAAAAATGACGCCGAAGACAAAATGTTAATATGTTTCCAAAGCGGGAATTCAAAAGTATACATTTTATACATAGACGGAGCGAAGGTTCCCGTAGAGATATAAAAATAAACAAAATTTAAATTCTATCGAATCTCCTTTGTAGTCCTTTGAAAAATTGCTTTTTGGTCGCGTTAAGCATGTCTGTCTATATATTAGTGATCAGGGATTGTAACTATTTACACTATTTAAACTATTTAATCGTTCAAGCTGTTGTCCTTATACTTGTTGTCATATCGAACCCAATGTGAGTTTGACAACAAAAGTGAAGACAACAGTTCGAACAATGTAAATAGTGTAAATAATTTAAACAAATACAGGAATAACATGGATTGAATGCATTCGTATTACTAAACAAAGCATTAAAATTCCGGCAGTCTTTACAGAGAATAATCTTTCAGGCCCAGTGTGAGTCTCAAGATCAAATAAATATAAGGCATCAATGTGTTGGACAATCACACAACAGGGAATCCGTCATTATATATATATATATATATATATATATATATATATATATATATATATATATGTATATGTATATATATATATATATATATATATATATATATATATTTAGTTTACGAAAAACTAGGTAATCCGTATGGGTAGACCCAAGGAGGATAAAATCCAGAGAGCTCAATGTAAATCAGAGCTAATAATTTAAATAAAAACAGACCACTTTAAGGTTCCAGGTAATAAATTATTTCACCACAGACCTTTTAAAGGACCGCGGATCATCCAACTTTACTTCCAAAGGTTTATAGAAAAATAGGAAAGAACACGTTAGGTAAATAATCTGAAGTCATTTAGCATTATTTTCGTTTTTATTTTTTTAAAAACAGTGCTCAATACAAAAGTAGAGCCTAAATTATATATATATATATATATATATATATATATATATATATATATATATATGTTCTGACGATATTTAATTATATATATATATTTATATGTTCTGACGACTTAGGTGTAGGATCCCTGACTGATGCCACATTGGTCGAGTTTCGATCCCGGCTTGAAGCAATCTGACGTCTAGCCACGCTGAATAGCTGTGATACAGCGAAACAGCCTGTTTGGATGACTATATATATGCTATCGGGGACCGTTCGATAAAGCTCTCTAAGAAAAAAGGGTAAATTTAATAAAGATAGTGGCTGCTGCTGCTATGAATGCATTAAGAATTGAGTTCTCTTAGCCACTGGCGTATTTCGTATAGAGAAAAAAAATCGCTAAGATTTCCCTTACTCTCTGCAGTCTTAGGTGGAGCATCTCTGACTAATGCTAAATGGGTTGAGTTTCGATCCCAGCTTGAAGAAATCGTAACGTCTAGCCACACTGAAAAGCTGTGATACAGTATAACAGTTTGTCTGTAGATGACTATATATATATATATATATATATATATATATATATATATATATATATATATATATATATATATATATATAATGTATTTGGGCAGCAATCCATCTTTTATGCAAGTTTCAGCGAAAACGACTGACAAGGTTATGTGGTTGAGTTTTTATATAATTTCTCATGTGTTCATATAATTTTTTCTTTTCAGGATATAAATTATATAAAAATTGTCCGAATATTTTCCAAGCGCTTTCGGCTATACTTTTAGCCATTATCAGACTTTTTCTAATCAATAACATCACTGAACACACAGTTAACATTTTCTACAAAAATAAAATGCATATTAATTATAAGTAAGACGAATCTTCACTTAGAAACATCATAAAATAGACAACTCCAGCTGACAAAAAGAAGAAAATGATATTAATTATTTATTATAAAATAATTAAAACTGCTAACCTCATCGTGAAAAATAATAGTTCACCTTCAAGTTCCAAATTACAGAGAACCAATAATATTTACGAATTTACATCTTCGTTAAGGTTCTGTGTTGCTGATCAATCCACATTTGTAAATAATTATATTGGATATACTACATGTTTAACAAGAAGATTACCTCTCTCCGACCAAAGCTCAGTTAGATCTCATTTAAATACACATGGAGACCTACCAAACTATATTCGTAAAATACTTGTTAATAATTTAAATACATTAGCATCATCCATATTTACAAAAAGCCTAAATTATTAATAAAAAAGAAAAAGCCAACGGTCAGTAATATCAATTATGAACACGGCCACAATATGCTGAGCGTTTTTAGAAAATAAATCTTGAAAACGACTGACAACGTGCTGTGGTAGAATTTTTATATAATTTCTCATATGTTCGTATTTTCTTTTTTTTTTTTTTAAATCTTATCACCCCCAAGCAAGGCTGGAAGCCACTAGGACGCAAGGGGTTACAGAAGGTTTGGAGGAAGAGCAGATAGGAGTGGTAAAGGAGAGGATGTGGAGAAAGATAGTGGATCGATCAAGGCAAGGGGGTTACAGAAGATTTGGAGCGAGAGCAGATAGGAATGAAAGGTGAAAGGATGTGGAGAAGGGAAGTGGATAGATCAAGGCAACTGGAGATGTCGATTGACGTTACACTTAAATAGATTATATTTGTCAGGGAAACAGGAATAAGGAAGGGAGTTCCACAGGCGAGTTGTGCGAGACATGAAGCTATTGGAGTAGAAGAGACGTCTACATCTTTTCCAATTCGGCTATACTTTTAACCATTATCAATGATGCATTTTATTTTACTTTTAACTGAATATATGGATTGTTTATGTATGTATCTCGAGTTACAGGAACGTTTGTAATCAGACATGCCTAAAAAGAGTTTGCTGCCTAAATACACAAACACAGACAAAAACAAACACACACACGCATATATATATATTTACATGATTATTACCGTGTGATGTGTCTAAATTTATTGAAAATAAATTCAAGGAAAATCGATTAATATAAATTGTCTTGAAAAACAGGCAGCTTTCGCTAATATCTGTATTAGATTATCTTTTATATATAATTTTGAGTAACTGTAAACAAAGGAAAAGTAATTGCTTGCTGAACATTGACTAATGATCATTAATGGCACAAGAAAATTAATAGTTAATTTCTGCGTCCTTTTTTAGCTATAATCATTTTCTAGTCTGTTTCGGTAATTTTATAAAATGAAAAATTACCATTTTTTTTTTTTTTTTTTACCAAACATAGTCACTTGAGACATGATAATTTGAACAGCTACTTCGCTATATTCGGACCAATGAGAGTCCCCGAAAAAGGAAGGCTGAATTTTTTTTTGACATCGTAGACGCAGACTTTTTAAACAAAACTGAAGAATCAAATCTTTACGCATCTTAATATCTTTTCCCTCTTAAAATAATTAATTAAAAATTAACTAAATATATATTTAATCAATTGGAACTTAGAAAACTGAAATTTCATTTTTAGATCAATTTAAATCGATTGATTCCTGTAAATTTCGATGGAATAATCTTAGAAATCCAGACTTTGGCCACTCGTTGTGGCGTCATGCTTAGCCAGATTGTCTCGCTAAATCAATTATGACTGAATAGTGAGTTCGATCCTCACTGAGTGTCCCATATTTTCGTCCTCGTGCCACATCTAAGCTTTGCTTAGAAAATCACCATAGTAATCCCGTATTTGGTAAATTTCTTTATGTAGTACTTACTGATTACACCTTTATATTTAAACTGACATTTATTGTAATATAATAATAACTCAGACCTTTATTCGACTAATTAAGCTTTAGTGCTGAAAACGATTTATTTTATAATAAAGGATGGTAACAAATGGGAGGGAGACTGGAGACCCTTATTTTATTAACATACCTATACAGTTTTTTTTTACATGTCCTATCCCTTTTTATTTTTTCAAAAAATGTTTTTAAGAATAACGACAGAACATAAATTGTCAGCAACCGATTTTAACATTTGTCGTAATTCGACTAATACTCCCGTTGGTATAAACACATACACACACACACGCATAAAACACGTACAGATACAGACAAAAACACACACACATAGACACAGAAAGAGAGATGCACACACCCGTTCAGTGTAAACATAATCTCGAGTATCAATTTTGAAATTGGAAAATGGAACATGTCTTCAATATTTTAGGGAATTAATACAAATATCTATAGGGCTAAGTTGTCACATTTTGTGTAGAAATTCTTCAAGTTGTTGCAGTGTAATCGATTTTCCAACTCTTTTCCATCTTTGCAATTCGTTCGATAACTGTTCGTTTGGTTTCAGGTCAGAACTCTTCGAAAGTCCAAATTAGAATTTTTAAATTCTCATCCTGAAGATATTTCTAGACTAAATTAGAATTATATTCGAATCATTTTCGTTGGTAAAGCTCCAGCTGTAACTGAGTTAACCAATTTCTAGGAGGCACTTTGATGCTCGGATTCAAACCTTTCACAATAATCCTCTATCACTGTACTTTTGCCCCCATCTTCTTGTCCCTTCTATCCGCCTCTATTTTGTAAGAACAAGCTTCCTTGGATTCAGATTTTTTTAAGTGAAAATCTGACCTTTTAAAATCAGTGAAAGAACTATTTCAAATCGGAATTAATTTCAACTCGAATTAAACTCAATGTTATCAATTTCGGCGAATTCCTAAACAAAATTCAATGAGTTGGTGTTAATTGTTTTAATTTAAAATTAAAAATCCTTAAAAGAAAAGACAATTCAGAATTCATCTTTTCTGCAACTTTCATTAATTATTACCGAGTTGAAATTAATTCCGAATTGAAGTTAGTTCCGAGTTGAAATTAATTCTGTACCCATTTAAAAACATTAAACTTGTCCACAAAGAGAAAGAAAAAGCAACGTGAACAAAGAGAGTGTTGTATCTTGTGTTTTCGGGATAACTGAGAAATTAATAAGGAAGACACTCATAGGTAAGTAATGAAATAAAAAGGTTTACTACACGAAGGTACACTTAGCAATTGACCTAATGCTAACTTAGTATTTACTTGAGTCCTCCCCACAAGACGGGATGTGGTACAATGCCGTTTGTTTTTAACGTAGAGCGTTCGTAGTTTGTAAGCACGGGCAAAAAGTGTCCGTAGAACCCGTATAATCGGAGTGGGTTAGCTTTCTACTTCCCTAGACGAGACTCTGCCCTTTGTTATAGCCTTGTCTGGGTTCCTTTCTACCCGGAGGAAGAGAGTCGATAAGCAGAGTTACCTAATGTTAACTCGGTATTTACCCGAGCTCCCGACAGAGCGAGATGTGGCACAAGGCCGGTTTAACGCGGGTTTTTCTGAGCCCGTAGGTCCGGGCAAAATTTGCCCGTAGACTCCGTATACACAGGGTCGGGTAACTGTCTACTTCCCTAGATGAGACTCTGCCCTTCGGCATAGCCTTGTCTGGGTTCTTCTCCGCTCGAAGGCAGAGAGTTCGACAAGCACTAAGAGCTTTGCGCGCGGCTAAGATCTAATGCTAACACTCCTCCACTTAACTCCGCTAATTTACATAAACGGACGGTTCGGTTCCATTCATTTATGTCCTATATGACAGAGTGTAAATCTTAAATTTTTGTGTTCCGGAAATTGTTGAGGCGATATTTTTCGAGCAGTTTTATCGTATGAAGACAAGTTTCATTACGATATTTATTTATGTGAAATATACAGAAAATGTGGCACAAGGCCTAAAAAGGGTGATGGGGAAAAGGACGGTCTTCATCTGTCTTAATTTTAAACTTAGCTAGACACAAGCACTGACCCAAACATAAAATCAATATTTCTAACACCAAAACAACACATTCTGACTAAACTCTTTTACGACAATCACCATAATACCTCATGTCTCTATGAAAATCCTAAATAGTCCCCATATGTACAAATCGTCGTATGTGGCTGGGGGTGGAATAAAACAAAAAATTAAAAAGATCCCCAATGAGTATATACAATATGAATTAATCTATTTACAAGAAACTAAACAAAATCATTATTAGTAATAAAAAAACACAATACTTAAATGTGGCAGAAATATCAGTTCACTGGACGAAATCAATGCGGGCTTATAAAAATATAAAAAAAAACATTCATTCATCCCTAGCACTCACACAGACACGCACCCATGCAGACACAACAACAAAAACGAAAAACACACACAGGCGAAAAAAACGAAAAGCGCCCCGCATCCACCAGCGAACTGACATCACTGACCACCTAGCGAGGGAGGGGATGGGGAATTAAACTAAAGAAAAAACAGGGACAGAAATAAAAGGGGCCAATCAGCAAACACACCCTAGCTAAGTTTACTGGGAAAAGGAAAAATGAAAGATTCAAAAGCAAAACCTACACTAACCTAATTTCGGGATGAGTTGCCCATATTCAACGCAGGAAGAACAATATCCAGATGCCTAACCGGCATCAAAATGCCACTCTAGGTCAGTCCCTTTTACTCGGCACCACCGCGCAAGAGTCACCCACCTTTTGCCAAAGACAGGTTTCATTACAACGAGAAAATAGACTAAGATGATTTCTTAATGTCTTCTCTTACTACATCAACTACAACTGTTAGCACATGTCTCTTTTATTTACACATGACATAGAAATATGAATGCACATAAATATTTCACAAAAGAATTCTCTTCTCTGTTTGATTTTTTTACTTGATAATATAAAACGTCTAATAATTTAATAAATCTACAGGCTTCATAACTGAAATTTTTCAGATTAATAATTTAATAAGTATTTCAATTGCTGTATAATGTTTATATTTCTATGTAAAATATAAGATGATTAAATTGTATTGTAATTTTATAATTACTCAGTAGGGATATCGTTTCTTACTAATAATCTTCAATAAATTAGTTCGTTTTTATATTTAACTGAAATTGAGAAATTAATAGAATATGTTTTAATAATATGTCTGTCGAAATAAGAATCAATTTGAATCTGTCTAATTGGTTCATTTTACCAAATCTTAATTTATATATATATATATATATATATTTAATTTTCCCCTACAAACACAAGTCAGTGTTACATCAGCAAAAAATTTTCTTGTCATAAGGCATAAAATGTAATTTTGTCTCATCTAGACACAGAATAACAAAAGCATTTTTCATCTACAAACGAGATTTAGTTAACCTTTAGAAAAATATCTTATTATGTCGGCATGCTTTAACCTTAATCTTTACGTCAATTGTTTTCCTACTTCAAACTTTAATTAATAGTTGCAAAAATGACATAGGAAAAGCGTGTATTCATCGAAATATATCGCATCATATTCAATTGTCTGTTGTTCCAGAAGCCAAATTCCACACTTTTCGTATTTGGCTGGTTTGGTAGGGGGAACTCCCTGCATCCGTTTACAACTTCATCCACAGTGTTGAATCTCCATCCACGCAGAATATGATCCATGACTCGGGAAAGGTAAAGTAATCCGATGCCGAACGGTCCGGACTCTAGGTTGGTTGGACAGAAAATAAATAGTAGATATTTTACTATAATAGAAAATGGACGGTTGATATAATACTATAGTAGCACCTTCTTTTCTTTGATTCGAACGAATTTCACAAGTTTCTTAATAATTTACTTAGCTATTTTTTTCCATGATGTTCTCCCTGTATAAGGCCCGAGAGCCACTCAAATCAGAGTGTTACGGAGCAAGAGCTACAGTTCATGCAGTTTATGTTTATAAGAGATAACTGTTCACGCTAGACTTGAACAGGTTACGATTGTAGTGATCGAAGATGTATACTCTTCGGAGTTGCTTTCACAGAGCAGCGGTTCGTGGGAAGATTCTGTTCGAGCGCGGGGGACTTATATTTCACCAATGGAAAAAGAATGGCATGATGGACGTTCGCTACAATGTGCGTGGCATGGAGGGTCTTACACTGAAAGTTAAGAGCTGTTTGAACTAAGGAATGTAGTCCGTCTGAAAATGTTGTAACCTAGAAAGTTTTACTGAATGAGGAATATCCAAAACGGAGGATGGAAATGAAATGATAATCTTTATAACATCAACAAAATACAATACTCGTCAGCGGCGTGATATAGGTAAACCACTGCTATTGTTGAACTACTCAGATAGCATATTACCCTATCTCCACTTACAATAGTGTCCAACGTATTTATGAGGATTGGGACATAATCATTAGTGTTCATAGTTACGGTATATAAAACTTTTGTAAAAAATATTTGATATCATTTGCTTATTTGAATCTTCTTTGGATTGGGAGTTTGTTGTATCGTGTAAATTGAATGCAAGAGGGACAAAAGCAAGCAGCTTCTGCTACGTATTGTCGAGGAAATCTCAACCCCCAAATATTCAGAGACGATTCAGGCCGAAAAAAGAAACAAAAGCACTTACCTTAAGTTGGGAAATAAGATTCCTTTCAATATCTGTCTATATCTCCGTGATGAGGTATTATGATTACTTATATTATTTGCATTATTCAGACTGCTATCCTCGTTTTTTTTGCCATATTCACAACTTTTCGGCCATTGTACTCTCCGGCATTCTTCAGTGACTAAACCCAAAGAGTTGTGAGTTCAGTACCAGGCCACAGCAGTGGAGAATCAAAACTTGGAGAGTTGAGTTAAAGGGAAATAACTGAGACACCCGGCACGTGGAACTAGAACAATCTACCTCGGTGGACGAAATAAAGGCTTCGGTACGAAATTCCAATCACCCGAAGAAGGCTGGAGCGTATAACAGCCGAAATGTTGTGAATAGGGCAATGAAGATTAGGATAACAATCCGAATAAAGTAAATAATGTAAGATTCCTTTCCACGACGTAACAAGACCGTCTAATAACTTACATAAAGTGAATATATAAATAAAAAAAAGACAAAAACACTTCCCTTATAATTACTTCAGGTATCACGTGGTTATAAAGTCACGTAACCCCTGCAAATATAAAAAGTTAGTAAAAACGTAACCATTTTTATTTGGGAAGAAACAACAAGCCAGGTAAGTACTTTGCTTTTTTTCCCGCCTGCACATTCAAATTCTCATTATTTAGAGAGTCTAGATAAAAACAAAACAAAGAAGAATCTGCAATGTTACCGGTCGAGACCTGGCATCTCGGTTTCAGTAAATTTCCTGACGTGACGTAGCTTCTTGCGTTTTTTCTACAATTATTTTCATGTTATTTGTTCTGTTAAGTTTTCCTGTTTGGTACGTAGGCTTTGAAAATTTAAGCGCATTACCAGATTGGCAACAAGGTCTCACCATTTTATCGTTGAATTGGCTCCGATGCAAAATTCTATATTAACAGTTTCTTCTCGCGCACTTCTCGCTTGTGGAACTCTCTTACGATCCCTTTCTTTCCAGTCAAATTTCATCTTGAAACATTTAAATGCAATGCCAATCTTTATCTTCTGTCTTCTTAAAACCTATTCTTTTATTGTTCTCTCTTTTAATAATGTTTTCTGATATTCTCTCACACTCAGTACCTCCTTGCAGCTTAGTGACTTTATTGCCTTGCTTTGGGTGAAAAGATTAAAACATACATTGCACCTGTGACGATAGACATCAGTTTCCCTATTGGCCTGGTTCTTACCTACCTGAACGAAACGCATCCCACATTATTACAGGATCATCGAAAGCTTAAACAACATTCTGTTTTCAGGCTGGGTCCATACTTGTTTAGTCTCCTTCACAAATAAACACGACAGACTATTTGAAAGTTCTAGAAACCAAACTTGTCTGACTACTAGATGATACAGTACTCATTTTACAAGGTCTAATGGTGGTGTTATCGTTTTTTTTTTTTTTAATGAAGTTCACCCAATAAAAAGCCCCCAAATAAAAACAGGTACAAAGTTACTAAATGGCGTGTGTGATATGAACGAGAGGAAGAGGCGTTTACGGGAGAATATGGCGAATAGTGTTATATAGTCCCGACATTTCAGTTTGAACATAGATCGCCAGTGAGCAAACACAAGCAATCTCATTATTGAATTAAGTAGACCACGTGACCATAGAGGAAACGCATATATGTAGGAAGTAGCTGACAACTAACGATCTCTATTTCTAGTCTATCCTCTATTACTATACTGACCGCTATTCTCTATTCTCTACATTATTCTCTGTTCGGATCACTATTTGGTGGTTACTCTACGAACGAGTATTATCGAGCAAGTACTATTAGTTCGAGTGATATTCGAAAACGTCTACGACCAGAATTGTTCAATGGCGTATTATAGTTGTATCTGCGATTACGAAGTCTCTACTACAACGAGCATTACGGAAGTGACAACGAGTGTTCGTTGACATCACAAAAGTGGCAACGAGTGTTCGTTGACATCACAAAAAATAGATAAAGGTGGACCTTTGACTTGGAGAGGTAAAGATTGTAACTCTCTCGGAAGAGTCACACGCGAGTCTGTTCTATAAAGTATCGGACCTTAGAAAGAATCTTTCTTTACGGAACATATTTCTAGCTAAAGAAATACGTAGTGAATGATGGTGAAGCTCAGTAACCAATGTTATGGTGTCAATCATTGCACAAACCTTAAGGTGAGATGTGTATGTAACAAAATCTGTTGGCTGATCGGCTCAGCGAGACCAGCATTGAACAGAAGTGTGATCTGATACAATGATTAGTTATCCTATCCTTGTCAGTTGCGGTGAGTTTTATCACCTGTTTTCACGTGCCCTTGATGTCTCTCTGGAATATAATGACTTTCGCTGTCGCCTAGCAGAAATGTGCTATTTTTTCCTGGCTCAAACAGGCATTCCATAGTTGAATGGATTTAAATTATGTACACATCTCATGGTTGCCGCAGTTACATATAGTTAATCTACATTATGCGGTGTTGTGAATATGGATTATCTCCCCTTTGATAATCCAAGCTATAAAAGCTGTACATTTCCGCTTGTCAAGTAGACGAGTAGTAAGATTCTTAATTGAATAAAAGATTACTAGACTGAATCTCTTGTCCTGTTTTCATTACAATTTATTCAATTAAGAATCTTACTACTCGTCTACTTGACAAGCGGAAATGTACAGCTTTTATAGCTTGGATTATCAAAGGGGATATAATCCATATTCACAACACGCGTGACCTAGCGAATAGCGGCTCGGAATGAAAAAATCGGAGAGCCGAGTTGTATTCAAGTCGGGTTCGTTATATTCGCTTACGCGCAAATACCCTTGAGAAAGGTATAGATCCGTCATCTCCTGCCAGTTGTGGATTAAGTAGCAGGACTTGTATCTCGAAAAATTATGGTTATCGCCGAAACTTGTTAATGGAAAATTTACTCGCGAAAAAAATGTTCTTATAATCCCAAGATAGGTTTCAACTTTAAATAATCTACAAAGTGTTGATAACTCGTAAAAAACAAAAACAAAAGTGCGTCGTGGAGTAATGCATATCCTTTCGAATTGAAAAATCGGGGAACCGAATTCGAAATTCTTGGTATCAATTTTTTCTTCAAAAATTCACTGCTTGTAATATTTTTTTACAAAAATGTATTTCTGGTATTAAAATCTATTTTTACACTTTCATAGTGTTTTGACCCCAGTTTCTGTGGAGTCAACTATTTGCCCAAAGCTGAGACCCTAACAGGTGGTGCCACCCCGTGCCAATGTGGATCTAGGAACACCAGCAATTAAGATGTGTTTCCCCGATACTCAAAACTTCCTGATGAGAGGCCTTGCTGTTGGATGTAGTTTACCGTCTTACCCAGGACGCGAAGTAATTATGAAAACAAAGTTAATTCATCAAATTATAGAAGTGTCACTGAAGAGAAAAAGCAATATTTAAATAATCGCATAACGATAAGCAATAAATTTTAAAGAAATTTAAACAAACACATAACAAACACATTTAAACAAATAACACATTTAAATACATTTAAACACATTTAAACAAATAACAGCATGCAATAAATTTATGAAAAAATGCAATGATTAGACATTTCTTTCATTTGCACTCGCAACATAAATTCTTAACCCTGAACAATTTTAACCCTTCTGCCTGAGCTCTTGAGTCAAAATTCGCAAATAATTGGTATGTAATATTTCAAGGTAGATATCAAAATAGTTACAAGTGTTCACTCCCCGTTCAACCAATGGCTGGGCATTAAGTCATTTTTCTCTACCACTGTTCAACTGCTGGCTTGGCTTTAAGCTATTTTTCTCTACCACCGGTAAAGCGGTGGTCAGGGCTTGAAGAGTTAAATAAGCTGTGAACCTCGAAAAACGTGTATAAATGCAGTTTCGCATGTTTGAGTTTTATTCTTTTCTTTTTACGTACCTGTCTTTTTAGGACGTGGGCGATCATGACCCTCCACTTCCTCTACCCCTTGTAGCTCTCAGTAAGTTTTGTTCCTTTGCTACTTCCCCTCGACCGTGTTTTGTCATCGACTTGCTTAAGCCCGCTAGGTATGACATGCATTGCTTTTCCTTGTCTCTCTTTCCCTCTATTCGACCTGTGAGTAACAGTTTCTCCAAGCCCTCCTTTCTCAATACTTTGTCCCAGTATTTTCAGCTGCCTCTTCCTGGTGTTAGGTATAAGCTTAGTCCTTGTTTGAATCCTCTCCAAAGCCTCATCGTTGCTCACATGTTCGGTCTATGGTATCCTCAGCATCCTTCTGGAGAACTATACCTCCGTTGACTGGAGTCTCTTCTTGATCTTTGAGGAGTCTGTTCAACATTCGTTACTGTAAAATAGGACAGAACCTCAGTACTTTCCTTTGTTACCAAAGAAATTCTTCTTTCGTAATATTCTGCCTATCTTTTTGGAATTCATCTATGGCCATGCCAATATGTCTTCGGATCTAATAAATTCTAAAAGTAGCTTTTTCAAACAATGAAACTTGTCGACGGTGTATACAGTAATAGCGACAAGGAGAAAATCGTCTTTTTTTTGTCTGGTATGTTTGTTAAACATTTTCAATAATTGAATCCTAGTGGCACAGGTATTTGATACCCAGTAGTAGGAAACATAGAGATACTGTTTTGGAATTTATTATAAAAACAAGTTGAAATACATTAATAAAGGTTCGAATTCATATGAATAAAATATATTGTCACGAAAATGATGGCAGCTTTTGAATTAACGTGACACAGTGTCGTAACTTGAAGGGATATACGAAAATAACATTTATCGGGTCATTCTTTATACGTGTGTGTGTGTGTGTGTATTGATGTGTGTATGCTTCTTTGTTATAAAATGTTGCACGAAAAAAAAATTAGTCCAAAGAATTCCGATATATATATATACATTTCTTTAAATATTGTATATTTATGACGAGAAGACAGAGTGATTTGCCTACCCTTCACAACATGTCGTCCAAAAAAATTGATTTACAAGCGAAAATAAACGTATTTCGTCACGTCGATTCGTAAGTATGGTCTGACTAAAACGTAAGAAAGAATATTATTTTAAATCCCGGGGAAAGAACAGATGACTACAGATATTATCTTAATCCATCTGTAAAACTGAAATTCCTGGCATCAGAATAAAAGGTCTGCTATTTCTGTACAAGCGAACCCAGCTAGAACTCGATTTATCTCGATAGTGAAAGCACAATTTCTAAACCGGGAATGAAACATTAAAAAACATATAGTTTTACCAAATGAGGTACAGTATAAATCGGATATAAGATACCCTGATATAAGAGAAACCCGGATATAAGAGAGATCTTCTCTGGTCCCAAATTAGAGCCTGTGTTAATGTATATATAATAGACCAAACCCGGATATAAGAAAAACCCGGATATAAGATACTTCTCCTCCGGTCCCGACAACTCTCTTATATCCGGGTTACACTGTATTACTATTGAAACCCTAGCGATATTTACTACGCATAGAAGAATCTAAAACATGGCCAAAATGGGATTACAATGATGTTAGAACGACTGTGTTGCGTCAATCTCCAAAATTGAAGAGTAAAATCTGCGATCGAAAGAACGTTTAAAAGAAGAAAAAATAGAATGGACTTTTCCACTAAGCATATGAAAGAAAGATTTGTAATTTCTGGGGGACATAATGAGAAAGGAGGCTTGGAGAATGTCATTCACAGAAAATATAGAAGCAAAGACGCGAGGAGGGATGCATCGAGTAATTTACCTCTCTCTGCAATCTATCCGCTAGCTTTCCTGAAGTATGCTATCTGGTCATACAACCTGGCCTTATACAGACAAAAATACCCAACGATTATTATTATAATACAGTGCAACCTCGGTTCTCGAACGTCTCACATAGCGAACAAATCGGTTTTCGAAAAGAATATTCGAGATGAAAATGCCTCGGTTATCAAATAAAATTTCGGTCCTCGGACACCATTTCTGGACCGAGTTAACCAGAACGGAATTATTTCTTAGTCGACCGCCATTTTGTATACATTCATCTGTTGTGCTGTGCTTTTCTTTTACAATTTTATTATAGTGATTTTCCAAGCGTAGCTTAGATGAGGCACAAGGCCGAAAGTATGTGACACCCAGTGAGGATCGAACTCACTACTCAGTCGTAATTGTTATAGCGAGACATGGTTGCTAACCATTTGTTATAGTGAAAGACACCTTGTCTATAGGTAATTGACTCTCCCACCTATCATAAGTAGGAGTCAGTAGTAGTCGAGAGAAGGAGTAAGTGTTCAGCGACCACAACTCGATTACTCTGCGTAACACTTTAGTACAAGTTCCTAACGTTTCTGTATGTTTAACCTATTTATGACGCATTTAGTCCGACTACAAGTTCGATTGTGGAAATAACTCCACAACACCATTACACCGCCTCGAGGTGCCCTTACAATTTTATTGTACTGTGCCATTTTTTCTCTTCATTAGTCTTCAGTCATGGCTCCAAAGAAAGCGAGCAGTGATACTGGTATAATAAAAAGAAAAGTTAAGAGAAAAATAATTGTTGATGATGTTGTCTCTTCATATGGCAAAATCAACGATCTATACTATTCTTATACATAAAGAGAAGTTCATGACTTTACTTCTCTTTTTCAAACAATAACACCTCTTTCCTTCCCCTTCCTCTTACGCCATGAAATCTCCTACTTACAGGTACGGTAAAACTGAAGTGTTCGTTTACATTTTATCTGTTTAGTATTGGATTTATTTTTTTTTTCTTAGATTTAATGATTTTCATTAGTTTTGTGTATAAGCTTGTGCACAAAGAACTTTTGTTAAAGTTTAAATAAGCAATCATCTTGGGACCAGGAACGGATTAATCCATTTTACATTGATTTCTATTGGAAAATAGTTTCTGAGTACGAACATTTCGGGTTACGAACGGGCTTTAGGAACGAATTAAATTCATGAATCGAGGTTCCACTGTATTCATTAGATTTCAATAAATTACATAGTATGAGACATTTTGTCGTTTTTTGTTTTGTTTTGTTTTGTTTTTTCTGTTTTTTTTTTTTGTTTTTTTTTGATCGACCATTCCACGAATCTGAACCATGAGATGTCTTATGAGGACGGCGTAAACAAAGATCTTCCTCGCAGCTACAAATAGGCTGAAAGCTCGATTGCCGATGTCTGCACACCTTTGAGCCTCTCACGCATTGTTTATTGTTATTTTGCTCTTGGTGTGTCAATTGAGACGACTCCAGTGAAGTTGATCGGAACGCTTGTTATAGGTTGATGACAAAGTGGCGTTTTGTGTGTGTAGGCGCCATCGGCATATAAACAAACTAAAGTGGATGGAAATATTCGATGAACGTGAAGTAGAACGGATGAGATATTACAATGGAAACTGGCGATACAGCAGGAAACTAATAGAATGTTGTGAATATAATTCGATATTTTTTTAATATTTTAAATGATTTGTTGTTCATTATCCGCTCTTAGTTCCAAGTTAGTTTGTCTCTTTTTAATTACCGTATTTGACGGCATATAAGACGCATGGGTGTATGAGAAACACCCCAATTTCAGCAGGGAAAATCAAGTAAAACTTAGCAATTAGTAAAATTAGTAAAATTATGAGTAAATGGTACAGCCTAGGCTATATTTATGAGGTATTATTTTGGTTAAACAAGCCATGATTTCAATTAAACGAAAGATAATGGGGTAAAACAAGAGCCCATAAAATTTTATTATATCCAAAGGTAAGAAAACAAATTAAAAATCAAGCAATTATTACAATTGAGCAAAATAGTACAGTTACAATTAAGATTTGATTCATCTTCGTTATCAAAACTTTGAGACTCATTTTCAATACTACTATCATCGTCGTTAAATAATGCGTCGTCTTCCGTTCCATTGGGAGCATTGTTAATGCCACACTAAAAATTTCACAACAATTTCTGGTCTAATATTAACCCAAGCTTGCTTCACCCATTCGCAGACTTGTGCAATGCAGGGTCTTGTTATTCTTCCTGTAAGTGTGAGGTGGTGATCAGGCATTGCCATCCACGTGTTCCATTGCTCCTTCATGTTTAAGTCTAAGCTCATAGGAGTTGCCAGGTAGATAATTTCGGCAGACTATCGCGAATTTTAAACCTACGTATGCCATATAAGATGCAGGGTAATTTTAAAAGTTATTTTTAGTAAAAAAAAAGAAGAAAAGTGGGTCTTATATGCCGTCAAATAGGGTAAATCTTTTTTTCTTCTTTTCATTCAATACGAGGAGATAGGTTCGCCTATTGCCCAATTGATATTCCTTCCTCGTCTTTTGAAAAGAAGCATCCCTCCTGTTTAGGATTGGGTTTGCGTTTCTTTCTCCTGATTTTATTCTCATTCTATTTCAATTCCACTAACCCTTTGTCTCTTAGTGGCATTATCCCCTTGCTTGGGGAGAATGGTTAAAAAATACTAGACACTGGAAATACATTTGATAACCGAGGATTTTGATGCAAACATTTGCACATTCCAAATAGAATGAGGAGGATAGATAGATAGATAGATAGATAGATAGATATGAACAGACTGACATAGATATGAATAGACCGGCATATATATATATATATATATATATATATATATATATATATATATATATATATAGATAGATAGATAGATAGATGTGAACAGATTGACATAGATAGATGTGAATACACCTAAGTAGATAGATAGATAGATAGATAAATAGATAGATAGATAGATAGATAGATAGATAGATATGAACAGACTGACATAGATATGAATAGACCGGCATATATAAATATATATATATATATATATATATATATATATATATATATATATATATATATATATATATATAGATAGATAGATAGATAGATAGATAGATGTGAACAGATTGACATAGATAGATGTGAATACACCTAAGTAGATAGATAGATAGATAGATAGATAGATAGATAGATAGATAAAGAAAGGAAGAATAAAGAAGAAAGATGGACAGAAACCAAGTAAAATAGATAGATAGATAGATAGAAACAGACTGAGAAAGAAAGAAAGAAATTGCGATAGATAGATAGATAAATAAAGAAAGAAAGAAAGAAATTGGACAGAAACCAAGTAAAATAGATAGATAGATAGATAGATAGAAACAGACTGAGAAAGAAAGAAAGAAAGAAAGAAATTGGGATAGATAGATAGATAGATAAAGAAAGAAAGAAAGAAAGAAAGAAAGATAGATAGAAAGAAAGAAAGAAAGATGGACAGAAACCAAGTAAGATAGATAGATAGATAGATAGATAGTTGCTGGAATTTAGAATATACAACCAAATTCCGAAGTGATTTAAAAAAAAAACTCTTCCCAAAATCTTGCCAAATCAACAATCAGAATTTGTTTTATAAATCTCCTGTTCGTCAAGAAAACAACGCTTCATTCGAACTGTGATATCATTTATAATAACATATATTTATAGTAATAATCATTTTCAACGTGTATTGTCCTCTGTTCCGTCACCCATGAAATAAAAATAATTGTTTGTACGGAAAATAAGGTTCTACGTACATCAAATCGTCTTTAAATTCAGTGGCAGCAGAAGAATTATCGTTGAAATTTTAAAAGCTTAAACATTAATTCAATACTTAAATGCAGCGATCAATTTTGAGTTCTTTTGCTTTTTATTGATGCCTCTAACATCTACTCCTCTCTAGCTATTGCGATGATGACAAAACCAAGAGTCCTCCACAGGAGCTAGCTTAAATACCGCTCGATAGGGCGGCTTTTAACCTAGGTTAAAATTTTGAACTATAAAAGCAAATATAATGGCTAGTATAATATAATAATATATATTTTAACCTCGCATAAACTGGCAACCGTGAATCTGATCTCAACGAAAATTGTTCCCTGCACCTAGTTTTTCTATGGCTTTTGAATGAGCTATGAATCATTGAAAACGGACCAGTGGAAGCGAAGGAGTTGCTTGGACACACACACACACGCACAAACACACACACATACACTGTACTTTATATGCAAAGTATAAACCGATTCTAATATATATTTTATACGAGCTCAGCTGAAAAATTCTAAGCTTGACTTATTTTGCAACATCTGACAAAATATAAGAATTTGTTTTTAAAATCGCTTCTTTTTAGAAAACAGTGCTTACGGAAGGTGACCTATCATTCAGGCAATGGCTACCAAAAGTGAACTGAGTGATTTACTATTATTTCTTTATACTCATATTCTGTTTTTACTTCCTTTATAATCTCTTGATTTTTCTGATTCATTCCTTCTTTCTTCCTATACCTTCTTTTTATTCCTTCTTTTTATTCTTCCTTTTTCTTTTTATTCTTTCCAATGATTTGTTCCTTTCTTTCACTTTCGTTCTTTATTTCTTATAATTCCTTTTTTCTTTCTTATGCTATTCTCTTATACTCTTTCTTTCTTTCTTCTTTTTAATTACTTTCTTTTTCTTTCTTTTTTCATTCTTTCTTTTCTTATACTTTATTTCATCTTTATACTTGGTAGCTTTCTTTTACGTTTGTTTCTTTCTTTTTAGTTCTTTCTTTCACATTTTTATTTATTACACTTTTATTCCTGCTTTCTTATACCGTTTTGGACATTCTTTCTCATAAGTTCTTTCTTTTCTATTTTTACTTATTTTTTTAATTTCTTTTTCCACCGAAAGCATAACCGCTTATAGGGAAATCAAAATAGACCGTATCGGTATATACAGATTTTATGGCTGAATAAATGTATGTAGGCGACACACAGGATTTTGTTATACAAATTACAAGGGAATGACCAATGCTGAAGGTAGTATTTTTATGTATATAAAAGACTTGTTTCCTAAAAGAGACAACAACATAAACTGTATAATAAAACGTTAGTACGCATGCCTGGCGCTGGTTAAATACACCCCTGGTCAAAATCATAAGACAGGATAGAAAAGGGTTAAAAAAAATACTGTTACTTTAATCAAAATATATTTGCGAAACATTTACATTTAATTAGAAAATGTAGTTTATCAACAAACAAGTAAACATTTTAAGCTTTTAATTGATTAATTTAAACAACATTAAAAAAAGGATTTTTTGGCTGGTCATAAAGATAAGACCATCCGTGAAAAAAACAAATTACTGGACAAAAATTTTAGAACTAGTCAGTGTGCTCATAGCTTTAGACGTGTAGATATCTACTTAGCTCATTTCCAACATTAAATTTCAGATTTTAAAATGGCTAAGGGTAACATTTTAACAAAGTTTGAACAGGGCAGGATTGTTGAACTTCAAAGACGTGGTCTTTCGCAACGAGCCATTGCAAATGAAATTGGCCGAAGCAGAACTGTCATTGTTAACTTAATTCAAAATCATGATGCGTATGCTTCTAAAATATCAAGCGGTTGCCCCAATAAAATCTCACCATCTCTAGACAGACGCATTAGGCGAGAAGTTAGGAGATATTCACGCCTAACATCAAATCAGATAAAAGGGAATACAGATGCTGAATGCAGCTCTCGAACAATTCGATGGCATTTAAATAAGAGAGGGTTTAAGAACTTGAAACGGCTGCAGAGGCCTCGCCTTCTTCGCCATAAAACCTCCCGTTTACAATTTGCTTCCAATTATCAAACTTGGGTCTGGATAAATGGATGAAAGTGTTGTTTTCAAACGAGAAAAAAATCAGTCTTCATGGCCGAGACGGTTTTCAGCGTTACTGACATGCAAAAGATGTCCCAAAAGAAAATTTCTCGACCCAACACAGTGGAGGTGGATCAATTATGGTCTGGGGTTTATTTTCGTACAGTGGAACTCTTGAGTTACAAGAGGTAAAAGGTCGTCAAACAGCTATTAGTAACATTGACATGTTAAGAAAGGCGTCGATAATTACTGAAGGCCCTCATCTATATGGAGAAAACTGGATTTTCCAGCAGGACAAGGCTGCAATCCACAACGCTCTCCAGATCGAAACCCAATCGAAAATGTTTGGGGATGGATGGCAAAGGATGTTTATAAACATGGATTGCAATTTGAAACTGTGGATGCTCTTCGTGCTGCAGTTTATGCATCCTGGGTGAGCATCCCAAGCACCCTCATGCAGAAGTTAATAATAAGTATGCCAAAGCGAATTTTCGAAGTAATTCGCAAAAATGGAGGATATACTGAGAATTAAATTGTCGTTGTGAATTATTTGTTGTGTATTTGCTATTATTAATTTACATGGTCATATCTTTATGGCCAACCAAAAATCCTTTTTTCAATGTTTGTTTAAATTAATCAATTAAAAGCTTAAAATGTTCACTTGTTTGTTGATAAACTACATTTTCTAATTAAATGTAAATGCTTCGCAAATATATTTTGATTAAAGTAATAGTATTTTATATCGTTTTTAACCCTTTCGTATCTGGTTTTAAGATTTTAACCAGGGGTGTATGTTCGTAACGTGAAACACTTAGCAGAATTTTGATCCAAAATATCCACTGTATAACGGTAGAATACGGCAACGAATGTTGGACGCTCTTCTCAAAAATGAAGAAAAGACTCGAGGCAACGGAGGTATGGTTCTACAGAAGGATGCTAAGGATATCATGGACCGAGTGTGTGAGCAACGATAAGGGTTTGAAGAGGATGCAAACAAGGAGGAAGCTTATACTTAACATCACGAAGAGGTACCTGAAATTTCTGGGACAGGTAATGAGAAAGAAGGGCTTGGAGAATCTGATACTCACAGGTCGAATAGAGAGAAAGAGAGACAAAGGAAAGCAATGGATTACATAACTAGCGGGCTTAATTGAATGACAGAACAGGGTCTGGGAGAAGTAGTAAAGGGACAAAACTTATTGAGAGCTACAGGGGATAGGGGAAGTGGGGATCCATGATCGACTACGTCCTGAAGGGACACGGCACGCATAAAGAAAGATGTAGAAGTTTTAGGTCAACTTTATTTTCAAGTAAGTAGAATATCTTGAAACATAAATATTTGTTAATATTTTTTTATTATTAGACCATGTAATTATTTAATTCTTGATTTAAATCCAAAGAAGAATCTGAAATATTATTGGTGTTGACTTGGCATGGCGGCTTCATTCAGACACTTTCCTACCACAGAAATGTGGCTCCTCTACGACGTTTCTATTAATATTTTCATGGTAATAGTTCTGATGATCTTTCATCTATGGTACCTACATTTTCTTAATTTAAATAATCGCTTGATCACTTGGGAATGTCAGAGAATGTCGGGTGCTGTAATGGATAATGTCACGGCATTGTTAACTGGAGAACCGAGTTCTAATTCCAGTTGGGTTTGTTGTTTTCACTTACGCGCAAATAACCTTGGGAAAGATTTCAATCCACCTATTCTCCAACCAGATATCAATTAATTCGTAAGACTTGTATCACTAGACCCTTTTATCTCTCAAAAAACTCTTAACATCTAAAAATATTTTCTGGTTTTAAATAACTTGCAAAGGGTTGATTAAGCAATAAAAAAATGCAACAATCAATAAAACCTTCTGTAGAACCACATCTCTATTTCTTCAAGTCGCCTCTTCATCTCTAAGAGAATTGTTCAGGATTCACTGCCATATAAGAGAATTGTTATTACATATCATTTCAGTACATTTTTCTTTCTTTCTTGCGAAAGTCGCTGATCGAGAGGTTTTCTGGAGCGTGGAGTCACCTATTAATTGCTTTTGCGCTCAGGTCCATCCTGACCTGGGATGGTAGCACTTATTAGAGACCCAGCCATGACCAAATAGTTACCCCCATGTTATAAGGAATAAATAATCGCTGCTGACACTTGGGTTTGAACACAGATCACCGGAGAGCAAACGCAGGCGATCCCATTTTGAATAAGTAGATCACGTGATGGCAAAGGAAATTTATATATGGGAATTAGCATGAGGTCTAAAGGTTCACTCTTTCTACTCTATTCGCTATTACTATACGGATCGCTATTTCTCTATAATATTCACTATACAATTTTTCTCTATACTAATATATACGGATTACTATTCGGTGGTTACTTTTTGAGCGAGTATTATCGAGCAAGTACTATTAGTGCGAGTGATATTCGAAGGCGTCTGGCACCAGTATTGTTCAACGGCGTGACTATAGTTGTATCTGCGATTACAAAGTCTCTACTACAACGATTTTCACGAAAATGACAACGAGTATTCGTTGGCATTACAAAAATGGCAACGAGTGTTTGTTGACATCACAAAATCCCAAATTGGGTAAACACTATGAAATTATAAAAATGTTTATAGTAAAGATACAAAAAATATTTTTATATAATACAATTAGCAACAATACATATAGTAAAATTACTAAATTATTTCAAAGAACTCAAGAAAAAAGCGGCATTGAATGATCCATAAGAAGTTGATATGTCACTTAGACAAACTTCTTTCTCGCGATGTTTATTTGTTTTTGTTTTTTGTTGTTTTCCTTTCAAATTATATTTAGCTTTCCGAATTCATTTTTCCTATAAACGTTCGGATTTCACTGTCATTTTTTGTCGTCTATTAAACACTACTTCTGTACATACTTGATTTTGACGTCTCCAATATGTAAGTTTCTTCTTTGTCTGCCCGTCATGCGAACGACCAATATTCTGCCTTCTTACTTGGTTAATTCATTTTTCTTGCTTACTTACAGTGTCAAAGACTTCCTTGTTTTCTTTGTGTTTGACATCAATGCGGCATCATCTGTGTATCTTATGCTAACATTGTGTCCATCAATAAGAAATTAAGGTAGAATTCTAGTTACCTAAAGATTACTTCGTTGTATAGATTGAATAAAACCGTCGAAAAGACAAATCTTTCTAATATGCCGTTTATTATTTCTCCGTGTTTATTTCTTTTTTTATCTACGTCTACAGGCGGTTTGTTATTATCGAATGCTCCAGATTATTCGAATATCTTTCCCAAATTATACATGGGTTTTCTATTCTAAGATATAGAACAGAAATTAACTTTAGATATTCATCAATTACGCAGTTTGCTTCGCATATTGAATGAGTGTTATTCTGTCATTATCGTAAAAATAAGGGAACAAAAGACCGTGTTACAAGAACAAAGAAACATTTATATAGTACATAAAGGTATATATAGTATATATAGTATTATATAGTACATAATGGACTACATATATATATTTTTTATTTTGTATATTTTTATTTACTCCGATTTTCGAAAATAAGTAAATAAAAAACAAATAAAAATTAATCCAAATAAATAAATAAATGAACAAATTAACAAATCGCCCTCGATAAAATAACCGTTAGAACGAATAAAAATGAGCATAAATAAGCAGAAACAAGTAAAAATAATAAATCCAAATAAATAAACAAATTAAAACTGTCCCCCCTACCAAAATAACAGAATTGACTACGGTAAGCAATGTAAACATTGAACGAATAAATAGGCTTAATTATCTTCCCAGACCAAGACTAACTATTAAATAAGCGACGTAAGCAAATCTCCCCCAATTTTTTTTTACTACGTTAATAAAACATGAAAAACCGAAATACAAAATGAAAATGAAAAACAAATAAATTAACCTAAAGAAATAAATAAATAAACAAGCTACTTCCCGCAAAAATAACCACCAGAATAGATTATCCACAATGCACCACTGACCCATATATATATAAATAGTCGAGGAATATTCCAACATTCGCGGCCTGACGATTGCGCCTAGCATGAAACAGCCTGTCGCCTCTGAATGTTGATTCAATATTCACTTTTATACACACATATATATATATATATATATATATATTTATATATATATAGAGAGAGAAAGATATATATATATATATATATATATATATATATATATATATATATATATATATATATATATATATATATATAGAAAGCAGCATATTTTAATTCAAGTAGATTTGGTTAAATAAATTAGACGTATTATTATGTCTATTTATTTTATTTTTAATACTTTCACGTTCACGAATTAATTTCTTTACGGATGTAGAAAATTGATCAAGAAAAGTAGCAAAATGTTTTTCAAAATTTTTTATTTTCTCAAGTACTTTCAATCTCATCTGAGACCCTCTTCAGGGGTTTAAAATATCTGTGAATGTGTACACTGTAGCCCCCGTAAATTCAAAATATTTTTCACTGTTGATTTATGGCGTTTCAAATTCAATATTTTTTTCAGCATACTTTTTAATCTTTAAAAAAAAGAAAAATATTTTTAATTATAATATTGTAATTTAGTATTTTATATAAAAGTTTGCTGCTACAAACATTTAATAAATTTGTTGCTATACTCATAGTTGACTTTATTTATTTTTAGTCGTAAATCACTAATATGAAGGGCTTCCATCAGTTTAAGTTTTTGCTAATTAATATTTCGATGAAGTACAGACGTATTTTCGATTAATAATTATCTAAAGTATGAATGTAAATATGAACGTTCCTTTAAATGTCCTGAGATTGAACTTTACTCGTCAACGTCTCATCAACGTCGTCGTTGTAAAACCAACATATATGAAAACAACAAAAAAGTGTGTATGTGTATATATATGTATATGCATGTGTATATATGTGTATGTTGATTTCTTTTTATAAGACAGTATGTGTATATGGGGGGATGTACATACTCATGTGCAGGCTAACGGGAGAACGCACGCACGCACACACAATACAAGTGGAAATAGATTTGACAGTCTGAAAGTTAATGTAGGGATAGGAAAACTTCTCTCATCAACGTATCTATCATCACCACCTTCCAGAACAAACCTAATTGGTTTATTACCACTTAGGCAGAAATTCACTTTTGCCAACAGTCCAAAAATGAGATCTAGGCTCACTACAAATGCAGAAAACGAACAATGAAATATTAAAAGTAATAATAAAGTAAATTTATTCCTTTAAAATATATTTCTTTTATTTGACTGAGGAAGGTCATGATACCGGAAACACGTGTAGCAGAAATATGAAGAATAAAATATAATATAAACACTAAAACAAATCCACATTATAACCAAAACGTTTACGGTTTCTCTCTGATATATATATATATATATATATATATATATATATATATATATATATATATATATATATATATATATATATATAGACAGTATTGTTTAACTAAACACTATTTCCACTATAGAAAATCCAACAGTTAAAATTTTTTTATCGAGTGTAGCAAGGATTCCTGTGGTACCGACATATGTTATCTTTCTTCCATAACGCGCAGAGAAATAGGACGTCCCTTTCTAAATATATTTTTGGAACTTAAAAGAAGTAAATAAAACTCCTACGATAAAATGGAAAATACTATGAAAACCTAGAACTTGTAAATCTTTAAATGAACCGCGCTTCTTTTGTTTACATGAAAAATTAGAGATGATCAAATTTGCTGACAAAAAATTCTCTATTGAGCCAGAGGAGTGAATTAACAGTAAACTGCAGACAGTTTATTTTTTACCTTAAAATATAGTTAAATTTAAAAAAAAATACGTATTACCATTTCTTATAGCCATAATCTATTAGAATATAATGATCCATCCCCCACGGGTAATTATCTTATTTTGTTTATTCAGCTTTCATAATACTGTGTATTGCCGTAAAGTTGATATTATTAATATATTATATAGATGTTCCACATTTTTAATTTTATCTAAAGGCCCCTTTAAGCAGCTTCTTGAATATAATTTTTTTCTGTTAACTTTAATTCTGTTTAACATAACCCTCTCTTCGACCTCATTTCATAAAATTGAGCATGTCATATTTATCTACAATCATGATACATTTGTCCCTGACATATTTTTCGCCATCGCCAACGATGGCCTATCTATGTTCCGGTTTAACATGGCATGAAAAATAACTCATACACATCCAACCTCTGAGCTTACTTTTCTATTTAGCGTAGATCTGACATTTAATTGGTTAATCAAGACATATCCATGAGTCTGATTTTAATTCTGACCTTATGTCCCCGCTTTTAACTTGGGTAAATGATAACAATTTGTTTTTAAATTTCCTTAAAAATCATTTAATCACTAGTTACTTACTATCGTCTGAAGAAGTACAATCCAAGTGACGTAATTTGTTTACATTTGGATACGCAACGAGCAGAAATGAATGTACGAGAGAAAATCATGGAGAATTGTAGTTTAAAAACAGTAAAATTGGTAACCGAAATGCTTCTCTGTGGCTCAATCGTTAAAATCACGTCAAGCCATATGACGGTTCCGTATAGGATACAGGTTCGATTCCTGTCGGAGGGCGTACATTTTCTATGAAAATATCTCGGACATTCAGGCCGGTAAATGTCGTTAATACTGTTTATTATAAACAGAGCATTTACTTAAATATTTGTATCTATAAAAAGAACGTACAAACATAAAAGAATGTCTTAAAATAAATCTCGGACTTTGTCCATTTCTTATATATATATATATATATATATATATATATATATATTGTCAGTTTGATTTATTCAATTACTCTTAGAATGAATTTGTTTTCTCAGCATATGCATTACGACTTCCGATGGTTTCACAGTAGACACAAGTAAATTACTAACCAACATTTGAGTGTACACAACCATCAAACTGACACGCTCGATTCGCCGGAAATGACACACCGTTATGCTCAGAGTACTTCCGGTTCCCCAAGCTTCGATCGTCTCTGTTGATAATGCACAATTCCGGCTGGCGTAATCTCGTGTCACACAATCATGATTCCAATGTTCTCCAGCAATTTCCTTTCTGAAAACCACAAGGACATTGCATTCTTCAGAACACGGAGTTTAACTATCGTTCTCCCATGTTAACGGGTTTCACGATCCTTAATTATTCCACGTTCGACAATCTTTGCCCAGGATGACGACAGTTCTTTATAAAAATCCCGGGACACTACTGAATACATTTCTCTCCATCCTTTTTGCAGGTGCTCATTTATTCATATTATTAAATAGCAAAAATTAATTATTCACATTACCAAATAGCATCATTATTTATTCCCATTACCAAATAGCATCATTATTTATACACATTACTATATATCATCATTATTTATTCATATTACCAAATAGCATCATTATTTTTTACATTGCTAAATAGCATCATTATGTATTCATTTACCAGATAGCATCGTTATTTATTCACATTACCAGATAGCATCATTATTTATTCATATTATTAAATAGCATCTTTATTCAGCCAACGAAACATCGTTTTTTCGAATTTTCTATTAATTTCCAACGTCTCTAAATGTTGTATTGTCACCTTAAAAAGCAATTTAATTTTTGATTCAATAAATTTTTCGAATAATTTCCCGATTTTTTAAATTTGGCTGAACTGCTTATCAGATATCTCTGTCTGATGAGCGACTCCTAGAAAATTTTTCATGAAGAGAAATATACAAATCCAGATAATAGATCACGTTGACATGGTGGAATGTTTACCTAGTGTTATGCGAACTTACCTATAACGAGAATGGACTCTTCCGGACTCTATAAATACTCCGGCTCTCTGAGAGAGAGAGGGCAGGAACGAGTCGAGACGCAGTCTGTGACTGTGTGCGACTCTTGTCGAACTCTCTGCTTTGGCAGAGCGGAACCCGGACGAGGCTTTGCCGCAGGGCAAACTGTCGTCCGGGGAGGTAGACAGTCCCTGAACCCGTTTATACGGGTTCTAAATGGGAAGCAGTCTCCGACTGTGCGCGACTCCTGTCGAACTCTCTGCTTTGGCAGAGAGGAACCTGGACTAGGCTTTACCGAAGAGCAAAGTTTCGTCCGGGGTGGTAGACAAGCCCTGAACCCGTTTATATTGGTTCTTAAGGGAGTATTTTTGGCCGAGCTTACGGAGAAACCCACGTTAAACTCGGCCTTGTGCCACATACTTTCCTCGTGGGGGGACTGTTAAATATTAGTATGAGTCGAGACCTAACGAGTCAAGACATATTAGTTCACTCTAAACCAGACTGACAGTTAATACTAACACCTTCAACTTCTTGTATTATATTTCTGTTGTAATATATCTTTATAATACTATTCTTGTGTTCGTGTTGTTCTTCCTTGGTTCTACCTCGGACCATAACCATGGTGCGAGGATATTGGACAATAACACCTAGTTTGTGTTGTTAGATCACTTACGATGTAATAGTGAGTTCGATAATCACGCGGTGCTCCACACATTCGTTATTGTGCCATGCTTAGGAAATGGAAGGGTCCGTCGATGTGGTGTAATGGTTTGCAAGCTTGTCTCGTTAGGTTAATTACGACGTAATAGTGAGTTCGATTCTCACTAGATACGACATAACTTCTAAGCTTCACTTAAATCGCAATACCACATGTGGAAATCATCCCATCTCGATAATATTATACTGCATCGAATTTGTAACATAGGAACATTCTTTCTGACTACTGAATTTTTATGATTAAATTTATTTTAACTGTTATTTTCATTTTGGTTGTTGAAGTCGATATGACCACCATAAATTACCCCCCAATCATCATAAACATCGCGCACTGGTTACGCAAAATTGGAATGAAGAACATTTGCATGGCTTCCAGATTTTTTACCGGTTTCTTAAATCGCAGATTTAAACACCATAAAACATTAATGTGATATGCTTTAGATCTCACTAAATTCCCTGTAGCGATACCGAAAATACGCATCTCATTTGTAGACAACTCTCGGAATTTACTGGATAAATACAGGGTGTCCCAAAAGATACTAGTTTTTTTTTAAATTGTCACATTTCAGATATTACGTTTTTTATTTCTTTTGTTTTTCAGGACTTAGATTAACATATTGAAATTAACCTTCGAAAAATTCACAACTGAGCAAAGAAACATTTTTTAAGCATAATGTAACATTTGGTCATCAGATAATTTCACGAATTCCTGAACTCTTATAGGCAGGACATTCTCCTGATATGACGCCCTCCGATTATTTTCTTTGAGGATACCTAAGGGATTGTGTAGACATCAATAAACCGCAGACAGTTCGGAAACTCGAAGATAAAATCTCTACAGAAATTCGGTCTGCAAACAGTAATAAACGATCGTTATGGAGAATTCTTTTGCTGTCTTTGTGAAGACGAAAATGGAGGATATTTACATCGTATAATATTTGAAGATTAAACGGAAATATATTCTCAATGTTTAAAAGGTCATTCTGTATGAAACTATTTTTGAATCGTCAAAAGTGTTTAAAATTACTAGATTTTGAAACTCTCTGTGACTTCTTGGGCCCATGGTATATTCTGCAACGACACCAGCACCTGGAAAACTTAATTTTGTACTCGCTATTCAGGCGTCAGTAGATTTGATACTCACAGGGCGAATACAGAGAAAGTGAGACAAGGGATAGCAACGGGTTACATAGCGAGGTTTAAGCAACTGAATGACAGAACAGGATGTGGGAGAAGTAGCAAAGAGACAAAATTTATTGAGAGTTACAAGAGAAAGGGTGAAGTGGAGAGCCATGATCGCCTACGCCCTGAAGGATAACGGCACATAAAAGAAGATTTAAACACCATTCTTTGTGAATGGATATGTTGCAGACCCTAATAAATTTCCGCGGACATATCCAACCTACACAATGTGGAGAATGTGTCGGTGCAGTATCCCCTATGTAACGACCCCCGTATTAAGGAAAAATGGAGGTGCTAGTCTTTACTGTGGAGCTATCTTTAACTTGGGGGTCACTTGTTTATATATGTAGATTTGGTGAAGATGTTAGATAAACTGAATTCACAAACACAAACACATGCACTTGCATAAAGTTAAAGAAATAATGACAGAAAGAAAATATACTTCGATTCGGAAATCAATTCTTTGTAGAGGGAGTTCAACTGGTTGTCGGTGCAACAGTAGACTCGTAAACGAATTAAAAAAATCAACAAATTTCGAGGCCAATTAAGTGCTCCAAACTTGGGGTCTTGTGTCATACTAAGCAGGAAGTTTGTAAATACCGATATGCCAAGTGTCCTTTCAGCGATGTCGATATTTTCTATTCAAAGCAATTGAAGATCTGATTAAGAGACACCAGATTTATTAATAGTGATAAACAGGATATAATTAAAAGAAATAAAAACGAAAAAAAAATAACATCTAAGAAAGAGAACGAAATTCGAAAGAAATAAAATGAAAGATAACAACAAGATGAGCAAACCGGTTATCGCTCATCAGCTCTCGACCGAGGAATGTAAAGTTTTCGGCAAACCAATTTTTCTGCATGTTACCTTCTTGTTGGTGTGCACAACATTTGTATGTTGATTGTCAGTTTCTCGACTCATGCGATGACAGACCGTGTCGGAAGATCACTTGAGCCGGGCGGGATATCTATATCCACACAATCACACTGTCTCCAATAATCAGCGTTCCATCCCATTATATGTTGTAAAATCCAATATACGTATATATATATATATTCCCAAGCGGCTAGAATCCAGGTAGAACTCAATGTCCAGGACAGAGTAAGAATATAATATAAAAGGGTCAAACACTAATATTCCATGGCTATAATTTATAAACATTGGAATCGTAATCACGATCCAATTCATCAGACCTACAAATTCAACAAATTTCCGATTTGTCTTTGAATTTGTAGGTCTGATGAATTGGATCGTGATTACGATTCCAATGTAATAAATTATAACCATGGAATATTAGTTTTTCAGCCTTTTACATTATATCTATCTATCTATCTATCTATCTATCTATCTATCTATCTATCTATCTATCTATATATATATATATATATATATATATATATATATATATGAACTTGGTATATGATCCCGACAGTATTGGGTATATAAATTATATATTTATACCATACTGTCGGCATGGAGAATGTATGGATAAAAACAATTTTTTCATTCATTTTCTAGCCATTCTGAAGGATTTCTATCTCTAAATACGGACACTAAAAGCAAAGAACAGTAAATGTTAAATGAATTTTTTTATTAGATACTCAATTTCTTTCTCTTTTTTTTTTTTTAGTCACGAGCAATGCCAGCTTGGGAAACATATAAGATTTCATTATTTTAAACACATACGAATACACACACGCATAACTCATTTTTTTTTCGACTTCGATCTGATGAAGCCTAACAGGTGAAATGCATAGTCGGATATTTTTCGAAAATTACTTTCATGGACGTTTTTAAAAATGTCAATAATTCACACACACACACACACACACACACACACACACACAGATATATATATATATATATATATATATATATATATATATATATATATATATATATATATATATATATATATATATATATATATATATATATATATATATATATATATGAAGGTTGTTTCATTAAGACGTATCAAAGTTTGCAGTAAATAAATCAGTGTTATTGGTGAAAATTTATTTATTTCCTTATTGGATCATGTTATTTTAATCATGGCAATTATGTATGAAAAATAATATCGCCCAAATGTACGCCAACTAAGAAAGAAAAAGAAAAAGATAATTAGACGTTTAAATAACCCGGACCGATTTTAAATGTGAATTAAGTTTAATTGTGAGTTCGATCCTCATTTGGTGCCCCACACTTTCGGCCTTGTGCCACATCTAAGCTACGGGTAGAAAATCAATTTGGGCACCCCGAGGCTGTGAAATGGTTAGCAAGCTTGTCTCGCTAAAACAGATACGACTGAACAGTGAGTTCGATCCTCACTGGGTGCCCCATACTTTCGGCCTTGTGCCACATCTAAGCTACGCTTACAAGCTACAATTTGGGCACCTCGTGGCAGTGTAATGGTTAGCAAGCTTGTCCCCGCTAGAACAATTACTACTGATTAGTGAGTTCGATCCTGTGTACCCCGTACTTACGGCTTTCTGCTACATCTAAGCCACGCTTGGAAAATCACTATATGTATCATGTGTTTTATATACACTATACAAATTCAACTGTGTATATGAGGAATGCTGGGAAAAAAGACGCAATAAAAAATTAGTTCGAGAAAAACTCTGCCCGACACATATAAACATTATGAACATAAGGCCCGGGAAAAAGAAACTCCTTTCCACGCGCTCAACCGCAAGCCACCAGACTTATCGCGGTTGATCTTGGCTCCTGCCACAGTCTCTTACCATTTGATGTCTTTATCGACTTCGTCAATGTCGGTTCTGCTCGACGCAAGAAGCGAAACGTCATCGGCCTAGTTGGCGTACCTGGTCGAGGTGGTAGCACCAGTTGTTAGATTCCGCGTATAATCGGACTCACTTTAACTTGCGAAGGAAAGAGCCCAACGCAAGAATGTAAAGCAAAAGCGAAATCAGACAACCTTGACGAATCATCTGAGACAACACGAAAGGCTCTGATTCATATAAACTCATACGCCCAGGCTATGGGTCATTTTGAACTCAGAAGCTAAAAAAAGCGCATGTCAAAAAAACAAAAAAACACCCCCCAAACACCCCCCCCAAAAAAAACCCCCAGCTGCATGGACAGATCAAGCTAGTTAAAGCATAATTACGTCAATCGAAAGCGCTTTTTGAAGAAAGAAATAAAGAACCCAGTGCGCTTAGAATCGACCTGTGTAGCTGGAAGAATGATGGTTCTGACTGATTAAAATATAGGAAAAGATATTTACGAGGAAGTAAAAATCTTTAAAGGAAACAGACATTATCACGGAAAGGCGAAAAGTGCTGCAAGAAAGAGAATGCCAATGGATGAAGACAATACCATTTAGAGTGCGATATTTTTTAGCCATATTTGTTTCTCTCAAACAGGACTGACCAGCCACATACATTGCCATACACTACGCACAACGATTTACTCAATATTTATTCTTCCTAATTTATTGTAAATATGTAGAAATAGATCAGCATTAGCTAGACATGTGAAACCTTACTATATCATCATTCGATCTAATAATGAATAAAAACAAGTCTTTCTGTGCTGTCTTTGCGGAATAAAATGTGTATTCCGGTCAATAAAAATAGCTCAATCCGACCTTGGAGGACTTACAATTTAGATCACACAATTTATAGGTCGCTTGCATATATCTTACTGGTTTTGTTTATTCAATGTTTTATTTTAGAATATATAAAGTCATGTTTATTTTTTATATCGTTGCATATAATTCAGTTTCTATATAGCGATATATTTTGTATATAATTGTAGTCAAATATACGTATTTTTGTGACGCATAAGTACAGTTTTGTGTAAATTGTGTGTAACAGTATAAAATCTCAATGCGGAACTTATCTTCAATTATATGCCAATGAACGAGATTTAGGTATACTTGATTAACGATTCGACAGTGATCAGATTTAGAGACAAAGGTAGATAGAAATACAGCAGACAGACAAGTAGATAGATATGAACAGACTAAGATAGATAGATATGAACAGATTATGAATAGACTAAGATAGATAGATAGATAGATAGATAAATAAATAGATAGATAGCTAGATAGATAGATAAATAGAGATAGATAGAGAGATAGATAGACAGATATGCACAAATTAAGATAGATATGAACAGACTAAGATAGATAGATATATATGAACAGACTAAGATAGATAGATAGATATGAAAAGACTAAGATAGATAGATAGATAGATAGATAGATAGATATGAACAGACTAAGATAGATATATATATATATATAGATAGATAGATATGAATAGACTAAGATAGATAGATATATATGAACAGATTAAGATAGATATGAACAGACTAAGATAGATAGATAGATAGATAGATAGATAGATAGATAGATAGATAGATAGATAGATAGATAAAGACATAGATAGATAGATAGATAGATAGATAGATAGATAGATAGATAGATAGATAGATAGATGTGAAAAGACTAAGATAAATCTGAAAAGACTTAGAACTGAGTATGGGCGTTTATTAATGAAAAAATATGAATTGCAATGAGTGACACTTGCTTGGCCGATTATCTCTTTACGATTCATTACTGACTGAGCGGAAGATTTCCCGGGGTAAGCTGCTGTTTCTCTCTGGGATAGATTGGTTGCCAACCAAGGCTACAGAGCCCAGTCTGACCTGCTATCCATCGCAAAGCTGGGGCCGGTGAGAAAAGTGATAGATTTATACCTTCCCCATTGGTCAATGCCGATGAGGTTACAAATAAACACCGAAATACTTTCATAAATTGGAGATATGGAGTCTGAACCTTGAAATAGTGCTGTCGATGAAAGCGAAACCTATAATAGAATTTGAATCTCCTTAGACATTGATGGAGAGTATGACCAAGCAGGAAACAGACGTCGCGATAGACGCGGTCTCTGACAAATACCCCTTCGACTTCGCTGTACCGGCACAGCCTGAGCCTGGCCAAAATGGACGGACTTAGCTGGTTATTTTTACGAACAGCTAAAATCAGCCACTCGATTTTGCAATCGCGTGTGTTGTGTGGTGCTTGGCAGCTGGTAAAAGTGGTTTCTTCTTTGACCAAAGCCACCAACAATTTGGCTCAGCTTCAAGTTAGCCGTTGTACAACTACAACCCATTCTTAAAAATCTTTTTTCTGTCTTTTTTGTTTTTTAACGAAGAAAGACTAGAAGAGAAGAAAGCAAACGCCGTATCAAAATGTTGATTTTTAAATCGCATGGCTACCGGTAAAAAAAAAATACCCACAAAAAACACGACTGTACAAATAAAAATGCCACTCAAAAACAGTGAAAGTCTATTCTTCGTTAAAATTTCTTCAGAAATTTCAGATTCTCTGGAGAAAAAAGATTTAAAAAAGATTGCTCGTTAAATTTTTAACACTTTCTAAATGAAAGCTATAAAACAAAAATAAACCTGTTAGATCAATATACTCTTGTGGCAAAGATTTCTAGAATGTTGAAAGAAAACAAAAAATTAAACTTTATTTTATATCACAACACACAATCCAGAGCCATGTAAACCAAAATATTCTTAGGCACCAAATGTACTGTAGCTATAGCAGCAGTGGGTGTGGCTAGACCAAAATAGCCTAACGGTGGTAATCTCTCTTCAGGTTAGTTTTGAATTCTCTGTTTTCTTTCTGAGAGACAGGTTGCTCTACCAAGACAAACGAGCTCAAACAGTCTTTTTATTTACTAGGTTTTGAATTCAGAGTTTTAATTCTCATGCAATGGGTACGGTACCATGGAAAAACAGCTCAATCCGACCTTCAAGAATATTTGAATTCTGACTTTTCATTCTCGTACAATGAATATCGCACGATGGTAAGTAGTACAATCCGACCTTTTTTTTACGGCAGCGAATGTTGGTGTCTTGAATTTTGTTCTCGGTGTCTTGAATTTTGAGTTTTCCTTCTCATCGACGCGATTTTTTAAATGATTTCATCTTAAGTGTTATATAGGAATAAAATCGCTTCCGACACTGGTGTGTGAACACGGATCGCCAGAGAGAAAACACAGGTGACCCCATTATTGAATTAATTGGCTTACGTGACCATGAGGGAGACGCATAAGTAGGAATTAGCGTGACCTCTAATTGATCAACATTTCTATTCTATCCTCTATTAATATACGGGTCAATATTCCTATTCTATTCTCTTTTAATATACAATTTGCTATTCTCTATACTATTCACTATTTCTACACTATTTATCTATACTGATCACTATACGGATTATTATTCAGTGGTTACTTTCCGAGCGAGTATTATCGAGCAAGTACTATTAGTGCGAATGATATTCGAAGGCGTCTGACACCGGTATTGTTCAACGGCGTTACTATAGGTTTATTGGCGATTACAAAGTCTTTACTACAACGAGCATTACAAAAGTAACAACGAGTATTCGTTGATATTACAAACTGGCAACGGGTGTTCGTTGACATCACAAAATCAAGCAAGGCGATAATGCAACTAAGAAGGAAGGTGTTACTAAGAGTGAAATAAAATTAGAAGACCTTAGAGAAGTGAGAGGATAATAAAAGAACACGACTTAGAGAGAAAATGAGATGGCCGTTGCACTTCAAATTTTGAAGATCGGAGGTGACAGGGGAGCAAGAAACCGGAAGCGGGTTCAACCCACGTGAGAAGAAACTATTAAAATAGAACTTACGGTTATATGTAGCCTTTCACCGACAAAAGAAAAAGAGTCTAGTCGGTGCTGCTATTTAAACCCTAGGTGAAGGGAAATAGATTCATGCCTTTTCCAACTACCTTAGTGAGAAGTGAATGAAACAGATTGAAAAGATCAGTTCCCCTGTCCATTCCAATTTTCGCGCCTATAAACTGCGTCTTTCCGGCACCTTCTATTTCCGAATCATAATAAATCATCCATGTGACAATAAACTAGAACGACACTTGACCATTTCACGGTTTTCCTATTTTAATTTTCTGACGAATCTTACTTCCTCAGTTCTTTCTTTTCATGTGCCAGGACGTAGGCGATCATGAGTCTCCACCTCCCTTGAAGCTCTCAACTTCCTCCTCCAGACCACGTTCTGTCATCCACTTGCTTAAGTCCGCCAGGTATGTCACGTGATGTTTTCTCTTGTCTTTATTTCCCTCTATTCTACCCGTGAGTATAAGATTTTCCAGGCCCTCTTTCCTCATTATGTGTCCGAGAAACTTCAGCTGCCTCTTCCTGATATTAAGTATAAACCTCCTCCTTGTTTGCTACCTCTGTAAGGCCTCATCGTTGCTCACGCGCTATAGTCCATGATATCCTTAACATCCTTCTGTAGAACCACATCTCTGTCGCCTGGAACCTCTTCTTTATCTTTGAAGAAATCGCCCAACATTCGCTGCCGTAAAGAAAAAGTGATGTCACGTAACAGTTCAGTATTCTTTTCTTTGTTACCAAAGAAATCCTTCTATCTCGCTGTACTCTGCCCAACTTTTGGAATGTGTCTATGGCCATTCCAATACGTCTACGGATCTCTGTGTCGCACTTACCGTCCTCTGTCAAGACGCTTCCCAGATATTTAAACTTCCGCGTCTGCTAGGATTCTAGTGTTCCCAACCTTCAAATCGCATTTCTGGTTCATCCTCTTACATATGACAATAAAATATCCGTTGAGCTTAACAATTTTAAAGAAGATTTTGCAATAGCAATCATAAATATGGGTGCTGGTCGTTATTTTAAGAAATGGGTACCAGTGAAACATCTTCGCAAAGAGACAGTTGAAATTTCTAGGGAACGTAACAAGGAAGGGTGACTTAGAAAATCTGACATCCACATGACATATATATAAGGGAATAGGAAGACAGGAATATTGTGCATAACTTACCTAACGGGTTTGTGCAAATAGTTGGCAGAATAGGGCGTAGGAGAGATAGTGGAAAACCAAAATATACTAAGAGCTACAAAGGACAGGAAACTGAGGAGACACATGTACACCCACGTCCCGGAGAGACATAGAACATGGAATAATAATAATAATAATAATAATAATAATAATAACCTGTTACAATTCTATGGGACTACACAATACACACTGACAGAACAATCAAAGCCAACCGCCCAGACATTGTTATTAAAGACCACAAACAAAATAAGTGCCTCCTTATTGATATGGCAGTCCCTGCAGACTGCAATGTGTCTTTGAAGATATTCGAAAATCTGTCAAAATACAAGGACCTTGAAATAGAAAACTCAAAAATGTGGCGCATGGGAACATCAACAATCCCTGTTGTAGTTGGAGCCCTTGGACTGGTTGGAAAAGATTCCAGTAGACTAATTGAAGGGATCCCTGGAAGTCCATGCCTCAAAGAGATAAAAAAAAATTGTTCTGACAAGTACAGCCCACACTTTACGAAGGGCTTTATCTATGTAATTATTTTTTTTTTCGAAGTGGAAAGTGTCATGATGCCATTTCTAACCTTAGGTCCGTGGGCGGGACCCGGAAAAAAATGTGTAAACGCCAGATATCAAAGGAAATAATAATAATAATAATAATAATAATAATAATAATAATAAGAAGAAGAAGAAGAAGAAGAAGAAGAAGAAGAAGAAAAGAAAGCCTTTTTAGCTTTCACTCTTCATCCCTGTTCTAGCATCTATTCACACACATGTATTAAGTACTTTACTCGGTGTTACACTCTGGTCTTCTTAATTTCTATGCCTGTGTTTGTATTAAAATATCTAAAACGTTCATTCCAACCATATGTTACCAAAGTTTTCTGTACGATGCTTTTAGTTCCTATTTTTAGTAAAACTTCGTCTTTTCTCCCATGCTCATGTCTATTGCAGTCATATCATTAGTGGGTCGACGCCCTTCTTAATCGCTTGAAGTGTTTTCCTTATCAGTGAAGCGATTATCCACAAATCACTGCCATTTCTCTTTTCTTCCCAGGAGATGCCCAATGATAGAGAACCATATGGAAAACGGTGATTAACCAACTTAACTATGTTAATTATTTACATAAATCAAAGACACATTGCCCAGTAGATAAAAACGTTGGATGGATCCAGTGACTTGACCCAAATAGTTGTGAGTTCAATACCTGGCTACGGCAGTGGTGAACAAAAACTTGAAAGAGCTGAGTTAAAAGAGAGATAACTGAGGCAACCGGAAGAGGCATGACACGTGGAACTAGAACAATCTACACCCCGCCCCCGTGAACGAAATCATTTCGAAAGTCCGCCAATCTGAAGAAGACCGGAGATTACAACGGCCGAAACGTCGTGAATATGGCAATAAAGATGAGAACATGAGTATGAACAATGTAAATAATGTAAATAATTACAATACCTCATCTCAGAAATATATACAGATATTAAGCATATTATATAAATATGTGATAGGGGAAGGACAAAAAGTGATGTTAAAGGGTCAATGGTTTCTTATAGCAACAGAGGCTGCTGTTAAGAGCAATGATAACCCTCACCTGGAATGAATTTGGTATGTAATAAAATGTGTGATTTTGTTTCCCACTGAGCATCCCTCATTTTTGGCCTTGTGTCAAACTAAACTAAGCTAAGCTTAGTAATTAATACAGTGGTTACATTTCAGCTGGTTGATTGTTTTTATATTAGTTTTTTTTCCTTGGTTGCAGCAACGAGTAAAGTACTCCAATGTCAGTTTCCTCTACAGGGTGCCCACGGAAAGAACTGTGTCATTTACTGCACTCTGTGCGCGAAAGCTTCGAAGTCGACTACTGCGCGCTGTTTTCAAATAACAAAAGATAGAAGGTGAAGTCAAATTGCCTGTGAGAATAGTCAACGCCTCCGCCATTTTAGAAAATATTCTTTGTTTAACTATACACTTGTTTTCCTGCTGAAAGTGCACACTTTTATGTCTTAACTTTACGTTGAAATACGTGACTATCACAGTGCGATTACCATCAACCTCGTCTCATTTAGGAGATCAGTTCTATCTCCAGTGAGTGATTGTGAAGGCTACGAGTCAGACGAAGCAAGGATTATAAAATAATAATTCTTCTCATAGAATGTGATCCTAGCATTTGCATATTTGTACATAAATATAACCATAGATTTGATGATGTGAAAAGACGATTATTCGGTTAATATGAAAAAGTTATTGCAGATTTTCTAATTATATCATCTTAGCATGTGTGAAATTAAAACTAATTTCAAAAAGAAAGAGAGGTAAAAGACAAAAAAGATGGAAACTAAAAAAGAAAGAGATGTGAAAGATGGAGAAAATGAAAACTAAAGAATCAAAAGTGGTCAAATAAGATAATGGAAACGAAAGGAAAAGGAGAAGTAAAATAATAAGAGAATAGAAAAGAAAGAAAAAATGGAGGTACAAGGCAAAGATGGTAACGAAAGAAGAAGAGGTAAAAAAGAAGACGAAAGAAGAAAGAGAGATAAAATAAGACGAAGAAGAAGAAGAGATGTATTGGAAAAAGTAAATGGAAACGAAAGAAGAAAAAGAGGAAAAAGAAGATGAAACTGGAAACGATAGAGACAAAAAAGGATACAGTAACAAAAGGAGAAAGAGTGGTAAAAGAAGATGGAAACGAAAGAGAGGCAAAAAAGAAAATGGAAATGGAAGAAGAAAGAGAAAAAATAATAATAGGAAGAAGATGATAACGAAAGCAGAAAGAAGTAAAAGAAGGAAAAATGGAAATTAAAGATGAAAGAGAGGTAAAGGAAAAAGAAAATGGAAGAGAATGAAGAAAGAGAGATAAAAGTAGATAAAGATGGATACGACAGAAAAAAGAAAGCTAAAAGAAAAAGGAGACGAAAGGAAAAAGAGAGGTAAAAGAAAAAAGGAGACGAAAGGAGAAAGAGAGAGAGAGAGAAAAGAAGATGTAAACAAAAAGAAGATGCAAACTAATGAAGAGATGGGAAAGAAGAGCATCGAATTACAAGAATTATGATCACCTTTGTAGAAACGGCGTGCGTTAGACCCGCTCGTCTACAGAGAGCGCAAGAGTTCTACAAAGTTCGATTTAGCCTTTTGAAGAATCTACACCTCGTCCTTCAACTATTTTCAAAGCTCGCTTATGCTCAGTTTCTCCACTCAAAGGGATATAGAGGTTCGAATCACGTAGGAGTGTATAACATCATCATTATGTTCTCTAGAGTGCACAGGCCGATAGGCATAATACATCCAGTTTAAAATATAAAGCGGAGTGTCGTTTTCAAACAAGGATATCCAATACAAATTACATTTGAAATAATAACAAATACATGTGATAATATATATATTGTGTCTATTTAGGCAGCATTTTTTCATTGATGCATGTTTCATTAAATAATATAGACAAGTGTTGTCTGTTTATTTTATATAAATTCTTTTCATATCGTCTGATAAGCTTAATAACATTATCATTAAACAAATAAAGAAAATCACAATATTGACACATATCTTTAATCCTATCTAAGCTTTCGGCTTACATAAGCCATTATCAAAGATGACAATTACATTACAATATATTAAGCAATACATGGACAAAACAGTGAAGATAGTCTGTTTCTGCTTCCAGCGTCTTATATGCACGAGTTTGTCGTTGCTTGGAAATCATCCATGTAAACAGAAACAGACTATCATCACTGTTTTGTCCGTGTATTGCTTAATATATTTTAATGTAATTGTCATCTTTGATAATGGCTTATGTAAGCCGAAAGCTTAGATAGGATTAAAAATATGTATCAATATTGTGATTTTCTTCCGTCTTTTAATGATAATGTTATTAAGTTTAACAGACGATATGAAAAGAATTTACATAAAATAAACAGACAACACTTGTCTATATTATTTAATGAAACATGCATCATATATTTGGAATAATAACAACAAATGCATGTGATAATATATATATATATATATATATATATATATATATATATATATATTAATAAGGAGAAAGAACAGTAAGATATATAATCCGGTCTTCTTATTAATTATTTTTATTTTTACGAAACAGTGCTCAATGCAAATTTACAGAGCATAGATATTATATATATATATATATATATATATATATATATATATAGAGAGAGAGAGAGAGAGAGAGAGAAAGAGAGAGCGAGAATAAATATTATATATATGTATATGTGTGTGTGTGTGTATGTGTGTGTGTATGTATGTGTGTGTATGCATTCGTGTGTGTATGTATGTGTGTGAAGACACGGAGACAAAGTAGAAAATTTATTAACGACGCGTTTCGTCAAGAACCTAAGTTTCGAATGAAAGAATGACAAAGCTGTATGGGACGACAAAGGCTGAGAGATCTCTAAGGATAAGTATTAACTATAAATAAAATTAAATTAGATGCCTTATGCTAGATGCAATCATCGGGCCACGATGATTGCATCTAGCATGAAACAGAGTGTTGACTTCTATGTTCACTTTTATATTTACACACGCTCTATCTCTGATATTGAGCACTTTATCCCATAAATATAGCACACTTTAAGACTATATTTCTTCATATATATATATATATATATATATATATATATATATATATATATATATATATATATATATATATTGTGTATTTAGGCATCAATCCTTCTTTCATGCCCATTTCATTAAAAACGACTGACAAGGTGCTTTTATTTAGTTTTTTATATAATTTCTAGTGCGATCTAATAATGTTTTTCTTTTCAGATGATAAATTATATAAAAACTGTCCGAATGTTCTTTTTATCCGAGCGCTTTCGGCTATACATTTAGCCATTTTCAAGGATTATATTTCAACTGTTAGAATTAGAAATAGTTTGTTATATGTATATTTTATAAAATGTTTCATTTTTTTTGTTTCAAAACACGGTCAAGATATTATGTCCATGTTCAAAGTTAATATTATTAAGTGTTGGTTTGTTTGTATTTATTAATAAGGCTTCCATTATTTTTAGCCTTTTTAGCATGTGGATGATGCTATTATATTAGTGTTTATAAATAGTTATAAATAATTATTGGCCGATGTTATTGTGATATAAGTATTAAGAATATAGCAAATTCGCAAATTGGAGGAGAGAGTTATCAATGATAATATTCTGACTTCAAATCTGTGGTTATCTCCCTTTAAACCTCTCTCTTTTTTATTTTTAAATGTACTTTTTATCAAATAAATGTTGGTGAGGCGCGAGCAATATTTCATTCTGAAAATGCGACCCAGAGGAAAAAAAAGTTAGAGAATCCCTGTCTTAAACTGTAACAAAGACTGAGGTAAATCCGAGAATACTACGAAATAAATTTCCTACTTTTTTCGTATATGTCTTAAAAAATCTTTATAGCTTTCCAAAATTTAAAAAACCTGCTGACTTAATTTTTTTGTTTTATTTTATCATCCACCTTTAAAACTTATAAAAACAATGTAGTATAAGTTTTCAAATATTGCCCCAAATCCTCTTTCTTCAAAAAGAGTTAACGTTTTAGTTTGTTAGTACAGGTTGCCGCAGAAATACATGCCACAGGCTAGATGAAGACTAATTATTATGTGGGAGGTATTTCTGCCACACCTTGTATTTCTCTATCATCATTTTATGAATATTCAGTTCTTTTTATTTATTAATTCCTTTCCTCTCTTAGGGATTGGCTTGCAGCCACATCAAACTGAAACGCTTGTTCCTGTAAAATCACGGAAATTAAGCAATGTCGGTCCTGGTCACTGCTTAGATGGGTGACCATTTGAGAATATTAGATGCTGTAACCTTGGTGGTGTAATGGATAATGGCTCGGAATTTTTAATCAGAGAGCGCCGAGTTCTAATCTGTTGGGTTTGTTAAATTTATTTACATAAAAATACCCTTTTGGAAAGGTATGATTCTACCTCTTTCACAATCCCATCTATGGGTTAATTAGTGACACTTGTATAACTAAAGCGTTACCCCCCCCCCAAAAAAAAATATTGTACAATCTAAAAATATTTTCTGGCTTTAAATAACCTGCAAAGGGTTGATAAGCCATAGAAAATGAATGAATCAATCTCTTAGAGATTATACACTAGAAGAACGCAGTAGAATAGATTGGCTGTTATGCTTACAACATCATCTCTACTCTCCAATCACTGTTACGTAGCTTCCCTGTGACTTTTCTATAAGTATTTTCACGGTGGTTGTTCTGGTGAGCTTTCCTCTATTCTATCTAGACTCTATGAATTTAAGTGTTGTTCTGGATTGGTGGCACGGTGTCATCATTTTGCAACTGAGGGGGATAAATTTAACCGTGGGTTCCGTGCTAGAAGTTTATTCTCTTGCGCTTCTCGCTTGTGGAGCTTCCTTCTGGCTTTCCAGTCGGGATTTGATTTAACAAAGATTTTAATGCAATCGATTTTGTATTTTTTCCTTCTTATTATTCTTTTATTACTCTCATAAAATAATAATGAAAAAATATCATAAAATATTATAAAGATAATAATTTTATTATTTTCATAAGATAATAATGATATATATTAGCATAATTTTACATTTGTTGTCTTTCATTTACCGCTAATTTCTTGCCTAATAACTTGCAGCCATTTGTACTGATACCTTTGCACAATCCTTTCCCTAGGAAGGATTCAATTACCAAGGTATTAGCTATTTTAGGTTCTGGGTTTCATACACACTTTTAACAGAAATATTTTAAAAATATTCTCGTTCTAAAATCCTGTTTGAAAAATTCTTGTATTTATTTATTTGTTCCTATTGCTAGAATTGGGTGCAGTCAGATGAATGTCTGACTGAGATTTAGCTTGGCTGTTTTTAACACCTGAATTCCTCCCAACTATAGATTCTTAACAAACAGTACCCATTCCAGACAATTAGATGTTCAAACTCCAGTTAATCTCGATAAAATCAGACTATATAATGGTAAGATTAGTAAGAGAGGTACTCCTGTTGCATTCTGTATTATATAAGGATCTTTTTTACAAAAAAGTAAGCCAACCAACCTTGATTTGAGCTAATGCATAAACCTTTCTGTAATTTATTTGACACCTTCAAAAAACAAAATAACATAAAAACATACACAATCCCTACCCAACAAAAGCACTTGATATTGCTCGACTTAGAGTCCAGTGTTCAGTATGAATGAAAACTCGGGGATTATATTTTCCTTAAACTCAGCCTATGCTCAAATCATACAGAAAGCACTGGCTCTCGTTTGGTCACTGAAGTTAAGCAGCATTGAGCCCAGTAAGTATTTAGATGGGAGGCCACTTGGTCATACCAGGTACTGTAAGCAATCTCCTAAAATCCAAAATATGTTTAGGCTTTAAATAACCCACAAAGGGTTGATAAGCCCTAAAGAAACTAATCAGTCAAACTTTTTTTAGTCACCTTCATTTCTGAGACATAATTACCATATATTTAGTATACAGCCACTACTCATTTATTTAATGACTAGGTTCCAACGAGCCGGTCGCTAAGTGGGAAATTGTACCTGATTACTATTTCAGTTCTACCACATGTGTAAAGGGTTTGAGTCAACTGGCTCCAGATGGTTTTGACGCACTGTTTGTAACCACTGAAATTTATATTAATATCTGCTCAAACTATTTTCTTCATCTTGAAATGAAGCCTTACGGTTTGTAAACTTTCCTTCATTTCAACTCTGACCTTTCTGCTGTCAGAGGTCGGTGATTTTGATTTTTCCCGCCAAAATAATTTGCTTCATTTTTTATGAAAAGTCCGCCAACCAACACTGACTTCAGCAAATGCAGAAACTTCCCATTTTATCTGAAATTCATTCGACCCTTTCACCCCCCAAATAAACACGTACCCAGGCCCTCCTCCCAACCATGATAAAAAGACCTATATAATATTGCTCAGCTTAGAGCCCAGTCCAAATGAAGACTTGTGGATTATATTTTCCTTTAAAATTGTTTAGTATATGGCCACTCCTCAATTAAGGACTAGGTCCCAATGAGATGGTCGCTAAGTGAGACGTTGTATCTGACCGCTGTTTCATGCACATTATGCATGCAATGGGTTTTTGTCAACCTGCTTGCGTCAATGACACTTAGTCACCATTTGTAACCTTTCTAACTTATTCTTGCATGTTTTTACACTTACACCTTATGTAAATTATATGATCCTGCAATGAACAAGGACACCAACACAAGAAAATGTTGATGATCTCTAACAGAAAGAATAATCATATCCAAGAAAAAGAGAAAAAAAATGAACTTTAAAAAGTTTACCAATTTTAATTCTGACATAAAACAACTTAGTCGGGAGTTGGAAAAAAAATTGTTGGACAGACAGACCTTGTCTGGTTTTTAATATAACTATAACAACAGAGATATTTCGATTTCATTTTTGCCTTGAAAGAGTCGGAAGACGAAACGCGTCGGTAAAATCTAAGATTTTTCCAATTGTCATTTTATACCAATCTGTCTTGTCTACAGAATTGATCTGGGAATTTAGCTGTATTTTCGACACGGAAAAAAAATCTGTTATTATAAAGGTAATTTACATTAACCAGAAAAAAGGCTTCGACAGAAGCGTCTATCTTTTTAATTTGGGATTTTTAATGTAACTATAACAACAGAGATATTTCGATTTCATTTTTGCCTTGAAAAAGTCGGAAGGCGAAACGCGTCGGTAAAATCTAAGATTTCTCCAAATGTCATTTTATACCATATATATATATATATATATATATATATATATATATATATATATATAGGTGTCCACTCGTATTCGAAGATACCCATCTACTAGGGCGACTAGCCAATCCCTATTGCAGACGCTCGCTCAGGCACATTTGTGTTTGATCAACCTCCACAGAGCCCACCTGTGCTTTACACTGCAACTATGCTGAGCAGAACTTAGAGTTCTGGCAAAGGGCGTGTTATCTAGCGTGATCAACAATTTGAACAAGGCCAGCACGTTCAAGCCCTCGACCACGAAGACTTGTGGCTTCGTGAGAGCACGTCTATCAACGTCCCATAACAGTTCCGCCTACACAATTTCACTCACAAGGCTTGGGTCCACCCGTGGAATGGTTTGCAGGAAATTTCCAATGCAGTCCGATAACATCAGGAGGTCGCCTTCCTAAAAAATCGACCATGGTGAGAAAGCAAAGGTTTTAACCACTCGGCCCTGCGACCATATATATATATATATATATATATATATATATATATATATATATATATATGTGTGTGTGTGTGTGTGTGTGTGTGTGTGTGTGTGTGTGTGTGTGTATGTATTATAGGATATTACATTCAAACGTGTAGATAAACGCTACACAAATTCACTCAGGTTTCGATGTGCATCAACACATCTCATCAGACGTTAGTAATTAAATGACTGATTAGTAAAGTTTATTGGGATTTCAACCACATATAGCGTTTTTTCATGTGAACTAGACTCGATATAGCGCCGCTACTCACTCAGTTCCGTTCACCGATACCCATCCAAGTATACAGAATTATCCAGATTCCCCGAATAACCTATACATACATGCATCAAGATACATGCATACATACATACATGCATACATACATATATATACATTCATATATATGTAAAATATACATATTGTATATATATATATATATATATATATATATATATATATATATATATATATATATATATATATATACATGTAACAGCTACCTGACCATATTGCATCGAATTACTCCGCAAGACCGGCCGTTGGTCCTGTCCTAGTTCAGTATTGCAGGTTCAATCAAAGTCTCTGCTTCACAATGTCGATTCGATTCCACTTTCCAGTCACGTTGTGATTTTTTCATCCTGGAGAGCAATTAACAAATCATAGATCCCGGAAAATTCAACTGGTCTCCCTGCAAATTCGTTGGGGCGAGAATCGAGCCAAGCAGAAAAATCAAATATGAACAATTCTGTTCGAGTCCAAAGAAAAATTTATGTATATGAGGAAGAAATTGGTAGAAAAAGATAATTCTTCTTTTACAAGAAAGTAGTGTATATGAAATAAAGTCAAGAAAAATTCAAATATTGCAAATAATTCTGAAAGGAGAGAAGTAGTTTTCGGGTTCACCCTTTTTGTTTTTAGTAGTTGCCATAATTATTTCACTATCAGGATATAAAGGGGATTCACTGGTAGTATTCCGCCAATATTGCAGATAACTTGAGTTCACTTCCTCCCTTATTACAGAGCAACCGGATGCTTTCACTCTCACTGCCCTCTCTCTCTTTCTTTCTCTCTCTGTCTCTCTCTCTGTGTCTCCGTTTGCCTCCTTGTCAAGCAACTTCACCCAGCTCCAATCTCAACTTTCATTAACTTCGACTTCGAATTCCACTATTTGTTTTCGCACAAACACGCGCATAAATAAACGTGGTGGGAGCGACAAAAACACGGGGTATTGGTAAACTTAGAATACAACCTGATTATTGACCTCTCCTCTTCATGATTAAGAACAGTCACTTCCTCTCAATTGGTATTACATAGTTCATATAAACACTATTGATTTGACATTTTATATTAATAATTCTGACGAATCACAGATTCTCTGGGCACAGACTTCACTACAGATCATTTTTGACAATTGCCCTCATACATACGTACATATATACATTTATATATATTTATATACATATACTTACATATATACAAATATATATACGTACATTATACATACACACACACATATATATATATAAATATATATATATACACACATACATATACATATATGAACACACATATATATAGATGCACATATATATAAATATATATTTACATATATATATATACATATATATATATACACATACATACATATATATATATTATCATATATATATATATATATATATATATATATATATATATATATATATATATGTATATAAAAGAGCCGTTGGAGTATGTATGTATTTAAATCAGCCACCTCGAGGTAGATTTTGGCGATTTTTCTCCACGACCTGCTAATCTGCATTGTGCTATTATTGTCTTTGCGATTTCCTCACAAATAGTTTTGTCTTTCATTCATTCTAAATTGGGGAAGACAAAGAAAGCGTCCGCTGTCGGCGAAACGCGTCGTTAATAAATTTTCCACTGTATCTCATCATTTTTAATTTTCAACCGGATACTTTAATATAATTCTACACACACACACACACACACACACACACACACACACACACACACACACACACACACACACACATATATATATATATATATATATATATATATATATATATATATATATATATATGTATATATACAAGTTACTATGGGTAAATTGTCCCCATTTTATATTTTTAATTACGTGCATTTGTGTTGTTTGTTCTTGATTTTGTACACTGCACAGTATAATAGGGTCATCTGGGAACCGTCTGTGAGAAAAAGAGCACCATGACGCAAATCACTCCACCAGAAATTTGGAAACGGTATACCGTACTGCTTGGTATTCGCTCCCGGTGCTACGATACGAAGATTCAATGTGTTTGGGTCTCAAGCTGTTGACAGTGAAGGGGATTCGGAAAGAGTTGGATGACATATCCAGGCAATATCATATTGTTTGGAGTGATCACTAATGATGGTGAACTTACGCCATCTTTCAGAGAAGCCTCAACACGGAGGCCTACCTGAATTGCCTTGACGAGGTAGTGCTACCCTGGGTCAAGAGGGTGGCTGCTGGAAGACTCTATATCTGGTAACAGGAATCCGCACCATGCCATACAAACAGAACTCAGTCATAGCTCTCAGACAATTTCTGCGACTACATTACTCCTGACCTATGGGCAGATTACTCTCCAGATTGCAACCTCCTTGATTGATATGTGTGGGGGGGGGGAGCTGAGCGAGAGAGCAACAAAACTCCGTGTAACACCAAAGATAAATTTAAGTCAAGGATTATGGCAGCATTCATCCACTTAAACAAGGAGACGGTTTAGAAAAGTTGCAGGAGATTCCGAAGTCATCTGGAGGCCGTGGTTGAAGCCAATGATGATTTTATTGAATAAATTTACTCTTTAGTATTTCAAGATATATTTGTGTAATTTTGGTAAATATAATCGTTAAAATGAGATGTTAGTATTATTTTCATTTTTGCCTAAGTTAGTCGACAACTTATTCACTGCATCCTGTATGTTTGTTTTCAGCATACGTTATATATATATATATATATATATATATATATATATGTATATATGTATATATATATATGTGTATATATATGTGTGTATATATATATATATATATATATATATATATATATATATATATATATATATATATATATATATATATATATGTCAGATACTTTTGTTTTTCAGGGTAGTTGATCTTTGGTGACCACATTATTTACTGGGTTCGCCTTAAGAGGTATCAAAGTAAGCTTTACACTTTCCGCACGAGATATCACACAACATATGAAAAGAGCTAGGTGTCTTTGAGTGTTGACCTGGACATTTTCCTCGTAGATATCAAGTGCAGAAGCGGAGGCCACCGATATGAAACAGGAATTAATCCAGCTGATACAAGATATACACAGGCGCTAAATCATCCCACGGTAATTTTACACTCAGGTTTTTACAATAGTTACGTTTTCTTGTCGGATGTTCTATCATCAGAATGTGGGATACTCAATAATACAAGTGACAAAAAGCAAAATAAAATAAAACTGAATTTTATCGGTTAGACTACATACCCGGACACGTATAACAAAAATTTGCATTTTTAAAAATTAAAATAAGTTAGCGTTCCAACATTTTCAGCGTTTGCGTTCAGTGCATAAGCGATGCTTGTGTTTTTATTCCTCTCCAAGATTCCATTAATATGATTCTCCTCCAATGAAACGCGTTACACGTAATATTGCTCAATTTGTCATGTTTTTTGCATATTTTCAGCTAAGACGTGTAGCCATCTGGACACTATCTGTATGGTACATATATATATATATATATATATATATATATATATATATATATATATATATATATATATATATATATATATATATATATCTGTATGGTATATGCATACATACATATATATCTGAAATGAAGGTGTTAAGCTTAATATTACTAGACATATTAAAATACTAAAGCAAAGAATAAAAAGCGAAGCAACCGGTTTCGTTCCCGCTCTTGAGGCTTCGTCCGGGAGATTTTAATGTATTTAAAAAAAAAAGAGTATATAAAATGAAAAAGGAAATGACTGTGAGGAAAAAAATAGGAGCTAGAGGCAAATGACAGCGAGCCCCAACAGACACTTACGCTGTTTACACAGGGGGGGGGGGCTGCGGGACCCGATGTAAATTGACTCCAGCACCTTTAGATGAAAGGAAGAGTGTGAACGGGACAACACGGTGAACCAATCCACACTAAATTTAGCCGCACATCTTCTGTTCTTTAATTTCTCACAAATGGCTGAACTGTAGGTGTTCGGGACGAGTCCAGCAAACGGCAAGGTATGGTTCCTGATTTCTGTGGGAACGTGTTGCTTAATTAGCATGTCCAGTCGTTGTGTTGTCCTCCCTATGTAGTTAGCGCCGCAACTACAATCATATTGATAGATAACAGAATTAATTTGGTGAGGAGGGAGAACGTCTTTACACATTGAATGAAACATAGGTCGTATTTAAAATACTACACGAACCTCAGCAGAGAAAAAAGCAGCGACGAACACTCGAAGAAATTTGTTTCACAAAACTTTCACATTTGGTTCCAATCCAAGGCAATCTTAGATAAACCGGGCACCTCCCAACACCGCAAAGTTATTACATTTTCTACCTACAAAAATATCTTTAAATACACACACACACACACACATACACACACACACACACACACACACATATATATATATATATATATAATGTTAGTGGTCAAAATATATATATATATATATATATATATATATATAAAATATATTAATATATATATAATGTTAGTGGTCAATATATATATATATATAAAATATATTAATATATATATATAATGTTAGTGGTCAATATATATATATATATATAAAAGTGAACATAGAAGTCAGCACTTAGAGGCGACAGTCGGTTTCATGCTAGTGCAATCGTCAGAAGAGTTGCCTGACGATTGCATCTAGCATGAAACAGACTGTCGCCTCTAAGTGCTGACTTCTATGTTCACTTTTATATTTACACACGCTCTATCTCTGATATTAAGCACTTTATCCCATAAATATAGTACACTTTAAGACTATATTTCTTCATATATATATATATATATATATATATATATATATATATATATATATATATATATATATATATATATATATATATATATATATATATATATATATATATATTTATATAAATAAATTCCCAAGAGGAATATATGTATATGTATGTATGTACGGGTATGTATAGATATGTCCTTTTGTATGTGACTATATATGTATGTGTTTTGAGATATTTAAATAGTAGGTCCTTACTAGATTAAATATTCTTTAAATTTTTTACATGTTTAGGTTAAATTTGTAACATGTAAGCGATATTAAGTATTCTTGATTACACATAAGTTCTATTATAAATACTCCCGTTTTTAGTTTTCGCCCACCTTTTTTTCTTTTTTTCCCTCTCTATCATCTTCTCTTTTCTTGTATACAGAAGGTCACATATACATCGGCACTATAAATTGGCTGGATTATAAGTTTAGATCATATCGTTTTTTATTGTGAATAGTGTCACCACAAATGTATCCACACGTTTCCGGTGTCTGTTTTTTTTAAATTTTGATTGTAGGTCAGCGAATCGGTAGCGAATTATACATCGAAAAACAATTCCTATTTATCTGTATCTCACTCATTTAAACCGTTATTTAACTCCTCTCTTTAAAACTTCTCTAAGTTAAATTTTAATCCCACCCTTCACCTTTAGGCCTTTCCGTTCTTCTTTCTTCTATTACACCTCTCCCTAGAGCTTTCAGACATTTCCCTCTCACACTTGTTTCCCACTCCCACACATACACTCTCACTAAAATTTTAGTTTTTTTATTCCCGAGGTTATATTTTCCAATTTCTTTTTGAATTTGTAGGTCTGATGAATTGGATCGTGATTACGATTCCAATGTAATAAATTATAACCATGGAATGTTAATGTTTGAGCCTTATATATATATATATATATATATATATATATATATATATATATATATATATGGTTCTAAACAAGCTTTAACTACTCTAAACACATATTTTGTGTGTACAGTTCTGTGTTCCTTCTTTGTTATTCCACCTGAGAAACAAGTCCACTGGCGAGAGAGTTACAGGGACGGGGATAGGTACAGGATTAAAAACTGAAGTGAAAAACACTCATACGTCTAAAACGACGGCAGAGTCCATTATATATATATATATATATATATATATATATATATATATATATATATATATATATATATATATATATATATATATAAATGACAATAGGAAAACAGTAATTGCTGACGTGTTTCGTCCAATGCGGACTTTTTCAAAGCAAGAAACGAAATGAATTTAATTAAACAAAGGAAATTAATAAAAACAAAAAACAAAAAAGTTAAATTTGAGAAATTTTCATATATATATATATATATATATATATATATATATATATATATATATATGTGTGTGTGTGTGTGTGTGTGTGTGTGTGTTCACGCGTGCGCGCATGTGTTGTGCAGCTGCTCATTGTTTGATCACAGCTGCCCGCTATGGTAGTAGGCCAACCCCATTGCAGAAGCATGGCCCGGTAGATTTGTGCTTGTTCAACTTCCACTGCGGTCTATACTGTGACAATGAGCAGAAGACATACTTACAGTTTCTGCGAAGGAGTGCATAGTCAGAAGATTGAACAACGCCAGGACGGTCATGCCCTCGGTCACGATGACTTGTGACTTGTACTAGCACAATCATCGACTGCTTCCACTCACAAACACACACACACACACACACACACATATATACAGACTTTGCATGGACACGACGGCGAGATGACGTTGAAATGTCACATTTGAAGTTAATTTTTTTTTAATATGTTTTTGGTATTATTGAAGCCAATTTCCTTTAGTTTCTTTTTTATGTCTTTATCTCTTTTGTTACTAAATATCTCACATCCTGATAATAGATATACCAAGAAACAAGAAATGTCGTCAAATCCCGGACGTAAATTTACTGTAGATGATCTAGCGATTAAAGCACTTTCTATACATTTCCGTTCTTGTAAATTATTTACTCTTTTAATTAGAATAGCATTTCTTAAATCAAAATTATGGTCAAACTAATTACGGTGTGTAACTAATATATTTAGTGAGTTATTTTATAAAAATCTCTTTTGTATTCACATAATTTTTTATTTAAGTTCCTTGAGGTTTCACCAGTGTATTGCGGCAATTATTACTGGTGATGCAGTAAATTCGACTTTCAAGTTTTACTATATTATTTTGTATGGTATTAAGAATGTTCTCGTTTTAGATGTAGGTGTATAAAATATGCTTATATAAGTTATTTTTAATTGTAGTTGTGACAGGGATGTTAGGTGGAACCATATATTTTGATTCGTTCGGGTTTTCAGAATGGTACAATGTTATATTTTAAAGTATTTTATGAGCCTTTTGTTTCCCGTTGAATATGAAATAATTAGGTTATTGAAGGAGCTTAAAAGTATTTTAATATATTTCTCTTTAGCATAAGACTATTAAGCGCAACAAATTCTGAGTGCTCTTAAATAGAATCTGATGGTTACACAAGATTTTATTTCGATGTTATAGTGAGAATAGGAATTTATGAGATCATTTTTATTAGTTGATTAGCGTTGGCGACTTACTGTTAACGTAATTCTGTGTAACATGATATATAGGTAAGTTAATGTATTGTTTCTTTCCATTACATAAGTAAATTCTATTGCATGCTCCACTTTATTTAGTTTATCTACACTGTCAGGTAAAATAGTTTTATGGCGAGTGTCAGCTGAAAAAGGCCGAGATGCTATCACGCAATGTGACCAAATTGATGTTTCAACATAGACTCCCTTGCGGTTCATACACTTCTTTCATCAGTGTTGCAGTGCTTTGATCCGATTGGTGGAGAAGCTTTCATCCTGTTGGTCCCACGTCATCAACAGCAGATATGACGTCATCATCATTGCGATACTTGTTCCTAACTGTTTTTCATATTGGTTAACAAATGATAGTCAGATAGGAGAATAAAGTATGGAGATCAATCATTTGAAAGCGGCAGTCACGAATAACAGGCATTGAAACGAAGGACTTGTGCGCTGGGGCATTATCCTAATGAAACGACCCGTTTCTTTAGTTTTACTGGGCGTTTTGTGTCGATAGCCTTTCGTAACCGCCTTAGCAAGTTGGCCTATCACTCTCCATTGATGGTGTAGCCCTTTTAACGATAGTCAATAAATAGAATCCCTTTTGAAATCCCAAGAAACACAGACCATGGTCTTTATTTTCTTTGGAGCAGGGGAAGAGGGCTGTTTCCACTGCATTATTGTATTTTTGTCGCTGGATGAAAGTGATGAAGCCAACGCGTATCCTGGTTTAGGAAACCTTCAAGGAAATCAGCTGGATCTGCCTCAAACCTTGCCAGATTTTCCCGTGATGTCATCAGCCTGGCGCACTTTTGATCAGGCCTCAGAAGACGCAGCATCTAACGAGCAAAGAACGTTGTCATGCCAAATTCATTGTGCAGAATATTTTCAGCCCGCTCGTGGGATATGCTAATAATATTGGCTTTTCATCCATCACAAATGTGGTGAACACTATAAATGCTTTCTTCGGTGGTGGCAGTTGCAGGAGATATCCAGACCTTGGGTCATGTAGAAGACTATCCCTTTTCCTCCTAATTTCAGCTGCCCACATCTGCACTGGTGATAAACCTGGAGCACATCTGCTAATATATCAATCATATCAACATAAATGTCCTAGGAGCTAAACCCTTTTTCTGTAGGTACTTGATAACACCACGATACCAAATTTTGTCCTTTTTCAAGATAAGTCGCTCCTAGTAACTTTTGAAGGCTTCTTTGAACAGTTAGATGTATGTTTATCTGGCCGTAAACAAAGCAGTTATTAATAAGAAAAGTTGAGATTAATGCATTCAAGATTTCATAGGTCTAGCATCATTCCTTTATAGTCAGCCTATGAAATCTTCAGCCCATCCTCGTATGCTGATTGCTTCGGCAAAATACATTGGAACGGACTAGATTCAAGGAATTCTAAGAAAATACGTACCAAATCCAAATCCCCGTTTAAAAGATTTTTTGTTTATAAGAATTATTGTTAAAAGTAAAATGAGACGGCGTATGTATATTATTTCAACTATTGGGAGAGTTAGGTTAATTTCTTACAGTGTTAGATCCTTCCTTCAAAGATTTGTTAACAGGAACGTTACTGTAAAGGGATTTAATATCTAAGCTAGTCATATGTGTCAGTCATATTTATTCCCTAAAACTCGATCAGGAGGTCACAACAGCAAGATGGATCATCATTTCAGCTTAGGTAAAAATACATTCCTATTGTTCAAAGTAAGGTTCAATAGTTTTATAAAAACATTGATGAATTTCAGTAAGATATCTTTAATCATTTCTAAGATACAACGGTGCAAAGCTTAATCTAACAATTGGACAATTTTGCTGTTACATTATTTGGACAAGTTTAGTGTTACACCCGGTATATGAATAATGATAATAGGAAAAGTTATCTTAGCCAATGAGTTTCGTCATCTGTGGTACTTTATCAAGGCAAATATTGTCCTTTTACTGATATATTCTATATAAAGTTTTTTACGCACAGACACACAAATATACTCTCACACACACACACACACACACACACACACACACACACACACGCGCGCATATATATATTTTAAAACATTTTAAAACTTACACACACACATATATATATTTTAAGACATTTTTATGTTTAACATTCTTTTTATAGATACAAATATTTAAGTAAATGCTCTGTTTATAATAAACAGTATTAATAACATTTACCGGCCAGATTCATGGAAGATTGTAGTTTAAAAGCAGTAAAATCGACCTTTATAAGCGAACGATTCTCTGTGGCCCAATCGGTTAAGGCACGTCAGGCTATATGACGGTTCCGTATAGGATACAGGTTCGATTCCTGTCGGAGAACGAATATTTTCTATGAAAATTTCTCGACCAATCAGGCCGGTAAATGTTATTAATACTGTTTATTATAAAGAGAGCATTTAAATATTTGTATCTAAAAAGAATGTATAAACATAAAAATGTCTTAAAATAATTGTCGTCCTTTGTCCATTTCATAATTTATATATATATATATATATATATATATATATATATATATATGTATACAGTGTAACCCGGATATAAGATAAACCCGGATATAAGAGAGATTTTCTCTGCTCCCAAATTAGAGCCTGTGTTAATTTATATATAATTGACCAAACCCGGATATAAGAGAAACCCGGATATAAGAGACTACGTCTCCGGTTTATCTTATTTCCGGGTTACACTGTATATATATATATATGTATATATATATATATATATATATATATATATGTATACACATAGAATTGAGATGGAAATGTTCTGTAACCGATTGACTTCCACAAATCTGGCCAAATCACTGAACATCAGATTTCTTCCTGTTGGCAAGCATTTTCAGCACCCTCGCGTATATATAATCGCGGGCACGCGCGTGCATGTGTGCCTGTGTGTGTACCTATACGTTCGTGTGTGTACGTGTGTGTGTGTGCGTATACGTTTGCGTGACTGCGTCTCTGTACGTGCGTATGTGTGTGTGTGTGATCATAGCAATATGATGACTATTGTACGTTTCCCTGTATATTATGAGGTGTCCATTCTGCTGCCTGGAAGGTGCTATTATCAGAATCAATATCCATTTGCTCAGTAAAAATCAAACAAGATGTCCGCAAGGAGCCCATTAACTTCCGCGGCCTAACCCACTTGTCAGACCAGCATTGGAATGGACGCTGCCAAATATAACCATTTTGTCTCCTTGGCCGAGCCGTCTGGCCAACTTGTCTCTCCATTCTTTCCACTCAGGTTGCCTACCTTCAACACTGGCAAGTGCTGAATATTGGCTGTCAGTAAATATTCTCAGACCGAAGACCGCGACTTAAAATAAGGAGCAGGGCCGAACGATAATCAGACTTTTTCAACAGTCTATTTTTACAAGTCGTAAGGGCTTTTCGCACTTTATAATTTTGGGACGGATTGCTGATTTGCACTTTAAATAATTTTATTTTATTCCTTCATTTCAAGTGTCACTGATCAATATCAAAATTACCCCTTGTAAGAACTTCTGGATTTCGGTCTTTTCTTACCGTCTTTATTTTCCTTTATTCTTATGTTAATCTTGTTTTTTGATTTGTACTCATTTTCTCTCTCTCCGCTTCTGCTATTCCTCATACCGTCCCTTTTCTCTGCTTATTTTGGGATTACTACTTATTTTAATTCTTTTCTTCTTCTTCTTCCTGGCTAGGCACCTTACTTTCCTCCCTTTTTTTCTTCTTCGTGGCTAAGCACTTCTCTTTTTGAATCTGTTTTTTTCCTTTTTAATTTTTTCTTCTTTTTTTGGCTAAACAGGTCTCTTTCTGAATTTTTCGTTTGTTTCTTTTTTTCCTTCTTTATGGAACGTCCATTTTTTTTTGTTATTCTATTCATCAACTGTTGTATTTTCTCTTTTTCTTTCTCAAGATTTCTTATTTTTCTTTACATTTCTCTTTCTCTGCTTAAATTATTTCATTCTTCAACTCCTTTTCTCAAAATTGCCTTTTCACCTGAAAATTCTTCTTCTTCTTCTTCTTCTTCTTCTTCTTCTTCTTCTTCTTCTTCTTCTTCTTCTTCTTCACCATCATCATCTTCTTCTTCTTCTTCTTCTTCTTCTTCTTCTTTCTTCTTCTTTACATTATTTTCTTCTCTGCAGCCCACTCGACCTCCTTATTCTACTCGGTTACTGCCTTATCTTCTTCTTCTGATAACTCTTTCCTTTTAGTTTTATCCTCTTTTTTTTGTCCCATAATTTTTTCATCTTGCTGTTCTTCCTTTCTCTTCTCTTTCGCATTTTCATTATCGTGTTTCTATGTCTTTTACCTCTCTTTCAATTTTTGCTTCGTTCGACTTCTTCATTCTTCTTCTTCTTCTTCTTCTTCTTCTTCTTCTTCTTCTTCTTCTTCTTCTTCTTCTTCTTCTTCTTCTTTGTCTCTTACTGGCGTTCTGGCAATTTTGGTAACATGACCCGAGTTCAAAGATCTCTCTAAATTACGGCCTTCACTTTCACACAAATGCATGTATCCATCACTTATCCCCGTTCCAACTATGCTTTAAATAAGAGGATAGACTAGATTCTCCATATTTGGATGGTAGCCACTCCAAGAGAAGAATTATAAGGATTTCCTACCCTGGAAAAAAATTAAGGCTATCATTTCTTGGAATGGGTTCCATATTTTTTTATATATTGGTTTTCTATTTTGATTTTTCAATCGAGTGTACTGGGCACTTAGTTTTTTACCTGAGTTTACATTGCCTTTACCTATTTTATTTTGACTACTCAGATACGATTTATTATGCTTTTACTTATTTCGGTTCAGTTCACACACACACACACACACACACACACACACACACACACACACACACACACACACATATATATATATATATATGTATATGTATGTGTATGTGTGTGTGTAGATTTAATAGACTGATTAATATAATTTGAAAAATAAAAAAAAGACAAAATAATACAAATATTCTCAAAAACATTGATATTTATTACATATTAACCTCTTGACTGAATTGAAGTCTGAACTTTGTGAACACACATGTGTTCTTTTTCTTTCGCTTTAATTATATATATATATATATATATATATATATATATATATATATATGTATATATATATATATGTATATATATATATATATAAAGAAATATAGATTTAAGGTGTGCTATATTTATGGGACAAAGTGTTCAATATCCGAGATAGAGCGTATGTAAATATAAAAGTGAACATTGAAGTCAACACTCAAGGGCGACAGGCTGTTTCATGCTAGACGCAATCGTCAGGCCGCCTGACGATTGCGTCTGTGTTCTAATTAAATTAATATATATATATATATATATATATATATATATATATATATATATATATATATATATATATATAAATTAATTTAATTAGAAAATACAGATAACCTTAAGGGGCCATTGAATATATTTTATTTTCTGGCTGGAAATCAAATCAAATCAATGGACCCTTAAGGTTATCTGTGTTCTAATTAAATTAATATTTTCTCTGGTTTGACCTTACCTCTCTGGATTACAAACCTCCTTCGGATTATACATACGGATTACCAAAATTTTAATTACCTAACTACATATATATATATATATATATATATATATATATATATATATATATATATATATATATATATATCGGGTGGAACAGTCAAATTGTCCAGATTGTGTAACAGAAAAATTGTCCAATCGTTACATTAAGATTTGAACCGTTATATCTTAGAAATGATTAAAGATATCTTACTGGAATTCTACAAGGTTTTTTCTCTATTGGGCTCTACTTTGAACAATAAATTATGTTTTCTTTTCTACTGTTTCCTCCTTTTAAAACTTATTCACCGTTCTCTTCATGGTTCTTGAATGGACTTTGACAATTTTTTCTTTTACACCCGATATACATATATATATATATATATATATATATATATATATATATATATATATATATGTATTCTTCCAAATCTCATAGGTAGCGACATTGTAAATTAAAGTGACCACCGCTAGGTTGCCCACGGCAAAGCGGCGTGATATCCTGGCGTTTCGATGGTTTGGAAGGTGTTACCATTGATTGTGACAATGCAATGGCGGGCTTTAATGTTAATATAAGAGAAGGCCGCCTAAGAGCATATGACAGGCAGATGATACTGTGTTGATGAGAAACTTAGAAAGAAAGCTGCAAGAACGCTAGACAAGGTCGGAAACGAAAGAAAGAAGATAGCAACGTCGATTGTAGGAAGAGAGAACATTTGATCATCACGACGATGCAATATGTAGACGAAGGCAAAACAAAAAACTGGGAAGGAGCGATTTTCCATTATCGTCTAGTGGTCTCTATATAGAGCCACCTAAAGCAGTAGTGACACATGGCTTAATGGTTGTTACGATGCTGTGTTGATTTCCGTGTTCACACTTTATATGTTTATATCGCCATTTTCCGGTATTGAACCCTCTTCTCGCATAGATATAGCAATTGCCAAACAATACATATACACGCACACATACTATCGAACACACACACACACACACACACATTATCTCCTCTTATTAAAAAATATAATGCATTAATTTATCGTTTACTAATAATATAATCAATTCCATAAAAATTAAACAGCGTCATTTATCCACTCTCTTCCATAGAATTTAGAGTTAGCGCAAACTCTTCTAGCAAAGAGTTCTTTAATAAGCATAGTGAAGTTTACAACGCTGCCCTTAGGAATAGTGATTATAAACGTAATACTATTACGTACAGAGATCCCATTATTTAAGCCGATTATGAGAAGATCATTTGGTTTAAACCCCCTTTCAACCCCGTTTCAACCTCATGGTTAAAAATAAACTAGGGCAATATTTCTTAAACCTTATCAATAAATATTTACCCAACACTAATCCGCTTAGCAAAATATTTAATAAAAATACACTCAAATTAAGCTATTGTTCTGTGGACAACTTTGAGAAAAATCATTAAAAAACACAATAATAAAGTCTTTAACAAATATAAATTTTCAAAAAGCAAGACGTATAGCAATGGTGCAGTAAATGATAATAATTATAATAATACTAATACCAGCAGATATAACTATAGGAATTCCAATGATTGCCCACTACAAAATAATTGCTTATCTAGTTCCTTGGTTTATTTTAGATCTATTTCTACACTTGAAAACCCGAGTATTAAAAAACCTACATTTGAAGCACTAAAAACTCGTTTAAAACCAGATGGTATCAACATGTGCTATCCTTCAACAATAGTACCTATAAAAATAGTATTTCGTTGTCGAAATATTTGGATCGTAAAAGAAAAAACAAAATTCCTACAGTTAAATGGAAACTAATTAGGATGGCTCGAATCTATAATTCTCTATACGCACCATGTTATCTCTGTCTCAATGAAAAATTGGAAATTATTAGATTTAAGGACATAATTAATCTCTTCAACTAAAGGAATGAACTTATCGTTAACTGTAGACATATTTCACACTTTACCTTGCAATAAAAGTAATAATATTATGAATGATAATATAATGATATTGTAAGTTATTATTATCATTTTTATTGTTTATTTTTATTGCAACCTGACCACCGACGTTACTTATAACCTATCCTTATTTGCTAGCGTTTTAATCTGGCATAGATACTTAATTTGATATTTAAGATTTGTGACCATTTATGTATTAATTTTACATGGACTTAGAATTCGTCTTTGTTATCTATGCATATATGTGCGTATGCATTTATCTGTGGTTGTTTCTATGTTTTTTACATATGTGTATATATACATATCTATATACATTTGCGCATGTGTGTTTTTGTGTTGGTATGTATATGTATATGCATGTACGTATGGGGTGTATGTGTATGTATATGTGTGCATGTGTGTGTATTTGTGTGTATATATTCATATATATGCGTATATGTGGGTACGTGTATCTGCTTGTATATGTTTATTTATATTTGTATATATATGGGTGTTTTATTTGTATGTTTGTTTTTGTATTTTGTTTGCACGTGTGTGTTTCGTTGTTCGTTTTTATGTATATCTATGCGTATGTCAGTGTATTTAAATACGTGTGTGCATGTATATATGCTTTGTCTATAGCCCGATACGTGTATTTCAAATACATATATGTATGCATCGTACATATGCACTTCTCACTTTTATTTGATCCTGATTTTATCTATATTTTAGTTTATGTATATAAAATATTGATGATTGGATTCTGTAGAGTTATTAGCGTATTTCTGCTTGAATTTTGGTGCATCTGTTTATTCGTATATTTGCATGTGTGTGATTGCTTGAATATGCTTTTACCTGTATATACATATGTCTGACATAATATTCTTTTGCTTGGCTTTTAATATGTATGTTTTTATATTTTCTTTTTTTTTCTGTTTATTTTCTTATATATTCTTATTTTTGAATTTTTTCTTCCTCTATTTCCTGTGTGAATATACGTCCTTGTATTTGTGTGCTAATATATTTGCTTATAAAGACGTGCTTGTGTATTGTGATGCGAATGTGTTTGTCCTGTCATTTGAAAACTTACTTCCCTATCTATCTCTTTATTTGAATTCTGACTTCCATGTATCAGATATGTATAGCGATCGGAGATACTTTTTCCATCAGCGTCAAACTTATCTGATAAATTGGCAATTCGCTACGAACAATAAATATATATATTTTCTCCTAGTTTAATTTCTGAATAATCTTGTAATAATATTAATTTGATGTTCGGTTAACTTTAGAATTTGACATTCGAAATTTTTTATTTTTTATTTTTAAATTTAACTGTTAAGATTTAAATTTTATATTGATTTCTATTTGATCAAATCTTAACTTTAAAGCACTAATATATTGTACTTATACTAGAGTATATTGTCATGTTATTTTAAATTACCATATAATTGTTGTGTAGGATCCACCTAATCTGCATAGGTGACTATCAACTATATAAATAATGGTTGATACCGGAAGACGAGAAAAGGAATCACGAGATCCAACAAGAGACTCTGATCGACTGCGACTAGTCAACACATTCTCCAGGAACGTCTTCCCAGAAATATACAGAAATACTATATGTACTTATTGTGTACACTTCTTGTTATAATACATTCTTGTTCTAAGTATATTTTGTGTTGCATTATTATTCCATGCAATAGGCGAGATTCAACAATGAGTCAAGACTCAACAATAATTTTATTCTGTTTGACAAGCATAGGTTACGTAACAAAGTTCCCCTACTAAGGTGGTTTGGTTGGATTTTGTACTCTTAAAACCGTTTATTTTCCATTCATAATAAGATCTTGACATCTGTAAGATGATAAGATCTTGATATGATCTTGACATCTGTAATTTTTAATAATTTTAAATTTAACTGTGGAATTAAAACTTTATTTGTTATATTTTGATTTAATTCCAATCAAACCCCAACATTAATGCACTAATATATTGCACTAATATATTGTCACGTTATTTTGAATTACCATATAAGTGTATTCTGATTGGTCATCATAGGTTACGTCACAAAGTTTCCTTTACTGAGGGGGTTTGGTTGGCTTTTGTACTCTTAAAACCGTTTATTTACCATTCAACATCATCCCATGACAAAATACCGGAAGTGTCGAAACGAAATTGCAATTTTTGCAGTGATTTTATAACATGCATATGTTATAAATTTGAATACATATATATATATATATATATATATATATATATATATATGTGTGTGTGTGTGTGTGTGTTTCTAAAGAATTAATGTATTTAATTTTAACCAGACATATTTATTACTTCAAAAGTTATTATAGTTGACACTTCTTATTTGAATTGAGCACCTTATATTTATTTCTTTATTAAACTGTATGTATGTCTGCCTTATTATGTATTTCTTTCTTAATAAAGAAAATATTATCTTTTAAAATTGGGAACGTTCATGAACATTCATCAGGCGGTTGAAAAGTGATGAATATTCATGAACGTTTTCAAATTTAAAAACCTTCATAAACCAATGACATACTTGCTGTTGTATATAAACACGTACAACAACGTAAAGAGGACGAAACATATCAACTAAGAATAGTTTTTCCTCTTGTCTCTTCATCCATTTTGTTCCTTTACTAATACGCTTTATCTGGAAATAATTTACACATACGCTCTCTCTCTCTCTCTCTCTCTCTCTCTCTCTCTCTCTCTCACACACACACACACACACACATATATATATATATATATATGTATAATAATTATTTTAAAAAAATATGATTCCATCGCGAAAGAGCAATTACTGTATGGAAACTTGACTCAAGTCCTAAAGTTTAATTTCAATATTAAACTTAAAATGGAATCATATTTTTTTAAAAATAATTATAATTTTACGCTCTACTTCTGTATCGAGCATTGTTTTTTAAAACTAAAAAAATAAATACTAAAGAACTTTAGATCATTAATCTAACTGTTCTTTCCTATTACATCAACACACACACACACACACACACACACACACACACACACACACACACACATATATATATATATATATATATATATATATATATATATATGAGGGATTCATCGATGTTTGAAATTTATGATCCGACATTATTTCTTATATAAACGATATATTTCGTGGATCCATGTATTTGAGAAGATTACATCATCTCTGGCCTGGGTTTTCGAGATTCTTTAATAAAGAAAATGTATCTTTTGGTGGGTGTTAATGATGCGTCCATTTCGTTTAGGGGAAACCATCGTATGATGACTTGGGAAAATAACAATTTCTTCAGGAAATGTGAGAATGGAAAGAAACCGAGGCGTAGAATTACTACGTTCCACACCAACATAAAAAAATGTTGAAAAATCAAAAGAAAAGGGGGAAATGCATTATTTCATGATTTCTAAGATATACAGTACGTAAGTCCATCCAAAACTATAACAAACTGATCGCAATTTAGACATTATTGATTTATTAAAAAATATTTATTTCTTGACTTTTGCCGTAACAGATTTTGAATTATGGCACTTTGTGTCATCCATATTTTTTTTACTGATATTTCAACCACTTGAATATTAATGAAAGTTCTCACATTTAAAAGTCTTGATAAAACAATGACATCCTTGCACTTGTATATAAACACGTGCAACAAAATCTTTTCCCTCGATAAGGGCCCTCAGCTAAGAATAGTTTTTCCTATTGACATTTTATATATATATATATATATATATATATATATATATATATATATATATATATATATATAGGTTGGTAGGTAGGTAAATCAAATAACTAGATATTAGCATCTGTATATGCGCTCTAGCGTGCATACACTGGTAAGCAAATAAATATATACAAAATTTACCTTAAGGTGTAAACATGACAGTGCTTGATAAGGTTAGAGAGAGCTAAGAAATATAAATTGATAAATATACATATATCTACATACCTTGTGTCTGAAGAGTTGGGTAACAACGAAACTTAAGTCGCACCACAAATGTAGTTATATATATATATATATATATATATATATATATATATATATATAGAAGTGAACATAGAAGTGAACACTGATATGGAGCACTTTATCCCATAAATATAGCAAATCTTATGACTATATTTCTTAATATATATATATATATATTTATTTATTTATAGCCATCCACAGACAGACGGTTTCGCTGTATCACAGCTCATCCGTGTGGCTAGACATCCAATTATTTCAATCTGGCATTGAAACCCGACTGACTTGAGATGAGTCAGAGATTCTATCCGAAAGCTATAGTCGTCCGGCAGAAAGTAAGCTAAATGTTAACGTTTTTACTATACGAAAGACGTCAGTGGCTAGGATAACTCGATATATATATATATATATATATATATATATATATATATATATATATATATATATACATATATATATATATATATATATATATATATATATATATATATATATATATATATATATATATACTTCAAGCGCAGGATGAATTGGTTTAACATAATCTTCTTTCTTGAACCGTGGCTGCATCATATATATTTGCCCTTCAATATGGATTCGTAACTCGTCTTTCTGGAAATCGAAAACCTAGTTCGATTTCCATTCGAATCCATTACATTTTCTTACGTGCTAATACCCTTTGGAAAGGTACGAATCCTCTCCCCCCCACACAACTTTGAGTCAATCGCAGGAAAGACCCGGTTCTATGTCATTGGTTGACAACTGGTCTACCACAGAAAGAAATGGCAGCCCACTGTGGGAACAAATCTGCCACGTCTGTCATGTAACGAAAGATACTTGATAGCCTAAGCGTGTATCACGCATACCTGACTGATATATTTAAAAATTCTAATACTTATATTATGTTAATATCATCTAGGTCAATATACGCCATTAACATTCGCATTTCGATTACTGCATTTCACTCCAAAGGGAAAATTCATTGAAACACATTTTTCCTCTTGTAAAGATCGCTCTTATCTGAAAATTGAGCGCTTGTTTAAAATTTAAAAATTGTAATTTTCAACAACTTCAACAGCATTAAAAGTGTTTTTTTTATCTTGTTTCTTCTTATTCGTATTTTTCTTTCGATTACCTCATCGTCTTTTCTTAATTGTGAATGCTAATGCAGTCAGTTACTAAATGAAAATCAATAGCTTTAATGAGTTAATGACCTTTTAATTCCTTTTTAAATATTCAGATTATTGCAAAGATAAAGTGCTGCGTTGGAGATAAAATTCTGGTCTTTAGAATTACAGAGAATAAGATTTTTATTAAATTTTCGCACAAATTGTGTCAGGTGACTCAGGCGTTTATTATCAATTCCGACACTTTTATAACTTCCATCCGCAAAGAACCGATTAAATAAAAAGAATAATGGAAATAAATCGATTTCTATATACAGGTGAATTTAAAGTCCGAAATAAAACTTTGCCTGTTCTGTTTGCCATGTGCTTCGTGATTTCGATCCAGTTGATTATAGTTGATTATTTCTGGGATTGTTTTATCAGTGTGTCTGTTTATCTCCGTTTTCTTCGAAAAATTGATATACGTTTAAGGCATGTTAACCAGCAGTGAACATGCAATGGGTTATTTCAGTGCCTACATTGTTCATATCGAAAAACGCTCTGTGCCACATCTCCAGCACTCCTTCAATAAATATTTCAAATTTTAATATATATATGTATGTATGTATATATATATATATATATATATATATATATATATATATATATATATATGTATGTATGTATATATATATATATATATATATATATATATATATATGTGTGTGTGTGTGTGTGTGTGTGTGGATATATTAGTCTGGTGCATTATTATCAGGCGTTTTTATAGACGAGTTATTTGTTAATAAAAATTGCCGTTTTAATCCTTTTTTTAAATAAAAATATTATTTTATTTTCAAGTTATAAAAACACGTGTCGGTAATCATACGCACCGGAATAATCATTTAAAAATATTATTGTTGAATTGGTATGTTTCTTTTGTCATAATAAATATTGTTAAAAAACGCCTGATAATTATGCACCAACCCAATACCTACATACACACACACACACACACACACACACACACACACACACACATATATATATATATATATATATATATATATATATATATATATATTGTCATCAACGTCCGGTTGCCTCTAGCTAGGATCGAAACGCGACTGAATTGGCGTCAGTCGCGGATCTACCACTAAGCATTTGGCACACGGCAGAGGTGAAGGTGAATGTAAGCGTATTTATTTTTAGATAAACACACAGTGACTGAGAGAACTCGATTCGATTTACAGAAGAGTCTTGCATCATTAGCCGTTAGAGTCACTGTTTACAAACCCATATTGTACACTCTTAGCAGTATTTAATTAAATCACTCTTACTTTTTGTTATGGTCCAAGTTCCTTGTATCACGGTGATGGTCCAAGGTAGAACCAATGAAGAATAACTCGAACACAGGTATGGAATAACACAGATATATTACAAACAGAAATATGTACAAAGAAGTAGGAGTATTAGTAATGACAATCAGGTTTGGTTAGCGTGAACTGTGTCTGTCCTTCCTCTTGAGGAGCAGTATTTATGATGTCCGGAATAGTCCATTATTATAATTTGATTAATAAATTAAAAATTAACAAATATTACAATTTAATTAATAATATAACAACTATATAAAATATACCACTGGAAGCATAATCTATAGCTGAAGAAATGGAAGACGTAAACAAGAGCAAAATTTCATGGGCGTGCGTATGTAAAAGAACGTTAAATTCATGAATACGCATGCGTACAAAACGGAGTAAAAAAAGCAGACTAAAAAAAGACGCGGAGCAAAGTGAAAAAGAAAATTTTAAAACTGGAAATACTGGTAAGAAACCGCTATCCCTGATGGTTGGAAATTTCACTAAGAAACATCGGTGCCGGAATAAAAATTGATATTTAAAAACCTAAGAAATCTTTTCATATAATGTCATATATATATACACTATTATTATTGATATGGTCCAAGTCCCTTGTACCACGGTGATGGTCCAAGGTAGAACCAATGAAGAATATGAATATCAGATTTGGTTAGAGTGAACTATGTTGTCTCGACAAGTATCACTATTCCAATGTCTTACAATAATAGTCTGAACCCTGAACGCTGCTCCCTCTTCAGGCGCAGTATTTATGATGTCCGGAATAGTCCAGTATTATTATTGGTAAGTTCCCATAACACCCGCCTTCCGATGCTTTTGCGTGGCAGGGTTTTCTAATATCGTTTTTTCTTTGGATCTATTTCCAAAGGTTCTGTAAACTTTCTTTTTCTGGACGATTTTCTTGGTTCTGGCATTGTTTGCGGTCTTTTTATATCAAATGTATCGAAAATCGTGTCCATCACCTCTTCCTGAGGTGGACCGTTAGCATCCTGTAACGGTCTCTTCCTTATTTGGTTTACGTGTCTTCTATGTGAGAATTTTTGTCCCTTTACTATGTAAACCATATTGCCGATTCTTTTCACAACTGTCCCTTGCTCCCAGTAAGATGTATTATTTTTATATGCTTAAAAAAACCTTTCTCATGGGTGGAATTTTCTTTTTGGTGTGTAGGACTGTGTTATTTGTTTCGTTTGACTTGGTAGCAATTTATCAAATGCTGATCTGATTTTTCTAGCGAACATCACTTCTGCGGGTGATAATGTCGATGGTGTAACATTATTTGGCGTAATTCGATATACCTGAAGAAATTGCTGTAATGCTTTTTCCGTAGGCACGTCATAGGCTTTTCGTAACGCTCTTTTGAGTGTATCAACAAATCTCTCCGCTTGCCCATTTGATCTTGGGTGATAAGGCGGGGATTTTATGTTTTACTTGATAAATTTCGAAAAAATCTTGGAAGTCTGCTGATGTGAATTGCGTTCCATTATCTGTGACTAGGCAATCCACTACGCCAAACCGAGCGAATAGTTCGTGGTGGCATTTTATAGTCGTTTCCGAAGTATGATTTTTGCAACAAAACTCCTCCAGCCATTTACTATAACTATCCACTATGATTAAATAGTAAAAACCATCAATTGGTCCTGCATAATCTGCGTGTATTCTTGACCACGGGCGATCAGTCTCTGGTCATGGCTTATGGACGCTTGGCGGTGCTTTGGCTGCTAAGTTACAACCCTTGAACATTTCCACCATCTGAGTAATATCCTGGTCCATATTTTTCCAATATACACAGCTTCGCATTAGCGACTTCATTCTATTTTTACCAGGATGGCCCCTGTGGAAATCCTTTAGGATTCGCTTTTGTAATGTTTTGGGAACTACAACCCTTTCGTTGTAAAGTAGCACATTATCGCATAGAGAAAAGCTGTCCGATATTTGCTCATTCTTTTCTGCTATTTTTGCTTTTGTTTCATTTATAAATTCGTCATTTTTGGCTTCATTTTTTATGTCTTGTAGTGTGACTGGGAGGTTTCTAACTGTACAACATAGTACTGTCCTGATATCTTCTTCATTTCTTAGGGCTGCGATTACCGTATCTTCCGATGGCTCTGTCTTTGTTGGTATAAGTCTCGACAGACCATCGGCATGCCCGATTCTTTTCGTTGGTAGGTATTCCAATCTGAAATTTTAGTTCAGAAGAATTGTTCCCTATCTAAGTAACCTATTTGCAGTGTAAACCGGTAGACCTTTTTTCGAATCAAAAATTGTTAGTAACGGTTTGTGATCCGTCTGAAGAGTAAAATATCTACCATAGATATACCTATGAAACCTTGTGACTGCGAAGATAATTACCGAAGCTTCTTTTCCTATTTGTGAGTAATTTTTCCCCGCTGGTAAGTGGGTTACAGAAGCATGTTCAATGGGTTTTATAGTCCCATCTGGCATTTTATGTAATATATACGTGCCGACTCCGTAGGCGCTTGCGTCACTTGCTACAATTATTTCTAGTTTAGAATCGTAGTGTCCCAAAAATAAATCCGATGTTAACGTCTTAATTATTTTTTCAAATGTTTCCTGGCATTGATCTGTCCACTGCCAAAATTTTTCTTTCTTTAGCAGCTCGTTCAGTGATGCGCGAAGTTTATGTATTTGAGGAATTAATTGTTTGTAGTTCTGTTATGTTCTTAGGAACAGGCATTTTTTTTTTATTGCTGTTGCCCTTTCAGTGTCTGGTCGTCTTCCTTCTTGATCTATGATATGGCCAAGGTATTTAATTTCCTTCATGAAAAAATCGCACTTGTTTTCTTTTACTTTGAATCCATAGCTTTGTCTTCTCTTAAACACCTCCTGTACATGTTCCCAATGTTGTTCAACACTTTCGCTATTAATCAATACGTCATCCAGGTATGCAATCGTGTACTCTAGTCCGGCAAGAATCGTATCCATTGTCTGTTGGAATATAGCCGGCGCGACCTTAATACCAAATGGTATCTGTACAATCCTTTGTGTGTGTTTATGCATAGAATTTTTTAACTTTCTTCATCGGCTGGAATTTGCAAGTACGCTTCACTTAAATCTATTTTTGAAAAAAAATTTCCGCCATTTAATTTAGTGAATAATATATATATATATATATATATATATATATATATATATATATATATATATATATATATATATATATCCTTGTACAGGATGAACCTTACTGTAATATATATATATATATATATATATATATATATATATATATATATATATATATTACAGTAATGTTCATCCTGTACAAGGGCTGGGTCCACTCGGGGTAGTGGTTACGTTAAGGGTTAGTTCATACGATTAGGAGGGGAAGATGACTGTTAACTATATACTTGAACAGATTAAGATTGTAGTGAACGAGGAATATCCTCTTAGTGTGTTCCATAGGGCAGTGGTCCGCGGGGAGAATGTGTTTGGGTGGAAGTTACTTATCACCGATGAAATGTGGAGGGAATATATGTGGTTTGCTACAATATCTGTGAGTGAATCCTACCAGTGAACGGTAGACCAGGTAGAAACAAGGAATGGTAAATATATGGGCATTTGGGGGAAATATTATATTGACATGTTTCGCCATTGAAAACGTAACATCAGATAAAAATATTTTATTTCAAATGTCCATCTGTTGGCGCTTATCAACATCAAAGATTTTACAAAGTGTCATATATTTGCCGTTCCGTCAGATTCTCATCCAAATTTAAATCATATATGGTTATGTCAATATTAGCCGTTTCCTATAAGGCAACATTCGGCATGCATTGCCCCAGCAGCCGTTAACACTGAAGGTTGTAATATAAGAGTCTATCCACTGAAACAATTTTTAATGGAAATAGGTTTCTCAAATCCGCGAGTTGTTATCAGCCTTTCCAGGATTGCTTCCTACCCTCAACATCTTTATTTTGTTACTATTTTTACTTCGAATTACAGGTACTATCCATTTTAGCTGCTGTTGAAAGGTGTTCAAGATGTCGTTTCTGTTATCTGGTACGATTCTTTGTTTCCGATTCCGCCACGCTAGTCCAAGAGGTTCAAAGAAGGCTGGCCATCGGCAAGACACACAGGCTCGTTTAAAGACGTTTCAACCATTTATCATAGACAGCTGACAGTTTAGATCTGTCATGCATCTGTAAGCCTCGATCTGATATAGCTAAGGAAAGAAGAGGGAAAATGTTTATTTCACACACGCACAAAGACACAGACACATACACACACGCGCGCATATATATATATATATATATATATATATATATATATATATATATATATATATATATATATATATATATTTGTACCAGGATATATTCTGATGTAACATATTTTTTATATGTGCTCACTGGTAAAACAGACCAATTAATCTTTTTAGTACGACCCTACACGCCCCCGATATATATATATATACAAGCATATGATTTTACATATATATTTATATATATACAAGCATATGATTTTACATATATATTTTCATATATATACTTGTATATGGTTTATATATACAAGTATGTGATTTTATAATATATTTATGTTATAATTTTTAAATAAATAATTTAATATATATATATATTTATATATGTCTGAGATGAGCTATTATGTACATTATTTACATTATCCGCACCACTGTCCTCATCTTTGTCGCCATATTTATTACAAAGTTTCGGCCGTTGTACGCTCCGGCTTTCTTCAGATGGTTGGAATGTCGAACTGAACCCTGTATTTCGTTCACTGGGGTAGACTGTTCTTGTTTTACGTGCCATGTTTAATGGATGTCAGTTATCTCCTGTTAATTTCCCTCTGAAAGTTCTCCACTGCCTTAACCGGGATAGATAGATGGATAGATAGATAGATAACTCACACTCTCTGGCTACCTGTTACTGGATCTAACCAACGGCTTTATCCGCTGTGCTATGTCCATTTGTGTATGCATTTCTGGGTGTTATAAACCTAATGTCTTCAGTTCATTTTTTTTACCAGTGCTCATATTGCAATTTTTTGCTGTTATCAATTTATGTTTTTACCAGAGCTCATATCGCAAATATTTGGAGATCTTTGAGGGGGAAATTAACAGGAGATAACTGATAACTGCAATCCATTAAACATGGCGCGTGGAACTAGAACAGTCTACCCCAGTGAGCGAAATAAAGGGTTCAGTTCGACATTCCAACCCCCTCAAAAAGTCCGGAGCGTACAACGGCCGAAACGTTGTAATAAATATGGCGACAAAGATGAAGACAATAGTCCGAATAATGTAAATATATATATATATATATATATATATATATATATATATATATATATATATATATATATAGATGGATAGATAGATAGATATAGATATAGCTAGAGAATATGAAATATTCAAATAATAATTTTGATTTTCAAGACCACATTTTAAAAAGTATGTATTAACTACAATAATATATATATATATATATATATATATATATATATATATATATATATATATATATATATATATATATATATATCCAGGTACGATGACAACGAATATAGTACAATTCCATCGTTCGTAACATTTAAAAAAGGTGCCTGAATACAGAGTCGAGCAATATTATTGATTTTAGGTTGTTACACGGAAAATATTGTACAAACTTCTGATGAGACGGATTGATTTGCATTAAAACACGACTGCAATTGTGTAGCAATTTTACATGTTTTCGGTGTAAATCCTAAAATAAATACATATAAAGACAGGCAGAAAATACATACGTACACATATATATATATATATATATATATATATATATATATATATATATATATATATATATATATATATATATATATATATTTTAGTGCGTACTGTATTCATGGGTAAAAAGTTCTCAATATCAGGGTTGTTTAAATATAAAAGTGGACGCTGATGTCTACACAGGCGGTCGACAGTGTCTTTCATGCTTGAGCGCAATCCACGAGCCGTGATTGCACTCAAGCATGAAAATGACTCTCGTTACTTGGTGTTCCGTTTTCTACAAACACACATACACATCCCCATATATATATATATATATATATATATATATATATATATATATATATATATATATATATATATATATATATATATGTATATTACACATGCGTAAATACACTGCGCGAAGTTATGAATTTCTCTCATCTCTCCATCTATGGGATAAATAGTAGGAAAGATTGTTTTCCCTTGGCGACCAGCCAGTCCAGGTGAAATCAACTATGAATTCAAAACAGGATGGTCATTTGGAGGCCTTGTTTCAGACTATGTTAACCAGTTCTAAGTATTTGGTTCTTCTGGAAAGTGTTTGCGGTTCTGTGCAATCCTTTTCCACCATAATCAAATCATATGTCCGGTTACTATGGCTGTTCAGTGTCGGAACATCATACGTCGAAGACGACGTGTGAGTTCAGGATAATATGATACAACAAAATCTTCGTTGTTGGTTGTTTTGCTTTTTTCAGTTAATTTAACCACATGTCAGTCATTGCCTATAAAATATCGAATATAAAACTTTTCTGGTTTATCCTTTCGCCTGAAAGCATTACCCCCCACCTCCTTTTGCTGGTGGTTATTGCCCCTCTGCAAGGAATGGAGTCGATTACCGACGACAGAGAAATCATAAAGCCTTGGTTTCGCAATAATTCTTAGTTTCGTATTCTCATGATTAATCTGATTTAATTTTTTTCTTTTTTTTAAAAATATATTCTTTGCTATTTTACCTTTGCGTCAGACTGTAATCCATGAAGTCAACGAGGTGTGTATTATAATTTATCATTTGCTTTTTTAAATGAATTTATTCCAAGTTTTCTATTCTATTTCTTTATTACAGTTTTCTCTTCAATTTCGTCCTAAAAAAGGAAGATACAAATAAATCTTAAACAGTATAAAGTAAAATACAAATAAACTTAAAATGCAATAGAAAATATATTGCATCAGTTGCTAGGTCACCTGCTAAGACATTTCATTCATTGTGACGTGCGACGCAATTTTTCTCTCTAGAATCTATCTTACACATTGATAAGCTTACTATTCGTCCATACTTTGAATATTATTGCCATATACGGTCTAGTGCTCCTGTTATATATTTAGAGAGTATTGGTAACTTCGAAAGAAGGATATGGAATATTATTGGACCTGACCTGGCATTTCGGCTTCAGTCGCTTTACTTCTGCAGTAATGCATATTCCCTGTGCCTTTTCTATAAATACTTTCATGGTAATTATTCATTTTGATGGTATCTACACATTATATATTTAAGCGCAGTACTAGATTGGCAACAACTACTCATCAATTTACAGTAGAATTGGCTAAATGCAACCGTAAGTTCTATGTTAACAGTTTCTTCTCTCACACTACTCGATTGTCTTCTTGATTACGTTTCTTCTATTCTTCACGCAGCTTAATGTTTCTCTTTTTTCTTATTATTTCACAATCAATAAACCCTTGTGTTTTATTGACGTTACTGCATTGCTTCGTTGTTTGTTGGTTGTTTGGGGTTTTATGGCATATCAACCACTATGGGTTATTTAATGCCAAATCCAGTTTCCACATATTTATTCAATATATATACTTTGTAAACGTAATTTAAGGATAACGTTGGCAACATCATTGTTTCAAAAACGTATAGCTGGCAACATCATTGTTTCAAAAACGTATAACTGGCAACATCATTGTTTCAAAAACGTATAGTTGGCAACATCATTGTTTCAAAAACGTTTAGCTGACAACATCAAGACCTGGAAGTTCACTATTTGCCCATAGCTAGGACCCCAACAGGTGCTACCACCCCGGGTCAGGGTGGACCTGGGAACACCAGCAATTAAGAGGTGGTTCCACGCTTCCTCACAATTTCCTGATCAGAGGCCTTGCTGTTGGATGCAGTTTAACGTCGTATCCAGGACGATGCATTGCTTCAGGTGAAATGATTAAATAAAAAACTTTCCTTGTGTTTGCGTTATTTATTCACTGAGAAAAACTGTTTGCTTGCTGATATAAAGTGAGCTTTTAATTAAAATGGTTTGGACGTTAAAGAGAAAAAGTCGAAATTTAGGAAGGAAGGAAAAAAATGACGGTTGAAATCCACGGACATTTTTAGACCAAATGTTTCTCTCCGTCTCGATTTAAAATTCCGCCCGCATTTTCCTGATACTTTGACTACATTTTATAAATAGTTTTCTTTCTTGACATGAAAAGTTAGAAATTTTAATAACATACCGAGTGTTCCCCCCCCCAAAAAAAATTGGCTTAATTTTAAAAGCAATTATCTTGAAACGTAATAAGTCTAGCTCAATGAAATTGAACAGTTTAAGTGTTGGATGTCATAAGTTTATTATGAGACCGATTTCATAAGTGTTTAATATGTTTACCGCCTGTGACATGTTACACGTCACGTCAGTAGTTCAGTCCTTGCCAAACACGCTGGAGCATGTCTCCGGTAGTATTATCCAGTGCGGAAGTGATTCTCTGCTTGAATTCATCAATGCTAGCAAGAAGAAGGGGCACATAGACCAGTCCCTTCACATATCCCCATAAAAAGAAATCACACGGGGACAGGTCCAGTGTCCACGTCGGCCATTTCATCAGAAAACTGTCTTCATCTTCCCCACGCCCGAACCATCTCTCTGGAAGATTCTCGTTGAAGTAACAAAAATAAAACATTAAATATAAAACCTTGATACATTGTGTGAAAATTTGAGCTTTATTTCAACAAGAATTGCCAAAATTATTGTCCTGCAAAATGATGTCAAATTATAGTCTATTAAGGCTGAAACACTGACAATTTTAAAGTATATATAAATATATACAAAAATATATTCAGTGATGTTTATGTCAAAGTGGGAAAAGGTTTTCTCATGGCGCATTTCGCCCTTTAGGACTTCACCAGATTAAAGGACGAAACACGTCTCATATAAACCTTTTCCATTTTGACATTGATTTCTCTGGAATTGTTCTTGAAAAATATAATAACAGAAAAGAAACAACAAAAAAGTGCTAACCGGTTATCGTTCCTTGCTCTTCAGAACTAATCGAGGACAAAAATATAAACATGTGCACAGCAACTAAAATAAGGCGGAGAAAATAGTACTGTTACAGAATGAGCAGTATAAGTACTAGACAAATTGCATTAGGCCAAATAGCCACCCCTTCTGCATAAAAAGGGAAGGCTGCTTAGACTTAATATAATTTTTTATCTTTGCGTTTTCATCCACTTTGCATATGTTATATATACTTTTAAAAATTTAATAAAAGTTTGTCTCTTTCGGAGATTACTTAATTACATTTTTGTGCATGTTTTATAATTATAATAATACACAGATAATAGGATGAAACGCTTTAATTCATATAAATGTTCTTCGTGGGCATCTCGTGGCTGTAATGATTAGCAAGCTTGTCTTACGAATGGATAGTGAGTTTAATCATCACTGGGTGCCCCATACTTTTGTCCTTGTATCACATCTACACTACGCTGGAAAATCATAATAAATGTTCTTCGATTTCATGTCGTTCATATTTTTTTAACTTTATCGGGATTTTTTACGGTAATAGTTTCACATTTTCGTAATGGTTTAACAGGACTTATTCCTCCTGCTTCAAGTTGGTCCTCAAAAGTAACAGAAAAATAACTTTAATTATTTTAAAAAAAAAATTACGTTCAACTTCGAATAGTTGCGCTCTGACCATAGTGTAGTACAACACAAGAATAAATAGGAAGAAATCGTTGTTAGGCAGATCGGAGTGAGTTAAACTGCTGAGTGACGGACACTTTCTGTCGAAAACATCTTTTGAAATACTTTTACTCGAGTACGAATACGTACTATTATGGACCCTATCAGGTTGAAAAATCGGTTCTCGTATGATCACCGAAATTTTCTCCCAATTATAAACTATGAAGAGCGGAAGCGAAACCGGTTATTTTCCTCTTTCATTTTTTAACCATCAGTTTTTTAATTATGCCAAATAATATTCGGAAGTTATTATTTTTATATTTCATATTTTACATTATATATATATATATATATATATATATATATATATTGGGGCGTGGAGAGTTGTATTAAATAGATTAGTTGCCCTGTTTTAACAGTGAGCACATTTAAAAAATATCTGTTACATCAGAATATATGGTGCTACATATATATATATATATATATATATATATATATATATATATATATATACGTATGTATGTATGTATAAAGTGTGGTTGGTTCTGCACAAAGCCTTCACTACTAAAATCAAATCATATATGCTAGGGTCACGGTTGTCGGTTCCTAGGAACTGAGCTGCTTGACCCTAATACGTCCACCATATATATATATATATATATATATATATATATATATATATATATATATATGGAGAGACAGAGAGACAGAGACAGAGAGACAGAGTGCACTGTATACACACACACACACACACACACATATATATATATATATATATATGTGTGCAAGCCTAATGGGGGATCATGTTTTCCACCTTTCATCCGCTTACCCACAAGCTCAAAGTCGCAAAACTGTCACTACTCCCATAGCCAATGTGAGAGGCCCTCCATTTTCTAATGCTACCAGTTCAAACCTTTAGATTTGAAACCAGCTTTCTTCATTCCACTGGGTTTATTCACCCTCATCCCCTCCGTAGGAAAATATTACGCAGATTGAATCATCCCAAAGAACCGCTGCTTTGTTGAACAAAGCCTGTGCCTGCAACAATGCTTTCTCGAAACGTATTAACTTAAAGTCTACGGTGAGTCTTTATTTAGGCACCACATGCGCATAAGCTTCATTTCCTACTTCCGTTCACATCCCACACCTCGTTTAGTATTCGTCTGTTTTGAATATATCATGTCCTTGTATTGGGTGAACACTAGTACCAAATATGTCGCATTAGATCCCCAACACCTTCCTAATTATTCAAGACGTTTTCAGATATCCTGTGGCCTCAAATCTCCAATGTTGGACATTTAATTGTGCTAATATCTGATCATTGCAAAATCCGAGTTATTTAATATAAGATGACCGCAACTTGATTCTGGCGTTTGTTTTGGTGACAATTTCTCGTGTGTTTGAGATTGAGTCAGATTTTTGTTGAATGTTGACGTTTTGTCCCCAAATGAAGGGCGGATGAAATGTCGCGCTTTTACCACTGTAGTATCGTATGCAAATCGGAAAGACAAGTATAAATAGAGAACAACTGGCGAACATGGGCTATTCCTAGCAAACCCGGTTGCTGTTCAGGACACGAAGAACTGTACTACGACTACTACTACGCAGAGATATATGCAAAACATAACAACCACGTTATGCTCGATAAATTTCGGGAAAGAGTAACCGCTATATGAGAAACATTCAGAAGGTTTATATGAAAACTGCTCAAGCTCTTCGGGCGGTCAAAAAGTGGTTTGACAGATATCGTCAGGGTTATTTGAACATAAACGATTAGGCGCGCTCCGGGCGAACTTCCGACATAGATGAAGACGTTCTGCTTGCCAACATGGAGAATAAACCGAAGATTTCGAAGGAAGAGATTGCTAAGTGTTTGAAAATCGATATCTCAACCGCCTTTCGCAATCTGATGCTATTTGTGTCCAAGACAAATGGCCGATTTTTGGCAAATCGAAAAGGTGTATTTTTCTGCCACGACAACACAAGACCGCATGTTGCGAAACAGAACATGAAGAAGCTCAAAGAGTTGTAATTGGAAACCCTCCAGCACCCCCACTTCTTCTGACTTGGCTTCCTTCGGATTTTCACTTGTTCCGGTCTGCGCAGAACAATTTAAATGACCAAAAAACAAAACGACTCTGTACAAGTCAGTCGAACAAAAATACAAGGAAAATGGCATCAACAAGCTTGTAGAACAATGGAAAACAGTTGTTAAAAACGATGAAGACGATGTATTTTAGTAATAACTGCTTTTTGGGGTATGTAAAACTTTCTTTTTTAATTTTCTAATCGGGCAGGAACGTTTGAAGTGATGTAACAGATTTAATGCTTGGGTCACCAGGGATATGTTTTTCCTAATCCAAATTGGAATGAATGATGTTTACACTGTAGTAAAAACAGAACCAGTGAAATAAACTGATACGAAAGCTTTATTGCACTTTACCCTGACTACTCGTCTACTGACGGATTAAGAGTGATTTCTCATATCCTCTAGATCTTAAGGGGAGGTAACTGATAATTTTACCAGAACAACAACAACAACAACAACAACAACAACAACAACAACAACAACAACAACAACAACAAAATGATTAGAACAATAGTCCAAATAAAAATAGTGTAAGTAATGAAAACCCACATGTTGAACTCTGAGGCAAAATTGAGTCGTGAGTTCGGTCCCCAATGGATGCTTACTACTGTGACCTTGCAGACCAAGGTCAGGTACAAACGCATGTATGGAATATCATGTCTTGTTTTATTTATTTTACTGCGAGTAATGTTTTCACTCAGTCCGTACTAACTAGGTTTCGGTTGTTACGCTCTCCGGCCTTTCTCAGGTGTATATCGATCTATGTAACCTATAGGGAATTCGGAAACTGAACCTTTTATCTAATCTCGTTCCACTTCTCATGTCTAGGGATATCATATACATATATTATTTAGTACTGTTGTGTTATTGCTCGCCTGTTTCCACTTCGTGCAAGTACACGCTGCCCGACACAGAGATTGAACTCACAATCACTGTCACCAAATTCACAAAACCAACGCTTTAATCTACCGGGCCATTGTCAATATACACCTAAGAAAGTTAGGAGAGAACAACAGCCGAAACATTGTATAAAAAACAGAACCAGTGAAATTAACTTATACGAACGCTTTATTGCACTTTACTCTGACTACTCGTCTACTGACGGATTTAACAGGGTGCTTTTTATACCACCTAGATCTTAAGGGGAGGTAACTGATGATTTATACCTCCTAGATCTTAAGGGGAGATAACTGATGATTTATACCTCCTACATCTTAAGGGGAGGTAACTGATGATTTATACCTCTTAGATCTTAAGGGGAGATAACTGATGATTTATCAGTACATACAAAATTTGAAAATTAATAAAAATCACATTTAAATCCTTAACAACAAAGCCTGTGTGTTCGGGTGCATACGGAATATTGTGCAGTTTAAGCACGAACACCGAATACTATTGGAAATACGCAATTATGTCAACCATGAGTTTGGCCTGACATTTTCTATCTTTTTTTTTATGTGTAGCTTTCTTTCCGTTAGACATCCATAACTGTTCGTGCGATTTTTATCAAGAATGTAAAAATTACGATATGAAAAAACTAAAATCGACATAATAAAACAAAGTCTAAATTTGTTAACGTTGATGGGATTATTCCTTAATGACTACTGATTTGAATAATCGTTATTAAAGCTTCGATAAAACGTTGAATCTTGAAGAATGAAGAAAATTATGGCCAATATTGTAAAATATCTACGGGACAGAAAATGTTGATTAAAACACAAAGGCATTAATCTCCCTTGATCAAAACCGGGTGAATTATTAGAATCGTGAAGAATTAAGTAAATATCTAAGTGGGTTATCTAGTAAATGCCTAAGGGCATGAGATAATTGGTAATTCCACAAGGAATTATAAGAAATATTGATATAAATAAGAATTATGTTGCGAATATTAGAATTAAGGTGATATAAGGTAAATCAAAATTTTAGACATTATTTTTGCCAAAATGCATATAAATATTATTTGCACATATCTCTGCGTAATAGTAGTCGAAGTACAGATCTCCGTGTCCTGAATAGCAAGTGGGTTTCCTAGGCATAGCCACCCTATGTTCTCTATTTATACTTGTATATCTAATTTGAATGCGATACTACAATAATATCCATACGAATTATTCGTTCACAATGCAGATCCATATTATAGAATTTTCAACTTGATAGAAATCAAGAGTAGGGAGACATTTTGATTTCGCCTTTAACTTCAGGACTTTGCCGAATCTAAAATCGTCATTTATCATGTGGTCGTAGGGTCACTGCGTATTGAGCACCTGATCAGTTCTCTCCAAATACTTGGGTTGAAAATCCGCGTTATTCGTTCATCCATAGGTTATCTTGGGCAAGTAAACCGGTCGGAGAATCTGTAGCAAACTTAAAATAAAGCAAGACAAATCTCGTTCGTTTTTTTTTTCAAATATAACTGACCTAGAAGTAGATAGATATTAACAAATGCATTGAAACAAAAAGAGTATATCTATCTATCTATCTATCTATCTATCTATCTATCTATCTATCTATCTATCTATCTATCTTTCTATCTATCTATCTACACACACATTCATACACACACACTCATATATATATATATATATATATATATATATATATATATATATATATATATATATATATGTATACCGTGTGTCACAGCAAAATTGTTCAAATCGTGTAACAGCAGGCGATAACTGTCCGTTCATTCCACAAAATGTTTAATATCTTAAAAACCACTAAACTATTTTTCTTTTTCCCAGGTTTTCAGATAAGACATTTAACCATCTTAGACACCATTTATCTTAAGAATCACTGAAAAACCCCTTTGAGTTATACAGCTAGAAAGAGAACAGGTTAAAATCGTTTTGTGCCAGTCCCACTATGTCTTCGCAGACACCGCGGTTGTGGTTGTATCACTGGGTGGAGGTCTTGGTAGACTGAGGCCAACAGCCATGCCGGAGATAGAATTGAACTCGGGGGATGGGCTCCGACGGGTTTACTTGCCCAAGACAACGTATGGATGAACGAATACCGCGAAATTTCAACCCAAATATTTGGAGAGAACTGGTCAGGTGCTCAATGCGCAGTGACCCTACGACCTCTGTGGTGGAGACATAGCTCTCTGAAGCAAGAGAATGCGAATTGTCCGTAAATGTGTTTGTAGACACCATAGACGTGTGAGGCGAACTCCAGCAATTCAATATTGAAGTGACACAGCGCATGCGTTATCGGCGAGAACGAGGCTTAGACAAGCGAAAGACCGAGGAAGGATAAAAAGAGCTTACTTTTTGTTTCAGGGCAGTTTGTTCTTTGGGACCGGTGATGGTTATACCCGTGTTCCAGAGAAAGAGCGATAGTACTGTTGTTTACGGTGTGCAGGAAAGTGAGTCCCGTGCAAAGTGTTGTTCCGGTTTCCACGTTAGCTGTCAGCGCGGAACAGATTCGAATGGAAATTTATTTTTCCTACCATCCAATTTTCGTTTAAACCTCACATTCTCTAACCTCATTCTGTCTCTTTTTTATTTTCTTAGCATAACTCTTTCCATTGACTTTCTTGTATGACGCATTTTGTTTTCAAGCGATTTTGTTAATGTCCGTGTTTCGCATCCGTACATAATAGGTATCGTGATGTGACCATTATACACTTTATATTCTAAAAATATTGACCATTTGTTTTTTATTGCTTCTCTATATTGCTTAAATGTTTCCCATCCTATTACAATGTGTAGTTTTACTTAATGTTCATCGTTTTTTCATATTATTTTTTTACCAGATGATTTCAGGAATTATTTCTTCTTCTTCTTCTTAACCCCTGTTTTCCCGGCGTCAGTTTTAAATGGATATTCTAAGAGAAAGAAAAGCTTCAATTCCAAAGATGAAAAAACAAGTGCAAAATGCTTCGCAAAAATTCATGTTATTTCAAAAATAATAGAGAAGCTGAATCTTTGGATAGTCGTTATGGCACCGTCCAGAAGGACTATGACATTAAGAAATTAAAAAGAACGCTATATTTAACATTTAAGGAATCTTCCGCAAAGATAAAATGATTTCTTCTGCATAAGCATGAAGTAAAACATCATAATGTTAAAATTTACTTGCAATATTATTGGTCCTGACCTGGTATCTCAGCTTCAGTCACTTGCCCATCTCTGTAAAGTTACTTTCATCTGCCTTTTCTATAATTACATTCATGGTAATTTTTCGGATGAGCTCTTTATTGATTTAAGTGCAGGACTAGATTTACAATAAGGTCTCATCAATTTAGACTTGAATTGGTTAGATGTAACCGTAAGTTCTATGCTAACAGTTTCTTTTCTCGCACTTTTCTTTTCCGGCTCTACGCTTTCTTGACAACTTTCATCTTAAAAACTTTAACTGCAATGCAAATTGTTATCTACTGTCTTCCTGCTTGCACTTCTATTGCTCTTGCTCCTTCTGTTTTATAATTCATTCACCCACACTAACTTCTTGAATAAAAATTTAAAAGAAAAATAGATCGACAAAAATTACATATATTATATTACTTATAGCCATTAATTACATGTATATAAAAAATCTGGTATTATTTTTTTATCATTTGACAGGGAAGGGCAACAGAAGCCACTAAGATGCACGGGGTTACTAAGATTGAAAGAAAGAGAGAGGATAATAAAAGGTGAGAAATCGAGGTACAAGATGATGGAAATTGCATTAAAATCTTTGAAAATCGGAGTGGACATGAAAGCCTGATAACAGAAGACAGTTCCGTTTGCGATAATTGCGGGAGAATAAACAATTAGCATAGAACTTAGCATAGAACAGTGAATTTATGAGACTTATCTGCCAATCGAGTAACGTGCTTAAATCGTCCATAAACGAAAGGGGAAATCTTGTCAATGTGATTCGTTTCAATGGAAAAGAATGTTGTGTCTGTACTTGTGGAACTAAAGAATAGAAGCGCCTATTTGAAAATGAAGAATGGAGCGCTTATTTGAACATTTGTCATGGAAATAAGGACAGAGTAGCGATAGTCTTAGAAAATTGCGTCTGTGGAGAATAAATATTCTCCCACAAAAAGGCGTAAACGATTTTGTGCTACATCAAGGCTGAAAGGACACGTCATTAAAAATTATCATTATGGACATTTTGTGTCTTTCTCGGGAGTTAACCTGTATTCCGTCTCTATTATTTCTCATACCGTTCTAAAATGTTCATAAACTTTATTCTCTCTCTTTTTGAAAAATGGTCATAACAGGTGATGAACATGATTCTTTGTCTCATCGATGTGGACAATCAAAATGGAGAATCTTGTTTTGTCTCCGTTTGTATCATTGCGGATATAGTCATAAAACCGTCAATCACATCAACTAATTTTTCCCAGTTGGCGAATATACGAAATCTGATAAAAAATGTATCAGAACTTATGCTACAAAAAAAAAAAAACTACAACAGATATCTATTCTGCATTTAAGTTCTTACGAAGTGGTCTTGTTCAAAGCAGTCCCCTTATGAAGCCACAAACTTTATCCAATGACGTTTCCATTTATGAAAGCATTCCTAGAATACTCCTTTAGAGAGAGCAAGCAACTTCCTCGCAGCATTCTCTTGCATTTCCTCGACTTCTTGAAACCATAACTCCTTTTGACTGATAACCCCTGCGTTTGTTCTTTATGTCTTTCAAAGTCCTTGCAATGTCATCCACTGTCACCCTTCTATCAAACTGAATGAGGTCATTGACTGATTAGATCACCTCAGGAGGCCTCACTTCTGTAGGCCTCCCAGGCCTGTCTTCATCGTCAACACTGCTCCGTCCTTCTTTAAACAATTTAGCCCACTTGTAGACATTTTTTTCTGAAACATGTGGCACCATACACAGTTGACATTCTCCTATGAATTTCAACTGGTTTGCACCTTTCAGAAACCAAAAACTTGATAACTGACCGCTGTTCAATCCTGGAGAATGCTTCTGGGTCGGCCATCTTTGTTAATCGCCAAAACTCTCAAAGTTTTTTTTTAATCTGCAAAAAAAATTAAATCCATGTGAAAAAGAAGTAAAACAAAAAAAATAAAAAAAGTAAGCTTCTATCTATATTAGAAGTCCTTATACCGAAAAATTCACCTTATTTATTGAATGTTTCCTCATGTGGAAATATTCGGCATTTATTGACTGAGAAGCATACTATTGAGTGAAATTTATTATAATCTTTCTATTAAAACTATTTTTCAAGAAAATAGATTTTTCAAGTCCAGTTGCTTTTATCGGTCTTTCCAATACTAATTTGGGTTTCCTTCCTAAACTTTTGTTTGAAGAAATGTGGAAGATCAGCATCTTGATTATATCATTATATTCTCTTCGAATTCCATCTATTTTAGTTGTTGCTACTGTTGAAATCCCACAAGTGATGTGGTTTCTGTTATTTGGTACAATCCTTTAAAATTCTGTAACGACAACGCGGAACTTTCGAAGAAGGATGGTCCTCACTAAGACCTACATGCTTCACTCGCTCGAGGACCTTTTTAACCACTGATCTGAGAGAGTGGTTGTGTAGAGCTAACAATTTAGATATTTTCGAACAAGTCTGGTGTTATGCGTGACATCCGCATGAAAGTCTCGATCTAACGACAATGGTTGGAGGTTTTATGTTATTCTTTTTGTTTTGTTGCAATTTAAAGTTGGGAGAAAACTATCAATAAAACTTCTAAATTCAAAAATGACCCTGATAAATTTTAACGATATAATGTGATGCATGCATGTAAAATTATAAAAATAACTAATAAACAAATTCCGATCCGTTCGCTGATAGATGAGCTTAGATCATTTAGGTTGAATCATAAATAATTTCCGATTTTGTTTATTCATTTTATTCCTCAGAAAATAAAGAACAGTTACCGTATTTGTTGGTATATAAGGCGCACTTTTTTAATTAAATATATCTTTTAAAATTCCTCTGCGTCTTATATGACACATATAGGTTTAAAGTTCGCGATAGTCGGCCGAAATTAGGTACCTGGCAACTTCTATTAGCTTAGACTTAAACATGAAGGAGCAATGGAACACATGAATGGCAATGCCTGATCACGACCTCAAACTTACAGGAAGAATAAAAAGACCCAGCATTGCACAAGTCTGCGAATGGGTAAAGCAAGCTTGGAATAATATTAGACAGAAATTGTTGTGAAATCTTTTAACGAGTGTGGCATTAACAATGCTCCCAATGGAACGGAAGATGACGCATTATTTAACGACGATGATAGTAGTATTGAAAATGAGTATCAGAGTTTTGATAACAAAGACGACGAATTTTATGGATTTGAAGATGGATAAAATTTTAATGCTAGCTGTACTGTTTTGCTCAATTGTAATAATTGCTTGATTTTTATTTTGTTTTCAAACTTTTGGATATAATAAACTTTTTATAGGCTCGTGTTCTTTTTCTTCTATTATTTTGCATTAAATTGGAATCATAGCTTGTTTAACCAAAATAATACCTCATAAATATAGCCTAGGATGTACCATTTATTACTAATCTTACTAATTACTTTTTTTTTCTAAATTTACCCTGCTGAAAGTGGGGTGCGTCTTATACACCCGTGTCTTATATGCCGTCAAATACGGTACATTTTATTCATTTATATATTTATTATTATTTTCAATGACTTGTTGGCATTTATCAGGCATATAAATACATTTTAAGCAAAATCCCGCGGGTTGTGATGTTAATATGCTTTCGAAGAACTCTTGAATCTGGTTCTCCGTTAAAGCATTTTGAAGCGATTGAAGCAAAGGTAATAATCGTTAGGTGCAAGGTCAGGTGAATATGAGGTTGAGATAGAAGATACTAACTGAGCTCTTTGGTCTTAGGCTGTCATAGAGAATAACATTTTTGCTATTTACGAGCGTCAGACTCTTTTTTATTAAAGCTTTATGGATAGTCGGTCTGCCTGCCCGGTCGATAAAAGTGTATTTAGAATTACGTTGAGTTTTAAGACTTCTAAGAATTCTTAAGAACTCGAATTGAATAGTAACCCGACGTTCGCATTATTTTTCAACCACAGAGCTTAGTGTTAGTTGTGGAGATTTAACCTTCTCAAAACCACTGCTATTCGCTTCAAATATTGTTGTACGTAACCAATTATTCATTATCTGCTATAAGAAATGCTTAGATATGATGATACAATCCTCGTTCGAATGTGCTACCAAAAAATGAAATTCCATACGATTCAACTAAAAGAGCGTTTCGTGAATATCTGGTAGTCTCAATTGCCACGTTTTATTAATAGTTGGAAAGATTCATTCGTCATTAATTATTTCAATCATTTCACCCCAATCAAGGTGATAAATCCACTAAAGCGCAAGGGGATTATCTAGTATAAAAGAGTCTGAGGAAAACAATATGAAGAAGAGAGAATAATAAACGAACAAGAAAGAAGATGACGATTAAGCTCACACTTAAAATTTTAAAGATCAAAATTGACTGGAAAGAAAAAAGCTGGGATAGATTTTCACATACGTGAAGTGTAGGAAAAGAAACTAGTAGCATAGAATTTACGGTTACATCTAGTCATTTCAGCTGTAAAATGATGAAACCTTGTATTTAGTCTAATACAGCGATTTCGCTCGTCAAATCGAGGTACCAAATAAAGAAATTTGATTAGAACAATTACGTTGAAAATAATTATAGAAAAGGCCCTGGGCAGCTACATTACGATGGTTAGAAAGTGACTGAAGAGATGGCAGGTCAGGAGCGATAACATTGCAGATTCTTCTCTGGATTTGTTTTCAATAATCTCTACGCACATAGCAGAAGTACAAGACCATCTCGTCTTTAATCACTTTCCCAGAGCTGTGACTCTATTTATCAATATTTTCATGCCAATTCTTATAATCAGCCCCTCCTTTTTGGTACTTCGATTGTATGAATTTAAGCGTGCTACTCGATTGGCAACTAGGTCTCATCATTCTACAGTTATACTCTAATAGTTTCTCGTACTTATCGGCTGTGGAAATCTAATCCTCTTTCTTGCTTCCCTGCCACCGAATATCTTCAAATTTTTAAATACAATGTCAAACGCCATCTTCTGTTGCTTTATTACCGTTCTTTTATTGTCCTTTATGAAAGGAGAGAAATATAAAGGGGAGACAGGCCGTCCCCTTAAGGTAAAGCTACAAGAACACCAGAAAGCTGTAACACGAGGAGAAGTGGAAAAATCAGGCGTGGCTGACCACATATGGAGAGAAAAGGGAGATCACCCCCTTCTGTGGGATCAGATTGAGGTCATAGACAAAGAACCTCATTGGAAAATTCGTAAACGTAAAGAATCAGCACATATGCTAGGCCTCAAAAATCTCCTGAGCCGACCAAGCATAGAAATGAATACAATATGGGAACCAGTAATTTGGAATGCCAGAGAAAAGCGATAATAACAACAAAAGTTGCAATATGAGCTCTGGTAAAATTACGCAATGATAACAGCAAAAATTGCAATATGAGCACTGGTAAAAAAATGTTGCTGAAGACATTAGGTTTATAATAACCGGAAATTCATACAAAGATGTCCTCATGGCACAGTGGATAAAGGCGTTATTTAGATCCAGTGACAGAACCCAAAGAGTGTGAGTTCAATACCAGGTTAAGGCAGTGGAGAACTTGGAGAGGTGAATTAACAGGAGATAACTGATAACTGACATCCATTAGACATGGCACGTGGAACTAGAACAGTCTACCCCAGTGATCGAAATAAAGGGTTCAGTTCGACATGCCAACCAACTGAAGAAGGCTGGAGCGTACAACGGCCGAAACGTTGTAATAAATATGACGACAAAGATGAGGGCAATAGTTCGAATAATGTAAATAGTGTCCTTTATGAATATCTAGTATTCTTAACTGTTTCGTATGGTTATTAGTTAGGATCATGCATTGTCATAAAATTGGTTCTCCCAAACGAAATTTATTTATGACAAAACACTGTGATTTCTTGTATCTATGTGTTAGGAATCAACTCGTGTAACTCTATTTCTCAATTCCATAGAGATATTTTGAACTCAATCTAATACTTCTAAGGATTAGCTGTATAAGACGACATGATCTTTTTTGCGGCTATTCTAAATGCCTGGCCCCTTCTTGATGAAGTTGTTGATCATGGCTCTTCAGTGAATATTTTTCTTTATTATCTTGGAACTGCCTTGTTTTCTTCGACTAGAGTATATCTTTCTCGATGTTTTTCCAATGTCTTAAATTCAGAGGTTTCCTTCTTTTAGACTGTCATTCAAATTGCTAGCGGCCTGTTATTTAAAGATGTTATTACCCTATTATTTAAAGATGGTAAAAGTAAGAAAGTCATAAATTCTTGACTTTTCCAGAGAGATTTACCAAAAATTCAACTGTCCAGTGTATGGCGATAAACTACATCCGCGTCCTGGGTATGACGATAAACTACACCCAACACCAAGGCCTCTGATCAGGAGGTTTTGAGGAGCGTGGGACCACCTTTTAATAGCTGGTGTTCCTAGGTTCATTCTGACCCGGGGTGGTAGCACCTGTTAGTGTCCTAGATATGGGCAAATAGTTAACCTCCGAACTGGGGTCAAAACACAATGAAAGTGTAAAAATAGGAAAAGAAAAGAAAAAAAATTATTACCTGCAATACATTATTACCAGCAGTACAATTTTTAAAAAAATATTACCAGAGATAGATTTTTGAAGAAAAAAATATTACCAAAGAGAGATTTTTTGAAGAAAAAATATTACCAGAAATTGATTTTTTGAAGGAAAATATTACCAGAAATAGATTTTTGAAGGACAAAAATATTACCAGCAATAAAACTTTTGTCGACGTAACTCATTGAGGTTGATATACCGTCAAACAAACCAATTCGAAAGTGAACGAACAGTCGAATCTGGAATTCGATCCCGCATAAATTCCCGCACTTATAGTTACTTTACGATTAGTAAATTCAATTAGTAACATACAATTTAATTAGTAACATTAAAACTATAAAGAGATGGATTATAAAGTTGTCTGGAACTTTCCTTGTTTGCAAACAATGTCTTCGTGTAAACCAATATTTTTAATGGCTAATCAAGCTGAAATCATAATTCCAGTAAAAAAAAAATACTTGATTATAAATTGATTTCAAATTTCTCATGATTATTTAATTAGGAAGTCCAAATAGATTTTTCAGATAAATGAGAAAGAAAAAAAAATGATCATTTTCTTCTCCACGAAATGAGTTGTCCATTTGGGTGAAAACATTAGATTAGATCGTCAAGCAGCTGAGGTTCCTTGGGGACTGAAGTCAGTGGGAGTTGGTTTTGTAATTACGGTGTTAATGTTTTCTCTGTTAATTAATTCGTTAATTATTGATAAAAGCTTTTATCCTCTCTTGTTGGTGTTGATTTATTTTTCAACGGGGAATTGGCTTGTTTTACAACGGTAGCAAACAGTGTCTTATTTTTTTAATCAGACAAAAGAAAAGAAAAATACAACGAGACTGAACCGGGAACGATAGAACGTTGTTAATGAATTTACACACACACACACACACACACACACACACACACACACACACACACACACACACATATACATATATATATTATAAAAGGCTCAAACACTAATATTCCATGGTTATAATATTACATTAGATTCCAATGTAATAAATTATAACCATTGACTATTAGTGTTTGAGCCGTTTATATTATATTCTTAGTCTGTCTTGGGCATTGAGTTCTATCTGGATTCTATCCCCTTGGCCTTGGGAATTTTTATATATATATATATATATATATATATATATATATATATATATATATATATATATGCACGTTTCATTGAAATCAACAGAAAAAGTGCTTTTATTTAGTTTTTTATACAATTTCTAATGCTATCTAATAATTATTTCTTTTCGGATGATAAATTATATGAAAACTGTCCGAATGTTCTTTTTTATCCGAGCACTTTCGGCTATACATTTAGCCATTTTCAAGGATTAAATATTTTAACTGTTAAATACGAAATAGTTTGTTGTATGTATGTTTTATAAAGTGTTTTTATTTTTCAAAACACGGTCAATATATTGTGTCCATGTTCAAAGTTAATATTATTAAGTGTTGTTTTTTTTGTTTTATTAATAAGGCTACCATTAGTTTTAGCCTGTTTTTTTTGCATGTAGATGATGCTATTATATTAGTGTTGTCAATGAAATGTGCATGAAAGAAGGACTGCTGCTTAAATACACAAATATATATATATATATATATATATTTACCACTAATATTATCAATAACTATATATATATATATATATATATATATATATATATATATTAAGCATTTAATCCGGCAGTGCCACTAGCCCTTCAGGGGTTACAGAGAGTGGAAGTAAGAGTAATGAGGGATAAAGAGAAGAACGAGGATCGAGTAGAAGGCTTCAGAAGATGTCGATTGACATTACATTTAATTTTTTGAAGAATATAATTATCAGGGAAGCAAGTAAGAGGAATGGATTCCCGCTGCCAGGAAGTGCGAGAAAAGCAGCTGTTGGAGTAGTAGAGGCGGTTACATTAGTTTGGAGAGAGCCAGCTCAGAAGCATATTTCTTTCGTACTACGGATGGTATCCCGTCACCACCACTTGCTTTATGATAATCTACTTTAGGGATTTGTTGTCGTAGGCGTTAGACTAATAGTCACTCACTCACGCACTCTCTCCATTTCTCTCTCCCTTTATATATATATATATATATATATATATATATAGTATGACAAATTTTTTAAAAAGTTTTTGTGATGCGTTTCATCCGTTAGGATTTCATTAGCCTGGGCTTTGTTAACGCTACCATATCTACACATGAGTATTGGTGTGGTCGGATGCCCGTTGGTTAGGCCACGCCCATTGCATGCCAGACGGCCGCATCCCCAAAGACCTCTTGTATGGAGAGCTGGCGCTGGAAGGAGACCAGCCGGGCGGCCATAGCTGCGGTACCACGATGTAGTGAGATCCGACATGAAAACTATGGACATCTACATAGAGTCCTGGGAGAGTCTGGCAGCCATACGATCAGAATGGAGAAGGACTCTGACCAAGCACCTCAAGTCAGGGGAGGAGAAACTGATACAAGTCACCACGGAAAGGCAGGCCCGTAGATAGCAAAGTGTCAGCTCCAACAGACCCGAGGGAGAAAACACATGCGACCTCTGCAACAGAGATTGTCCCTCTCGCATCAGCGTTGGTTGGGCCCCGTCCATCGCAAAGTGTCAGCTCCAACAGACCCGAGACAGAAAACACATGCGACCTCTGCAACAGAGATTGTCCCTAACGCATCAGCCTCTACGTCGATGCTCCAGTCAAGCAGACAACTTGGATGCTAGCCAAAGTCAACCCTGACCGACGGAGGCCTACACATGAGTAGGAAACAAGAGACGCTGGTAGTCAGATTTTTTTGGAAAAAATGTTTTAAATAGAAAATAATTCGTTGAGATGAAAATGTCTGGAAATTGCCTTGATCGCTAGTTCAACCACAGTAAATTTGCGTCCAGGTTCCTACAATATATCACCATTCTTGGTAGATTTTCTGTTGTCACAATGTGGGATAGGCAGGGACAAAGGTGATGACGACAAAAAGAAAAAAAACACAGATGCATTTGGCTAGAATGAAAAAATATTCTTCCAAAAAAACCCCCCAAAAAACAAATTCTTTCAAAATCTGTGAAACTGCCTGCGTCTCTCGTTTTGTGCGCATGTGCTGACGTGGCGACATCAACAAAGCCCAGTCCGATGAAATCCTAAAGGATGAAACACGTTACGAAAGCTTTTTTCCAATTTGATATACTAGTTTTATAAATACTGTTTGTTGATATACAAACTTATACAATGTTTTCCTTTGATAATATTTCTTGAATATTCAGGCCGGTAGAGGAAAATAAAGAAATATACTGTTTAATAAATAAATGGAACATCTACTCAGATATGGCTATCCACGAAAAAATACAATATGATTGTCCCCATTTTATATTTTTAATTTCGAGCATGCGCATTGTTTGTTTTTGATTTTTGTCGACTGCACAGTATAGTAGGGTCAGTTGGGCATCGCCTGTGAGAAAAAAGAGCACCATGACGTAATCCACTCCGTCAGAAATTTGGAAAAGCCATGCTGTACTGCTTGGCATTCGCGCCAGAAGCTCTAATACGAACGTTCCAGGGAATTGGGTGTCAATCTGAGGACAGTACAGATGGTTCGGAAAGAGTCCGATAAGTCTAATGGTGTTTACGATGGAGTTTGGAGTGGTCACTAGTGATGGCGACGTTATGCCTCCATTTATCTTCCTACTGGGCTTCAGACTCAACACGGAGGCCTACATCGTGTCTTGAAAAGGTAGTGCTTCCTTGGGTCAAAAGAGTTGCTACTGGAAGACCCTATGTCTGGTAACAGGATTCTGCACCTTACCACACTAGCAGGAGAATCCAGTCATGGATGCCAGACAATTTCTGTGACAACAATACCCCTTACATCAGGCCACCTAACTTCCCATTCTGCAATCCCCTTGTTTATTATGTGTGGGGTACAGTTGAGCGAGAGGCCAATAAAGCTCCTTGTAACGCCAAATATGAACTGAAAGCAAGGATTATGGCATCATTCGCCAACTTAATCAAGGAAAACGTTCAGAAGAATTGTCGGAGATTCCGAAGTCGTCTCGAGGCCGTGGTTGACGCCAATGGCAATTTTATTGAAGAAATTTACTCTTTACTATTTGAAGATATTTTTGTGTAATGTTGGTAAATATATCTGTTAAAATGAGATGTCAGTGTTATTTTCATTTTTGCGTAATTTAGACGACAATTCATCCATCGCATCTTGAATATGGACAATTGGCCTGTACTCGAACCCACCACTTACAGGTCCTGTTCACTGATCAGTGAAGGCGGTTTCATACTGACACCATATCTTCTTTATGTGCCATGTCAACTCCCAAAGGAATTGATCAGGGCTCGCTATAACTTCCTGGCCCATGTAGCTTTTAATAAACTTTGTCTTTCTGTTATTACTCCTAAGCGCTGTTCCGCCATCTATTTACTCAATCTCACTAAGTATGTCATGCTTTGTTTTGCTGTTGCCTTCTTTCTGCCCCGTGAGTATCAGATTTTCCAAGGCCTCTTTCCTCATTATATACCCGAGTATCCTCAACTACTTATTCCTGATGTTAAGTATTAGTTTCCTTTCTGTTTTCATTCTCACCAAAACTTCGTCGTTGATCACATGTTCTGTCCGCGATGTCCTCAGCATTCTTCTGTAGAACCAAATTTCTGTTGATTCGAGTCTCCTGTTCATCTTTGAGGAGATCGACCAACGCTCACTGTCAGATTGGAGGACATATATCACGTAAAGGTATGGTATTCTTTTCTTTGCTTCTAGCGAAACCTTTCTGTTTCTTAATACTCGGCTTAGCTTTAGGAATGCATTTTTGGCTCTCACAATACGCCTTCGAATTTCCGTGTTACACGTTGCGTCTTCTGCTAAAAGACTTCCGAGTTATTTAAATCATTTTAATAACACCTATGCATTCTGTTTTCTTGCAGTAGATGTTTAATCCTTTGAATACATTCCTTATGACTTTAAATAAATTATATAATTTTAATATATTATATAACATATAATATATTATATAATATACAATATAATATATAATATATAATATATTATATAATAATAAACTAGGGGTAAACAAACACGTGGATATTTTAAATCTACATAAATATTTCAACAGTTAAAAATATTTCTTGAGATATGGTCAAAAAACCTTTTAAACAACATTTAAGACACTATCATCAGTCTCCCACCAAAAATTCAAACAGTCGCATTCCACATCACGTGACATGCACGCTTCACGACAAACGCTGTAAACAAACACACAAACACAGTATCTCATTTGATTTCTGAGGAAAGACCGAGGTGCTCTAAAATATTAAATATATACAAAAAAACACAGAAATAAATACTTAAAAAAACACCCAATTTTGTTTCATTTATTTTATCCAGATATTATATAATATATAATATATTATATAATATATTATATAATGTATAATATATATAAGGGTGTTCCAATAACTTGGACCGATTTTAAATGTGAATTAAGTTTAACCGTCTAATAATTTTTTACTTTTTCTTTCAGATTTGGCGGACATTTGGGAGATATTATTTTTCAAACATAATTGCCATAACTTTAATAATATAATCCAATAGACAAACAAAAAAAATTTCACGAATGTCACTGATTTATTTACTACTGATCCGTCTTAATGAAACACCCTGATATATAATCCGTCTTAATGAAACACACTCGATTATATATATATATATATATATATATATATATATATATATATATATATATATATATATATATATATATATATATATATATTAATTACAGGAGGCACGATCCAGTAATGGATAGTGGCTCGGGTTGAGGAATGGGAGAGCAGAGTTCGAATTGCAGTCGAATCTATTACATTGACTTACGTGCTAATACCCTTGGGAAAGGTATGAATCCTATTCTTCTCCCTCTAGTTATGGTTAAATAGCAGAAAAGACCGTCTTCTATAGCCTTGGATGACAACTAGACTACCGCAGAAAGAAATCGCAACCTTTTCGCGGGGAAAAATGCCTCGTCAATCATGTATCACGTATGGCACATAACTGATATTTTTATTATATAATATAATTTTAATATATTATATAATTTTAAATAATATGTTAGGTTAAAGCTTTTATTATAATAACACATAATTTTCCAACGGTGTATAGTAACATTATGAATATAAAATTAAACAAAAATTACTGAAAAATGCAATAGCCTGTATATCGCCTCTTGCGCAGGGCTAAGGTTCTGGGGAACACCGGTTGATAAACACTGAATTTTATAAACACATCTTTCTAAATTATATATATATATATATATATATATATATATATATATATATATATATATATATATATATATATATATTATAATTCATCATATCGTAGCTTCAAATTATTCATTCGTGTTAATGTTTGTAGTTATGTCAGTTTCTTGTATGTAGCGTATATTTTTTAGCATTTGGACGATTACGGCTTTCCACAACTTTCTATCTTTAGTAATGGCGTTTTTTCCTCTCTTTCCCACTCCCTATTCTGTCATCTATTTGCACAGGTGAGGTTAAGTTGGTTAATTTGATATGTTAACTCTTGTCGTGTTATTTAATATAGAATATAACTGAATATGTACAGAAACAGGTTGGGTTTATACCTGAGGCCATACGCCAAGACGTATCGGGTATATACTTTAGTCTTCAATTATCCACTCGGAAATTGGACCCAGTTTTAGTACCTTACCCTTCCGTGGGCTATAAATTCAGTGTAGCCTGTACTTCGACATCAGAACAATTGAATGGTTGCAGCTATAGTAAAGGCTAATACTATAATCTTAAAAAAAGCATTGAACATTATTTAACTACAGAATATTTATCGGATCCTAATTTAATATAAATTATTTTATTGCAGACACGCATCGGATATTATTTTTCTACAGAATTTATTTGTTTTGCTTTAATCAATTCTCGTCCTGGGTATGACGATAAATTACATCCGCATCCTGGGTAGGACGATAAACTACGTCCAACAGCAAAGCCTCTGATCAGGAGGTTTTGAGGAGCTGGCACTCCCTCATAATTGCTGGTGTTCCCAGGTCCGACCTGATCCGGGGTGGTAGTACCTGTTACGGACCTAGCTATGGGCAAATAGTTAACCTCCAAACTGGGGTCAAAACACTATGAAAGTGTAAAAATAGGTTTTAATACCAGAAATACTTCGTAAAAAAATGATCACCAGCATATACAGGAGGAGAAACAGACCAGATATGTCCCAGCGACATGCAAATCTATGCAACTATGTGTCGTATCTCTACTAGTAAATATCTTTCATAGTTATTATCAATATTTTTGTCCCCACCCATATTATCTCATCTATTTACAGAAGCTTGATAAGTAGATTACTCGCTGTTTCCCGTGTCCCTGCAGGATCCAGTCTGTCCTCTGAGAAGCAAATTCTTAAAACCCTTTTCCCTCATTATATGTCAAAAAACAAAACCGTTTAACCTGTTTGTCGTTTTTTTGTCTGTGTTTGTGTGTGTGTGTGTGTGGGGGGGGGGGTCATATCAGAACTCAGTCGAAGGCAAGAATTTTGCATACCAACTAAAATCAACAAAACTATCAACTAGATCTTATAAATTTATAGTGAGTTTCATCGACACAGGGTGTCCCATACTTCCGGCCTTATGACACATCTAAAAAAAAACACACCATATAAACATATAGATTTTCTAAACATAGCATTAATGTGGCGCAACGCTGAAATTATGGAGTACCCAGTGAGAATCGAACTCACTACTCAGTCGTAATTGGCCCAACATGACAAGTTTGCGAACACTGTAACCAGGCCGGGGTGCCCAAATGATTTTCTAACCGTAGCTTAGATGTGGCACAAGGCCGAAAATGTGCAGCATTAAGTCAGAATCGAACACACGAGTCAACTATAAATAAGCTAACAAGACAAGCTTACTAACCATTACACCACGTCAAAGTTTATTTAAAGGCATTACATACTTTTAGATTGTAAGAAATCGGGAACGATAATAAAGAACTACTGAAAAATATTTGCTAATTAACCCATAGTTAGGGGGAGGAGAAGTGGAGTCACGCCTTTATCAAAGGTATTTATGAGTGCCCGACTGTAACTTAACTCCGATTAACAATTCCGAGCCATTATTCATTAGCCTACCGAGACATCCAAGCTTGAAGCAACTGGTCACCTGTCTAGGTAATGACCTAACTCAACGTTGCTTAACTTCGGTGATCGTTCGTGACCCGATGTTTCAACGTGACGTGACTGTAAACTATATATATATATATTAGGGTAGGTTGATTTTTTCACTTTTTTAAAAATAACAAAAAGAATAATGTACCAGAAGTTGTGTATAGACCTTTTAAGTAGATACAAAAAAATTAGATTTGACACTTCAACGGTTTTTTGGGCATTTGGCAGCAAATATCGTAGACAAGAATGCACTGAAAAGTTCTCGAATTTGCAAGATTTGGACTAAATATTGATAAGCAAACCAAGCAATTTCAGTATTTAAATCAGAGAATGTTATTTTATTTTATCAAAATGAAATAAAATGAAAAAATTATAAGTAAACTTCAAATTGAAAATCCGCCCCCCACATTATCACTGACGACTTCGAAATGCTGTTTTTTTACCTCATGAATTAAGCAGTATTAGTTGAGTACTTTAAAAAATTGATTTTTTCTATTATGAATGAAAATACACCAAACATATAAATATGGAGAAACAAATAATAGTTTAATAGGGATTAATGTAGAGAGTCAAATAGCTCCATATAAGAGCCTTCAGACGAAAATGATGGTCTCAATTTCTGACACAAATGTTTTGCTATTATGTGCTGGTGCCTTGCTTCAAAGCCATACACAGATTGGGAAGCTTCTGTTGTTAACTTGACTGCCTGTTCCACGCCTTGAGAAGGTGAGGGCAAATCTGGCAAGTCAAGCTTTGTACCATTTAATAATTATTCCCGAAGTTCATTTTCAGAATATTCTCCTGTGAGTAGTGGTTCACAAACTCCATTGAATGACAGATATATTAACTGTGTCTCGTGCATGGCTTTAAAATTGATAGTTGTGATTCTTTTTAATCTTTTCTTGGTTTGTTCCCTACTCCAGAAAGAATATGAAAATTAATTTGAGTTATTTTTAAAAAAATGCTCTCAGTACTGCTCTCTGTATTTATGGAATAATTTTAAGGATTTTATCTAATTTCACCATAAGGTGAAATTAGATAAAATCCTTAAAATTATTCCATAAATCGGCACAACTAATTCAGTCAGTTTTATACGAATAAATATTTATTTACCTAATGTCCCAAATTCTTTTTATAGCTTCTTCCATCACTGCCAGTTCATCAGATTTGTCCAATGAATATAAGATATTTTCAGGCAGTAAGGTGAAAGCCTTGTATTGTATATTTTTCAATATGATTAGTTGGATTTCATATGGTTGCTTCCTAATTCTTTGGATCACACTGAAAATATACATTTGCTGATTGTGGAACTTGTTATTTCTTTTAATTTCGAACCAGCAAATGGCATACACATTCACAATAAAATTTATTAAACTGTGAAGTTTGGTTGAAATATTTCGTGGGTATGCACCATGAGTCTATAAAGACATCAGCCTGATGGCTAAAGTTAACCACCTTGCCTGGTTTAATGGACCAATTTTCCATGATGCAAATCTAGAGTCTACCTTACCTCTAGAAATACCCACTGTATATTCATAAAGGAGTCTTGGATCACAACTAAGGGTATCTGTATTTTCAATTTTAAAAATAGAATCCAGAGGACTGCCAACAGCTGAAAATGATATTTGGGGTAGATTAGGTAATCATTTGCACGTAATGTATCCTATGGGCCATTGAATATGGTAGGGCTTTTTGTGTTACCATCTACATGTTTAAAAAGATCTCTAAACGGAAGTTTATTTTGGTGCAAGGAGCAAACAATAATGTGAAGATTTCTGTTAAGTTTTCTTTCTAGAAGTGCAACACTAATGCCTGTATTGGCCTGTATTGTTGTGATCATGCATTTATTTTCACTTTAGCCTTTGCCTATCAATTTACATATATCTATATAAATATCTTATATTAATATTGGGGATAAGAAGGCCCATAGCCCTCAAATCCAAGAGAAAGGCATTGGCAAGGCTGGCTGCAAGATTGGAAGATACATCACCCCTGATCAATATCAACGGCATACCGTAGAATTTTGATAAGGCTATAAGGTTCTTTGGGATACATTTTTATTAATAATATCTGAAAAAGAAAATATATGTATTATTAAAAATTACACAAAAATATTTTTCAAAATAAATTTGAATATAAAATTCGAAATGAATTATTAAATTAAAAAATTTTTTTTTTACTAACCTAAAAGTAGTGTTAGTTCCGAGATTAACTTGTAAACAGTCTTTTTAATAAAACACATTAATTTTGAAAATATAAACAAATTACAATAAATATAAAAGTTGTATTTTTAAATAGTTAAGTATATTTTGATGAAAAATACAATAGATATTTTTGTGCTAGTTAAAAGCGTAAACAGTAAACAAAAATAAACCGAACTTGCAAGAGGGAAGTAATTACGGAAAAATATCCAGTAAAAAAGATGCCGTTCATAAGTAGTTATTTGTATTTTAAACTAAATATTTTAGTGTGTTTTATTTTTTAATTTTAGTAATTTCATTTAATTAAGAGAATAAATACTAAATTTAAAAATATCCATTATTAAGCGGATTTTCCTCTTTTCTTTTCGTTAAGACTAGGTTTTAAATTACCATAATCGCAATTTATTTTGTCTGTAAGTTCGATTCCTCAAATAAATTCGAAGTTTTAAAGAAAAATATTTTTTGTGGTAATTTTTGACGTTATTTTGCAACTTTCCTCGAGTTTTTCCTTTTTCAGTTCAAAAATCGACCATCCCTAATATATATATATATATATATATATATATATAAATATAAAAGTGAACATAGAAGTCAACACTTAGAAGCGACAGTCTGTTTCATGCTAGATGCAATCGTTGCCTGACGATTGCATCTATCATGAAACAGACTGTCGGCTCTAAGTGTTGACTTCTATGTTCACTTTTATATATACACACGCTCTATCTCTGATATTGAGCACTTTATCCCATAAATATAGCACACTTTAAGACTATATTTCTACATATATATATATATATATATATATATATCAATTGTCTAAATTGCGCTAAATGATCTATTATATATATATAGATGTATATATATATATATATATATATATATATATATATATATATATATATATATATATAATTCGATTGATCAATTGTCTATATGACGCTACATTGTCTATTATATAATACTGGCATCACATTTTAACAGCTGTATTTACCAAAATTATACAAAATTATCTTCAAAATACGAAAGAGTAAATTTATTCAATAAAATCGCGATTGACTTCAACCACGAACTTCAGACGACCTCGGAATCTACTGCAATCAATTCATCTACATACATGCATACAAACATACATATATATATATATATATATATATATATATATATATATATATATATATATATGTATGTATATATATACTTAGTTGTATGGATGTGAGTTTGTAACTCTGGGTTTCACGCTTTCTCGACCGCAAAAGCGTGAAAGCCAGTGTTGCAAAGTCACATCCACTCAAGTATGTTAGGTCTATCACTGATACTGATCACCTTCCAATAAGTACCGCACATATATCAATAATACATATAAATCACACAGACACATACACACACACACACACACACGCATATATATATATATATATATATATATATATATATTATGTGTATATACATATATATATATATACATACATACATATGATATATATATATATATATATATATGTATATTTGTGTATTTAGGCAGCAATCCTTCTTTCATGCACATTTCATTGTCAGTCGTTTTTAATGAAATGTGCATATATATATATATATATATATATATATATATATATATATATATATATATATATATATACATACATATATATGGCACCCATATATATATATATATATATAGTTTACAGTCACGTTTAAACACACACACACACACACACATATATATATATATATATATATATATATATATTATATATGGGTGCGGGTGTAGGTGTGTATCACAAGAGTAGCTTTTTAAAACGTTTGAGTCCCATGACAATGACCATCACTGCCATGTAGGATAACGCGGAGAGATGAGTCAGCAACGGTAGGTCAAGACACAACACGTATTCCGGAATCTAATTCAAGCGCCCATTCGTTTACACTGTTTACAACTGTTAGATAAACACACACGTGTAGAGAAGGAAAGAAAAACGTCGAGATTTTAATATCCATAGAAAGACAGGGCGAAAGATAACTGCATACGAAGCGTTGTTTATCAAATTAGACCCCCTGAGAGCAATGCCAAATGTCAGTCTGTTTGATATGTATGTCAATTAACTTCAGCACCGGGAATCACTACTCGATGCCTCCAGAATTATATTAATACTTTTTTTGTGCGATAGTAAAGACAAGTCTGTGTAACGTAGTGGTGTTCTTCGCGACCGATTTTTATGGAATCGCTTTTGTGCAAATAACATTTGGGAATACATTAATATGTCATTTCACCTCCCAGATATGGGTTAAATAGCAAGTCATACCGGTTTCTCATTTCAGGTCGAAGAGACCTTCTCTCTTGGAGGGTTTTGTCATATATCCAATAATAATATTAATAATAATGACACAATTACGGCATAAAGTTTCTGTCACATTTTAACTCTTTTTGCCTTATATACTTTGTTGACTGATGGTAATCGGGCTACCATTCTGGATCAACTTATACTTGGTCTTTGGGCAGTACAAACTGAGCCATTTAAAGACATGTTACCTCAAGACTTTATCGTTGGCATGTTCACCAACCTTGTCATCTAAGACAATGACCTGTGTTCGATAACTTTTCCAGTTACCCTTAACATCCAAGTTGATTTCAGGAGGTTACTGTCCACTGCCAATATTTTCTCATCGCGATATATTTTAACATTGGCCCCGTCATTCTGAGCAGTTTCTGGTACCTTTCAAGCCTCCCGGTCACCATTGATTTTCTGAGGGTGTTCTTTGGTTTCCTGGTGAATTATATGAATCTTAGGTTGTATGGTGGGGGTGATGGACTTGTCTTAGGGTCAACTTTTCATTCAACAATTACCTTATGCTAAAATGCTTTTGTGTCTCTTAAAGTTTTACGGTCTGAATTCTGTCTATCCGACTTCCTATACCTGCGGTGTCTAATATCTATGGTATTCGTAGCATTGCAAACAGTGGATAACGACACCCCAACTAAATTGTATATATAGTATATGCTTTGTGTACGTTCGTCTTCCTGTGAAGCCATTTCCAGAATATCGCTGAAAAAATCTTTTTAAGACTTGATAGTGTTACATTTTGTACATCCTTTGTGCATTATTTACTGTAGCACGTGGTAGGAATCATTCGTGGGAATTTTACTGTAAACTGTCTGTAGTGGTGATTATCCCAAGCTCTTTGGGCCAATGTATTAGGCAACTTCAAGCGAATTGTTGTTAGTATATTTTCTATACCTATACTGTAAATCGTAGCACTATTTCCAAATAAAGCAACTTAAAAAATAAATCTGGGAAAATATACTGACAACGAACCCCTTGATAATGGATAATTAATTAACCGAAAATGTTAGGGACAATAATCACTACGGACATCTTCTTCCTTGTCTTTCACATTAAATGAAACATGTATAAAATTAAGATTAGTGCGCAAATATACTATATATATATATATATATATATATATATATATATATATATATATACACACACACACACACACACACACACACACACACACACATATATATATATATATATATATATATATATATATATATATATAAGTAGGTGCCTCACACGTTTCATGTACGATTTCCAGTTTTTTTTTCACAGCTCTTTGGACTGTCATAGCTGAAACTTCTCCCTCACGTGCCAAACGTCTTACGCATTGAATTGGAACTTTTCGAATTGATCTCTTTAGCTCTAACTTGAAATGATGACACCTTTTCCTGTTTTGACCTCCTGATTTAGTTTTCCTCTATAATCCTCCCTCATTTTTAAGCTTATTCACCGTTCTCTGGATGGTTTTTGAATGGACTTTGATGATGGAAGCCAGTGTATGAATGTTGGTACCATTACTGAAGGCCTGAATTAGCATTTTCTTCTCATTACTCAGTTGGAGAAGACAGTGGGTCTGACACAAGACGATTTTAAACTGTCCGCTTTCTGGCTGAATAGCCCAAACGGTTTTTCCGTGATTCTTACCACAAATGGTTTCAAGATGGCTGAACGTCTTGTCTGAAAACCTGTAAAAAAAAAGGAACTCAATTAGTTTAGTGTTAATTTTATATATTAAACATTTTGTGGGATGGACAATTATGGTGTTACACAATTTGGACAATTTTGCTGTTACATCCGGTTCATATAAAACGGTCCATTATATATATATATATATATATATATATATATATATATATATATATATATATATATATATAGATAGATAGATAGATAGATAGATATCACCGATGATGTGGCGTGGCTTTCCTCTATTCTTCTGCTAATATTTTCATGGCAAATATTCTGATAATCTTTCCTCCTTAACGCCTTGACCGCTTGAATTTAAGCGTGCTACTAGAGTGCAAATTAATTCTCGCCGTTTTACTGTTGAATTAGCTAGATAAAACCACATGTTCTATTCTGACAGTTATTTTCCTCGTGTTTATCGCCTGTCAAATTCACTTCCGAATTCTTACTCGACTGTCATCTACAATTTTCAAAAGTTCATCTGTAACGCCAACCGCCATCTTATGTCTTCTTGAACCGTGCCCTTTTCATTTCGTTTCTCCTCACTAAAGTCCATTTCAATCTCTTTCAATCACAGTAACCCCTTGCGTCAGACTGGCTTTAACGCCCTGCTTGCTGGGAAACGATTAATAAAATTTAAAAAGCCAAGAATCTGTACCTCATTCCATCTAAATCTGAGAATTACTAATGCATTGATAAGGGGATTAACGTAATAATATTTATGTCACACTGAAAAGTAAATTGGATAAAAAAACGGTTTGCATAGAGTTTGAGTTCCAGTTTCACTGCAGATACGCAAGGAAAGTTGGCTCCCTGTGCCGAGCCAGGAAATTCTTCTCCCCGGAATCGATCCTCCAAATCTATAAATCGACCATTCGACCTTGCATGGAGTATTGCTGCCATATATGGTGTGGAGACCCTGCTGTTTGCCTCAGGGTTCTTGATAAGATCCAGAGACGGATATGAAATGTAATTGGCCCTGATCTGTCATCGCGTCTGTGAGTCGCCTCGCTCTGTTTTTTTTACAAATACTTTCACGATAATTGCTCCGAGACGTCCTACAAGGCTGGCATCCCGTTCCCACCCCTTCACCGTTGAAACTGTTAAATGTAGACGTATCTGCTACTCCAATAGCTTCATGTCTCGCACATCTCGCCTGTGGAACTCCCTTCCTTATTCCTGTTTCCCTGACAAATACAATCTCCAACTATTTAAGTGTAACGTCAATCGACATCTCCAGTTGCCTTGATCTATCCACTTCCCTTCTCCACATCCTTTCACCTTTCATTCCTCTCTGCTCTCGCTCCAAATCTTCTGTAACCCCCTTGCCTCGATCGATCCACTATCTTTCTCCACATCCTCTCCTTTACCACTCCTATCTGCTCTTCCTCCAAACCTTCTGTAACCCCCTGCGTGCTAGTGGCCTCCAGCCTTGCTTCGGGCGATAAGCTTAAAAAAAAAGAAAAAAAAAGATGGTCAATTTGCATCAGTGCCTTGTGTACGAAGCCACTCTGCTCGGCGCCTTCTCCTGTTGGCAAATGACTCGAGAGGCATTTCTTCACATCCTATCTTCGCAGATTTATATCCCATGGTCAAGTACGTCAGGGGCGTCGTTGAAGGTTAAAATTGCAGATGTGATGTCCAACGTAAACTTGGTTTTACATCGTTTTCGAGTACTCATCGAGACGAAAGGCAGATTTTTAAATAATATTTTCTGTTTGCTGAGTTTAAAATATTTATAATTTGAATGAATACTGTTTTTTTTCTGTTGACACTCTTTGTTTTTCTATATTCACACTATTTTGTATAAACAATTCGTTTCTAAGCAACTGTACTCAAATTTGACTCATTTTTTATCAACTCCAATACTGACACCAGTGTGGTGTAAATAGCTTAAAAAAGAAAAGTCAAATTACGTAAAAATAAAAAGTATTCTTTTATATTGTATTCAAAAATTGTACCAATGCGACTACTTTAGTTACACTGAAATGTCTTTCTTTTCTATTTCAATCAATAGTGTACTTTTTCTTGAACCAACGCCTTTTCTACGAATATGTTCATGCAAACTTCTCTGCCGAGCTTTTATCCCTGGTACCCCGACAACATGAATTTAAGTGTTAATATTTTGGCATCTACGTCCTACCCATTTACTGGTAAAATAGGTAAATGCAACTGCCACTTCTACAGTTTCTTTTCTCGCACATCTCCCCTGTGGGACACCCTTCCGTTTCCTTGCTTCCCTGACAACTCTTATCTTCAAAAATGTAAATGCAATGTCAATCGCCATCTTCTTGATCCCTGTTCATTTTCCCCCTCAATCCTCTTTATTCTCAGCTTTCTCTTTCATTTTCCCTCCCTATAAGCCTCTGGGTACTAGTGGCATAACCGCCTTGATTGGAGTGAAATGATAAAAAACTACCGAACGTCGTAATTTATAATGACCTCCACAATTACCTGACATGATATATATATATATATATATATATATATATATATATATATATATATATATATATATATATATGAAGAAATATAGTTTTAAGGTGTGCTATATTTATGGGAAAAGTGCTCAATATCAGAGATAGAGCGTATGTAAATATAAATATAAAAGTGGACATTGAAGTCAACACTCAGAGGCGACAGGCTGTTTCATGCTTGACGCGACGAAATACATATATATATATATATATATATATATATATATATATATATATATATATATATATATAGTTTACGAAAAACTAGGTAATCCGTATGGGTAGACCCAAGGATGATAAAATCCAGAGAGCTCAATGTAAATCAGAGATAATAATTTAAATAAAAACAGACCACTTTAAGGTTCCATACAATAAATTATTTCACCACAGCCCTTTTAAAGGACAGCAGATCATCCGATTTTATTTCCAAAGGTTGAAACGAAAAATGAAAAGAAATTTACACATTTATGACGGGCAGTAATAAGTAAATTAACGAAGTGAGGGAGTGAAGGGGGTAGAGAGACATGATTGAGTTAGATGTAACATTTCTATTCTTTCAAATTTAAATTTTTAAAGGAAATCCAGACATTGACAGATTAAATCTGTTAACGGAAGTTATATATTGATATGGGAGGGGGATAGGACAAAAAGGCATAAAGAGAAAGAGAGAGAAAGAAGTTGTGATAAAGTGTCATTAACTTTCTTTGGAATGGACGCTGTTTTTTGCTTTACTTTGAGAGTTCATAAATATTATAATTTTTTATATAAGTTTGAATGTTTAAACAGTCTAAGGAATTTAATTATATGTTAGTTAAAGTTTTTTTAAACTTTATTACAAAAATTTTGGGGATTTAATATGAAATAGTCGATTAGAAAAATATTCATAGAATTTACATTAAAACACTAAAATTTTATTTTCAAATATAAGTTTACTTCTAGTTGTAATTGATTATTAAGTGATATCAGTTTGAATTTTATTCATGAGTTCAATTAGCGACTATTTTTAGATTGGTAATTTCTCTTACTTAAAATTTAGATTTAAGTTAATATGGAGTGATATTTGAATGTAATATTAGAGATCTTGCTCTATCATATATTGTAAACACATCCATGTAAATTTCATATACATACGTTCTTTTACATCTGCAGTCACTCATATATATATATATATATATATATATATATATATATATATATATATATATATATATATATATATATATATGTAAGCGTGCGTGCTTTCATTAGCGGGCGAGTGTGTGTATAGGAATGTAATTTTTGTTAATGAATTTTTCATTTGAGATTATATCTTATGATTATGAATTTTATTTTAGTCGGTACAAGTATTTGAGTTGCTATCACTGTTTATAAATTATATTTCTCGAACAGTAAGTTTAAGGTTCATGTCTAGTAAAAATATTTATGAATCTAAATCCTAATCTTAATGCTAGAACCGAGTGAGGCATTGTCTGTTGTGCTGAAAACAGTAGGTGGTATACACACACACACACACACACACACACACACACACACATATATATATATATATATATATATATATATATATATGTGTGTGTGTGTACTTTCTGATTACTGAAACTAATATAAATTAACAGTTTTAAAAAGGGCCTACATGAATAAATATTATTGCGTAGATGCATTTGTTAATATTTATATAAATATTTTGTAACGCAATGTGTGTGCAACTAAGCGTATTTGTCTTTGGTTTCCGACGATCGATTTGCATGTCAGAGGCGCTTCCGAATTCCACCAGAGTTTCATCTGGCTTCATTCCGACCGGGCGTGGATCGCCATCTTTCGGGTCCCTGGCCGCTCGCTACGCCAGAGTTGACCGAGTCGGCTCTCAAATATCTGAACCATATCGTAATTGGTTCTTCCATGAAGCAGGTCTGGTCACCCCAGTATAGCTGGCTTTTCTTCCTACCCAATAAGATAGATAACTTCTCGCACGTATCCGCCATATTTTTGTTCTCTTTTGTAGTCAGAATGTTACAATCGCTTGTATGAATCATTTTTGTGTGTTAAAACCATTCTCACTTTGTGAACTTGTTGCCTTATTTCTGTTGCTTTGCTTAATATTATTTTGCCTTCTTTTCTTTCTTTTGTTATTGTTTATTGGAAACATTGACAATTCCGTTAGTTGAACATTTTGCCAATTACACATAACCATGACCAATTACGCTACCGGTTTGATCTCTGGCAGTGGTAATTTTTCTTTAATATGTTTTCATCATCTAAACCAGTTGGTATTAATTACACTACCCAAGAAAAAATACTGCGATAGCAATTTAAATACATGTACCCACTAAAAATAACCTTTACAATCACGAGAAATATATGAATGTATATATCTTTTAAGCATATGTCTTTAGAGTTCGTACGTTTATGTTAAAAACTTATATATATCCATGTTGATGCAATGGATACATTCTTTCTTTGTATATGCCATGTCCTTTCAGGACGTAGGTGATCATAGCTCTCCACCTCCCTCTATCCGTTGCAGCTTTCAACAAGTTCCTTCCCTCTGCTTCCTCCCCCCCAGACCACGTTCTGTCATCCACTTGCTTAAGCCCGCTAGGATTGAGAAAAGTATGAATCTTTCACTTCTCCACCCTAGCTATGTGTTGAATAGTCGGACAGACCTATAGCCTATGCCTTGTTCGGCAAACAATCTACCGTAGAAAGAGACGGCGGTCTACTGAAGCGAATTTTCTGTCTCGTCATATATGAATCGAAAGAGAAATTATCATTCAAGCGTGTATCACATTTGGAACTTGATATATGCGTCTGTGTGAAGTCACGGGACTGGTTTCACAAACAATTAATTTTAATTTAAAATAATAAAAAAAGAAAAAAAAGTACATGGTTTCGCCTTCAAAGTACCCCCCTAGAGTCTAATTCCAGACTTTTCCAGCCTTTTCTGACACGCTTCTTTGCACTTCTGGAAGGATTCTTCATAGATGCTCTTTCAGCTCCGTCGTTACAGCTCTCTTGATATCCTCCCCGCCTTCAAAATGGGTCCGCTTGATGATCCCTCTGAGCTTGGAGAAAAATAAGGTCACACGGATCAAGATCATTTTTCAATAGGGAGGTTGTTCCAGTGCAGTGATGTTCTTTTCTGCAAGGCATTGCTGGATGCTCAGGGCGTTGTAAGCAGGTGCATTGTCGAGGGGAACCAGCCAGGATTTGTCCTGCCGCAACTCTCATCTCTTGTGTACTAAGCGAAGCAAATACCGCAGGATGTCATCGTAGACTCGCTGATTAATCGTCTGGCCGTGTGGCCAGATCTCACTGTGGATGGTGTTACTCCCGTTACTTTTCAGCGAGACCTCGTATGTGTATGTTGGGAAGATATGGGGTGACATTCTGGGTTAAGATTATGGTTGTTATTAATTTGTTGTGTATTTTATTGTTTTAGACGTGGTTGTAACTTATTTTAGATTAAATTTAGATAAATTCTTTTGAGTTGCAATGGTGACTGTGTTTTAATAAAATTATTTATTCTAGTTTTAAGCCATTTAAATTTCACGCTTTTCGTATTTTAATGTTCTGATCTTAATTCTTAAGTAAGCTCATGGCGAGTTCCACGACAATAAAATATCCGTATAAATTCCCCTATCGCATTGTTAAATATTTGATCGTCATTACTTTAACAAAACATTCCAATAACAATCATAAATATGAATGCTCGTTGTCATTTTAAGACGGGGATACAAATGAATAGAACTGAATTTGACAACTTTTTCCATTTCACTGAAGCAGACGTTAAACATTTCTATGTTTCTTCTGTTCTTTCTTCCTTTTATGCATGCATTTTCTCACTGAAACTACCTTTTCCACGCGATCAAAACGAAATAGTCCATTATTTATGAGATATTGGGAAGAGACGTCAAACACTTCTTTCTTTCTTTCTTTCTTTCTTTCTTTCTTTCTTTTCTCCCACTGAAACCAAGTAACGATTTTTCCTTCTTTACACGCGATCAAAACGAAATCGTCCATTATTTAATAGTTATTGGCAAGTCGTAACGGCCGTCTGAACTAACGTAGAAAGGGTCAAGAAAAATTATAATAGGATTATTTATTTTTCTGATTTATAAATCTGGTGAGCTTTCTTCTTAGTATTATAAATGAAACCATCAGGATACTGGAGGAATATTTTCAATTTATTTCACTTCATCATGTAATTATTTGGGAACCAAAATTCAAAGTGCTGTTAAATAGAAATCGAAAATTATTCTGTATTTAATTTATCTGAACCGAAGTTTCTTTGATTCATTAGTTGATTCGTTTTCTACGGCTTATCAGCATTTTTACAGGTTATTTAAAGCCAGAAAATATTTTTATATCGTAAGACATTTTTATGATATAATAATTATTTAGTGATACAAGTCTTACTAATTAACCCATAGCTGGGAGGAGAAAAGGTGGATTCATATTTTATAAGTGAATATAACGAATGCAAATGAAATTGTAACTCAGCTCTTCGATTAGAATTTTCGAACCCTTATCCATTATATCACAGTAATACACAAGCTTAGAGCACCTGGTATTTCCAAGCGGACATACATCTAGGTACGGACTAGGCATGACGATGCTCAACTACGGTGATGGTACTGGTACCATAACGATTTTATTAGTAGACATTTATGTTTAGATCATTATCACTAGGTTTTAATCTGATATCGACGAAAACTTATGTAGAATCTCGTCCCTGTTTCATCTGAATATTCGATTGTACGTTCAATGTCGTTTCGTTCATTTACAAGACCAGAAACGATTATTTCACGGGGACAGACAGATAAGGCATCATCTATAGATGCTGATGCGTTATTTTTAGAAGTTTGTACCACCAAGATGATTCTCAGTGTCCAAACACGTAACGGCACATTTCGGTTAAAGGAAGGTTCTGTTGATTGCAAATTTATAAACAAATCGTATAGATGCATGCTGGGATTTCTTCATAACTAGTAAGATAGACCACTTCTCGGTTTCATCCGCCATATTTATGTTCTTTTTTTGAATTCAGAACGCTACAATCATATGTCTATATCCCTTTTCTATGTTAACTCCATTCTTACTTTGTTAACGTTTTGCCTTATTCCCTATGCTTTGCCTTGTTTTCCTTAGCATATATATTGTTTGCTTAGTGTCATTTTGATATGTTCTTTCTTCAGTTATTGGTACCTAGAAGGCTTCGCCCGCTCGATATCGCCCTCGTAGAATTAAATATATTCACTGCATGAAATCTTTGAAACAAAAAATTTAAATGAATATTTCATACATAAATTGGCTTGTTATAGTTAAGGAAAGTTTTACAAATAGATGCCAACTTATTGAAGACCAAGTAAAATGCTAATTTCAAACACTTTTCTGTACTATATAAAACGATATTCCTAACGAGAACTATTTTAATATGAATATCAAAGCAATCCTCGAATAAAAGAACAGTAATGAAAGACACTTAATTAATGAAATAAACTTTTTTTAAAACCAATATGAAAATTAGTTAAATCTGAGGAGTGATATTGCCTAGAAGCAGATAATGTATAATACAGATTTTGAGCTGTTAGCGTGTTGAATATTATTTATCATCTCTCATTTGTGTCTCTATCCTTGGACAGAGTGCGCTCTGGGGCTTCTCTGTCAGAGGGGCAACTGAGAATAATAATATTGAGAGGTGCCCAGCCCTGGGAAACAGCTGCCCGAGGCTGCGCCCTCCCATTGCACAAGAGGGAGGAATCGGTGCTCGCACCGAGGCCAGCGCAACCGACGGTTGGGGGGGCTGTGGGCAATTTTTGTCCCTGCCCGGGTGCATGCGCTTGGGGCCCCACTTTAAAAAGACCTTGTGTCACATCTCATTCTCGTGGTGGAATAAGTTAACACCATGCAAATTACTATAAAGTAGTGTTGGGACTTTTTAATCGCAGAATACGTGGGAGACTTGAGTTCCAATTTCGCGAAAGCTTGGTAAGGAGTTCCTGGCTCACTAGGTTATATATACGTGTGTGTACGCGCATGCGTAAGCTCGTGCGCGTTGGGTCAAAATGTGTATTAAGTAACGTAATTGAAAATAATATATAAAACAAAATAACATTTGCGTATAATCAAATAAAATGATCTTTCACAATGTATAACGTTTAACTTAGTTTGATATATATATATATATATATATATATATATATATATATATATATATATATATATATATATAGTCCATGAACTTTACGTATATATGTGTACAAGGAGTAGAGATAGAAAGAGAAAATTATAAAGTGAATTACTTTTCAAGATACAAGAGTGAGGAAAAGAGGTCTCCCTTGATAGAAAAACATAAACGAATATTAACTAAAAAAAATATTACATATCTGTCATCAATCACTGAAAAAATAAGAGAAATCCCAAATGTTCGGTATACATGCGAAACGCCATGACACTTCCTGTCAGCCATTTTATTTTACGTTTGCTGTTTTTTCCTCTCTCTTTTTTATTTCTGTGAAGGGAAGAATAATATGTGGTTATCTCTTCTCTTTGTTTTTGATAGCTATGCTTTAGTAAAAATGTAAGTTGTGGCTCATAATCCACACTTTTACGGATTCACCTCGTAAGCAGTTGTATATATTTACCCTTTCTTTTAAGGCTGATCGCTGTAGAGGAAAAATTCAATTCATTTGACCTTTCTTAATTTATCTACTCATGTATGATTTTATAACCAGAAATCAACTCCCTTTATTCCAGAGAGTCACTTCAGATTTACCAGTTATATCCACAGCTCAGTATAATATTAGCTTGAGTCGTAAATAATTTCCGCGTTGCTTTATCAACATGACTTCTTTTACAATGATGTTCACCCTGTATGAGGCCCAGTTACCACTCGAGGTAAAGGGTTACAGAGTAATATTCAGTTTATAATATCTGGGAAAGATAATATTGGGTTGATGTATAATTATCAGGCGTTTTTTAAACAATATTTATTATGAAAAAAGAAATATAACAATTCAGCATTATCGACACGCATCTTTATAACCTAAACATAAAATAATTTTATTAAAAAAGTAAACAAAACTGCAATTTTCATCAGCAAATAACTAGCCTACAAAACGCTTGATAATTATGCACCAACCCTATAGTTAAGACTAAGTTAAGATTATCATGATCGTGAAAGCATCCTCTTGGAAGTCGGTTCCACAAAGCAGCAGTTTAATATTTAAGATTATCTTTTAAAAACTTTCACGGTAGTTTTATGCCGCCACTTAATTTAAAGACAGTTTGATGTACGTAGATCCATTCTTCCTGTACAAAGAATTATTTTTATTTCATGGTTGGATTTGGCTGAATTTCGCAGTTAAAATCGATTATTCCCAAATTTATTTCCAAGTTAT